>CM064334.1:11925768-12525768 GCA_032595735.1 Pelochelys cantorii
ACAGCCAGTCATTCTGTATGTGCACCAGCAACTAAAAAGTAGATATGACACATACTTTGCCAGGTGGTTGCACAAGCACTTATGGGATAGAATACCCTGTGGGACATGCATATGACAGAGTTGTTAAAAGGGGACAGAGTTAGGATTTCTGAATGCTATTTGTTGTTTACGTAATTTTCACTCATTTCTGAATTTCATGAAGGTAGCCCCATTTTAGAGACACCCCAGTCAAACATGTACATTCACTATTCTGAATATGAGACTCAGATTTGCCATATTAGAGGCCTGAATTTTATTCTCAGTTATGCAACCACCTCTTATATCGTGTTACCACATCTGTAAAATGCAAAGAATGCTTGCCTGCATCCTAAGATAAGGGCATGAGACTTTGATTACTGTGAAGAGTGCAATAAGACACAACTGTTAAAAATGAAGGATAGGAAAGAGTCTATTTTAAAATTTGAAGTGCCCTGGTTCCCAGCCCAATGTACCCTTACCAAGGCAAAATGGTATTTTATTAAAAGGAAAGCATCTCAAGCATCTGTATTGCTTATATGCCTTGTAGAGCTCTCTCTGTCCATATTGTATGGCTATGATGTAGAAGGTTCATTAGGGCCTGGGAGTATATACAATGTAGCTGGAACATTTATATAATTCCAAGAGAGAAGGTGAACATGTTCTAATGCACATGAATAGAATGTGATTTTCAGATGCTTGCAACTTATGAAAATTCTTCCAGATTTGGTTAGGAACAGCAAGTCACCTCTCTTTCAGTTCAGAATCATTTATTTGACAAATATCAAGTGCCTACTACTAACCACAGAAGCATTAATGCTATTTTATAATAAGTGATCGAGAGAGTGTTTTAACATTAGGAAATCTACCTGTTCGTACCCCATCTAAAATAACTCTGGAAAACCAACTCAACCATTCTTGCGCAAACCTTTCAAAAAGATTGAAACCAAGGAAGAAAACAAGAATGGAAAATGTCAATCCAAAATGGCTGAAGCTAAGGCAACAGAAAACAAGAGGCTTACAATAGAAACAGAAAGGTAGTATTAGCCAAAGACAATGCCTATATTATACTGCATATATCAGTTTTCAATAAGACAAGACAATTGCAGTGAAGTAGTGTTTGTGTAAGCATACTCCTCTAAGATTTCATGTTGTAACTTCATCTTTAGACACTGAAGCCAATTTTGTGTCTCAAATTCCACCCCCCCTCCCCCACCATGAACAAGTTTTACATCGTATATTGGTCATTTTATTATCTTAATGTTTTAATAAATTTGACTACGCCAGAAGAAAGGGCCCTTTGTCTGAAAATGATAACCTCTGTGCAGAGTACAATATAAGCAGGATTAAAGTAATAAATAACTAATGAAGTTATTTATAATCTGTGTTTCAAAGGTTGTTTTAATCAATAAGTGGGTTAGGTAAAAACTGTTTTTGCTGATATTTATTAATATTATTTAAGGATAAATAACTTTAATGAATTCATTGCCATTACCATAATCCTGTTCTCCCATTCTAAGTATACCATAACATCTTGCAGTTGCTAAACTAAACATGCAGCATAAGGAGATAAGGAACTTGTCAAAAAATCAAGATACATTTGTTCTGTGTGTTAGGTCTGGCTTATACTACAGACCTATATCAGTATAATTATGTTGCTCAAAAAATCCACACCCATGAGCAACATAGTAATACTGAGCTAAAACCCCATGTAGACTGTATTATGTCAGCAAGAGAGCCTCTCCCATTATCATAGCTACTGCCTCTCAGGGAGGTGGATTCACCATGCCAACAAGAGAGCTCTGTCCCATCGGCTTAGAGGCTCTTTGTTAAAGTGCTATATAGTTGTGCAGCTGCATAAGTACAGCTGTGCCAATTCAGGATGGAAAGTGTAGACTTTCCCTGCTGAATAGCTAGGTAAGTACCTTCATGGACCAGTATCTGGAATGCTAGAATCCAAAGCAAATATAAGGAAAGAACAGAACAAGTCAGTGAACTGAAACAAACTGATGTGTTGAATTTGTGACATCACACTTTTTTGTGAAGTCATCATATAAATAATATTAGCTGACATCTGTAACTTTGGGAGCAAACCTTCCGCATAAGGTGGACGTAGCAACGGTGTATGTCATGGTTTATTAGAGTCTGGTATCTGTAGGGGTTAATTGCAGAAGAATTCTGTACGTGCAAGTTTAGGGGTGGTGAGACATGCATTCCCCCCTTCCCCTTTTTCTATATCTGATGAGCCAGCAGCAAGCCTCTGGAAACATACGCCATTTAAGATTAGCATTGTTGCCAGTATACCAAGAACAAGTATAGGTAAGGGTAAAGGGCAGGAACACAAACAATCCTGTTTACCCTAATGTACTGATCACGTGAACAAGGCCAAAGAACAAGTAGAACCAGATCAGAATCAGATCGATAGTTAACAGCTAAGCCCTACATCAGCATGTAATGAGCAATGAGTCCTCGAAATTTCCAAACTGCAAAACAAAGTGGAGACACTATATTTAAAGCTGCACCAGAGCACAGCAATTTGGACCTCACCATGGGGTCTGGGTACCGGTGCCTTGGAAGCTGAGACCGTCTCCCACTTTGTCTGCAACCGAAACGGGTTTCCCCCACTAGCAGAAGGGACAAAAGAAACGCCGCTTTTCCTATCATGTTGTCCTTTTAGTTAAGGGGCACAGCTGTTAGCTGTCAGGAAATAAACTGCTTGCGTTTGACAGATACCTGTATAGCGTTTCTTTGTACTTTAAGAGAGAGATTCCCAAATCTGCACCGTCCTCTGTGGGTGATGAATCTGAGGAACTGTCCCGGATTCAAGTGTCATTAGAGGAGGTTTTGGAACAAATAGAAAAACTTAATGTTAACAAATCTCCGGGACCAGATGGCATTCATCCAAGGGTTCTAAAAGAACTCAAATGGGAAATTGCTGAACTATTATCTGTGGTTTGTAACCTCTCTCTTAAATCGGCTTCCGTACCTAATGACTGGAAGGTAGCCAACGTGACACCAGTATTTAAAAAGGGCTCTAGAGGCGATCCTGGCAATTACAGACCGGTAAGTCTAACTTCAGTACCGGGCAAATTAGTCGAAACAATAGTAAAGAATAAAATTGTAAAGCATGTACAAGAACATAATTTGTTGGACAAAAGTCAACATGGTTTCTGTAAAGGGAAATCCTGTCTTACTAATCTATTAGAGTTCTTTCAAGGGGTTAACAAACATGCGGACAAGGGGGATCCAGTAGATATAGTATACTTAGATTTTCAGAAAGCCTTTGACAAGGTCCCTCACCAAAGGCTCTTGTGTAAATTACATGGCCATGGGATAAGAGGGAAGGTCCTTTCATGGATTGAGAACTGGTTAAAAGACAGGAAACAAAGGGTAGGAATAAATGGTAAATTTTCAGAATGGAGAGGGGTAACTAGCGGTGTCCCCCAAGGGTCGGTCCTAGGACCAATCCTGTTCAACTTATTCATAAATGATCTGGAGAAAAGGGTAAGCAGTGAGGTGGTAAAGTTTGCGGATGATACCAAACTGTTTAGGATAGTCAAGACAGAAGCAGACTATAAGGGACTCCAAGAAGATCTCACCAAACTGAGTGATTGGGCAACAAAATGGCAAATGAAATTTAATGTGGATAAGTGTAAAGTAATGCACATCGGGAAAAATAACCCCAACTATACGTACAGTATGATGGGGGCTAATTTGGCTACGACAAATCAGGAAAGAGATCTTGGAGTTATTGTAGACAGTTCTCTGAAAATTTCCACACAGTGTGCAGCGGCGGTCAAAAAGGCAAATAGGATGCTAGGAATTATTAAGAAAGGGATAGAAAATAAGACCCAGAATATCTTACTGCCCCTGTATAAAACTATGGTACGCCCACATCTTGAATACTGTGTACAGATGTGGTCTCCTCACCTCAAAAAAGATATTTTGGCCTTGGAAAGGGTTCAGAAAAGGGCAACTAAAATGATTAGGGGTTTGGAACGGGTCCCATATGAGGAGAGGTTAAAGCGACTGGGACTTTTCAGTTTAGAAAAGAGGAGACTGAGGGGGGATATGATAGAGGTATATAAAATCATGAGTGGTGTGGAGAGGGCCGATAAAGAAAAGTTATTTATTAGTTCCCTAAATAGAAGAACTAGAGGACACCAAATGAAATTAATGGGTAGCAGGTTTAAAACTAATAAGTGAAAGTTCTTCTTCACACAGCGTGTAGTCAGCCTGTGGAACTCCTTGCCAGAGGAGGCTGTGAAGGCTAGGACTATAATAGAGTTTAAAGAGAAGCTAGATAATTTCATGGAGGTTACGTCCATAAAAGGCTATTAGCCAGGGGTTAAAATGGTGTCCTCGGCCTCTGTTTGTCAGAGGCTGGAGAGGGATGGCAGGAGACAAATCGCTTGATCATTGTCTTCGGTCCACCCTCTCTGGGGCACCTGGTGCTGGCCACTGTCGGCACACAGGATACTGGGCTAGATGGACCTTTGGTCTGACCCAGTACGGCCATTCTTATGTTCTTATGAGAGCCTAGTGTCGGACCTGAGACTTACTCTTACTGGCAAGACAGGTGTTCTTCGAGATGCTTTGCTCATTTCCATTCAACTTAGATGTGTATGCTTCCCACATGCACTGGTGCTGGAAGATTTTTCCCTCAGCAGTATTTGTAGAGGACTGGCCTTCAGCACCTCCTGGAGTAGTGCACATATGCACGCTATTTGGGGCACCACTGCGTCCCTCCCTCTCCAGTTCCTTATTGCCAGAATCTCTGACAGAGGAGAAAGGGAAGTGGGAGGGTGTTGAATGGACATGAGCAACATCTCAAAGAATCCCAGTTACGGAAACAAGTAACTGTCTTTTCTTTTTTGAGTGATTAGCCATGTCCATTCAACTTAGGTGACTCTGAGAAGTATCTGCAGAAGTGAGTAGGAGTTGTGGGGTTTTTGTTTGTTTTTTTTTTTAAAAGACCTACAGAACTCAGTATGGCCCTACTGAATCCCAAGTCTCGCCTGGCAGAAATGCATACATTAGACCTCCTGAGGTCTAATGAAGGAAGGCATCAGCAAAGGAACCCTCCTCTAGAACTACCTGGAGCAGAATTTGGGACAGTCTCCATCTGCCTCGCAGATGACTGACCAGAGAGTAGACTGAGGTTAATCACAGCTGCAGAGGGCGCATTCTGAGCCTGGCTATGCATATCACAAAGATGCATATTGCCATATGAGCCAATACGCTTCGGCAGATTCTGGCTGTGGTCAACAGTACGGCTGACACTTGATGTAAGAGGTTCACAAGTGACTCAAACCTGTCCCAAGGTAGCATGGCCTGAGCTAATACCAAATCCAAGACTGGATAAACTCTGTTTTTTGCACCAGAATTAACGTCAACTTTTTCTCATTCATTAAAAGGCCCAGCCACTGACACGTGTCCAATAGAATAGTGATGTCCTGCTGGACCTTGTTCTCGGAGGACCTTTGATAAGACAGTTGTTGAGGTAGGGTTGTACCTGGACCCCCTCGTACATCTCACGTAAGTGGCCACCACTGACATGCACTTTGTAAAAAACCCTTTGGTCCATAGCAAGGCCAGAGGGAAGGACAGCAAACTGATAATGCATCACACCTATCATGAACCAAAGGAAGCACCTGTGTTCCTCGAAGATCATGATGTGGAAATACATGTCTGAGGTCAAGAGTGGCATACCAATTCTCTGGATCCAGGTTGGGGTTGACTGAAGCCAGGAACACCATGCAAAACTTGAGGCTCAGCAGACAGCTGTTCAGATCTCGCAGGTCCAGGATGGGGCACAGACCTCACCTTGGCTTCAGAATTAGAAAATAATGGGAGTAAAAGCCCTGATTTCTGTACTAGCGAGGCACCTCCTGTACCACTGCCATGCAGAGTAATTCCCCAACCCCCTGCCTGAGAAGGATCTAATGAGAAAGGTCCCTGAAAAGGGACTGGGAGGGAGGGAGGGCAGGCAGGGGGTAGAGGAAAGCTGGAAGGTATATCCATGTTCTATGGTGACTAGTACGCAGCAGTCCAAGGTGATAGCCCTCCAGGTCAGAAAGAAGGGTCAGAGGCAGAATGAAAACAAATGGGGAGGAGCCAGTAATCCAAGAGATATGATGTCTCTGAGCATACACTCAAAAAGGGCTCTTGCTGGGAGGCTTGGGGCAACTAGAGGAAGGCTGAAATGCTGATTGCCCTTGCCTGCCCAGCTTCCTTCTGTAGGGCTTAGACATGCCCAGGGTGAGTACTCGCTTCAGAAAGGACCTCCTGGACTCTAAGGGAGGAAGCGTGAACCCATGGACTTCCAAGTGGCCCTAGGGTCCTTTAAAACATGCAGCTCTGTGTCCATGTTCTCGGCAAACAGCTCCCTCCCAGCTCCCCCGCCCCAATTAAATGGAGGTACTGTATAGAGTTCTGGCCCTCTACAGACAGATCCAAGACAGGAGTCATGCTGACCCGTGCACAGATACCCCTGATGCCATGGACCAAGCTGCCAAGTCCACAAAGTCTGAAGCTGCATGCAGCACGGCTCTGGTTGCTTCTGTCCCCTCATCTACCAATGCCCAGAACTCTTTTCTGGGGTTCTCCAGCAGAGAATTCAAATTTGGACATTTCCTGCTACATCCTCAAATCGTACAGGGCTATCAAGGCCTGGCGGTTAGCCACCCACAACTGGAAACTGGACAACGAATAAAGGTTAGGCCCAAACAGGTCTAGGCGCGTTGAGTCTTTATTCTTGGGAGTAAAGGCAGGTCGACCCTGTCGCTCCCTATGGTTAACCGATTCTACCACAAGCCAATTTGGGGCAGGGTGGGTATAGAGGTTGTCATGGTCCTTCGCTGGAACAAAGTATTCACGTTCCGCCCTCTTTGAAATCAAGGGAATAAAAGAAGGTGTGTTCCACAGCACCTTCGCTATCTTAGTGACCCCTTCATGAAGTGGCAAGGCAACCCTAGCTGGAGCCACCTGCCCCAGGATCCCTAAGAGGGTGTCCGTGGACAACTCCACCTCCTCTGCCTGGAGGTCCAGGTTTGCAGCCACATACTTCACAAAGTAGTGGTGGGCCTTAGTGTCATCCTATAGAACCACTGGAGAGGGTGCCACTATGAACTCATCTGGAGAGGAAAAGGAAGAGGCCTGGGCTGATGGTTCCTCCCCTGCTAGAGGCTGATCCTCCACTAAATCTTGAATCCTGGGGGTGCCCGGCCACTGACTGTGCTATCTTCAGCAGCGCATGAAAACCCCACAGGCGTCTGGGGCACCATTGCGAGAGCTACGGTGCCAGAGGCCACAACGAGGGCTGTCCGGCCGGTTGCTGTAACAAGGGAGATGGTCCAGAGTGCGGAATTGATCTCTGCAATTGGGAGGGAGGAGCATTCCAACGGGGCAAGGGCCAACCTGCCACTAGCCGAAGCCCAAGAAGAAGGTTGGGTACCATGACCCTCTGGAGCCACAAGTGCTAGAAGAGGGTAACCTCAGAGATTGTGAGGTCCATCTGTGGTGGTAGGTCAGAGTCCGGTGTCGTTCTATAGATCTATAGGTCATTCTATAGATCATTCTAAAATCGGCAATGAGGCAGTGACCACCAGTGCCAGGAAAAGGACCAGGACCTGAATACAGTGGTGCCAAGTGACAGCCAGTGTTCCCTCTAACATTTTATATCCTGGGGTGGGTTGAATTTTCTTTTGAGCAGGTTAAAATTTCTTATATGCAACACCAACATTGAGGTAGTGTGTGCACCACCAATACAAACAAAAAACATATAAAACAAACAGTGCTTGTGGAAGAAAATATATTAAAACAAGGGAAAGTTAACAAGGAGCAACACTTACAATATATAATATTAAATTAACACTACCCTTGGAGTACGTGCATCATCATTCTTTCTAACAACTCAAGCTAGTTAACACACCAAAATGCATATTTTCCACACATAGCTCAGCTTTAAGATGCTAAACAAATCTATGAGTCAAATAGAAATAGTATTTGCAAGGAAAGCATGATTAATACAATATTTACTGATACTAGAAAGGAGAGTAAAAGGCATTTACTAAGGCTTATACAGTTTCTCTTGGGAATGTTTAGGATCCATGCTATAAAAACAGATGTAAGTTCTCCTGGTTTAAAACTTTCACCTTGTGTGTGTCACCAATTCAAAGAGTAGAAGCCCCAGAACAAATTAACACGTCTTCAGGGTTTGTAGAAAGATGCAGGTTTCAAAGAGCTTGCAAATAAGATTTCATCCTACAAAACAACTAGCATCACACGTAGTACTTGCTACTTCTGACTCAAAAGAGCCAGAACTCTACCACATAGTAAATATCTGGCCTTAACGCAATACAATTTATGATGTATTAATTAGTAACACAGGATTTTTTTAAAAATCATTAAGATCAGAGTTTTAGATACCTGCAACACTCCAAAAAACTTCTGTTAAGAGTCTTTTTCTTTCTTATATTAAGTCATTAACACCTACGTAAGCTTTGTTTGAAATGTAATCATGCAAATGTCCTGGCACATACACCCCCATGCAACCTGTTTTCCTCTCCTCTCCTCCAACCCAGCCAGAGAGGACTACAGCAAGTGAATCAGGACACCCCAAACAAACTGCTCCCTGCCTCTACCTTACTAGACCCGCCTCCTCTTTTCCCCCACCAACCCCATGCAGTCAGCTTCTTGCCTCCCTTCCCAGCCCAGGAGGCTTGAGGAAACTGCTGGGTTTCTGTCTCTGCCTCTCTCTTTTTCTCTCTCCCCTCGCAAAACGGGTTCTCCAAACTCCCCTCTGACTCCTCCCCCGAGCCAATTAATTACTCACTCACTCACTCCCCCCACCCAGCCACGTATTCTCTCCTTATCTTCCTCCATACCTGCTCTGGGAGCGCCTCAGTTCAAGCACCAGGCTAGCTCCATTTAGCTGCTTCTTAGAGACCCTCTACCCCCTGCCGGTCAGCTGAGCTCCCTGCCTGCGTAGGAGCTCTGAACCTCTGAGTGGAGTTTGGAAAATCGCTGTGCAGCTGCACAGGCACACATCTTACAGGGAACTTAGGTGATAGCACCAGTGCGGGGAGCAGTGCTGTCCACATGGGGATCTGTCCCAAAAGTGGCTACTTGGGCATGGTGAGTGACTAACTTCTTAGGTGTAGGGCCGAAGAATAAAATCGCCCTTTTCATTAATTATATCTACTAATGTGACATTATATAATCTCATGAATTGCAGCCCAATTTTTATGAACGGGATTTAGATTAATTTGTTAGCAACCAGTTAAGAATTATTTTTGGAGAATCCATTATTGTACCTTTTTTGGTAACTTGTTTTATATATTGTAACTGAAACCCCATTTTGAACTGCTGTACTGAACACTGTAACTGAAGTGACTTGCATTGTAACTGAAAGCCCATTTCAAACTTTGTACTGCTCTAACTCTGTTTAAAGTTAGGTGTGTGTCTACGTAAAAGTGTCAATATGGGTGTAAGTATAAAGGAATCAGTCCCTGAAAACAGCCTGTATGGGTGACCAGCTGTCAGCACAACCCTGATGGTTGAAGAGCAATGCAGGTGAGCCCTGCAAAAGAACTCACGCAAGAAAAAGACACAAAAGCCCCATCAAGAAAAGAAGATCAAAGGCCTATCTGCCGTTAAGTGATGACTCATGGTCAGACAGTGTCCTGGAGCAGCAGAACAGGACAGGCTCTCTGGACTAAAGCATTTAAAAAGATAGGTACAAAACTATAGAATCAGGTCTTTCACTTCCACAGTCATCCTCCAGGAGCACCAGTGCACACTGACATGACTCGGCTCCCCTCCTCATGTCTAGACTGCCTGGCCAATAGAACAGCATGAGCAACTGAGGCTCGTAATTATATCCCATCTGTAGAGCTGCGTGTGGTGGATTATTTTAGTAGCTAGGAATAGTAAATGAATTCTTCCTTCACAATAAATGTGGCATATTGCCTTATCCTCCTAATAAGACTCTGCTAGTTCTATTTTAACAAGTCTAACAACCAAACTTGCAGGGCTGTGGGTAGCTTTCCTGCTAGATCTTGCATGAGAGAGGGAGCATCATGACCAAGGCACCAGAAAGGGCTTCCCACCTGTGCCAGGGCCCTGGCACTGTTAGCGTCAGCAGAAACTGCAAGGAGACGATATCCCGTGCCTCTTGAAACTCCTCCTGCGTGGAGAGGATCTACATGTCCAGAGATGATGGTGGGGAATTCAAAGGGCTGTCCCAATCCAAATGAAGGGCTTCATCTGGCACTTTTTCCTTGTCCAACACCAGCTTGGACTTTCCTTTTTGTGGGCCCGGGGACTTGTCTTGCCCGACTTCTCGGCCTGTTTCATCAGGACTACCAACAACTTCCAGTGCCAACTTGTCGACAGCACCAAGGCAGCGGAGTCTGACCATTGATTTTTGGGATGTGTCACACTGTAAGCATGCCTTGACTAGATGCAGCATGGCCTAATGGCCACAGTCTATATATTATTCCTTGAGTCAAGGAACAATACGGTCTAATGGCAGAGTATCAAGAAGCCCTTGGGATTAAGGCAATATAGTCTAATGGCTTGAGTGAAAGGAGCTGGGGCAGTAAGGGGGTCCAGGCCCACCCTACTCTAATTGACCCCAACCCAATGCCCTATCAGTGGGGGAGTGATGCACTACTTGCTCTACTTGCTCAGAAGGAATCCCACCACAGCATGCTGAGCTCACTCGCGTGGGAGATACCACTTGTGCACCCTCCCTGCATCAATTCTGGCACTAGGGCAACCCGCGTGGTTTCAGGGTCCTTAGCTCCGCAGCACCAGTCTCCCCCTGAGGCTTCACCAGCTCTGGAGGCTTGATACAGTGTCCTGGGTCTCTGGCTCCTGTCATGTAGGTTTCTGGCCTGTCCACCTCTGGAGCTCCAGTAGCAGGTCCTACCTTTCCCGAGTCCAGCCCAGACAAAGCTGAGCTGCTCCCTTTTATACTAACCCACCACGCAGAGCATGCTCAGTGTGACTGGGAAGGGAGGGCAGGACTTCCTCAGCCCATGGGGCATTAAGCCTTCCTGGCCCGGTGCAGGGTATGCACATCCTGTCACAGGAAACCAAAGCCAACTCCGTCAGCATGCCTTATTGTCTCTGTCCTTTTAAGGTCCTTGGATAGAAGGAACTACAGATATGGCACTTTTCACTGATATGGCCCTCACCCAGATAGTGAATGCAGGGTCACTAACTGGCATAGGCCTGCAACAGTTGGCACACGGTTTAAACATGGGGGACTAGAGCATGCCCTGTCCCTGGGTAGAGTTCCAACATGAGACTAACAACTAGGGATGCTACCGAGTAGTCGACTACCCAATAAGCATAAGCTTATTAGGTAGCAGAATGGAGTATTGATTACTTGCTTTCGCCCCCACCCTTGCCACTTCTATGAGAGACAGCCAGGGGTGGGGGTGGGGGAGGCGTACCAGGAGCTGGCTTAAAAGAGGCAGTGGGGGAAAGAGGAAAAGGGAAGGTGCTGTGAAGCAGCCCTTTTTTGCGGGTGTCCTAGCAGTGAGCTGGGGCCCCTGCAGACAGGGACTGCTGCCGCCAAACAGTCCCTGTTTGCGGCGGCCCAGGCTGGCCCAGCGCAGGGGCTGCTGCAGCCCCTGGCCACAGCCAGTCCTGGCCACCGTGAACAGAGGCTGTTCCAGCAGCAGCCCTCAGTAGCCCCTGTTCGCAGCGGACAAGACTATCCATCACTGCTGGACTCAGCGCAAGCTGGGAGTGAACCATCCTAGGTCACACTGGTCTAAGATGTCATACCTCTGCATTTTAAATGTAGTAAGAGCCCAGTGGAGCACGGGTGGCTCCTGGAGCCAGCCCAAGCTGGGACTGCTCCGTCTCAACTCAAGCCAGCTCCTGGAGCTACCCCCAATGTAGCTCTGCAGAGAGGTCCTTATAGGCTAATCGTGTAGTCAATACAAATTGTATCAACTACACAATTAGCCAGATAACCACAATTTAGCATCCTTACTAACAACTGATAACATTTAAAACTCTTCACACCAACTATTTACAGAAAGGAGTACACAATGAACACTGCTGCACAGTTCCAGCACAGTTCACTGGCAGCAAGAAGGAACTGGAGAGGGAGGGGCCTGATAACACTCTATATACCATCTTCTCCCATATGAACCTGCCCGGGGATTGAGGTCAGCTGGGGAAGCTTTGCTTCGTGTTCCCCCACTTGTGGAGATAAGATCAACACTTACGCAGAACAGGGCATTCTCAGCTTTTGCTCCCAGGCTGTGGAATTCTCTTCCTCGGGATATTCGCATGACGCCAACGCTAGCGTTGTTCCGGTGTCAGGCTAAAGCCACCCTTTTTACTCGTGCTTTTATTAATGTTTGAGTCTGTATGTGTGTGTTCCTCCTCTCTATATGTTTTTAGCTGATCATGTCCCTCTGATGTCTCATATTTTAAATTCTCATATTTTAAATTTTTATATATATTTGGTTTTTTTTTGTTTGTTCTTATAAGCTGCCTTGAATATTTTAAATAGAAAGGCGGGGTAAAAATATTTAAATAAATAAATAAATAAATAAATACAGCAGCATGCATATGCCACTCCAGGGGATGCTGAGGGCCACTTTCCTAGAGATACTGTTGAGAAAAAAATCTTCCGGTACCAATGCACATGGTGAGCACACACACCTAAACTGAATGGACATGAGCGATCACTCGAAGAAGTACAATTTCTGTGCTTAAAAAAATTATCACTGGGCAAAGGGTAGAGGAATAAAATGGAGACAACTTCAACCTGATAGCAATGTCAACAGGTAAGTGAACATGAGTTGCTAACTCTACTATTATATATAAAAGAATCTTATGGTAATTGGAAGAAAATAGAAACCCTAAAGATTAATGGTAACAGACAAAGCCTGAAATCCCAAGAGCAGGATTAAATATTGGCCCCACATCTTCACTCCATTATTTGAAGAAGTCAGCCAATGTACTCTCAATAGTGGCATCTAATTATACTAACACCATCTCTCTACGGCTGTTCCAAACCAAACAGACTTTTGGGACTCAACCTCTTTTCTCCCTATCCTTAGCATTTCTGTGTAACTAGCGCACAGTGGGAATGTAAAAATGTGTTTAAGTAAACGTGTAATCACTGAAAAATGTGGGTCAGCAGTCAGCTCCGCAGCAGTGGGAGGGGGAGGGAGGAGGGCTTTTAAGCCAGCTCCCCGCGCATACCGGAAGTCTGCGTGTAACCGTGTACATGGTTACAATTCCACATTCCCTAGTGCACAATTTTTTAAGTATTAGCTGTAATTAATGTAGGATAAATGAGATTTGAAGATACATCTCAAAAGTACTTGCAGAGGGGTGAAACTAATCCTTACAAGGACACAGGAGTAAAAAATGACACAGAAGGGAAAAAAAACTGGTAGAGGAATTGCTCAGTCTGTTAATGAGTGTGTCTTTACTAATCATCTGCAAAATTTCATGATAGTCCTGGCCCCCCGCCAGGAGAAGACACTGAGAAATTGTTAAGATTTCTAAAAATATTAGAATTAAGATGGTGATAAAACTGGAAAATTGCTGGCAGCTGCTGTTTGTTCCAAAACACTTGGCAGTCAGACCCTGTTATTTAAAAAACCTGACAAGGCCAATACTGGCAATTCCTTGCAGGATATGTAACATCTTTAATTTGTATTTTGCGATGGGCTAGACAAGTCAGTATACAGTAATAGTTCCTAGGGATGTTAGCATATAGTTGTGTAAATGATTAACCAATAAGCCTGGTCTTATTGGTTAATCCTAACAACTACACACACCACCACCCTTTGGTGCCTCTATGATAGAGACAGCAAGGGGGAGAGGTGGAAGCCGGTGTCTTTTAAGCCAGCTCCCCACAAGCATCAGATCCCGCAGAACTGCCTGCCCCCTCACCACTGCCTCTGTATCAGAGGCAGCAATGTGGAGGAAAGGTGGGCAGGCAGGAGCAGATACGCACGGAAAGCCAGCTCTTAAGTCAGCTCTCCATGCATGCTGACTCTTGTCCCTCCTCTTGCTGCCTCCCACAGGAACCAGTGTTTGGGGGTGGGGGAGATCCATTTTAAAAGCTGGTTCCCTACAAGCACTGGCTTTGCAGAGTCACCCCCGCACTACTGTCTCTGCATCAGAGGCAGCAGCGCAGGGTGTCAGGGAGCTACCAAGGAGCGGGGCCAGGATTACACTGGCTGCTGGCCCCGCTCCCGGGGACCATCGAATAATCGTGTCACCGCTAAGACTTGGTGTGGGAACATGCTCATTCAATTAAATGATATCTAACATCCTTAGCAACTTCCACTGAAAAATTAGATCTTTGTCTGGCTAATCACTAAGAACACTCAAATATCCTGATTAAATCTACCTGTCTCTTTAACACCATAGTTGTCTTTCAATAAGATATATCACATGGATAACCTAATTCTCAGACTGTGTTTTAAGACTATTTTTGGTTAATTCTTTATTTGAACAGTTTTTATTCACAGTAGTAGATCCAGGAATCTCTTTAACAATGTGACAGATGGCAATAGTGACACCATTTTCAAAAACAGAACCTTTGATAACCTGCTAGGTCTACTGTTCCAATCATTTTCTCCAACAGTGACGTGAAAATGTTTTCTCACTTTGCTCCAATTATCTTTTTCTTTAGCATTCTTTACAATTTTGGCTTTAGTGACTGGATTTGATTATTAAATAATGTAAGAGCTTTAAACAGATAAATGCAGGCATAGGCAGTCGGTGAAGGCAGGGCTGGGGCCACGCTCCTTCTGCTAAGCCCACTCTTTCTCCACCTCCTAGGAGGCAGGGCAGCATGCCACACACGTGCTCCCCCCTTTCCACCACAGGTGGGGGGGAAAGAGGAGCAGGCACACGCGCTTGCTGCAGTCTCCCCCACGCCAGTGGAAGGCGCACCGTGCTGCATGATCCAGCAGAATCCAGCCCATCATGAGGGAGGAAGCAGGGTGTGCTATGCCACACAGCCTGGCCCAGCCCAGCATCTCCAGCCCCAGAGCAGCAGGGGAGGGAGGAGGGTGCGCCACATGGCCAACCTGGCCTCCCCTCCCCAGCCCGGAAGCACCAAAGGGCGGGCGCTGGGGGCAGCAACACTCCGCCTCCAGAACACCTACAGCAGGTAGGGCTATGCCTGGCAGAGCCTTCCTCAGCCTTAAATACCCGAGACCAATGAATGTACGGAGATATAATCACATACTTACGCTCTTAAAAATGTACTGACATGCAGGCTCAAAATATCTACTTTGATACAAAAACTCTGTTGTTTCCATGGAATAAAGTACACAGTGTTGATTAAGTATAATTATATTGTACAGCCAATTCCAATGACTGTGGAACAAGATTATTATTTGGAAACATTGAAGAAAGAAAACTTCTGCAGTTTTCCTTCTAGGATTCAAGAAAACCAGGGTTTTATTTCTGGATCTGTCACTGACTACCTTTGTGATCTTAAGTAGGTTATTCAACTTCTCCATCCCTGAGTTTTCCCTGTACTAAGGCTTCAATTTATTTTATAAGCCAAGGAACAACCACTGTGTAAATAATGAATTTCTCGATGTACATAAAGCTACAATACTTATACTCTAAGTAATCTTATCGCTCATAAATAGTTCCATTCACTAATCTGACTCTTAAAAAAAATTGAGAGAGTGTACAGAGCAGAAAGGGTTCGATCATATTTTTTTGAGCTCTTAATACTTCATTCAGACATCTTTTCCAAAATAGCTGATCATCTTTCTTGCTGAAAAATCAAAATAGCTTCAATCATGCTGCAAAAATGGTGAATCAAAATGAAGACCAGCCATCGAAAGTACCGGCTTTGAGGTTGCTTTATATTGACAAATATACCTATGTCCTCACTGATGAGTTAGCTCAGGCTCTTACCTGGATGGTGTTTTATCCCTTCCTCCGTTTGACCACAAAAACTTAATATTTGAATGTCTCTGGATGAACCAGTTGATTTTATCCCCTTCTGGGCTTGTTTTTGTTGTGGGTAAAGGCCTCCTGCTACTGTTTTTTATGTTGGCACACCTTACATATCATATGGATATCTGACCCAGCTATGGCAGGTTACCATTCTCTGCTCTCTTTATTTCCCTTTGGAAATGTTTTTGAGCAAAGATTGAAATGGAATGGTTCTTAGGAGCTCAGAAAGCCAGTACTTTCTCCTGAATCCAATCATCCATTTAAAATAACTTGCCTCTGACCCTTGTCGTTTGCTAAGAGATCGCTCAAAATCTGAAACAACATGACTATCATTGTGATGTCTCCAAGAGACTGAAATGTGTGAGCTGACTCCATCCATTTCAAACCTGAAACCTAATGATGGTTACGTAATGATCAACATTGTTAACTACTTTATTTTTACAGAGCATAAAAACAACGATCATGTTATGATCATATAAATTCTGCACAATCTACTGTTTACCGTATATCATTTTGAAGCCATTTGTGGGTAAAGTTTGGAGAGTTACCGCTACCTCTCCTCCCCTACATCTGACCCTTGATTTCTGGTTACCATATTACAGGCCATAGTAGTAGAGCACATATTCTAGCTAATGTGATAATCTGTCATTTACAATACCTACACATTTAATTTAACATTCTAATATGCAAGAAGCCCCTGAGAAAGAATTAAATAGTATGCAAAGAGTCCTTAATATTATTGACCCCACCCATCATATGAGAATACTTATAAATCTTCTTGTCCTTTTCAAAGAGTTACCTTTTATGGTGCAACTAGGGAAAAACAGAAAACATCATGAAAACAATGTATGTTTGGTATTATAAATTTTAAGGCCCACAGGAATCATTATGATCATCTGGTCTGACCACCAACCATACAGGGTAAGCAGATTAAGAACAGCCACATCAAAACCAAATATCCAGCATTACAACTTAAATGCAGTACACCAGCAAGAAAGACCATCTAGTATGCAAATCAATGTGCTTTTCTCATAGACTCTGCCTATAAACCCGAGTCTCCTGCACACATAAGCAGCATTCAGTTAGTGTTGTGATTCAAGAACTAACTCCTTCTCCTTCGAATCACAGAAAGAATGTGCTATGTCCTGTAAGACGTATTTTCTGTTTTGTTTTTACCCATTGTTATTAGGGATGTGAAAGTGTAACATGGTTAACTGATGATCCAGGCTCATTAGTTAACCTTCATAGTTACGCATAGGCTCCCAGTACAAGTTGAAACTCTCTTAACCAGGATTCTCTGGTCCGGCAACATCTGTGGTCCAGCACAGACCGAGGATGTTCCAGGACCAGAGAGTCCTGGAGGAGAGCTAATGCCTGGGAGCCCTGCATGCTGGCAGGGCAGCACGAACCGAATACATGCCAGCAGGGCTTCCCAACAGGGCAGTGGGAGTCGGGCATGCAGAGGCCGTGAGGCTGCCTTGCACGACAGCAGAAGCTGGGCACTGCAGCAAGAGCCCAGCACATAAGCAAGAGCCCAGTGTGCATGGAGCTGGCGGAGCTGCTGGGCGCTGCAACAAAAGCCAGGTGTGCGCGGAGGTGGCAGGGCTGCTGGGCACTGCAGTGAGAGCCCAACGAGCAGAGGCAGCAGAGCTGGCCAGTAGGGCAGCGAGGGCCCTCAGGCCAGTGGGGGCCAGCAAGAGTGGGGAGCTGGCTGGAAGACCAGTAGTGGAGCCAGGGCTAGAGGGAGCTTATGGCAGGGGGGCCAGGAATGACCTCCCTGGTCCAGCAAAATCCCTCATCCGGGACTTGGTGCCAGACCAGGGAGGTCCAACCTGTATGTGCTAGGAGCTGAAGAGTAATTGCTCCCAAGAGCCGCTTCCTCTCCCACCCACCTCTACATACCCATCCTGCTGCCTCTGTATCAGAGGCAGCAGTGCAGGAGAGTGGGGACACAGGAGCTGACTGCCACCCCGCCTGCAATCAAGTAACCTCTGAAATTTTCAGTGGTTGCATGGTTACTTAAATGCATTTTAACAGTTCTAATTGTAACATGCTAACACCACAAATTGTAATTAAACTTATTACACCCTTAAGGGTGGGAGTTAGGAGAAAAAAAAACAGGAAGATGAGTGGAAGGTCTCTTTCACGACCCTTTTATAATACGCCACTTATATGCATAGTTGTGCAAGACACTTCACCTATTTGTGCCCCAATTTCTCCATCTACGCAAGGAAAACCCACAGACCTGAGAAGCATAATTCTGTTCTATGGTGCTTCTCCCCATTGCAGTACAGTGAGGAAGAGAGTTAAGAGCATGGCAAAGGTAATGAAAATCAATGTGCTTAAATCTCCTGGAACAGAAGGTGTTCAGTGACACTACCTCAGGTGCGGGGAACCTCAGGCCCAGGGGCCAGATGCAGCCCCAGCTTGCCTGAATCCAGCCCCCAAGGCTCAGGGCCCCCCACAGCATTGGGGACTCCATGCTGGTGCTCCAGCCCCCCTCGACTCCACCATGGGGTAGGAGCACACAAAATCTATTAGCCTGTCCACCCCTCCACCCCCAGCTCTAGTGCAGGAGGGAAATGTGGAGAGTATCTTTCGCCTCAGTCGGGAGTCACATTAGTGTGAGTTTTTTTGGTTTTTCCCTTCTCACGTTTGTGGTGTGCGGCCCCCAACTGACTTTTCTGTGGGTCAGCAGCCTCCAACCCAAAAAAGGTTCCCCACCCTTGCTATACCTGCTGTTAGCTAAAATGCACAGGCTCTAACAAGGCTCTGGATATTCAGGAAGTAGCATGGTAATAATTCCTTCCCTCAGGCAATTCCCTTCCATGCAAGCATTGTTTAGCCAGTAACAACTAAGACTTAAAATAATCTTTTCACCAGGCCCAAAGCACTGTACAGTAAGATGTAGTTATTCCACATAGCTAACATTTACTCTGATTATACATATTATCTGTAACTCAAGGCTGTAATAAAAGTAATCATGTGCAGATGAACCTAGGTGGATAACGTGAAAGAGACATGAGCATAGCACAAAACTCTGGCATACAAACTGGTCATTAAAACCCCTCTATACCTTTGGAATTCATATTCCAGGCTTGTTAAGTGGCTCTAGAATACCATCTCTCAACCTTGAGTCTCAAGATCAGCTCATCTGGAAAAGCAGGTTTTGCCCATGAAAGCTCACGATATTATATATGTGTTAGTCTCCAAGGGCCACAGGACTGACTACTCATTGTTTTTAAAGTTACAGACTAACATAGCTACCCCCGTGAGCCTCTCAACTATTTCTGAGACGGGGGCCCACCAGTCCAGACTGATCCACAGACTCTTTTCTACTTGTCAGCCTGGCAGGCGATAACCAAAAAGCATCATACCCAACAAGCAGAGTATTTTGGTCCCTTTCAAAGGGTCTGCTTATCCCATTCATTTAGGGTAAGTAGTTGTTGAAACTGATGTTCACACGCAGAAGTCTCCAAAAGAAAAGTGGCCAAGCCATGTTCACACTTGCTCTAACAATAAACTACATACACAGGGTGAGCAATGAACTGTGGGTGTGTATCACACAGTGTCTAGCAACCCACTCTGATGCTAGGTGTTGTGGAAACACAGAATGGATCAGGACACATCTTGAGACCATGCAAAACGTCCTGTCAGGCACTGCTTTGTTTCCCAATCTGCCAGGGGTTTCCAGCTTCCTTATGTGCATTTTTCCAACTGCCACTCTTTGCTGTGCATTCCAGCATCTGCTGTGAAAAAGCATGAATCCTGCACTTCTCTCCTATGCTCTGTTCAGTGTCTTGAGGACATCACGCATTGCAGCAGAGTTACTCCTGAAGTTACTGACAGAGGAGGAAGACTCACAGGCAGCTGACATTCTGTGTGAGAGGGACAGCAGCAATCTGTCATTGCATTTAGCACTCACAGAGCAGCTATACAGGGCAGACAGCTTTGGGCGTAGAGAAACCAACACTGATTGGTGGAATCACATCACGGCTTTTCATCTCATACCTGCATGATGAAGCAGCCTTCCTGGAGCTCTGTGCTGAGCTGGCCCCAGAACTGCAGTGCAAGGATACCAAAAAGAGAGCTGCCCTCTCGTGTGGCAATTGCTGTCTTGAAACTGCTGACTCCTGATTGCTACCAGTCAGTTGCAAATCAATTCTAAGTCTACCGTTAGAGCTACACTACTGCAAATGTACATGGCAATAAATCACATTCTGCTATGGAGGACCATGACTCTGGGAAATGCGCATTACATGCTTGATGGCTTTGCGGAGATGGGCTTCCTAACCAGGCGCACACATTCTAATTTTTGTGCCAAACGACCATGCCATAGAGTACATCAACAAGGACAGATACTCCACAATGATGCTGCAGGCTCTTGTGGATCACCATGGGCATTTCACAGACATCAATGTGGGGTGGTTCAGAAAGGTATATGATGGACGCATCTTCAGGAACACTGGCCTGTACAGAAAGCTGCTGGCAGGGGATTTTCTTTCAAGAGCACAAGATTACAGTGGGGGATGGTGGAAATGTTCACAGTAATCCTGGGAGTCTCAGTTTACCCCCTGCAGTCCTGGCTCATGAAACCATACACAGGGCTCCTGGATAGCTGGTGCTTTAACAACAGACTGAACAGGTGTTGCAGGGTAGTGGAATGGACCTTTAAGAAACTGAAGGGAAGACAGAAGGGTCTCTATGGCAGACCTTATAGAGAATATTCCCATGGTCATAGCTAGGGAAGTAGGAGGTTAGCCAGTTAACTAGTTAACCAATAAGGTAATGTTTATCTGTTCCTGTTAACAGTTAAACTCTGCTAGGGACCTCATGCATGCCAAGATATTGCTAGCAGCAGAGCCCATAGCGTAGGGCCGGTAGCTGGGATGCCTGGAGAGGTGCCAGGAGTCGGGGGCTCGCAGCCAGAAGCCCAGGACCAGCAGCCAGTGTCATGGGAAAGGAGCTGGGAGCCTGCCAGTGTCAGAGCCTGCAGCACGGGGCCAAGAGCTGGCACCCCTTCAGTACCCTTCCTTCCCTATCCCTAAATCACTGAGTAAAATGTTCAACCATGTAATCAATAAAATTTTGATCAGTTTATAGATCTGATCAAAATTAAAAAATATGTTTTTATACATATCTGCATCCATAATCATAGCCACATGTTGCATTTTGAATAATCTCTGTGACTAAGGGTGAAATGTTTGCTCAGGATGAAACAAATCTACCTCATTTGCAGTTGCTTCCTTGCTGCATCCCATTTAACATATCATGTAACACACCGCCGTGCAAAAAATGCTTGAACAGGCAATACCTGGTACCTAAATGATTGCTATAGTTTTTGGAACAGAAAATAAAATTGTTTCACTGTTAAAAAAAAAAGTTTGTCTTTATTGATTCACACAAATTACAGGGAAAAAAACACCAAAGCACCCATGTTTGCTGGTAAGGAAGGGATTTGGAAAGGGTAAAACCCCACAACTATGTGTAGATCCAGCTATCATAGTCATTACTAGTAATCTCTTCAGCATAAAGTTAGAATCAGCCACACAGCATTATACTAATGATTTCCATTTTTGAACTACAAATGAGGATTTCTTTAACTTCTGCTGCCACCAAAGGACAAGATTTAAACATCTTCTCAAGGGCTTTTACAAAATAACCACAAGGATATACATTGCTTTCCTGATTGGCTGGCATGTCAAGGAAAATTATAAGCTTTAAAATGTCCTAACTGTACATATTAACCATTCCCATGTAAAGTCATTACATTGCTACTGAGCTCATCAGTTTACACAAATGTAAAGTTACACTGTTCATAATGTGCTGGAAGAATCACAGGCAGAACTGAAACTGCTTTTTATAGTAAGGACACAATGTATTATGCTTACTTTCATATATATTTTTGTTTAGCCCAGGTTTTTAATCAGTTTTAACTATAGCTATTAGGGATGTAAAACCCCGTTTAATTAGTTAACTGGTTAAACACTATGTTTAACCAGTTAAGCAATTAAATGGGGGCAGGAGGAGAGTTATATTCTTTGTGTAAGTACAAAATGATGGAAATATTTCATATACATTTGTTTAAACCACAGAGTTCATTAATGTTCACCCTCAGAGATTCAAATTTAAATTCTGATAAATGAATACTCCTATCTCAACCTGAATGACACTAAAAAACTATTTTCTGGATCCAAACTGTTTTTCATTAAATGCCTTATTCAGTGTCCTGCCAAGACAGAAAATAGTTCAGAGTGACTTCATAATATTACCTGCTGGGTCTATAACCTGAAGAAGTCACCTGAAATCTACCATGTAAATACCCATCAAAGTTTTTACAAATGCTAATTATTTGACCCCTAGACCATAACAGTTCTCAATGTCTTTATAGTCTATCCTATCAAGTAGCTATCAAGCATGTGCAACACACATGCATGCTATAACTCTATGGATAAAGTAATTTATCTTAATTCAGATCCCTTATCTAAAGATACTTAGAATATTGTTCTCTCAAGGAAAATATTAACCAAGTATTTTAATAGTGAACTAGCTCATCAGAATCATATGTGGCAAGAAAAAAAATGATTTATTTAATACCTCTCCTTCACACACATCCTGCTATATACAACCAAAATGTAGTGTAGAATCTTAAAGGTAAGTGTCAAAGTGCCATTTCTGTCTAGAATATGCGTTCCAAAGGTGGTCTACCTTACAATAACCCTTTCAAACTTTTTTCTTCTTAAATGATTTACATACACTCAAAATCTAGTATTTGTCCACTTCTGAAAATGAGAAAAGTATCCAGAATGCTCATTGCATGCATTAGAAAAGAAGAAAAAAAATCATGGATTTCATGTTTGTCTCCTAATTTCCATACCCAACATGCTCAGGTTTAAAATAAAATATATAAAACTTGATGTTAACTATAACTACTATACTTCATACTAATAAATGTTCTATAATATAAATCGATTTTAGAAAACAATATTTAAGTAATGTGAAACCTCACTATAGAATCCTGCCATTACTTTGTTGAGCATGTGGGAAAAGGTACCAAAAGAGTGTGGACTTCATCTGTGAATTATGGAGAGTATGTGAGCATAGTTCTACAGTACTGATGAGAAACCAGCTTTGCTCCCACTCTATTCTCCCTAGACTTGATCTTGTGAATTTTTTTCAACACAATTTCCCCCTACACAAATGAATAAATAGATGAGTAGATACTCAAACCAGAAAAAGATATATTGAGACAGGAATGAGGTTAACTCTTCAACACTGTCAAACGTTAAATTACACAGTCTAATATTGTTTAAGTGGCAAGCCAAAAAATTGTGTTCAACAAAGCAGAAACTAATGTAGTAAAAACTAACCTAACTGTATTTTTATTTGTTTATTTAAATAAATTTATGTTTTTCTGATGTGCTCCTTAAAAGACAGTTGAGCAGGTATTTATGTACAATTTATCTATACATATTTTAGAGAGCATGTACATGCCTGTCTGTCCTGGAGTTTATCGTCTGTGAGTCCATTTGCTCAAAAACACCTCCTAAATTATAAGAGCTAGGAGAACCAAATCTGGTATTCAGTTTCCTCTTATCGTAATTTAAAGCAAGGAAAAGATTTGGTTGTGCCACAAAAATGGAAAGAGCCTTGAATAGGATTGTTTTCTATAATATGGAAAGGGAGGGGTCTGAAAGCATGGCCAGTTATGCTCCACAATGACACTGCAGACAGCGAATGAGAGGAGAGGGGGGTGTCAAGGAAAGGGAGGTGTGTCCAGGAAGAGTGGACAGCTGGGGCGAGGGCTCTCCATATTGCTGGCCATAGTTAAGTAGCACCCTGCCACAAACTCCTCCCCACACAGTCCTCAGCCACAGTGCCGGAGGGGAGGAGGGTAGCTGCACTGGCCAGCAGCCTCACTGCTGTAGCCCTCCCAGGAGCACCACTGGGGCCAGCCAGTGCAGCCCCCAGCTCCCCCCACCCATGCCCGGGAGGAGCCAGGCAGGCCAGTGTCAGCCAACACAGTCCCTGGCTCCCCTCAAGGTATCTGAATTTTTAACCAGTTACGGTTAACTGGTGGGGGCTGGAGAAGCTCCCTGCCTGCCACAGGCAGGGTGCTGCTCCAGCCCTGCCAGGAGCCTGCCACAGACAGGAGCTCTCCAGGAAGGAGAGATTCACTGACTGGTATTTTGTGAAGAGATGCATGCTAAAAATTGGTCATGAATGATTTGATGAGTTTCACAACAAGGACAACATTTTACAGAAAATTCACAGCATGCCATTATCGTAAAAAACAGTTCACGACAAAGCTGGAAAGTGGCCCAGCAAATTGACAAGTAATAAACGCAAAATTTGAGTACAGCTACTTATTTTTCGTTTGCTTTGGATGAGACAAGTAATGTGACATTAACCAGTTGGGTACTCTTGCACAATATATTTGTGGAAATGCTGCGCACAAAGAAAGGATCGCAATATTACCAATGAAAAAATCATACAAGGGGTGAAGACATCCTTAAACCTGCGATGAACTTTGTAAACGAGAAAGAAATACAGTTGGGTGATCTTCTGTCTGTGTGTACGGACAGTTGGGTGATCTTCTGTCTGTGTGTATGCTAGTGCACCTAGCATGGTTGGCAAATTCAGGAGATTCCTTACACTTTTGTCAGAACAACTGAATCGCCTGCTTTTGAACTTTCATTTCGTTGTGCATATCATGACCATGAGGGATGGGCAGCACCCTAGGGACTAAGGGGTTAACTGTATATAGCCAGGTAGCAGTCAGCCAATAGAAATGCAGATAGGGATTTCAAACTAAGACAAAGGAATTGTTGGGTTTTCCCTCCTTTGTCTCTGAGCCAGTTAGCACTCTAGAAAAGACTCTTCAAAATGTGTAAGTAGGGTAAAGTTCAGATAAATCCATTAGGTTTTATTGTTTTCTGTTGTGGGACTTGGGATCTAATGTCTGCTGTTAGAAATGGGGGTTTCCTCCCTTTTGTAACTAAGTTTTGAGCCTATGGGAAAATTCCCCATGAGTTTATTAATTGGTGGCTCTTACCATCTAGCCAAGCCAACTATGCTTGTAACAGGAGTATTGTTTGGATAATACAAGTTCTTTCCTTTTTATTAACCTGGTATTGGTTCAGTTCTGTGTCCTGGAAAATCTGTCTGTGGATACCTGCATGCCTCTGACTAGAGGGCAGCAACCACAGACTGCAGTTTATATTTTCTCTTTACTTTTCAAGCTCTTTGGAGAGGAGAGCTTGGGGTGCCCTGGGGCTGGTTTCAAGTGTCCACCCCTGTTTGTGGGTTCAAAAGCATTTGATGGTAGCAGTGGATTTTTATCCCTAAAACCTAGGTTTTTAGGATTTTGGGGGAAGTTTTATACCGAAGCCTGGAAAGATAAGGTTTTGGGGTACTTTTGCAGACCCCCACTTCTTCATTAATCGTGCCAGAGTGGGGAATCAGCCCTGACAGTGCATGAGAAGACACTTTGCATGCAATCTTCTGGATCCAAACTCAGAAGTGTAAGGGGACTGGTCATTCTCATTATCAATTCAATTTTTGCCCAAGCCCTTAATCACTGCTTAAGGAAATAAATTCTAAATACCCGAATATACTAATTGCACAGCAATATTCTCTGGTTCTCTCATGGCAAAGTTGTGTCTCGTTTTGCTGCCTGCATTAACAAAATTAAGTCATTTTTGGATATGAAGGGTGTCAAACACACCAAGGTTTCAGACTGTGACTTGTTAGTCAAGTTTTACTTTGTTATTGCTATTACCGGTGATTTTAATGAGTTGAAACTTAAGCTACAAGGGCAAGGATATAAAGTCCTGACTCTGCGGCAGGCAGTGTTTGGATCTGAGTCAAAACTCACTGTTTTCATCAAAGATAGTGAGACAGGCAGACTGGCACATTTTGAAAAATGATACGAATCATGAAACATTCGTAAGAGAGAGAATCCAAGTAACAAACTTGATTTGCAGCAGCTTGCCAGGTTTGTTTCTGAGCTCCTGAAGGCATTCAAGTCTAATTTTATTGACTTTTGCAAACACAGTACTCTATTTACGTTTATGATTCATCCACATAAAGCATCCATTGAAGAACTGGATTTGACAGTAATTCTAGGCACCTCAGTCAGCAATTTGGAAATGGAAATAGCAGATTTCAAGGAGTCGGATATCTGGGTAGAAAAATTCGTCAAGCTGAATTCTGATTTAGAATGCTTTGTTCAACAACGTGAAAAATTGGCAAAACTGCACAAATGGGCTGACATGAAGAAACTGAAGCACAATAATGTGAATCTGCAAACTTGGAAAGAACTTCCTGTCATATGCAACGTCATGCAGAATGTCAGCTTGGCTTTATTTTCAATGTTTGGCTCCACTTGTGTGTGTGAGCAGGCTCTCTCTCATTTGAATCACACCAAAGGTAATCTGTGCTCAAGACTGACAGATTGAATGCATGCATGAAGCTGAATTTGACAAGTTATGATATATACTTCAAAGAAATGTGCAGAAAGATGCAGCAGAAGTCCAATAAATAAAGTCCTTGAATACAATGTTTCATTTATGCTTTTATTAATCATCATGTCAATTATCAACATTATTAAGTTGTATATTTACAGTCATTCAAGTTGGCATTCTTATGTTGGCTCTTTGTTGACCACTTGTTCTGAATTTTGATGTAGTTTGGCTCTTTGGTTTGAAAAGGTTGCTGACCCCTGCTCTAGTAATAAAGTATTTTAAGAGACTATTACACAGGTCTTGCATATTAACTGAATAGCGAGTTCAGTTCAGTGGCTGACTGAAAAAGATTTTCAGTGCATAACTGAAAGTAAACTTTGTGTAGAGACTTCAGAATGACAAATACAGCTATTCATTTAAAATGATACTTATAAGACAAAGTCTTGAAATTCTATACAACACCAACACTTTGGTTTTTTGTAGCACTTTACATCTGTAACTCTAAGCATTTTGCAAGAAGGGCTTCTGCATCACTACTACAGTTTACTTCAAAGTTCTACTACTGTACTTACAACTGTTTTTCGAAGGGTGCACCTACACAGCACCCTAAACTTGAAATAAGATGCGCAATTTGTGCTACGCAAATTGCGTATTTTATTTCGTTTGTATTTCGAAATAGCTTATTTCAACATTTGGAGTGTCTACACAGTGCCAAATTTCAAAATAATGCGCTATTTCGAGACATCTCTTAATCCTTGCAGAATGAGGGATATAGGGATGCCGAAACAGCACACCTGTTACTTAGAAAAATATTTCAAAATAATGGGTGCATTTAAAAGATGCGCGGTAGCAATTTCGGGATACCGCTGGTATCCCGAAATAGCCCCGCTATCTAGAGCGGGCATGTCAAATTTGAAGCCCACTGAGGGCCGCACAAATGAAAACTGATAGCTTCCAGGGCCACCAAAGAAAATGTACTTCTATTGGAAAGTCGTAATTATTTATTATTATTGATTATGTTTTAGGTATATTTTATATGTTTTCAGGTCTTGTTTTAGTATAATATAATAATTTGATGTGTAAAATTGTTATTTGCTCATATAAATTAATTTTTAATTTAAATATAAATGTAAGGTACTTTTTAATTTTTTATATGATACTTGACTTGTTTTGTTGAAATAAAAACAAGTATAGACCGTGGTTAATCAAATAGAACAGGCTTCTGTGAAAATTTCAGATACTTAGTAAGTTTGAGATCTTGCATAAACATATAATTATTCATGTAATTGCAAAAAATTGACATATTTATTGATATAAAATTAACATACATTTTGTTATTTTACTTGGGAATAAACAAACAACAAAATATCCTCTTCCTCTCCCCCAGAGCCAGACACTCCCATATCCCCATTCTAACCCAATCCCACTCGGCTCCCCCAACACCCCCCCGCTCTAACCCAATGCCTCATCCCTTCCCCCAGAGCCAGGCACCCCCCCCCCCCCCCCCCCGCAACCCAATGCCTTCCCCCTCTCCCAGAACCAGACCTCCCCAACCTAATGCATCCTCCTTCCCCCAGAGCCAGGCACCCCCAGGGCCAGGCACCCCCAACCTAATGCATCCTCCCTCCCCTAGAGCCAGGCAACCCCCAGGCCCCACTAACCCAATGCTTCCCTACTCCCCCAGAGCCAGGCACCCCAACCTAATGCCTGGGTCTCTCAGCCACCGCTGCCGCCACACACTTCTCACGCCGCCCCAGCGCCTGAGGAAGCACAGCGGCCAGCTGTGAACAGGTGCTTGATGCCTGTGCAGAGAGGTCCGTTCATCCGTAAGCACATGCTGGAGTGCCCAGCGCAAAGTGGCCTGGCCGGCCATGAGCACGTGCTGGGTGCCGTGGGCAGAGCAGCCCAGCCGGCCGTGAGCAGTCGCTGGAGCGACGAGCACAGAGCAGCTCAGCTGGCCTCAAACAGTCGCTGGAGCGCTAAGCGGCCCAGCCAGCTACAAGCAGTGACTGCGGTGCCGTGCGCAGAGCGGCTGTCCATCCGACTGTGTTCTGCACTCAGTCATGTGCTCCAAGTGACCAGCGGGCCACACTTTATTCTTTTATAAAAATGTAGTGGTGGGCCACAAAAAATTTTGATCGTGCCACATGAGGCCCTCCAGAGGCCTGTTTGACATGCCTGGTCTAGAGGTACCCTATGTTTTGCTAGATTGATGATACTCATCTGGATTGCAATTTAATTACCAAGACATATTTCAACTAACGCAGTAATTTGCCTTTACAGCACTGGAATTCAGGATTTCCTGGTGCTTAATGAGTGCATTTCACATTAGTGGCAACAACCTGACTTAAAAAATAACTTTTCAATTAATCGTAATAGCAGCAAAAGGTGATAGAATGTATCTGTTCAGTAACTTCTTAAAAAGCATTTCTTTTGACTAACCTAGATTATTAAAATTAAGGGTTTGTTCACATGGAGGTTTTAAAATGGATCATGCTGAATCAAGTCTGCTTAAACACACATATACCCATACTTACACATGCATATTATCAGCACAATCATTTTATCATTAAAACAGGATTAGAACTGATGATGAAATAGAGTGACATTCCTGAAGTATTTATAACTGTCAAACAATTATTGACATTCCATTAAATAAGAAAGATCAGACTGTAGCTGGCAATGCTCTGGGCTCAAGTAAGTGGCAGAATGGGACACAAAGTTCTTCAGTCACAGTAGTTAATCCATCTCCCAGAGAAGCAATAGCTAGGTCAAGAGAAGAATTCACTTGGACCTCTATGGTCCTAGCACTGGCTACATCAGGGGTTGGGTCAACATAACTACATCTCTCAGTGATGTGTATATGCGGATGTACATTTTTAGTGTAGACCAGCACTGCACGTGCAAGAGACAAAATTTATCCAGGTCAACTGGACAACCAGCTATACTGAAATAAAATAGGAAGGGGAGAACTAAGAGATGAACGAAGTATAGAGCAGTTCAAAAGGAGAAAAGCACATGTTAATAAGTGCCACACCTTGCATACACCTTAGTCCCCAGCCAGAGGTGGAAAGTAACTAAATAGAAATACTTTGTTACACTACTCAAGTACATTTTTTCGGTATTTGTACTTTACTCAATTTATTTTTGTGATACTTTGACTTTTACTCAAGTAGGTTTTTTAAGAAAATATTGTACATTTTACTTACTACAATTTCTGGAAGCACTTAGTTACTCACATCTTTCATCACCCACTGACAGTTGCACAAGCCATCATTCTGATTTGCTAAAACATAGCCACATGGATGACATTTAAGAGTGGCTAGGTACCAAGTTTGAACCCCGGGATTTCATACTTGCAGTCTGAGTAAAACTGCATGCCCTGGCTTCAAAGGCAGCTCTTAAATGCAATATAGTTTGAGGGCTTGCAGCCTTGCCTTTGGGGCAGGGAGTTTGTTATTAAAAAAAAGGGAGGCAGGTGATTAAGAACAACAAAAAACTGGTCATTCAAGTAATTAAGGGATCCTTAAGATCATCATGAAAACATTGCCAGGTACTTAAAAGCTGGAGGGGGGGCCAGGAGTAGCAATGAGTGTTGTGCTACTAGGATTTGCATTTGAACAATGCAGTTCAAATAAATAGTGAGACAGTAAATAGTGAGATGGCAAAAATGGCAGATACTACAAAATTACTACAAAATTACTCAAAATAGTTAAGTCCAAAGTTGACTGCAAAGAGTTACAAAGAGATCTCACAAAACTAGGTAATTGGGCAACACAATAGCACATGGAATTCAGTGTTGATAAGTGCAAAGTATTGCACACGGAAAAATAAAATTCCAGTTACACATACAAAAATGATAGGATCAAAATAGCTGTTACAACTCAAGAGAGAGACCTTGGAATCAGTGTGGATAGTTTCTCTGAAAACATCTGCTCAATGTGCAGTGGCAGTCTAAAAACTAAAAAGCTAACAGACTATTGGGAATCATTAGGAAAGAAATAGATCAGACAGAAAATATTACATTGCCTCTATATAAGGTCATGGTACACCCACGTCTTGAATACTGTATGCAGATATGGTCACCCCATCTAAAAAAGATGTATTGGATTTGGAAAAGGTACAAAAAGGACAACAAAAATTATTAGGGGTAAGGAACAGCTTCCATATGAGGATTAACAAGACTGGGACTTTTCTGCTTGGAAAAGAAATGACTAAAGGATGGGGAGATATGTTAGAAATCTAGAAAATGACAAATGATGTGGAAAAATAGAGTAAGGAAATGTTATTTACTCCTTCACTAACATAACACAAGAACAAGAAGTCCTGTGGCACCTTATAGACTAACATATTTATTGGAGCATAAGCTTTCGTGGACAAAGACCCACTTTGTCAGATACATCTTGCATCTGATGAAGTGGGTCTTTGCCCACAAAAGCTTATGCTCCAATGAATCTGTTAGTCTATAAGGTGCCACAGGACTTCTCGTTGTTTTTGCAGATTCAGACTAACACGGCTACCCCACTGATACATAACAAAAAATTAAATTTATAAACAGTAGATTTATATCAAATTATTTCTTCACAGTCAACCTGTGGAACTCTTTACCACAAGATGGTGGAAAGGCCCAAACTAACAGGGTTCCAATAAGAAGAAAATAAGTTCATGGACAATAGGTCTATCAATGGCTACTAGCCAGAATGTGCAGGAATAGTGTTTCTAGCCTCTGTTTGCCAGGATTTGGGACTGGACAGGGGATGGATCATGATGATTGCCTCTTCTATTGATGACTTTTGAAATACCTGGCCTTGACCATTGTTGGAAGACAGGATACTGGGCTAGATAGACAATTGGTCTGACCCTGTAAGACTATTCTAATGTTCTTATATAGCATCCAAATGTATAGTATATGTGTATATATAATATAAACATATATATAATGGTGCCCTACAATAACTCACTTGGGTGGTTAACATATATTTCCATAGGATGGCTACTTTTTACTTCTGGATACTTAAGTACAATTAAAATGCAATACTTTTGTACTTTACTCAAGTAGTTTTCCAGAAGGATATTTTGACTTTTACTTAGTTACATGTTTTTTCAAAGTAACAGTACTTTTACTCAAGTAGCTTTTTGGGGTACTTTTGCCACCACGGTCCCCAGCCATTGATCGATCATTCTCTTGCTTTTTGCACAGGGCCATGTACCCTATGTAAATGACTCCAGTGCATGAGCACAGAAAACTGAAAATAGCGTACTAGCGGGTTCTTTCATCTTTCCAATTGTCCTGCTAGAAATAGGGCAGTTCCCTTTAATTAGACCATTGTTTTCAGCATACACACTGTAAAATTAATAATCTCTGGGACATACCTAATCAACTTAGCTGAGCTTTATTACTGGTTAGCTAGAAAAGAGGTGCTATTGGCCTTTTATATTTCTTCCTGCGTTGACCTAATATTTGTCAATAGGGTTGCAGGGGAGAAAACCACTACACCTCTCTCCTACTGTTTCCAAAGGCACATTAATATACATAGAAGAAGGTATGACTGTGTAGTCAGGAGCGGCCTGAGGCCGGCTGCGGTAGCTGGCGCCCCAGGCGGAAGGCACGATCGGCACCCCCGCCTGCACGGCTGTCAATGGCCGTGACGTCATCATTGGACGCCCGGGCCAGCGGTGCCCTAGACAACTGCCTAGTCTGCCTAGGCTCACAGACCGCCCCTGTGTGTAGTTGTTTATAAGAAAGCAGCAAGGCTTCTTTAAAATAAGGTGCAGAATTCAAGACAGCATCACTTTCAATTAAGAGGGCTTGCAGAGCTCAAACAGGCCAACAGGTGGTATACAAATTTGCACTGGATAGCTGACAACCCAAATTACTCTCCAGACAATCTATACCTACAAAAGTCTTCTTTACTTACTGATTGGAGAAAGAAGTTAATTTACTGAAAGAAGTTGTTCTATCATTCGACAAAGTAGTTTTCACTAAGTAACCAAGGTTGATATTACCCATCCTCCCTCTTCTTCTTGCTATCATTTTGTTACCTCTTGTCCTAATATTTGAGGCTGTGTCTTAAATAGGCACCTATTATCCCCCACCCCCATCCCGATTTTTCACCCTTACTATCCAGTCACCCTAGTTCAGACAGGCAACATAAAGACCAACTACTCCGAACAAACCTTTTCAATGACTACCTCAGAGTACCCCACATTTAACTAGCATTTCTCTTTATCATCAGTTCACATTTAAGCACATTAGAAGCAGGAAGCCTGCTAAAAAACCTGTGGGTCCCCTAGACGATCGAACTATAAAAGGCACAATCAAGGACAATAAAGCCATTGTGGAGAAACTAAATGATTTCTTTGCTTCAGTCTTCACGGCTGAGGACGTTCGGGAGATTCCCAAATCTGCATCGTCCTTTGTGGGTGATGAATCTGAGGAACTGTCCCGGATTCAAGTGTCATTAGAGGACGTTTTGGAACAAATAGAAAAACTTAATGTTAACAAATCTCCGGGACCAGATGGCATCCATCCAAGGGTTCTAAAAGAACTCAAATGGGAAATTGCTGAACTATCATCTGTGGTTTGTAACCTATCCCTTAAATCGGCTTCTGTACCTAATGACTGGAAGGTAGCCAACGTGACACCAATATTTAAAAAGGGCTCCAGAGGCGATCCGGGCAATTACAGACCGGTAAGTCTAACTTCATTACCGGGCAAATTAGTCGAAACAATAGTAAAGAATAAAATTGTGAAGCATGTAGAAGAACATAATTTGTTGGACAAAAGTCAACATGGTTTCTGTAAAGGGAAATCCTGTCTTACTAATCTATTAGAGTTCTTTCAAGGGGTTAACAAACATGCGGACAAGGGGGATCCAGTAGATATAGTATACTTAGATTTTCAGAAAGCCTTTGACAAGGTCCCTCACCAAAGGCTCTTGTGTAAACCACATTGCCATGGGATAAGAGGGAAGGTCCTTTCTTGGATTGAGAACTGGTTAAAAGACAGGAAACAAAGGGTAGGAATAAATGGTAAATTTTCAGAATGGAGAGGGGTAACTAGTGGTGTCCCCCCAAGGGTCAGTCCTAGGACCAATCCTGTTCAACTTATTCATAAATGATCTGGAGAAAAGGGTAAGTAGTGAGGTGGTAAAGTTTGTGGATGATACCAAACTGTTTAGGATAGTCAAGACAGAAGCAGACTGGGAGGGACTCCAAGAAGATCTCACCAAACTGAGTGATTGGGCAACAAAATGGCAAATGAAATTTAATGTGGATAAGTGTAAAGTAATGCACATCGGGAAAAATAACCCCAACTATAGGTACAGTATGATGGGGGCTAATTTGGCTACGACAAATCAGGAAAGAGATCTTGGAGTTATCGTGGACAGTTCTCTGAAAACTTCCACGCAGTGTGCAGCGGCGGTCAAAAAGGCAAATAGGATGCTAGGAATTATTAAGAAAGGGATAGAAAATAAGACCCAGAATATCTTACTGCCCCTGTATAAAACTATGGTACGCCCACATCTCGAATACTGTGTACAGATGTGGTCTCCTCACCTCAAAAAAGATACTGTGGCCTTGGAAAGGGTTCAGAAAAGGGCAACTAAAATGATTAGGGGTTTGGAACGGGTCCCATATGAGGAGAGGTTAAAGCGACTGGGACTTTTCAGTTTAGAAAAGAGGAGACTGAGGGGGGATATGATAGAGGTATATAAAATCATGAGTGGTGTGGAGAGGGCCGATAAAGAGAAGTTATTTATTAGTTCCCTAAATAGAAGAACTAGAGGACACCAAATGAAATTAATGGGTAGCAGGTTTAAAACTAATAAGCGAAAGTTCTTCTTCACACAGCGTGTAGTCAGCCTGTGGAACTCCTTGCCAGAGGAGGCTGTGAAGGCTAGGACTATAATAGAGTTTAAAGAGAAGCTCGATAATTTCATGGAGGTTAGGTCCATAAAAGGCTATTAGCCAGGGGATAAAATGGTGTCCTTGGCCTCTGTTTGTCAGAGGCTGGAGAGGGATGGCAGGAGACAAATCGCTTGATCATTGTCTTCGGTCCACCCTCTCTGGGGCACCTGGTGCTGGCCACTGTCGGCAGACAGGATACTGGGCTAGATGGACCTTTGGTCTGACCCAGTACGGCCATTCTTATGTTCTTATGTTCATTCCGAAAAGTTTTCTTTGCACATGTAAGAGTTAGAATTTTTTTTTCATTAAGGTAAAACCTGAGTTCAGAGATTTTGAATAAATTGAGGGGGAACAGTTACACACAAATAAGGTCAGAGGGGGGTAGCCATGTTAGTCTATAACTCTAAAAACAAGTAATTCTGTGGCATCTCAGGCTATGTCTACACTACAAGTTTTTTTGGAAAACGGCCATTTTTCCGGAAAGACTTCACTTACATCCATACTGCAATCACATTCTTTTGACAAAAAATTGAAAAAACGGAAGGTTTTTTCTGACATAGGTAAATCTCTGTTTACGAGGAAGAAGCCTTTTTCCGAAAGAGCTCTTTCGGAAAAAGGCGTGTGTGGATGGAGAGGAGGGAGTTCTTTTGAAAGAAGAGTAAAAAGCACAGGTGCCCTGATGGCCACTCCGTCCATAGTAATCACAGTTTAAATGAGAAATAGCCTCCATTCAGTGTGGACACTATCTTTTGAAAAAGCAGATCGCTTTTTCGATGTGCTTTTGCTGTGTGGACGCTCCCTTTTGGAAGAAGTTTTTTTGGAAGATCTCTTCCGGAAAAGCTTCTTCCTAAAGAAGCTTGCCATCTAGATGTAGCCTCAGAGATTAACAAAATATATATAGTATCAAATAAGATCAGTATCTGAAAGCATACATTCCTTAACACAGGAATAGGGAATCTCAGGCCTAGGGGCCTGATGCGGCCCCTGGCTTGCCTTGATCCTGCCCCTGAGGCTCAGGCCCCCTCCAGCACCGGGGAGCCCATGATGGTGCTCCAGCCCCCTTGCTACCACATCGCTGGTCTGGAGCACACAAAATCTACTAAGCTGGGCTCCCGTAAGTTCTGGTGTGGGAGGGGAACATGGAGAGTGTCTTTCTCCCTCTCAGTAAGGGGCCACGTCATTAAGGGGGGGGTTTCTTCTCACTTGTGTATGGCTCCAATTGATTTTTCTGTGGATCGTCAGCCCCAGACCCAAAAAAGGTTCCCCACTCCTACCTCAACATTTAAAGTTTTATGTTTACATTTTTTTTTTTTTTTAAAGTACCATCCTCCAGTCCTCATTTGTCCAGGACTTTCTCGGATTTTACTTCCCAATTCTAGGAACTTTCAGTCCCAGTTGCATAGCAAAAAATATTGTCACCATCCAGTTACAATGCAGAATCATTCTCCCTTAGCTGTTTGGTGGCCTGACACTGAAAACTCATCCAGCCCACCCACAACTCCTCCTCCTCAGCTCACGTGCAAAAAATATATATATATATATATATATATATATATATATATATATATATATATATATATATATATATATATATATATATATATCTCACTTTCTTTTCTTTACTTCTCTGATTTCTTTACTTCTAGTTTCTATTGTATCTTTCTACTTAGATCTCCCTCAAGTTTAGACAAATGTCCTTAAAGTATGACCTGTTTACCTTTCAAAGAATTATTCCTCAATGGTTATGCATGTACTGACTTGCCTAGTCTTGAATGTAGACTTACGAACATTTACTTGCATTAAAAATGGTAACTTCTTAAAACAAGTCATCCAATCCAATAGTTAAACACACCTATTTGGAATACATGTGTAACAGAAGCTCAAACCATTTGCAAAACTATTCCTTTAGAGAACTTTATAGTAAGTAGAGTCATAGCAATCTCACATTTAAAAAAAAAAAAAAAAAATCACAAAAAAAAAACTTTTCCCTACAATTCCTGAGAGCCCTACTAGTGGGAAAATCCTCAGTATTTGCTAAGGAGGGGGACTTTTCTCCATTTCCATTTACCTTCTCGACAGTTACCCAAAAATATAGAGAGGAACCAACACTTCAGCTCTCCATATTCAGCAGAGCCAGCAGGTGGAGAAAACAAAAGACCAATGAAGTGTTCTAAAGTGACTTCGGACCTACTATTGCTCAGCATTCAGGCATGACTTGTCCACTTGTGCCCAGTCTGATAGAGGGCGGGGGAGGGGGGAGACAGCTGGATTTGAAGGTAGTAAAGCTTACCCAATCTCCCGGAAAAACTGTTGCCTACAATCCATCACCTAGAGGTACAGAGCTGTTCCCTTCCTATACTCTCGTACTACCACTGTATTAAGACACCTATGCAGGCATCAACACTAGAAATAGACGTTTGAACAAGAAGGCAAAAATCAGCTATGCGTGGAGGGGGAAAAATTAATTTGTTCTCTGCAAACCCAAGAACCACACCAAGAAAACATTGCAGCGCAAGTGAAACTGAAAGGGAGGGAAGAGTGGGGAAACTGGATCAGAGTGACAAACTGCAATATGAAGCGAGCCAGGGGGTAGGGATGTTAGAAAGCATTGTTGTTTCTGTTGCAGAATATAAGGAGAAAATCCTTATTCACAAAAATAATATAAAGCTTATTCAATATTTACATATGTAAAATGAAATAAGTTACTCAGGCCTGATTTACACTAAGGAGGCAAGTTGATCTAAGTCACACTAAAGTTACACAAGATATATAACTTAATTCAACGCAGCTTAGATCGATTTACAGCAGCATCCATACCGCTTTACATCTACAACGATGCTCTCCCATCATCACAGCTTCCTTGTCTCGGGGAGGTGGAGTACTGAAGTTGGCAGACTAGCATTTTCCCAATAACTTATCGCCTCTTTATTAGACCTGCCAAATCAATGTCCACTGCCAGGGCTGTCCCTATGGATGTGTGGTGCCCAAGACACCCCCACCTACACCCTAGATCCTGCCCTGCCCCCACTCTACCCCTTTCCCCAAACTCCCACACCTACTCCACACTGCCTTTTCCCACCCTGCTCTGCCCCTTCTCTATCGCCATTCAAGGGCACGCCTTCCTCCAAGCTCCCTCCCCAAACCATGCTAGGAGCTAGTGGAATGGAGCAGACTGGGTTGTTTCATTTCCCGCTGCCACCAGTTAGTGCAGGGGGGAGCAACTCCACTGTCAGCGCCAATCCCCCCACTAATTTCCCCAGTATACCCTTGGTCATTTGCTTCCACATTCCTCCTGAAGCATGGGGATCCCCAAAGCACAGGACCTGGGTCCATTGTCCCAAACCGTCCTATGGTTCTGCCCACTGCCTTGAATACAGCAGCACCAATTTAGCTAGTAATGAAGACAAGCCCTCAAAAAGAGATGCTGCACCAATCACACATTTAACTGAATCAGCTAAATTTTACCAATGAGCTAACAAGAGGCAAATGATCATTCAAAAAAGTGGGAACTACCCTTAGACATCCCATGTTACTGTTAGATACATGAAAGCCAACCTCTAATTTTAAAATCTGGTGGCACAAGACTATGGACTTGTCTACACTACCACTGTATTGAACTGTAACTTTCACACACATGGCATGTGAACACACACACACACACACACACACACACACACACACACACGCGCGCGCGCGCGCACCTGGAGCACAAAAAGTTACAGCGCTGTAAAGCACCAGTGTAAACAGACTCATACTACTGGGAGCACAGAGGTGTTTTACCTCAGGCTCTCCCAAAGCTGGTGCCATGACCACGCTGCCTTTTACAGCACTCTGACAGCAATGCTTTCAATAAGGCTTTGTCTTCACTTCTGAGTGTAAAGAGCTAATTGCAACTCCACAGCATAATATTGATGGGTTTTTTCAGATACAATTACCAGAACATATGTAGAAGACAGCCACCAGAGAAACAATTCCCACAAAACATTGTTATGTAAAAATCATGTACTTTAACCTATTCTTTCACCCATTCCTGCACCTTACCACCTCAAATTTTGGGCTTTTTTCTAAATGTAGTGCATACCCACAACTTTACCTTCAATAAATACAACACATAGCAAACACAAAGAAGCAGACAAAAGAATTCAAAATCTTCCTGGAGAAATAAAAGGAGGAAGAAAAAGAAACCTCAGATGACAAATGCCAGATCTTTTACTGAATTTCTGGAAGGTACTCAGATCCCCAATAAAAACTGCAGAATTCGAATCTGAACATAACAGAATCCAATACATTTTCTTACTGCTTTGTTTTCTTCATTTTCGCATGAATTTCAGCTTCTAGTATAATTATCCACTGCAATTATTTGTACAGAAACCAATAAATAAAACTCTCATGTTCCTCATAAAAACCAGCTATTTTATGAGGAATAAACTATTTTGGAAAAACTGAAAACTGTAGTTTGAAAACTCATTACCCAAACTTAAAAACTTTTTGCTATCAAAGAATCAACATTTTCTGAAGCATCCAATTGCAACAATTGCAATTGCCAAGTACCAAAAGATACATACATCCCTCAAGGAAAGCAACTGAGATCTTATCACAAGCATATAAATGACAGTCAAATGTATGCACGTTAGATCTCATATCTAAAACAATTCACACTATTAATATTAAGACTCTGATATTTAAGTACAAATAAGGTCACCACCATATGTAAGTGCAAGCTCCTGAATACCAACTCCCTTTTATGCTCTGTTAGAAGTAAAAGCTGCTGATCTAACAAAATTAAGTAAATCTAGTCCCTTAGTATATCAGAGGTTATCACAGTATTTACTTTCTGAATTATGAACAAAGTATTGCTCCTTTCCCTTACATAACTATACATGTACCTTTTAAACAGTGCCAGATAAAGACACTTAAAATAATTTTAAATTACAAAATCATGAGTACAAAATCATGAAATCAGAGTTATGTCTCACATTTAACATGTATCAAAGAAAGCGTATCTTTACTAGAGAAATAATTCATGTCTAACCACAGATCTCTTCCTCAAAATTGTAAAACACCTTAAGCCAAAAAAGCAATAGCCAGTGTCTTAGCTGTGCTATGACTCATACTGACTATCTTTATACTTACCTCTAAAGTTAAGCTCAACTGAACCGGAATCACGTCAGCTGAATCATTCTGCTGCCCATATGTGGTTAGTGTCATCATGTTACAACAGAAGTGGCAAATCAGTCCTCCAAAGGTTGCCTAAATTCCCCAGCCCTGAAAGACCGGCCTCTTCAGCCATCTAATTTCCACTAGCCGGCCAAGGATCCACCCGTCCAGAAGCAAGCTACTCGTACACACTTTCCAGCACATACACGTGCTTGTGACTGCATGCTACTTCCACAGTGACCAACTTTTTTTTGGCAATTGATCCACAAAGTGATTACTGACCCATATATATCTCCATATCACTGATCTATATTAGATAACTAGAGGATTTACCCAGAGTTGGTAGGGTCCTTAACTCAAATAAATTTGAGAGAGGTAGCTGTTTAAATTTTGTTTTTCTTCGTTTAAATCATTGTTCTTGGGTGAGGCTGGGAATAAGCAGTTCAGTATGCAGGCTGCCCTGGGGGGAAAGGACAACCCCAGCCCTCTGTCACCACAGCAGTGTGGGGCCAGGTGAGAAGTGGCTGCTGCATGTCGTGCATGTCCCCTGGTTGGGAGACAGATGGACACACAGACACACACACAAACTGAAATATATAGTAGACAGCTATCTCTTTCTTTACCCCCGTTGGCCCAATGGGATTATAGCTGTTCCAGTCCCCATCTCTGGCCCCTTGCTGCCTCCTCTATGGTCATTCCACAGTATAACTGTCCCTCCTACCAGACCCCTCCCTTTCCATTTTCTGAGAAACAAATGAATTCCAGGCACAGCCCATTGTCCAGCACAACCAAACACTTATCTTGCATTAAATTATGATAAGAAAAAGCTGCATACCAAATTTGGTGATCCTAGTTACTATTTAGGAGGCATACTTGAACAAACAGACTCATGGAGAGACAGACACCCCAAGTTTCTAAATACAGTAATTCCTCATTTAACACGGTAGATACGTTTCAGAAAATGATCGTGCTAAGTGAAAACGTGTTATGCGGGGTCAATTTTCCCATTGAAAATAATGAAAAGGTGGGGGTTGCGTTTCAAGCGCACGTGCACTCGCAGCTCCAGCCTGCACTTGTTAGCAGCTGGGACCGGGACATAAGTTTGGGGGAGAAAGGGGACTGGGTTATAGCAGGGAGGAGAGGTGTTTGGCTCTGGAGAAGAGAAGGGAAGGACAGGGGAGGGGGCTTGCAGCTGGGTTTGCGTCCAGCCAGAGGGGGTCACCGGGGAACGGCGCTGTGAGCGGCAAACCTCTGCCACTTTGGAGGGAGGGGAAGTCTCGCGCAGCTGCCCGGGGCTTTCTCTGCCTCCTTACAAAGCGGCGGAGGTTTGCCCTTGCCGCGCAGTTCCCCAGTGACCCCCTCTGGCCAGATGCCTTGCATCCGGCCAGAAGGGGTCACCAGGGAACAGCGCTGCGAGCAGCAAACCTCTGCCGCTTTGCAGGGAGGCAGGGGAAGCCCCGCGCAGCTGCCAGCCAACGGCCGGCCCTAGGGGAAATTGTGTTATTGCGGGGACGAGGTCGTGTTGTTTGAAAAATGTTCCCTAAAAAAAAAATCGTGCTATCGTGAAAACATGTTAAACGGGCACATGTTAAGTGAGGAATTACTGTATAACAGATTCCATACTCAAGAAACAGTTCCTAACTAGTTCCAGTTCCTGCAGGGATTTGGGGATATGCCGCAAATAATCACGGGATTTTCCCTAGGGGGATGGCAGAAGTTGTAATAGTTTCTTCCCACAGTTGGCTGAATCACCACAAGATCCCTGACAGCTCTAAGAAAGAATACACAATGCACAGCTGCTTGAAGCAGTATCAAACTCTGGAATGCATAATCACAAAGTATAACTGTTGACATGACTGAGTATAGAACTAGTATGGATGGACTGCAGGATGTTGTAGCAACTCGACTATAGGCATGTCTACATGTACACAGGCATAGCTGTCCTGATTCAGTTGCGTTGATGCAGCACATATAGTGAAGATGCTCTTAGCCAATGGACATGAGTTCTACCATTGCCATAATAAAACCAATGCAAACAGCAAAAGCTATGTTGGCAGGAGAGTGTATCCTAGTGGGAGAGCTTATGCCATTCAGGAGAGTGGCTTATTCACAATCTTGAGCAACATAAATTATGTTAACATAGGCTGTAGCATAGACTAAGGATGTTAAGAGGCGGGTAACTGGCTAATCGTGTAGTCGATAGAATTTTTATCAACTACACAATTAGTCAATAAGGGAAGGCGCTCAGTCTCTGCTCAGGCCAGGTCCAGGAGCTACCCCTGCAGCAGCTCTACAATTTAAATGTAACAGGAGCCGGACATACAGGCAGCCCGGTTTCTACTCCATTTAAAATGCAGAGCCACAGCAGGGATAGGTCCTGGAACCAGCATGAGTCGGGACTGAGCAAACGCAGCTCAGTCCAGGCTTCCACCATGTCCGGGACCTACCCCTGCTGCGGCTCTGCAATTTAAACATACTAAGAGGCAGGCGTGCAGGCAGCCCATCTCTTAGTACATTTCAACTGCAGAGCTGCAGTCCGGGTGTGACAGCATGTCAGGGTTCTCCCCCTCCCCCCCCAATCCTGCAGCCCCGTAGCAGCAAGAATAGCCTCTGCCAGCCAGTAGAATACAGAGGGTTTATTGCTTCTCCAGGATACCAGCATAGACATGATGTGGCTAAAGGAGTCAGGGCCAGGATGCCTCAGACCCCTTGAGATGGGGTGCCTGGGCCCCAGACTCCCAGCCCCCTCCTTAGTCTGTCTCATTCATGGTTCCAGCCCAAGACGCCCCTTCCCCCAACACTCACTTCCTTTGTTCCGTTCCTTCCCTTCCCTTAACCGGTAGGACTGGTTCGGTCACTGTCATGGGGGCCCTCAAGGCGCCCCCCCACAGGGCAGTGCTTACAGACAGAGGCCAGTAGGGGTCATCCACAGCCCACAGCCCAAGCACAGCAACCAGCAAGGTACTGACACTACATCACAACAGGTAAGTCCCGGACCCGGGTGACCTGGGCTGCCTGCCGAGCCAGAGCAGCCTCCCCTGATTCCCCCCCCCCCCCCCCCCAAGTTGCTGCCTCAGATGGAGGCATCAGCAGGGGGGACAAGTGGCACCACAGAGACAGATCTGCAAGGGAAGCAGCTTTTAAGCCGGCTCCCCCCAGCACTGGCTCCTGTTTTCACCCTCCCCGCCTCTGATACAGAGGCAACAAATGGGGGAGGGGGGAAGAATGCAAGTAGTCGACTACTCACATGCCTAGCATAGACACAGCCAATTGTGAGCACACTAGTTTCAAGTGAAGTAACTGCACTAAGTACAATAAACACAATTCTAGTTCAGATTAGCCCCCCATAAATTAGAAATACAGAAAAGTACAGTACAGCCTATTGTGTCTGACGTAGGAAAAACTCAGCAATTACACCATACAATATATCCTTATCACCAGATTCATTTTTTTGAGTCAAATGTTTTGAACTGTACTTTGAGCTCCCTTTGTTTATTTGAAAAAAGGTAGTCAAAGTAGTTGGGCATTATCTCTTAATTTAGTTTGTTACAGACTATTGTAGCCTTCTACGTATGCCTGACTCTTACAGGTGATCTGTTCTTTAAAAAATGGATTTGTTTTTGCTTTCCTGAAATAATTTCTTTGGTGGAGATGAATTCTACCTGGTTAGGTCTCAGCAGCACTGGAAAGATATTTTGATGACTTGAAACCCCAAGTGAAGTGATAAAAATCACAAGGCCAAGAATTAAGAAACAAGGGGAGAAATAATAAAAGTAAGCAAGTCTGACTAAAAATTAATACCAATTTGACTTCAGTGACCATCCAAAATGCTTAAAGGATATCCCTGATAAAGATTCGACACCTCCTCCCCTTCCGCTAAGTAGTAAAATCTTCAAAAACACATACTTCAAGATCCCATAAAATGTCCTTTGGCAAAAACTTCACATTCCCAGTATTTCTAATATCAAAAAACAAATAAAAAATAATCAGGCCTCCCATATAAATCATGAAAAAAACCACACAAGCTATTTTAAGTGCTTTGCAGAGCAGCACTGAATTTCTTCCTTTTTAAAGAATGTCACAGAGAAAGTGAAACTATTTAAATTCTTCTTCATCCTTAAAAGTAGTCTCATTGCTTTCTACTCTACTTTCTGCATTTCTAATTCAGCAACAGTGAATACAGTATTTCATATACGGATGCTTCACTCCTCCTGACTGTGAAAATATTGGTAGTAGATAGTAGGCATGTGAAAGTCACACAAACTCTCCCTTCCCTGCTGCCTCTGTATCAGAAGCAGTAGTGCGTGGGGGAAGCGCACACTAGCTCCCACAGAGAACCACATCACCACCACCCCATGGGGGGGCAAGTGGCTCCACGGGAGCCCCTATGCGCAGAAAGCCAACTTAAAAGCTGGCTCCCTACACGCACAGGCAAGGGGCCAGGAGCCTTGCCAGCCCGGAGCACTGCCAGCCCCGCAGAGTCCTGAGCCCCGGGAACGGTTAACCATGTAATGGAGAGAATTGTTATCAGTCACAGAGTTAATATTTTTATTCATTTATATCCCTAATTTGAATGTTTTTCTTTTTTTTTTTTTTTTTTTTTCCTGAAGCATCACAAATATATATAAAGTTTTTACTGCAACTATGTGGTGCTCCAAACTTTCTCCCTTTGACGCAGTGGTTCCCAAATTTTCAGCATCACGCCCCCTTTTTGATTTTTGAAAAACCCTCATGCCACTCCGCCCCAAAATAGCAAAGGAGAACTGACCTTCCACACCCCTTCGAATTTCTTCATGCCCCCCCCCCAATTTGGGAACCCATGCATGTAGAGTATCCAAGTTTGTCTTTTTTCGCTAACAAAAGTTGGTCCATAAAAGATTCGACTTCACATAAGAACATAAGAATGGCCGTACTGGGTCAGACCAAAGGTCCATCTAGCCCAGATTCCTGTCTGCCAACAGTGGCTAGCACCAGGTGCCCCAGAGAGGGTGGACCGAAGACAACGATCAAGCGATTTGTCTCCTGCCATCCCTCTCCAGCCTCTGACAAACAGAGGACAAGGACACCATTTTATCCCCTGGCTAATAGCCTTTTATGGACCTAATCTCCATGAAATTATCTAGCTTCTCTTTAAACTCTATTATAGTCCTAGCCTTCACAGCCTCCTCTGGCAAGGAGTTCCACAGGCTGACTACACACTGTGTGAAGAAGAACTTTCTTTTATTAGTTTTAAACCTGCTACCCATTAATTTCATTTGGTGTCCTCTAGTTCTTCTATTTAGGGAACTAATAAATAACTTTTCTTTATCGGCCCTCTCCACACCATTCATGATTTTATATACCTCTATCATATCCCCCCTCAGTCTCCTCTTTTCTAAACTGAAAAGTCCCAGTCGCTTTAACCTCTCCTCATATGGGACCCGTTCCAAACCCCTAATCATTTTAGCTGCCCTTTTCTGAACCCTTTCCAAGGCCAAAATATCTTTTTTGAGGTGAGGAGACCACATCTGTACACAGTATTCGAGATGTGGGCGTACCATAGTTTTATACAGGGGCAGTAAGATATTCTGGGTCTTATTTTCTATCCCTTTCTTAATAATTCCTAGCATCCTATTTGCCTTTTTGACCGCCGCTGCACACTGCGTGGAAGTTTTCAGAGAACTGTCCACGATAACTCCAAGATCTCTTTCCTGATTTGTCGTAGCCAAATTAGCCCCCATCATACTGTACCTATAGTTGGGGTTATTTTTCCCGATGTGCATTACTTTACACTTATCCACATTAAATTTCATTTGCCATTTTGTTGCCCAATCACTCAGTTTGGTGAGATCTTCTTGGAGTCCCTCCCAGTCTGCTTCTGTCTTGACTATCCTAAACAGTTTGGTATCATCCACAAACTTTACCACCTCACTGCTTACCCTTTTCTCCAGATCATTTATGAATAAGTTGAACAGGATTGGTCCTAGGGCTGACCCTTGGGGGACACCACTAGTTACCCCTCTCCATTCTGAAAATTTACCATTTATTCCTACCCTTTGTTTCCTGTCTTTTAACCAGTTCTCAATCCAAGAAAGGACCTTCCCTCTTATCCCATGGCAATGTGGTTTACACAAGAGCCTTTGGTGAGGGACCTTGTCAAAGGCTTTCTGAAAATCTAAGTATACTATATCTACTGGATCCCCCTTGTCCGCATGTTTGTTAACCCCTTCAAAGAATTCTAATAGATTAGTAAGACGGGATTTCCCTTTACAGAAACCATGTTGACTTTTGTCCAACAAATTATGTTCTTCTACATGCTTCACAATTTTATTCTTTACTATTGTTTCGACTAATTTGCCCGGTACTGAAGTTAGACTTACCGGTCTGTAATTGCCCGGATCGCCTCTGGAGCCCTTTTTAAATATTGGTGTCACGTTAGCTACCTTCCAGTCATTAGGTACAGAAGCCCATTTAAGGGATAGGTTACAAGCCACAGATAATAGTTCAGCAATTTCCCATTTGAGTTCTTTTAGAACCCTTGGATGAATGCCATCCGGTCCCGGAGATCTGTTGACATTAAGTTTTTCTATTTGTTCCAAAACCTCCTCTAATGACACTTCAAACCGGGACAGTTCCTCAGATTCATCACCCACAAAGGACGGTGCAGATTTGGGAATCTCCCCAACGTCCTCAGCCGTGAAGACTGAAGCAAAGAAATCATTTAGTTTCTCCGCAATGGCTTTATCGTCCTTGATTGCGCCTTTTATCGTTCGATCGTCTCGGGGACCCACAGGTTTTTTAGCAGGCTTCCTGCTTCTAATGTACTTAAAAAACATTTTGTTATTTCTTTTTGAGTTTTTGGCTAGCTGTTCCTCAAAATCTTTTTTTGCTTTTCTTATTACATTTTTACACTTGATTTGACAGTGTTTATGTTCCTTTCTATTTATCTCACTAGGATTGGACTTCCACTTCTTAAATGATGCCTTTTTGTCCCTCACTGCTTCTTTTACATGGTGGTTAAGCCACGGTGACATTTTTTTAGGTCTCTTGCTATGTTTTTTAATTTGGGGTATACATTTAAGTTGGGCCTCTATTATGGTGTCTTTAAAAAGTTTCCATGCAGCTTGCAGGGATTTGGCTCTAGTCACCCACTTCATCTCTCTCATACACAGGGTCTAACACAGCTACACCAACACAGCACACAAAAATCATCAGATTCAACATTTTAAGAATTATATAACCTAAGATCGGTATTATAACCCTGGCATTCAACTTGACCCTTGTTTTTCTTTTCAAATTTAATTCTACAATTTGAATTCCTCATATTTAAGTATACTTTGATGAAGAGTACATTTATTGAAAAAATTTACTCAAATCTCACATACTCAAAATTATGTTGGTTAAAAAGGGTAGTGGAAATGCTCAAAATAGAAAAGATATCTATTTTATTACACCTTATGAAGTAACACATGGGGAAAACTTCTACACAAGCTTCACTGTCAAAATACTCAGTCACATATAACATATACTATCAATAAGTTTCAATATTAATATTAAAACAATAGGTGCCTTATATCACCATGGAGATGACCCTACATAACTAACTCGCCAGTAGGCAGTTACTTACAGAAGTCTTTTCAAAACTGAGCCTTGTATTGACCAAATATTTCCTACTACTACTGAGCTCCAGCCCACCTAAACAAACACATTACTAGCTTGTCTCTGTGACTTCCTTTGACAAGCAAAAATTTCTGGAAATGGTTAACCTACAAGCCTGGAATATCCATTTGTTATGGAAAAACATACCAGACGTGCCATAAAAAGAGTGGCAATAAAGACAAATGAAAACACAAAAATGCCATTTACTAATTTCAGTTTTCGCTTTACCTTTAAAAAGGACATGAGAAAGGGGAGGCTGCGAATAACCTACCAAGGCCCCTACATGATATGCTGTGCTACCCTGTGAAGAGACGTACGTAAAAAGGTGACTAGACGAGAACCTGTAAAGCGAGGCACATCAATCTCATGAGCAGTATTACCGATTTTTTTAAAATAAAAATCTCCTGCCACGTTTCCTCCGGTTGGGGGACAGAATTCCCCTCCCCGCGCAGGTCCTACCACCAGCAGGCCAACTTCGGAAGATGGTCTGAGCCCCAGCCTAACCAATGACATTTCCCGGCGTTAAAGTTTTGGAGGCCCCCGAGCCGCCTGAACTCTCAGGGGGCTGTTTTCAGCTTGGCCGAAGAGCAAGCAAATCCGCCTGTAGACCCCGGAGCTCCGGGAAAAGTGACCCCCCCCCCCACTTAAATAACGCCCAGCCCGAAGCGCGGGGCTACATACAAACAACCCCCGCCAGACCCGGCCTCCTCGCGCTAGCGCTAGCGCTGCCGCCGCCGCCGCCCAGGGCCCGGGCAGGTGGCGCCCGGCATGTGGCAGAAGCTGCGCAAAGTCGCGCAGCCGAGGCCGCAGAGGAGACCAGCCTTGGCACGCGCCGCCGCCCTGCCCCCCGCCGAGTTTCACTTCACAGGCACACGCTCTCCCCGCCCCGCCCCCGGCCTCGGGCGGAGCGGCGGCAGCTGCAGCCAATGGGGGCCGGGTGACTGGCGGCGGCGGCCAATGAGACCGGCGAGAGGTGGGACTCTCCTCCCGCCGCGGCGGCCCCGCGTGAGGTAGCTGGCTGCCTGCAAGGGAGTTTCTTGGTTACGGCCCCGGCTGCGCGCCCCGAGCTCCCGGCCGCTTCTTTCCCCCGCGCCTCACCAGACCGCGCGTGTCCCCTCCCTCTTCGCGCCGGGCCGCCGGAGCCGGCCTCGCTGCCTCGGCGGAGAGCGCCGCGCCCAGGCGCCGAGTGGGGGCTGGACGCCGCGGACGGGTGCGGGGCTCCCCGTGCGCGAACCGTGCGGCCGCGGCGGTAGCAGCCCAGCCGCCGCCGCCTCCTCCTGCTGCCGCTGCCGCTGCCAGGACTGTAAACATCCCGGCATCCCCGAGGGGAGAGAGGCGGGGCCGGCTCCGGGCTCCTCCTCGGCGCGGGCCCCCGCCGCGTGCTCCTGGCGCTCAGAGGCCCAGAGGCCCGGCCGCGGCGTGTGCTCGCCCCGCCGTGATGCCGCGATCGCACCGGGGCGCGTCCCCGTGACGGCTGGGGCCGGGCCGGAGGCGGCGACAGAAGTTTGGCCTGGCCCTGCAGCGCGCACTGCCTGCCCCAGAGGGGATGGCCTGCACGCTGGGAAGCGCCCGGGCTTGGGCTCAGGCCCGTGTCTTTCCGAAACCGGGGCCCAGGTGCTGCGCTGCTTCGGAAGAGGCAGGAGACTGTCTGGCTTGCTGGGAAGAACCTTAGGCAAACCTGCAGCCATGTTTGTGACCCCAGAGGCTGCATCGGTTCCAGCTCCCGGTGTGTTACCAAACTGCGGCCTCCTAACACCCTAGTTCTTCCTGAGAGGTAGCAGTGCGCTTAATTCAAATAAATGGCTACTTCGTCCCGCCACAAGCAAAGATATTCTTGGCCTTTGTGCAGTGCAAATTGCGACCACAGGCTGTAGACTCTCCCAGGCAGAATGTATGTGTTTCTGCATTCTCTAGCCCCAAGGACCCTAACACCTGAGAAGGACTTCTAGGCACTATAGAATATACGGCAGCTCCCTTGACAAGAGTAAGAGGGGCTCAGCACTCTGAACTCTCATGAAAGAAAAAAGAAAGTCTAGGATTTCTGAAAAACAGTATGAGTCCGGGGGAAGGTGGCGGGCATTCATTAGAAAAGCTATCTACCCTGCTCTAACACTCTCCCTGTATAGTGTGGGAAAAGGAGATATGTTTAGCTAACTTTATTTGTTAATAGGCAGCAGGTTTAAAACAAACAAAAGGAAGTTTTTCTTCACTCAGTGCACAGTCAACTTCTGGAATTCCTTGCCAGAGGATGCGGTGAAGGCTAGAACTTTAACAGGGTTCAAAAAAGAGCTAGCTAGATTCATGGAGGTAAGGTTCATCAATGGCTATTAGCCAGCATGGGTAGGAATGGTGTCCCTCGCCTCTGTTCCTCTGGAAGTGGGTGACGGGGGAGGGATCACATGAGGATTACCTGTTGTGCTCCCTCCCTCTGAGACATCTGGTATTGGCCCCTGTCAGCAGACAGGGTACTGGGCCAAACGGACCTTTGGTCTGACCCAGTATGGCCATTCTTATGTATGTTTGTTTTTTAAACACAAGTAAGGACCTACATTAGAGTGGTGTTTAAAAACTTGTTTGCTGGTAATAGTTCCCTTGCGGACTAACCGTAATCCATTAGAAATAAAAATGAAAGCTTCCTACCAGCAAGCAAAATAATCCTGACTTTCTGATGGCATGTTGCCTGTTTCTGGTAGTAACCTAGTGAGAAGGGACTGAATGTAAAGCTGTGCTTAGGAATTAAAAATAAACAGTTCCCCTAAAAATGCAGAGGAAAGTAGCTTTTTCTTTTTCTGGAGTGATGGAGAAGCTTTCCCCAAAGAGATCTTGATCCTTTCTGAATTCTGAAATGGGGACTCAGTCAGGAGGTATGAAACACTGAAGTGGAAGAGGTGGTGCTAGCCTAAACAGTTTGGAGTTCTCAGTGGGCATGTCTACAATTCAATTAAAAATCTGCCACTGACTGTTTAATTGCAGTGTAAATGTCTGAGCTTGGGTTAGAGCCCAGATTTTAGGGCTCCAACAATCACAGCAATTAATTAGTCCCTTAACCTAAGTCTTACAAGCTGGAGTCAGCTGACAGGCCACCCCGAGGTAGCTAACTGCAGTGTAGACATACCCAGTGTTCTCTGCGGGTAGCTGGAACAGCAGCAGCATCTGATAGGGAAAGAAAAGAGTTTTATGTGGAAATCTTTGTCTCCCTCCTATTAGCTTTCCTTCTAGAAGAAGAATTAGAAACTAGCATATTTATCGTTAAAATCATTTCTTAATCTAAAGTTCAACAAGTGGCCCGAGGGTCCAATCCACAAGGGTATCTAGGTGTCTGAGTTCCATTTGTAAGAACCAATGTGAGCCACAAAGCTTCCACTCAGCTGCCATCTAACCCTGCAGATGATTATACTCATGGCACCTAAGTTTTTGTTTCTAGGCCTGTGCATTGCTGCCACACAGCAGGTATCCGTAGGGATGTGAAGGATTAACTAGTAAGTTTCACCTTTAATGGGATCGGGATGCCAAAGCATCCCTTGCCTGCGGGCGCCGTAGCCCATTGCCCAGCTGGTGTAGCCCTTCCTGTTGAGGGAGATTAGAGAGGCTATCAAAATAAAGAACTCAGTAACAGTGGGGGATTTTAACTATCCCTATATTGACTGGGTACATGTCACCCCAGGACAAGATGCAGAGACAAAATTTCTTGATACCTTAAACGACTGCTTCTTGGAGCAGCTGGTACAGGAACCTACAAGGGGAGAGGCAATCCTCGATTTAGTCCTGAGTGGTGCATAGGATCTGGTCCAAGAGGTACTATAACAGGACCGCTTGAAAATAGCGACCATAATATAATAACATTTAACATTCCTGTGGTGGGAAGAACACCTCAGCAGCCCAACACTGTGGCATTTAATTTCAGAAAGGGGAACTATGCAAAAATGAGGAGGTTAGTTAAACAAATTAAAAGGTACAGTGACTAAAGTAAAATCCCTGCAAGCTTCATGGACACTTTCAAAGATACCAAAATAGAGGCCCAATTGAAATGTATACCCCAGATTAAAAAAAACATTATAGAAGAACTAAAAAAGAGCCACTATGGCTTAACAACCATGTAAAAGAAGCAGTGAGAGATAAAAAGACATCTTTTAAAAAGTGGAAGTCAAATCCTAGTGAGGTAAATAGAAAGGAGCATAAACACTGCCAAATGAAGTGTAAAAATGTAATAAGAAAAGCCAAAAAGGAGTTTGAAGAACAGCTAGCCAAAAACTCAAAAGGTAATAAAATGTTTTTTAAGTACTTCAGAAGAAGGAAGCCTGCTAAACAACCAGTGGGGCCCCTGGGTGATTGAGATACAAAAGGAGCACTTAAAGACTATTTAAGTCATTGTGGAGAAACTAAATGAATTCTTTGCTTCAGTCTTCACAGCTGAGGATGTTAGGGAGATTCCCAAACCTGACCCATCCTTTGTGGGTGACAAATCTGAGGACTTGTCACAGATTGAAGTGTCATTAGAGGAGGTTTTGGAATTAATTGATAAACTTAACAGTAACAAGTCACCGGGACCAGATGGCATTCACCCAAGAGTTCTGAAAGAACTCAAACGTGAAATTGCGGAACTATTAACTATGGTTTGTAATCTATCCTTTAAATCAGCCTCTGTACCCAATGACTGGAAGATAGATAATGTAACGTCAATATTTTAAAAGGGCTTTAGAGGCGATCCCAGCAATTACAGACCAGTAAGTCTAACATCAGTACCAGGCAAATGAGTTGAAACAATAGTAAAGAATAAAATTGTCAGACACAAAGAAGAACATAATTTGTTGGGCAAAAGCCAGCATGGTTTCTGTAAAAGGAAATCATGTCTTACTAATCTATTAGAGTTCTTTGAAGGGGTCAACAAACGTAGACAAAGGGGATCCAGTAGATATAGTGTACTTAGATTTCCAGAAAGCCTTTGACAAGGTCCCTCTCCAAAGGCTCTTACGTAAATTAAGTTGTCATGGGATAAGAGGGAAGATCCTTTCATGGACTGAGAGCTGGTTAAAAGACAGGAAACAAAGGGTAAGAATAAATGGTAAATTTTCAGAATGGAGAGGGATAACTAGCGGTGTTCCCCAAGGGTCAGTCCTAGGACCAATCCTATTCAACTTATTCATAAATGATCTGGAGAAGGGTAAACAGTGAGGTGGCAAAGTTTGCAGATAATACTAAACTGCTCAAGGTAGTTAAGACCAAAGCAGACCGTGAAGAACTTCAAAAAGATCTCACCAAACTGACTGGGCAACAAAATGGCAAATGAAATTTAATGTGGATAAATGTAAAGTAGTGCACATTGGAAAAAATAACCCCAACTATACATATAATATGATGGGGGCTAATTTAGCTCCAACTAATCAGGAAAGAGATCTTGGAGTCATCGTGGATAGTTCTCTGAAGACGTCCACACAGTGTGCAGCGGCAGTCAGAAAAGCAAACAGAATGTTAGGAATCATTAAAAAAGGGATAGAGAATAAGACAAAGAATATCTTATTGCCCTTATATAAATCCATGGTATGCCCACATCTTGAATACTGTGTACAGATGTGGTCTCCTCATCTCAAAAAGACATACTGGCATTAGAAAAGGTTCAGAGAAGGGCAACTAAAATGATTAGGGGTTTGGAACGGGTCCCATATGAGGAGAAATTAAAGAGACTGGGACTTTTCAGCTTGGAAAAGAGGAGACTAAAGGGTGGATATGATAGAGGTATATAAAATCATAAGCGGTGTGGAGAAAGTGAATAAGGAAAAGTTATTTACTTGTTCCCATAATATAAGAACTAGGAGCCACCAAATGAAACTAATGGGCAGCAAGTTTAAAACAAATAAAAGGAAGTTCTTCTTCACACAGCGCATAGTCAATCTGTGGAACTCCTTGCATGAGGAGGTTGTAAAGGCTAGGACTATAACAGGGTTTAAAAGAGAACTAGATAAATTCATGAAGGTTAAGTCCATAAATGGCTATTAGCCAGTATGGGTAAGGAATGGTGTCCCTAGCCTCTGTTTGTCAGAGGGTGGAGATGGATGGCATTGGCTACTGTCGGCAGGGTACTGGGCTGGATGGACCTTTGGTCTGACCTAGTATGGCCATTCTTATGTTCTTATGATCTGTGGTGTGTGCACACTCCCCCACTCACTCTCCCTTTATGTTGTTTAACCAGTTAGCCAATTAAATGGGATTTTACATCCCTAGTGTCCAGGCACTTATGTCCTGCTTCCACCTCAGAACAATTCACAAACCACAAAGTTTGCTGCCTAAGACATGTAGATCAGAAAGGACCATCATGATCATCCAGTCTGACCCACACATTGCAAGCTGCAGAACCTCACTCCTGTAGTAGGTTGAGTTACTGAAAAGTTACAGAGCATCCATTTTTAATTTATTTCAAACCCACAAGAGATCCTTGTCCCACATTGCACAGGAAGTTAATAAAAAAACACTCCAAATTTCTTCCAGTCTGAGCTGGGAAAAGATTCCTTCCCAATCCCAAATATGGTAGTCAATCAGACCCTGAACATGTGGGTGAGCTCCACCAACCAGATACCTGGGACAGTATTGCAGGGGCCTGATCAGATGAAGCCTATACTAGTTCACACAAAATAGCTATGAGTTTCGGGAAGAAGGATGTCCTTTATAATCTTAACCTAGTATGAGAGACTCCTCATTGACATTCCCTTTCTTGAACTGTAGAATAGATTTGAACAGGGATTCAAATCTCAAAGGCATGTCCTAATCACTAAATTATATTTATGGCCAAATATTTAAATTCTTCAAGAAATTTGAAGTATTTAATCTGGAAAAATTTAATTAGGTAACCTTGAGAAAGTCCTAAAGTAGTATATTCCGTAGCCCGATTACTGGGGTATGCACGTGAAAGGAGCAGGTGCTTCTTCAAATCCCGGCTGCCTGATAGCAGCATGGGGGCAGGCAGCCCCATGGGAGCCGATAAACACGGGTAGCTGGCTTGAAAGCCAGCTTCCCATGTGTATTGGCTGCCGCTTGCCCCCCTTATCTCCCACACTGCCGCCTCTCTATCACAGGCAGCAGCACAGAGATGGGGTGGGGGTTGGGGGGTAAGCAGCTCCATAAGATCTAGTGCAATACAGAATTTCCACAAGAAATCCAGAGGTTTTCAGCTCCATTGTTTCTTTGTCAACTGCACACCGACCCAAATGATCTCTCCTGATAATTATTAGAGGGCAGTGCCTCCTGCTAGCTATGCTCATCAACCACCCTCTGTGCCCCCAGCTGCTGGGCTCCCCTGAAGCCTGGCCAGCCCCAGCTCTCCTCCCTGCTCCCCACGGCCACGGGGGGGGGGGGGGGAGGGGGATGGGGCCATGGCCAAGGCTCTCCCACTCCAGTGAGGGTCTGAGGCCACCCCTGCTCTTGCCATCCCTTCTCTTCCCTTCCCCCCCCCCCAGCCTGGATTCTGTCCCCCCTCTCAATGGCCCTGGCTCTTACCTCCCCCCAACTACCAGGGAGGGGGGCTGGGGTCAGGCTAGTCTGCCTCTTTCCCCAACCTAGCGAGTGTATGAGGGGGCCTGGGTACAGGGAGGGGGTGCAGCTCCTGCCCCCCTGGATCATCAGAGAGGAGGAAGCCTCGGGGAGGAGAGGAGAGGCGAGGCCTTGCCACTTCTTCTGTCCCCCAGCATTGGGGAGGGAGAGAGGACTGGGGAGAGGGAAAAAGCTGTGTGGCTCCCAGGCCTCATGGCTTCAGCGCCCGCTCCAGGAGCAACAGGGAGGGCCACTGCTCTGGGACCTCCCCAGGCCCCACGCAGCAGCCAAGCACTGGGAAAAGGGGAGGAAGAAGGGTGGAGGCAGGTGGGACACAGAGTGACATGATGACATCACTCTGTTGTCTCGCAGGAAAAGTTTTTTTTAATATATAAAGAGATTACCTGCAGTAGAAGAGCTGACAGCAGAACTTGATAGTTATATTCACAAAACCTATGGTGCATTTTCAGAGTCTTCCTTCTGTGCATTCCCACCGTTTCTTGTTCTTGCTCCTTACATTGGCTAGTCTTAGATTATACTTATATGTGCCTTTACATCCATGGAAATACAACTGAAAGAGTTTAATGAAACATTAAGATGTTTATGTTGCATTACTTTAAAGGGGAACTCCAAAGTCAGGGGGAGTGGATTTTTGCCATTTTGCCAACAATATACTAATATTAATTTATCCTAAAAATAATGAGTGTGGAAGGAAGGAGGCTCATTAGATATTTAAGGTTTGTTTTAAAAAATGACAGTAAGAGTTCAGGGAAAGCAGAACTGTGAAGAGAAAGGATTAGGCTGTTCAAGGCCCCAGTACTGCAAAATATATATTCTTAAACCTACCAAGTGACTAGACCTATTGACTTCAATAAAACTGCTCATAGTGAATGAAGTTAAATACCGGGATAGGTGTTTGCAGAATCTGGGTCTTACACTGTTTATTTTGTTAATGTCTATTTAACTTCAGTAAATAATTAACACTTGAAATAAAGGAAGACTATTGAAGATTCAACATCCTCACTTTTCAACTAAGGTGTTAAGAAATCACAGCAAATGTTTAATCACAAATACTAGAATACACCAAATTTTAACATTCCTGATATTTCAAAGCTACAAAGTCAGCTGAAAAAACCTTAACATATAAATAAACCTTTCAGACTATAAGCAAGTCTTGTGTGTGTGTGTGTGTTTAAATTCTCTTGAAAGTGTAACTTTCAAAAATATTAAGACTTAAGGATGATTTTTTACAAGGTCCAAACACAATTTGTGATAACAAAATAAGCTAGTATAAGTCAGTTTGCTTGGTCCTCTGATTAGCTGATGAAGTAGAGAGAGGCATAATGCCACCACGTTCCTACCTGTGGTTTAACGGCTGGTGTCATTTATGGGCGCAAATTGTGTTATGCTTACAAGAAGTGAACAGGATCTGTATAAGGGAAAAGGCAATACTATAGTAAAGCAGCTAGCATATGCTTACATAGACAAACACACACACACACGCAGTCCCACCAATCAATGTTATACTTACAGTCCACAGTCCGTATGTCTCTGATGGCCAACCAAATTGATCTCGGATAGGGAGGAGCAGGACTCTAATGGTATTTTCTGAACCAAAAATAGGGACAACTTGGCCATGGCCCCTGAAACCACAAGCCATGCCCCTGACCCCTTAGACTCCTCCCACCTGTCACAGGAAGTCCCATCCCTAGGGTAGTACTTCTGGGGTCAAGATGAACACATGACCAGAAGTAAAGGGTGTCATGTGACCCCTCTAAGAACTCCTCCCACCATCCTCTACCTATAGGGATGGGTTTGGGCCCCATAGAAGCCCCCCCTGCAACTATACTACAATTGCATTAACCCAGGGTCCAGACCTAGGATCCCATGACAGTGCAGTGCTAGGGGTCCAACCTCAACTCAAGATGAGATTCAGGATCTAAGACCTACTACTTTGCAGTGTAGATGCAGCCCCATTTGACTCAGCCTGGGAATCATCCAGAACTATAGCAAATTTCATGGGACAACTTCCATAGTCCTCTTAATGGATGATGCTTACTTGTTCCAATTAACTGGTAATCAGAGGGGGCTGGAGCAGCTCCCCACCTGCTTCAGGAAGGGGGCTGCTCCAGGCCCACAGAGGCCTACTACAGACAGGGGTTGCTCTTGTCCAGATCAGCCGTCTCTGGGGAACTCGGGGGCCCACAGACAGGGACTGCACCAGTGTCCAGAGTAGCCTCTCTCTGTGCGGAGTCCAGCTTGCTATGGACAAGGCCTGGTCCAGAGGGGTCTGGGAGCCAGCAGAAGCCCCAGTGTGACCTAATATTAACCAGTTAACTGATTAATGGGAATTTACATCACTAATGAGATGTACTGCAACAGCATTTTTTGAAGTTACTGAAAAATTATCAAGTGTCATCCGTTTCCACAAGCCAGAATGACGATACTGAACCATGACAATCACAAGGTGGAGAAGACCATGTCACTAATCCTCACTACCACTGCTTGAAAGGTACATTTCCCAGGGAGATCAATGGGGCTGGACTATTTTATATGTAAAGCTACTGAGAAATGTATATGTCAATACCATGATGGCAATGCCAGTATTATGTAAATAATACCTGATAATAATTGTCAAATGAGACCACTTCCCAACCTACTTACATATCTCCTGATCCAATTTAATTTTAAACTGGGATTGGGCCCAAAGCAATCTATTGTTATTACCCAAGAAGATCCAGGTAATATTTTTTAAAAAGACAGAACTATGTAGCACTTTAAAGACTAACGAGATGGTTTATAGGTGATGAGCTTTCGTGGGCCAGACCCACTTCCCCAGATCAATATGTGGAAGAAAATCAGCACAACCATATATACCAATGTGATACAATCAAAAAAATGAACGCATGTGAAATTGACAAATCAAATTTTAGAACAGAGTAGGGGTGAGGGGGGAAGGTTAGTTTCTGTGAGGTAATACATAGGGGTGATAATAGGGGAAGTTTCTGTGAGGTAATGACTTTAGGGGTGATAATTGGGGAAGCTATCTTTGTAATGGTGAGATAATTAGAGTCTTTGTTTAAACCCATACATAAAGTGTCGAATTTAAGCATGAATGACAATTCTGAAGCTTCACGTTGAAGTCTGGAGATAAAGTCTCTTTGAAGCAATATGCATGTTTTAAGGTCATTGAGGGAACGATCAGTCTGGCTGAAATGGCAAGCAACAGCTTTCTCTCTGTGAGAGAGTCTTATGTCTGTTTTGTGTGCATTGATTCTTTGGTGAAGTGTCTGAGATGTTTGTCCAATGTACATAGCAGACGGACACTTTAGGCACATGATGGCATAAATTATATTTCTGGATGAACAGGAATATGCGTTCTTGATCTTGTAACTGGCATGGTTAGGTCCAACAATGGTGTCAGCAGAGTAAATATGTGGACAAAGCTGGCACCGGGGTTTGTTGCAAGGGAAAGTTCCAGGGTTGGTATTAGTGTGATATGTCCTGTGGTTGTTGGTAAGAATCATCCTGAGGTTAGGTGGTTGTCTATAGGAGACTATGGGTCTGTCTCCAAGAGCCTCTCGGAGAGTAATATCCTGTTCCAGTATAGGTTGTAGTTTATTGATAATGCGTTGGACAGGTTGAAGTTGGGGGCTATAGGTGATGACAAGGGGTGTTCTATTGTTGGTTTTCCTGGGTATTCGTCTGGCTCTTTCAATTTGCTTTTTTATTTCTCTGGGTGGGTAATTGAGGTTTAAAAATGCTTGGTAGAGATCCTGAAGTTTCTGGTCTCTGTCAGTGGGATTAGAGCAGATGCGGTTGTATCTGAGTAGTCATCCTTCAAAAATATAAGAGACCAATTAGTCAAAGCCCCACTGCCTGGTAGAGACAATCTTTGAAGAAATTTGGAGAAACTTTGAATTTACTTCTGACAGCAGTGCTTTCTCTCACTGGACATGGGGTCTTTAGCACAGGTTTCACTTTGTGGAAGAATAACTCAGAAATGTGTTGTCACTGCTAACTCCATTCAAGTGTCGGCAACGTGCAGCCCAAAGACAGAATAAATTCCTTTGAAATCAAAACATCTCACTGCTTCACAGAGCTCACAAAGGGCTTGTTCACCATGACACAACCCTCTCTGGAGAGAGACGATACAGCCTGCCTTTCTGTGGATGCACCAAATGTTTTCATGTGGCATCTTAACACATTGTTTAAATCATTAACTGCTTGGATGAGGAAAACTCAGAAAGTCTGTCCATCATCCACACTGGAGTGACATGGTAATTTCATGACCTTGGTAATCTTCTCTGTGGGCTCTTTTAGAGCAACAGGGAGCCTGGGGAGGTCCCTCTGGGGGAGAGGCCAGGGGTACCTCTATTTCAGTGATTCTCAACCTGGTTGAGCCAGGGGGTCCACAGGCCAATGTGAACCTTTCCATGGACCACCAGTTGCTAATGGAAACTCACCATCAATTACATCATTACACCTGAGCCATTTTCCTAGTGCTGTAGCTAGGGAGACTGGTTTAATTTAAATTATTAAACAGATTAAGCATTTTAACTTTCTCATGTTAGTTTATCAAACTTCATTTTAAATAAAATAAAATTAATTTATGTCCAACACAAAACATTTCAATGTTTTCCTTATTTATGGCATTGGTGGGGAATATATTTTGGGTCAGGGGCCATTGATCCACAGAAAAATCAGTTGGGGACCACACAAGTGAGAAGCAAAAGAACTCCCCAAACCTCCAACCTTCACCGAGGTGGCCCCCAACTGAGACACCTCATTTCTTTGGTGTTCCAGCCCCAACTTTTCTCATGGATTTTAGGTTCTGGGCTGGGGACAAAAATGAGGAGTTCAGTATGTATGACAGGGCTGCCAGAGAATGGGATAGGGATGGGGTGCAGGATCTGGGAGGGAAGTGAGGGGCAGAAAAGGGAGAGGTTGCAAGGTCTGGGTGGCAGAGAATGTGCAGAAACAGTCTGGGAGTAGGGTATCTGGCTAGGGGGAGGGAGCAAGAGCAAGGAAAAGTTCAGTGTTTGGCCAGGAAGGAGGGTGCAGGAGGAACCACGGATGCAGAGTGGATTGGGGAGAGGGTGCCTGGCAAAAGGGAATATGCAGGAGCGGACTTGGAGAGTAGCTGCTCTCCGGCCCCCCTGCTCACCAGCCGCCCCGGGCCACTCTCAGCCGCTTCTATTGGCTGGACCCCCAGCCACAGTCCTGGAACCATCCCCGACTCCTCCACAAGGGAGGGGAGGAGAGGGGGAGAGGGAGGAGGAGGAGAATCAGCTAGGGCTTTTTTCCGGGACAAATCTGAGGTTCGCAGGACACCTGGGACAGAATGTTAAAAATCGGGACAGTCCCGGATTTTTGGGGCCATATGGTCACCATAATAATGCCACCACGTATTTACCTGTGGTTTAATGCCTGGTGTCATTTATGGGTGCAAATGGTGTTGTGCTTATAAGAAGTAAACAGGATCTGTATAGGGGAAAAGGCAATACTATAGTAAAGCAGCTAGCATATGCTTACACACACACACACACACACACACTCTCTCTCCCCCTCCCCCCCAATCAATGTTATATTTACCAGTTTACCAATTTACAGTCCGTATCTCTCTGGTGGCCAACCACATTGATCTCGGATAGGGAGTAGCAGGACTTTATTGGTCTGGACCGATGCTTCAGAATCTTGGCAAGACATACCCCAAAAAAATGGCAAAGCAGCCTCTTTTATAGCATTTTTCCTTCATTGGGATAAGTAAATTTTGCACTGTCATGCTGTAATTAATCGCTGTTCCACGAGCGCTTGTTTTCTTAAATTGTTCTTATGTCACAGCTATCTTGTCCTAATTGTTAGGTGTTTGCCTTATTTTTTAGTGGTCAATCTGCCCTTCATCCACATCTCAATAGACATATACAGCCATCTCCTGGCACTTTCCCATCTATCTTTGACTTCTCCCTAGAACATCTGTTCCAGTGATGGCCTTCACACAAATTACCTTCTAAGGCACATTCCCCTTTGTCTCACACAAAACAAAATTGATTTCTTTGTTATACAGACACAATAAGAATATTTAAGCAGGAACATCAATTTACAATTTAAAGAAAACTCTTTTACTTATTTCATAATACTAATTTTAAAACAAAGCAAAAAGCATAAGAATCTATTCCTGCCTTGGATTCAGCTTCAGATACAAAATTGTGGCTGGTGGTAAGATAAAAGTCCTTTTTGCTTTCTCAAAGGGTGGTTGGCAGGGTACAATAAATCATAATCCTAAAATACATCAATATCTAATATCTAAATGACTAAATTATTATTGTTCTTATTCTAATATATACATAACCTAAAATAGGTGGTATTTCTGCCCACTAAAATTTCTTTACTATAATGACACTTGCACCAATGAAGCTGTTCTTTTACAATGTTTGTCATTCAATTTTACCTCACTTTAAATAGAATTCCACTCTCGTTTCCCTATAAATAACTTCATACACATTGGATTGGATTCAAAGGACTCTATTTTTTAAGGCATTGAGCTATTTCACCTCAGTCCACCAAAGCACTTATGGATATGTTTAGTCAATAGAACTACTCACATGCTTTAAGTTAAACATGTTTAAATGCTTTGCTAGATTGAGACCGGACAGCTCAGCATTTGCAGGACTGAGCTGTGAAATATTGAATTCACAATGCACTGGAAGATTCTGAAAACTACTGAGTTTGCTTTAACTCTGAAGAGACCCATTTATCCCAAGAAATAAAATGAAACTCGATTTTTCTGTTAGAGACTAAAGTCTCAGAAAGAAAAGTTAAAATGACTTTGGAAAGGTAATTATGCAACTAGTAAAAAACACTTGTTTATCAAATATGTTCATTTGCATGTAAGAAACACAAACTTTCTAAACCAACATTCAAATGGCTCTTCTGAACAAAGACAAATATATAAATAAAATTTGAGAATATTTATAGAATGATTTTTAGATTAATGTTCATCAGAGTTCCAAATCCATCAATTGTGTTGGATTCAGGTAACTTATCCAAAGAGATGTATTTCCATCTATTGAGAGGGTTTAAAAAACATCTGGCTTGGAGGAAGAAAGGAAATCTGTCTTCCTACTACCTAAGGAGACAGCTCTAAAAGGTATCTGAAACCAGAATTTCCATCAAGTTTTTCTGACCCTCTGACTACAAATCTTGAATCAGAAATTTTATTTCCCCAAAACAAAGTCTCTTTTTAACTTACTGGAAGAAGTAATTGAATTTTTTCCTTTATCTATTAAGGTTTGACTTGAAACAAGTTTGTTCCAAGGTGAATGGGAAATTTGGGGTAATTCTCAGTGTTTAAATGAAGTTTGTACATGCATCTCTTCTCACAAAAATATACCATCTTTTTCACCTGAGGCAAACTCTTAAGCTTTGAGATCTACTCTTTATGCAGTATATGTAGTGAGAGCTCTAACAAAGGCCCCGAGGAAATTAATAAATCTATGCTGTAACAGTCTCACTTCTCCAGAGTTGTCAGATTTATTAATAATTCAGCAAATCTGCTATCCAATACAGCATTATATAATTTGATTTCGTCAGTCAGAGAAACAGTCTTAAACATAGCAGCAAGGTGACAATTCTGACATGGAATTTTAAGTCAGGCATAACATCCACTAACTGTAAAAATGCCCTTCAAGGGTGAAAGATTAAAATATCCTACAAATAATATCTTTGCATCAAGATGGGAAGAGAAGAATTTTTCATTTTGAGGGTCATCTTTCCCAGCAAGCAGTGGGTATAAATCCCCAAAGGTAAGGATGCATAAGAAAGACCCTTTACCTTTTTATTTTCAGAGATAAGGCCTCATTAAATGAATTTTACTCAAAACAATTTATTGGCCAGAAGTTGTCTATTGCCAATTTTTCCTGTGTGGGCAGAGTATCTGAGTTTTTCCACAGATTATACAGTGACAACATTACTGTTGCATAAAAAAGCCTCCGCCTGAGCTCACTAGATGTATATACATGGATTTTCTAAAGCTACACCAAACTGTAAGGTCTAAGGTTTTAAACTGCAACTTATTGTGATCCTTGTCAATCTTTGTAATCTGTGTAACTCTCAAATTTACTGTAAACTGCAGTTTTGTAATCTTTGTATCTCTCAGCCACCTTGCTTGTAACTTTCCCTAAGCTGCATTCTCCCCTGAGTGAATGGAGAGAGAGTGTGAGTGTGTTTGAAGAAGGCTTGGAACAATGGACCACATGGCAATGAGTCATCACAGTATGGGCACGCTCTCTGCTGGATAAAGGGAAGTATGGGCATGCTCCCTGATGACGAGGTGAAAGAGTCACAGGAGCCATTCAGACACTATATAAAGAGAAGGAGCACATGTGAGACTCTCTCTTTTTCCTTCCACTGATCCTGAGAAGCTCCCTCCAGTGTCTTTCCTCGTGACCAGCTTCCCCAGCCATGATGAGCAGACAGACCCTCCAGGATCCACATGCCTTGGCTCCTTCTGCAACCTATATGTCTGTGTAAGTGTGTGATTGCCTGAGGGCAGGAATGAATGGGTGTGAATGAGTGAATGAATGGAGGGGTGTGTGCTTGCTTGCTTCTCTGTGTGTGTGTGTGAGAGAGAGAGTCCTATCTTCTTTAGCTTAAACCTTTGGTGGCTGCTTTCTCCTCTTTAGTTCTGCTTAGTGGAAATAAACCCATACTAGTGTAACCTTGGGTGGTTTCCAGTGATAATATTTTTGGGGTAACATTAATTGGAGGAGACTGTGGGTAGACCACCACAAGGGAGCACTAGTGATAGAGCATGGGTGGGCAATGATTTTTATGGGGGTCACTCCAAGAATGTGGGGTTCTGTGATGAGAAGAAAGCTTGGCTAACATGGGAATGTAGGAGGGAGTGTAGAGTCTAGGAGGGAGTTTGGGAAAGAAGGTAGTTATGACTTGGGGCACTGGATTGAGGTGCAGGAAGTTGGATTGTGAGATGGGGCTGGAAGAGATTGTGGTCTGAGGCAGAGGATAGGGATGACATGGAGTAGAGAGCGTGGGGAAACCCCAATATGCCTGCTCCCCCTTCCTGGAACAGTAGGGGAAAGGGATGCCATGGAGTAGAGAGCATGTGGGAACCCTGATATGCCTGCTCCCCCTTCCAGGTACATTAGAGGAAAAGGATGATATGGAGTAGAGAATGTGTGAACCCTGATGTGCCTGCTCCCCCTTCCAGATGTCTGGTATTTTGTTATGTGAATAAGGGAAGAGCCCCCCCTCCTGACAAAGTTTCCCCTCCTCCTCCTTCTCTGGGCACCAAGGGAGTGGGCCCCAGGGGCGGTTTCATCATGGGAGTGAAAGTTTTTAAAAGTGACTGAGGCCCTCCTGAGAGGTGGGCCTGCTGAGGGCAGCTTAACCATGTGGGAGGAACCACCCCAGTTCCTTGCTTCACCCTACCATAACCCAGTGCTATGTTTTTTCTCTCTTTTGCAGTGCTTGTGAGGCCTAAGTTCTTGCAGTTTAAAAGTTGCAGTTTTTAAAATGCTTAAGGTTATTGCAGGTTTTTATCACAGAACATCAGGAGAACTGTTACCAGCTGAAGAGCAACTGAAACACCATGCTTTTCTGTGTTGCATGCTCTGTGTTCTGTGTTGCGTGTTCTGTGTCTGTCTTGTGGGTATCCTGTGCTAGCATTCCTGTGTTTGGAAAAAGAGAAATACCTAGTGTACACTCATTTTTCCCCTACTTCCACTATCTCCAACCAAATTACCAGTCACACTCCCACCTCTGTGAAAAAGCCTATAGTCCCCAATATATCAGGTTTATTTTTAGTTTCTCTGATTACCATTTTGTTTGTTTTCTTACTGATATACATTTGTATTATCTGTTTTATTGTTAAACTCCCTCCCATCTCCAACCAAACTATCAGCTAAACCTCCATCTCTGTAAAAAAGCCTTTGGCCAGGTTTATTCTCTGATTATCATTTTTGTTGTTGATATACATTAGTATTATTCTGATTATCATTTTGCCTTTCTTGATATACTGGTACATTTTCTCTATCTGTATGAAAAAATCTGAAAATTGTCCTAGTAATTGAAATATTGGTATGGATGGGTGGAGGCACCTTTGTGTGGTTACCATAATTTGGGGTGACCAAGGGGCAGATAATGTTGCATAAAAAAGCTTCCGCCTGAGCTCACTAGATTTATACACATGGATTTTCTAAAGCTACACCAAACTATAAGGTCTAAGGTTTTAAACTGCAATTTATTGTGATCCTTGTCAATCTTTGTAATCTGTGTAACTTTCAAATTTACTGTAAACTGCAACTTTGTAATCTTTGTATCTCTCAGCCACCTTGCTTGTAACTTTCCCTAAGCTGCATTCTCCCCTGAGTGAATGGAGAGAGAGTGTGAGTGTGTTTGAAGAAGGCTTGGAACAATGGACCACATGGGAATGAGTCATCACAGTATGGGCATGCTTCCTGCTGGATAAAGGGAAGTCTGGGCATGCTCCCTGATGACAAGGTGAATGAGTCACAGGAGCCATTCAGACACTATATAAAGAGAAGGAGCACGTGTGAGACTCTCTCTTTTTCCTTCCACTGATCCTGAGAAGCTCCCCTCCAGTGTCTTTCCTCGTGACCAGCTTCCCCAGCCATGATGAGCAGAGAGACCCTCCAGGATCCACATGCCTTGGCTCCTTCTGCAACCCATATGTCTGTGTAAGTGTGTGATTGCCTGAGGGCAGGTATGAATGGGTGTGAATGAGTGAATGAATGGAGGGGTGTGTGCTTGCTTGCTTGTCTCTGAGAGAGAGAGAAAGAGAGAGAGAGTTCTATCTTCTTTAGCTTAAACCTTTGGTGGCTGCTTTCTCCTCTTTAGTTCTGCTTAGTGGAAATAAACCCATACTAGTGTAACCCTGGGGGTCTCCAGTGATAATATTTTTGGGGTAACACTACACTGCACCATAGTTCGAAATAAGATAAGCAATTTGAGCTATGCAAATAGCGTATCTTATTTCGAAATAGTTTATTTCATACTTTAGACAGCACCAAATGGAATGAGGTTTACAGGGACATCAGAATAGTGAGCCCATTATATTTCAAAATAATGGGCTTGCTGTGAAGACATGGGATAGCTATTTCGGGATACTCTGGTACCCCGAAATAGTGATGTAGTGTAGACATAGCCTTAGTCTCTAAGGGTATGTCTACACTGCCACCCTAGTTCGAACTAGAGTGGCGAATGTAGGCATTCGAACTTGCAAATGAAGCCCAGGATTTAAATATCCCGGGCTTTATTTGCACGTTCCCGGGTGCTGCCATTTTTAAATGCCCCGTAGTTTGAACTCCCTGCCCGCGGCTACACGCGGCACAGACTAGGTAGATCGAATTAAAGCCCCGAATTTGAACTACCGTTACTCCTCATTGCAGAAGGAGTAACGGTAGTTCGAATTCGGAGCTTTAATTCGAACTACCTAGTCCGTGCCGCGTGTAGCCGCGGGCAGGGAGTTCGAACCACGGGGCATTTAAAAATGGTGGCGCCCAGGAACATTCAAATAAAGCCCAGGATATTTAAATCCCGAGCTTCATTTGCAACTCCGGTTGCCTTATTTGCCTACCTAGCTCGAATTAACAAGCTAGTGTAGACATACCCTAAGGTGCCACAGGATTCCTCATTGTTTTTGCAGACACAGCCCATCTGACACAGTTACTAACAGTGATCACTCATGCAAACACATGTTCCTAAACATTACACAAAAAGCTTGCTACTCTTAGCTATCTGCTGCTCTATCTTACTCACCCACATCTGTATAAAACAAGTATGAAAACTACATCAAGCCTTTATTGATGGGTAAAAATTGTGAATGTATAACCCATAATTATGGTCAGTCCTCAAGAATGCCTAAAGCCAGAATTATTATAATAAAAATAAAGTATTTTTCGATTTGAGTAAGGATTTGGAGGAAGGGGCAAAAGAGGGCTAGCATGGCACTGAAGAACAGTGATTCTCATGGAGACTAGGGAACTAGACTCCACACCAGGGCTTGGGACAATTAGATGTCATATAAGTAAGAGGCTCCACTGCTTAACCCTACATCCAGTCTGGCTTCCCAACTCCACTGCTAAGTTCTATGCAGCTCTTCCAGGCTCTCATTCAGGTTCATTCTTTAGTTCAGACTCCTTCACTGATCTAGACAACAAACTCAGTGGCAAATAAAGGGAAATAAATATTTTAAAATATCAGCTCATGTGAGGATAGAGGTGTGGGCTGAAGGATAAAAGGCAGTGGCCAGCAAGTTAGCAGTGCTCCAGCCTTTCCTTCATCTTGCCTCCTACACTTTTGTCAGCCTCCCTTACACACCATAGTTCAACACAGCAGATCTGCCATAGTCCAACATACCTTCTTAGGTCCATCAACCCCAGGATCCCTTGGAATTAATATAAGGCGTTAGCAGAAACATCTGCTTCTGGACCAGATATACAAGACCTGGGTTTCAGAAAACTTGGATTTCTAGTTTTCCACTCTCTTGGATCTTTGTAACTACTAGCAGCCAGAAGAGAGTAGAAAAAAGGGAAGTCCAAGTTAGAGACTGGAAGGTTGCTGCTCTGTTACAGAAGCAACTGACCAATGGAACAACTGGAAACCGGAAGAAGTTGATAGATCTGACCTGCTCCTATCACCTTTTGTTAGAGGAAACTGACAAGGCATAAAGACTCTCCTTATGGGTTAAAGCGAAGTTCCTGGCCTAGCATATAGATAATCTAGGGCTAAGCTATAAAAGCCCGGTAAAGCAGCTGCAGATGTGGCTACCCAGGGAGAAGATTGCATCCTCTTCCTCCCAGCTTGCTGAAAGTTATAAATGCTGTTGCTGCTTATGATCAAGGATTCTGGGTTTCTTTGGTTTTGTTTTCTGCTCATAAAGGCAGCCCTGAGGATTGGGGCTTTATTCTACCTTCCTGGGACCTGTATCTGCCAACCAGTTTACAGAGACCAATTCAGTTATGAGGAAAAAAGATCTTTTTGGTTACATCTACACTGCAGGCTTCTTGCGCAAGAACTGGTTTGCGCAAGAGTTCTTGTGCAAAAGGTCTTCCACAAGAGCACGTCCACACTGACATGTGCTTTTGCGCAAGAGATGTGCTTTTGTGCAAGAGCATCCATGGCAGCGTGGACGCTTTCTTGCGCAAGAAAGCTCTGATGGCCATTTTAGCCATAGGGGTTTCTTGCGCAAGAAAATCATGTTGCCTGTCTACACTACCTTCTTGTGGAAGAGCTCTTGTGAAAGAGGGCTTATTCCTCGTGGGAAGAGGAATAACTCTTCCGGAAGAAGCCCTGTTTTCCGATGCTGTACTGTAAATTTACTTGTGCAAGAACGCGTGTGCAGTGTAGACACCTGGCAAGTTTTTGTGGAAGAACAGCTGTTCTTGTGCAAGAAGCCTGGAGTGAGACATAGCCAATTTGTGTTTAGATTTAAAAGTAACTTCTGTCATTATATATATAGAAAGAGAGGGGGCGGGGAGAGACCGAATTTCACAAACTGAATTTGGGTTTTCGGATAACGGACACTAAAGTGAAACTTCAAAGTTGTTGCAAACTGTCTTTAAATGATATCAGAGCAAGGGAGTTTCTCCACACTCCAGCATATAGTTTTGTCTTCACAACTACTGCTCTTTCTAGGATAACTTATTATGACCTCGCATTTCAAGCCTTAGATACAACAGTTTAATTCCCTAGGAGCTAATGCCAGTTTTGCTCTATTGATTAGATGGCAGATGTGCTGCAGGAGCAACATGGACACTATGTATTCCATCTGCTTGGCTGACCATGTAACTTTCATGATGTGATTAGCAGCCTGAAACTATAGATCTACTTTTAACTCTGCGTCTTTCAGTTTGGAGAATAATACACAGGATGATACTGCCAACATTCTAAGAATTTTGTTGTTATTTCTGTGAAGAGGTGTGAAGCACTGCCGCCTACGCAGTCTGGCTTCGGGCTAGCCATTGCCTTAGTTTCCCCTCATTCAGGTTAAAGCTCCCAGCCAGGACTCATTGCCCTCACAAAGTCTCTTTCCAGGTACAGTTTTAATCTTCAAACATAAAACTTAAGGAAAACATCAAAAATAAGACCAGTTCCTTTGCCAACCCTGGACTACAGCTCCCAGAAGCTTTTCTACTTGCCTCTCGGAGTACCAAAAGAAAGATGTTACTGCAAGGACCTCACTCTCTCAACCTTTTGCAGAAAACACCTGCCCCTGCCCCTGAACAGGGTTGGCTGACCCCAGGCCTCCTGAATCTTAAAAGGATAGATTCACATGGTTACACTGTGTCTTTGAATGATTTTTTTTTCCAGTTCTATGCCATCAGGGGTGAAGGATGGTTAGCACTGCTGAATTTTTCATTGAGTTTTGAGCATCAAAACATCTACAGTTCACAGTGAAATTTATCTGAAGCCACAACTTTCACTTCGTTTGACACTAAGTCATAAATCATCCAAGATCAGCTGGAAATTGGGCTGATTCTTACCAGCTTTAAACTTGGGCTGAGTTTAGAGTTTGAAACTGCACATGGTTTCAGCCTTCATAATGAAACTTTTGCACACTTCTCTTGGTCAATAAAACATGATGAGAAATGTGGGGAGCTTCTTCCTACTACAAATTGAGTCACAGTCCTATAGTCCTGGCTTGACATGAGTAATGGAATGGGTGAGGTTTTATTTCTTGGGAAACAGGATTAGAGAGGTAAACGAATTAGCAGGCTGAAAACATCTGCACTAGCTCAGATAAAAGGAAATAGCCAGGGAGCCAATAACAATGGGCAAGATAACAATAGATAAAATAAATAATAAGGTAAAAGGTAAGTCATACCTGGACAATGTATGAACAAAGCATGCTGTACAGGAATTGGTTCTGACAAAGTAACCAAGCCAATCCCAAAACATATAATGCACTGAACAGTGAATGTAATATAATCATAAATATATAAAAGAAGGAGGTTTGCATGTAACTTTGGTCAGATAGTATGCACTATAGAATCATAGAGCTGAAAAAGACCTCAGAAGGTCATCAAGTCCAGCCCCCTGCCCAAGGCAGGACCAGTCCCAACTAAATCAACCCAGCCACTCCATACTTGAATCTAATCAACTTAGCCTAGTTTTGCTGCATGCCAGATTTTTAAAAAACTAAGTAACAAAACCAAAGTTCTTAAAAAGAAAACACAAGTAAATAAGGTCTCAACGGCTATTCCCATCAATCCCAATCATTGAGAGCCATATTGAGGCTTTTGGTTCCGCCCTGGAGAAGAGATAACTTATGCTGTGTTACACTCTCAACAGCATTGGGAAGGAATTCTGACAGACTTGGACTTGCTCTATGCTTAAATTTTAGATCAATGTAGTTACATCAGTTAGAGGTGCAAAAAAAATCCACACATCACTATAGCTGTGTTGACCTTACTCGTAGGAAGATGCAGCTTTGGCTGTAGCTACCATAGTTTGAGGAGATGGTGTTCCTGCAGAGACTGAAAAACCCATTGCATCTATGCTACAGGGCTAGGCTGGCATAACTATGCCAGTGTAGTGATGCCATTAGTATCCAAAGTGTAGCCATGCCCTTGGACAATGAGCATCCAAATTCCTCCCCTGCTTCCTCCTTGCTTGAGGGAGGAGAGCAGTTTACTATACCTTCCTTTTGCCCAGTCGGCACAGTTGGCTAATGCATCTACTTCTTGATCACCAGCATCAGGCGAGCATCAGGCACACAGCTCTTATTCCTTGTCCCCTCTCCCGACACACACTGCCCCAGAGTCACAATCTACTTCTCTGGACAGTGACAAAGACCAAAGGTACAAATGAGATCTCAGTGACTGATGGGTCCATTGCTAAGCCTGATTATCCAACAGAATAAGGCAAATGACTTGGGGCATCCCCTTTATTATTAATATTTCACAACTGAAACAAAATAATCAGCCTGCAGAATGAGTGTGCAGAAGAAGAACATTTGGATGCTTTGTGTTCTCCCACTGTGGCCCCAGGGCCAGAGGAGATCTGTGCCCCTACCAATTACAGGAAAGCTCATGCCTCTGCTTGACCCCCTTGTGCATTCATTGGGCCTACAAAATTGTCGTAATTGAAACCAAGACCAAGTCTTGAGTATTGATTTTGTTCTCACCCCATGGTGGTGTGCTGAAACCTCCTGTACCCTACTCCCACCACTGCTTTTTTATGAGCATTTATTTATTTTTATTAACAGTGCATCTACGATGCTGTGGCAGGGTCTCCCGGGCAGCAGGGTGGCCTAGTGGTTAGGTCCTGGTGTTAGTTGGGGGTCCAGGGTGTAGGACTTCTGGCTGCTTATCAGAGTCTGTTCCTTCAGTTTGGGGCATGGCCCCAAGAGTCCAATTTCCCCCTCCTCAGTGGGGTTTTCCTTCTGGTTCTCCCCCTTTGTGCCAGGGGGAAGGGTTGGAGGCTTACATCCTCCTGCAGCCAGCCCAGCAGATACCTCTGACTCAGGTCCAGCAGATGGCAGAAACAGCTCCTGCCTCTTTACTGCTCAGCCCCTAACTGAGCTAGGTTCCCTCCTTTTATTCTCCCTTCAGGCCTGGCATTGGCTGCAGGCAAAATGGGGCGGGGCTAATTGGGCAAAAAGGCCTTGTTTAGCTCCTGCACTGCCAGGCCCTCCTCTTACTCCCTCACACATTCATATGCATATCCCAATGACCCTGTTGTGCTACATGCTGTACAAACACAGAAGAGATGGTTTCTGCCCCAAAGAGCTTGCAATCTAAATATAGCCAAAGAGAGAAAAGATGGCTATGGAATAGAAAGGGAAGTACAATTAAACAACATTGGTGAGCATGATAGGCAGAGCTCTCAGCACACCAGTGGCCTACATATAGTCTTTATATAATAATCCTAAATGCTTCCAATAATAGTGCCACTACTGCAGTTTCTTTTGTAAGGATGAACAAGCTATTTGGTTAATCTAAGAATTGACACAAACCTTGACTAAAAGTACTTCTGAATGAATAATTTGCAAATAAGTATATTTTAATTCAGCAGCTTTTTTCATCCTTATGGAATGTGTATAAACAATGGTTTTCTCCTAGCATTTATTATTATATTTTACTTGATGGATTGACTATGGATATTTAAACTTCGAAATGTGTTGATGAGTTACAATTGGTCAAATAAGTCACATCATGATATTGTTTCTGTTTCCTGAATGGATGGATGTTCTCACACACCTCAGGGCTGAACATTTCCATATCTTAATGTAAAATGACTTCAAAATTCACATTCTGTGAACATTTGTAGCAGAAGAACTAGATCACTCTCAACTGTTTGTAGAAAATAATTACTGCAATAGTACAAATATGGCCACAGAATTCACTTGACAGCTCATGCAGACTTATTTTTCATTATTGATCCAACTCTACCCAAAAGGATCAAGAACTTTTCTGTTTGTTTCTTTTCTTTGAATTTTCCATTTTTATAGGACTCTGTACTTCCTGTTTTCAGCTTGCATTCAGGCAGAATTATTCAAATGCCAGAAAAAGATTCCTTACTGGATTTCTCATCTGACCAGAAGCAGGAGGGAGGTAACTCTTCTTAGAATACTAAATGTTCCTGAATTTCACTCAAAGACTCAATCTAGGATTAGCCTTTGTCATTTCCAGCTGTGCCCTTCACTGGGTTTATGTGCATTCAAAATTACTGCTTGTTCTTTTTCAAACTTGTTCTATAATATCTAATTCAAATGTTTCAATTTTTCTGGATAATCAGTTCTTCTGAATGATTGTTTTCTCTCCCTATTGCCTCAGGGCACGTCTTGACTACATCCCTCTGTCAAAAGGGGGATGTAAATGAGCTCAATCGAAAGTGCAAATGAAGCGCGGATTTAAATATCCCGTGCTTCCTTTGCATATTTGCATCCGATCGCTGTTTCGAAAAAGGGTATTTTGAAAGTGAAACCGCAGTCTAGACGCAGTTTTTTCGAAAAAAAAAAAAAAAAAAAAAAAAAAACCCTTTTTCGAAAGAACCCATACTCCTGAAAAAATGAGGGAAGAGGCCACACAGCTCCAAACCTCCACACACACCCGTGGAAGCAGTGGGGAGAGAGAAGGCTGCGTGGCCCGAGCTGGCCAACGACTCCCCACCTCCAGGAATGCTAGTGAAGTATAAATCAGCATAGGTCCTTTGACTTCCAAGGATCTCTGCTGATGTCCTTTCAAAATGTAAGAAGATAACTCAATTATCTTTCGGCAGAGTCGATTCTTTGCTCCAATAAATCATGGCTGCCAGAAACTGCCTTACGTCTGGGTTATTATTGCTATTAAAAACCACATGAAATTAATTGCTTTAGTCACAAATCTGTATCGGGATCTATTCATGTGTATTCCTGTACAGAGTCCCATTGACTATCCACGGAGGGGGCATGGCTAAAACATCTGAGGAATGCACTGAAGCCCCAGCCCCAGCTTACAGCTCCCCTATCTGGCTGAACTCTTGAGAAATCAAGCATGTAAGCACCCTGCCACACCTCAGGGGGAAGGAGAGCTGCATTGCTTGGCTCCCCACTTCCCTGCTAACCCACCCCAGGCTACATCGTTCAGGAGAAGGGGCTTGGGGAAAGAGGAGGGGACAGGGTGGGAAGAGGCAGGACAGGGATGGTTCCTGGAGTGGAGGGGTGCTTATCCCTCCCCTCCCACAGTGGTATGGGGAGGATTCCTGGGGGAGGGGGGGGCACATGACCAGTGTCCCCCACCTGCATTATTTGTAACCAGTTTAAATCTTTACCTATTTTGATGGCTTATGTGAAGCTAAAGTGGTACATAAGTGCAGGGGTCTGGACTAGATGAAGTCTCAAGTGCTAATGAGATAAATTCAGTCAGGGTGGATTGATTGATTGACCTCTTTAGGACTGGTCCTCCACATGGTGATGGAATACCCCTATCTTCGCATGTGTATATATGTGTGTATATCTATATCTATATCTATATCTATATCTGCCAAACTGAAGTTTCCACTTCATGCGTCTGACACAGTGGGTTCAAACCCAATGGTAGTCTTTAAGTTGCCACAGGACTTCTCATTGTTTTGGCTGAAAAAGTCTAACATGGCTTACTCTCTGAAACTTGTCTCCTGCTATGTTTCTGTGCCTACCATAAGGAAGGCCCAACTCCTCCTGTAATACAAATAATTAATAAGTCATTCTGATCTTAGGAAGGAGATGGCAAATCATAGAATCATAGAATTGGAAGGAACCTTGAGAGGTCATCAGTTCTAGTTCCCTGTACTCACAACAAGACCAAGCACCATCTGGACCAGGGTTTCCCAACCTATGGGTCGGCACCCAAATATGGGTCGCCATTACATTTCAAAAAGGTCACCAAGTGTCTCCCCAGGTGGCTCTGCCTCCCCTCCTCCCCCCATTTTTGAATTGCCTTGGGTCACCAAGTCTTCCTGAATTGTCAGAATGGGTCCCCATCTGGAAAAGGTTGGGAACTGCCGATCTAGACCATTCCTGGCAGGTGTTTGTCTAACTGGCTCTTAAAAATCTCCAATGATGGAGATTCCAAAGCCTCTCTAGGCAATTTATTCCAGTGTTTAACCACTCTGACAGGATATTTTTCCAAATGTCCAACCTAAACCTCCCTTACTGTAATTTAAGCCCATTGCTTCTTGTCCTATCCTCAGAGGTTAAGGAGAATATTTTTCTCCCTCCTCCTTCTAAAAACATTTTAGATTCTTGAAAGCTGCTATCTGTCCCCTCTGAGTCTTCTCTTTTCAAGACTAAACAAACCCAGTTCTTTCAGTCTTCCCTCATAGGTCATGTTTTCTAGAACTTTCATCATTTTTGTTGCTCTTCCCTAGACTTTTTCCAATTTGTCCACATCTTTTCTGAAATGTGGCACTTAGAACTGGACATAATACTCCAGCTGAGGCCTAATCAGTGCAGAGTGGAGCAAAATAATTACTTCTTGTATCTTGCTTAAAAACACTTCTGTTAATATATCCCAGAATGATGTTTGCTTTTTTTGCAACGGTGTCACACTGTTGACTCATATTTAGCTTGTGGTCCACTCTGACCCTTAGATCCCTTTCCACAGTACTTAGTCATTTTCCATTGTGCTCATAGTAAAATAACTGTTACCCTTCTAAAACTAAAATAAGATTCCAACCCTGATATTAGTGGAAGTATATAAATTTCAGTGGCAGTTTTGTCTGAATAAGAATAGGCAATCTTTCCATTGACTTCAATGGGCTCTGGATCCAGCCCTGCAAGAGATTATTGTACAGTAACAATATGTGAAAAAATACTGTTCACATTTCCTAATATAATTAGAGTGTATTTTATAGCTGGCTAACAATATGCAGCCACAGTTAGTAAAAACAATCTTTTCCCCGTGCTTGTTAAAAAATGTTTCATGTGCCAACAGCCTCCCCAAACTACTCACCACTGATTTCTTAACTTATATGGAAGCTTAGAAATGTCCATTTGAGTCATAGTTCTCAGTGCCAGTCATCTTTCCTGCTATTTGAATTCAGAGCCTCTGAGGGAATTAAAGCTAACACATTAGTTCCCAATTAAATCCAAAAGTGATGTGAAATATAACCAAATAGCTTCATAGAATTTCTTGGGATTTTGATAAGGAAGGAAAGGGTTATACAAATTAATGTTTCTTCTTTCAATTTATTGAAAGCCTCTTGAGTGTTCTGTTGATCCCCTTTAATTTCTTCAAGGGAACTCTCCTCCTATAAAATACATTGAGAACTGTTTGCAGGCGGTTTGTAGTGATTTAGCAAGATTATAAAGAAATAATAATTACTATTGCAGACCTTTTTTTTTTCAATTAGTATTTCTAATCACATTAGACATGTATTCAGAATCCAGAGAGGATGCCTGATCCCTACAGCTATCGTGAACCATTAACTTTAATTAAAATTTACAAGTCTAATGTTGTTACATCTGCTAAAAGCATTAACTGCCATGTTAATTACCAAAATGTTAATGTTGCGTTAAAATATGAATGTTCCCTTTTGACAGTTCATCTGTGGTTTAATTATTTATTTTTGGTGGAATGTGTCCTAAAAAAAAAAAAGCAGTAAAAGCAGAAAAGTATGAATGCAAATTGAATAGAGAGATACTAACAAAACTTCATCTATGAGCAAAACTTCGTGGCTTAGAAAATCATTTATCAGTTATTTGTGGTCTTTGTTCAGAAGTTAAAATAAATAGGCAGTGCTTGTCTCATATCTGAGATGTTATTTATAATTTCAGTATACTCTTTTATTATTACTTCATAGAGATATCTAATCTACAGGACTCAGTTCCAAACGCCACATAGTTTCAAATGCAGCACTTGGGCTGTTTAATACAAAATTTCCTCAAAAATAAGGCTTACAGGGCATTATATTTAAAAGAATACTGATTTTTTTATACAAGCTATTACAAAGTAGACATATAAAAGGGATACCCACCCACAGGCCACTCCTGAAGTTTTTGCATTCTCTATGGAGCAGTTTAGGTACCCAAGAAATGCAGGACCAGAGTATGAAAGGTTCTTCAAAATACTTTACATTTACAACTGATATAAAAAATGCTTGCAGTGATCAACCCTCTAAAGGTAACAAAAATATCTAGTTTAATTGAAGTTTGGCAGTCATCTGATGTACTCCAAGTTCAAAAATTTCTCTATTTTATTCTTCAAAATTTATAAGTGAAAAAGTTGTGATTAATCTAGTGTTTGATATAATTGTTACAAATTTCTATAATGTCAAATAGTTATTATAATGGCTGAAGTTAACACCATGCCAACTAATTTCTTAGTACGATTGTATATAAGTACTGTTAAGCTCCCTGCCATATTCTATTTCTTACTATACATGAGCAAACCCTAATTTTGCCTGTAGATCTTCTATGCTTCTTGTCAGATACATATTCTTCACTTTGTTCTGCCTCTTGAATGTTGGAAATAGGCAGTTGTATAGTGACAGGCTCATAGTTCTTGTGTGGGTCTGGGGAGAAAGGGTGGAAAAGAATAGAGTCCAAAAGATCAGATGGTTTATTGATGCAATAAAGACAAACAAAACAGGTACAAATCACATAGAATCTTTGTACAAGTCAACTTGAAGTCATTATCACAAGCTTCTTTTAGTACAGGGGTCTCAAATTCAATTTACCAGTCCTCAAATCCTCCTAGCAGGCCAGTGGGCACCCTTCCTCTGGGAGGGGTTCGGGGGGATCTCTGCCCTCTCCCTGCATGTCTCCCTGCCCCTCCTGCTGGCCCCAGGTGATTAAAACCCCCCTGGGAACCCTGCCACCACCACACAAAGTGCAGCGGACTAGAACGATTTCTGGCTGCTAGCTGCACACTGCTGCCTGCATGTCTCTGTGGCCCAGGGGATGTGTGTGCAGAGCCATCCCTTCCACAGGATGGTTCAGGACAGCGGCCAGGCCCTGGGCTTTGGGAGGCCCAGCAGTGGTTGCCCCAACCATTCTATGGATGGGATGGTCCCCCATATTCAGGTTGGCCCATGGATCCCTGGGCAGGCTGGGGTGAAGTCCCCCCACTCCCTACAGTAGGGGGAGGGAGAATCGTGGGGAAGTGGAGTGACATAGCAGCCTCTGCTCCTCTCCGCTGCCATCTTTGATGCAGGCAATGGCTGGGGCATTCCACTTCCAGCCGCCACAGTGAAGCAGAGCATCTGGGCTGGCCTGGGAGATGGAGGTGGAGTGGAGCAGAGGCTGCTGCATCACTCCACTTCCCCTCAGCTCCCACAGCCATGATGAATGTGAGGGGATCAGGCCCCCCAGTCATCCCTGAGGCTGCATCCCTCGGGGGAGGTGGTTTGGAGGAAGGGGTGCAGGGTGGAGGGTGGTTTGGAGAGTGGAGCAGGGACAGGAAGGAGCAAGGCAGGAGCAGAGCTGGGCCTGGGCTTCGGGGAAGAATATGGCCCATGAACCCTCAGGGCCACAGGGACTCACATGCCAGCAGTCACATGCAGGGCAGATTGTGGAACAGCTCAAGCTGTAAATGGCCCACACACCGGGAGTTTGAGAGCCCAGTTTTAGTAGCTTTTCAAGCACGGCTTTCACTAGAGTCAAGATTCTAGTTCCACAGATCTAACAATTCAGAGTACGAAGTCTAGTAACTCCTTCCTTTAGCCTGCAATTAGCTGGCACTTATACCTTAGAGATTCCCAGAAGGCTTGCAGCTAGCCAATCAGAATGCAATGCAGCTGCCCCATTGCCACACTACTGCTAGCCTCTTGCTAATGCCTCTCCCAGATGCCTCTGCAGGCAGTAAATAGAACATCCCACTCACCAACTAGGTCTTTCCTAAGAGCACATTTAGTGTTCATTTCTCAAGAGGTTGTCACTGGTCCATATTTTATCATCTCTTCTGAACAAATTAGTTTAGGTTTCCCCTTCCTTTCATGTTAAGCTGTTAAAACTATGAGAAATTATTGTGATGCAGCAGCACATTTATATCCATGTTTCTTCCTTTCTCATCCTCAGTAATAATCCACGTTATCTACCCTAGGATTTGAAAGACAACCTCCCAACTCCTGAGTGCTATTGAAATTCCTTAAATATCAGGGTCATCCAGCAAATTGACCTCCTACAGAGTGAGCAGTTATTAGATGGGGATAGGGGGGACAAACTGAGCTCCAGGGGCCAGATCCGGCCCACCAAGCATTTGTCTCTGGCTTGCACAGCTGATTAGCAGAGGTGCGTACTTACAGCCAGCCGTGTGTGTTCAGCTGCCCCTCCTTCCACGTGGCTCTGTCCTGCAGCTGAGCTTCCAGGAGTCTCCTGCTAGCTGTGCAGATGAGGTAGAGGGGAGAGGGCAGTGCTGAAATCACAGTGTTCCCCTGCCCCTGCACTCCATCTCTGCAGGGCAGGGGTCATAGACGGAGACACACACAGCAGGGCTGCTCCAATCTGAAGCATATGACTCAGAGGAGTGCAGAGGGGGAGGGGAAGACAACAGAGAAGGACAGATTTCCCTTAAAGAGACAGAGTATGGCTCTGAAACTTAGCCAGAATTAGCCAGCACACATACTCTCTGTGTTGTTGTCATACACACTCAGTCTGTGCCACACTCACAATCCCTGCCACACACACTCAATCTGTGTCACAAAGTCAGTCTCTCACCCACAAAGTGTCTATCTTTCACACACACACACACACACACACACACACACACACAAACACATACACTTTCTCTCTCTTTGTAGCCTTTGCCCCACCCCTTCCATCTGAGGCCCTTCCCTTTTCTGGGGGGCCGAGAGCCAGCCTGCAACCATGTACCAAAATTGGTGAAGTGGCCCCCCTGCAAAAATTATTGCACACCCCGTATTAGATACATTTTTCAAAAATGCCTGAAGAACTTAGGGTCCTAAGTCTCATTGAAGGTAATGACCCTTAGGCTTTTAAGTGATAGATCACTTTTGAATATTGTACTCCTTATTTGCAGATGTTCTCCACTGGATTAGCCTCCAGGGTCACATTATCTGGTGTACAAAGTGACCCTAAGTTATGCAGATTGCTAGAATATCCCCTCTTTGTTGAGAGACTCTTTGGCAGCACAAAGTTGGCAAGGACAGCTCCACTATTTCATGAATTAGCTATGTTGTTTCCTGTAGTAGAACTCTCTCCTTCAGAGGGAAGGGGAGAGATGTGTTAATCATATTCTGGGGCAAGGATGGGCAAACTACAGCCTCTGGCCCGGTAGAATATTTTAAGTTCTCAAGCTCCCACTACAGAGTGCAGTAGGGGGCTTGCCCCCCTCTGTTCGTTCAGCGCTCCCCAGCCCCCAACTCACAATTCCATTATAGGAGGCCCCCAAACTGAGACCGCCTGAGTTCCAACCCCCTGCACTTTCAACCATTTTTGTAAGTGTAGAAGGGGCTGGAAACCCCTGACTTACGTCCTGGCCCACATTTACGACGGCACACAACGCCTACCATAAATGTGGGTTCGAGTTATGATGCCCCCAACTTGCAACACTTCCCCTAGAACTAATTGCATTGCAAGTCGGGGGCCTCCTGTATCTTCTGCCATGCAGCAGAGCCAGTCTGTACAGGTGTGAGTTCACTGTGCTATTTCCAAGATCAAAACTCTGCCTCTATGCAGCACACACACACGGAGCAGCATGCCCAATCCTCTCCCGGTCTCCCATGGCTCCACCCTCAAGAGCCATGCCCGGATGTTGCCTTCAAGCCAAAAGTTTGTCCAGCCCTGAATTTGGGGCCATAGCAGGGGAGGGAACTGCTGGAGAACAATTCTGCTACACCCTATTCTCTACTTTCATAAGCTCTCCTTGGAGCTTAAATTTACATTGAGTCTAGGTAGTGGAGAGCCAGGGAACTGTGACCAACTCCCCCACAGCTCATCCGAACAACTTTTCTTGCAAAGCACAGGTATATGCATAATCCAGCTGTTTAACCACCCAATTCTGCTAGGGTACGTCTATACAGCAACATTATTTCAGAATAACTAGCAATCCTTCAAAATAACTTAGCATCTACACAGCAGGCAGTTATTTCAAAATAATGTCGAAATTCTGTCAAGTTGGAGGACTTCTTACTCCAACTCCTGTAACCCTCATTGTACGAGGAGTAAGGGAAGTCAGAGGAAGAGTGCTCTATTTCAAAATAAGTGCTTGTAGATGCTCCCAATTTCGAAAAAAGCTATTTTGAAATAAGCTACGCAATTGATGCAGCTCAATTTGCATAGCTTATTTCTAGTTAGGCCCTGCTGTGTAGATGCACCCCTAATGTTTACGTATGAGTAGTCCTGGTCAAATTCAGTGGGATGACTCACACAGGTGAAGTTACTCTTCTGTGGACATGTTTGCACGAGTGGGCCCTGAGACATTTTTAAAAACACAAACAGCTCCAATCAAAATAATTACTATTTTCAAGAATATATTAAGTTGCTGAAAAAAAAATGTTTTCTAATAGTCTACCAGAAGGCAACCTACCTTCTGGGCTTTGTTAGCTTTTGTAGATTTCATTGCTTGCAGCAATATTTCTGAAGTCAAATTTACTAAATCCTTGGTATCTCTTGGGAATAACTCTGGAAGATGAGTACCTACAAAACCTCATTATTTTTAATAGATACTCCTAATTCTAGAAAATACAAAGATTATTTAAAATAATTGATTTGCAATGAATCTGATATTAGATTTCCAGTCTATATAGACCACAAACTTCGGTAACTTTCTGAATGTTCACACAATGCTACCAATCCTGTGATGTTAGGTTTACTTCCTCTGAAGTCTTCCAGCTCTTAAAACATCCTGGGAACTGCACTTTAAAATTCTATTTGTCCCTCAATAAAAAACAAAACAAAACACATTTTTGCACTTTGATTGTGGCAGCTTGGTTGAGTGTATTTAAAATACTGTATACAGTAGAACAGTGTTTCTTAAACTATGTTCCGCAGAACACTGGTGTTCCATGAACAACTCGCAGGTTGTGCCACGACCTCTTCTTTGTTTTTGTCTTTTTTTGTCTGATAACAATCTTTTAAAGAAAATGTTCATAGGTGTTCTGCATAAAAAAATATTATTGTTTAGTGTTCCGTGGTCTCAAAATGTTTAAGAAACACTGCACTAGAAGATACCCAGTGTTGCTTGGGTCCTTAACTCAAATAAGTTTTGTTTTTCTTCATTCAAATCATTGTTCTGTGATGGGGCTGGGGAAGAGGGGTTCAGTATGCAGGCTGCCCCAGGGAAAGTAGGCAACCCCAGCCCTCTGTCACCACAGCAGCATGGGATGACGTGAGAAGCACCTGTCTATGGCTGTAGTAGGCACAGCCATAGGAGGGGTGCATCTCCTCCACCTAGGGGACAGAGAGGCTGTGTCTACACAGCAGTGTTATTTCTGAATAGCTGACATTATTCCAAAATAACATAGTCTGCATCTACACTACAAGCAGTTATTCTACACAATGTCAAAATAATGTCGAGCTGGAGGATGTCTAACGCTGACTCCTGTAACCCTCAAGGTACAAGGAGTAAAGGAAATCCAAGAAAGAGTGCTCTTCCTCAGACTTCCTGTGGTGTAGACAGCGCCAAAAGCCGAAATAAGCTATTTCAACTTAAGCTACACAACTGATGTAGCTCAAGTTGCGTAGCTTATTTCAGCTTTAGCCTTGCTGTGTAGAGGTACCCATAGATACACAAACAGACATTCAAACAGACAAACTCTCTCAAATATATAGCAGATATCTGTTCCTTTCTCCACCCCTTCTACCTGCTGCCCCAATGTGGTTATAGCTGTCCCTGTCCCCATCTCTGGCCCCTTGCTGCCCTTCTGTGGCCATTCTACAATATAACTCCCTTCTACCAGATACCTCCATTTCCATCTTATGTGAAACAATCAAATTTCAAGCACATCCCTTTGCCCTGGCACAACCAAAGCCTGACTTTGCTTTAAGTTATGATAAGAGGAAACTGAATACCAAATTTGGTGGCCCTAGCTCTTACTGTTTAGGAGGAATTCCTGAACAAATGCATTCACAGATGGACAGACAGACATTTCTAAAATATACTCCAGGGCTGCACCCCCTGCTCGCTATGCTTGCCAACCCCCCTCTCTCTGGGAGGTAGGCCGACCCAGCTCTTTCCCAGCTGCCAGGAAGGGCCGGGCCGAGGCTGTGGCGTGGCAGCCCTGGCTCTCCCCCTCCCTTCCCAGCCTCCAGGGAGGGCTGGGCCAAGGCCACCGTAGTCCTGTCTCTCCCCCCAGCCACTGGGGAGGGCTGGGCCATGGCAGCCATGGCTGTCCCTCCCAGCCACTGGGAAAGGATGAGGCTATGGCGTGGCAGCCCCAGCTCCAAGCCCCGCGGCCATCAGGGAGGGCTGAGCCAAAGCTGTGGCAGACCTGGCTCTTCCCTCAGCTGCTGGGGAAGGCCGAAGCTACAGCATGGAAGCCCTGGCTCCCACACCCTGGAGCACTGGGAAGGGGGGAGGAAGGGAGGAGGCTGTGCAGCTGAGGGTGGAGGCAGGCGGTGGGACGCAGAGTGACATGATGACGTCACTCTGTCATCCCATAGGAATTTTTTTTATAGAGAGAGAGATAGTAAGATTATGGCCCAGCATGTGAGCGGGTCCTGCACAACTGACCAGGAAGAGCAAGCAGAAAACACCCCTCTCATTTGGGTAAGTGCTGACAACAGCAATCCCTCCTTTGACTGGTGTAGTACCCCACTTCATGATCAGAAAGAAGCCCAAGCAGAAATTTTGCCTCTCAAAAGTACAATTTTTCTGGGTGTTTCTGCTGCAGCAATACATCTAAACACAACCCACATCCAGTGCTGTGGCATTAAAGACAGAGTTTACAATGCATACAGAACAGAGCCTGGTCAGAGATGTTGCATGTACATCAGTAAGAATGGGAGATGGATTTTTTATAGTTGCGCAGCTTGTCCTTAAACTTTCAGTGCTTGGTTTTCTTCAGCCACCCACTTTATACTTCTCTCAGTGTATAAAAAGTTCCTGAGAAGCAAACTTTAAAAGATGTTTGATTCAGCAATTTTCTGGAGTGCACCCATGAAAATAAGCTACAGTAGGTGGCAATCAGCCTACTGTAAGAATCACATTATTGTCTTGTAAAAGAGAACAGCCTTCCTATATTGGTTAGTTAAAAGGCCAAAGTAAGGAAAGTGTTTATGGTTTCTTTCAAGTTATGGTCACAACTCTTTTTAATCAGGGAAAACTTCAAAAGACAAACTGTATAATTTTGTTGTGTAGTAATTTTTGACAAAAAAATTACTAAAAAGCAGTGACAGGTTCTTAGTTCTGCAAGTGAAATTTTCTTGATCTTGTGCATTTACTTCAGGGATGGCCAATAAGCGCCTACCCGAGATTTACTTACACCCTTCAATGAGCAGAAACAATTAAAAATGGTGCACCTTTATAAATACAATGAAGTCCTTAAAATCCTAGACAATGAAAGTTGAAAGTAATCCTGGGGGACAAACATTGCTCTCATTATAAATCTGGAGCTACTTTGGTAAAAACAGATTTCAGCACACACATCTAGTTCTGTCTCTAGAAGGACTTTGGCCCCAGTTCAAGAAAGTACTTTTACCTAATTTTAAGCATGTGAACAATATGGGCCCATACAACCATAATCAGTTTGCTACCCAAATATTAAAGGTCACACGTTATATTTGTCAGATACCCTTCTCAATTTTTATCTCCCATAATATAATCCCTGTGATCATAGTCCAGGATTAATCTAAAATAACCCCCAAACACCAATCCTGAACCGGCTGAATTTAATGGGGAAATTTTGCCACTGACTTATACAGGGCCAGGATTTCACCCCCAATGTTTTAATTTTCTTCAACACAATGCCACCTGCTGTTCTAATTGTTATTCTCCTGTGGTAACCTATCATATTGTTTAGTGGCAGGCAGCATGCATCTGTTTACTTGACATTTAGGAGATATCTATCATCAGTCAATCATTTTCATATTTGAAATTTATATGATTTTATTGAGATTTTATACTACCGAAAAATGTTAGCATCTACATATTTTATTATTTTTTATTTTATTGGTTAGAAACAACTTGTTAAACTGGATCTTTGTCTTCTATTTATATTTGAGACATTGCAATGATTGTATCTCTTGATCTGCCAAGAACTGCAGACCCCAATCCTTCAACCACTAATATACAAGAGTAACTTTACACAGGTGAGGAGTCTCTGTTAGACAAACCTTTGAATACATCTTATTCCAGTTTCCTGAAAGTCCTTTTTTGAAGGCCTTCTTATGAGATGACTATATAATTCTCATAATCTGGTCACATTATCATCATTATGAACTGTGAAAATATAAGCTTGTATTACTTTATGTTATGGTGTTTGATACATTTATTATATCTCTGATAGAGTTACATACTGTGGGCTCAATTTTAAAACTTGGCTACCCAAGGAATCTAATTATTTACTTTTGGCACCAAAATGACAACCTGATTGTAAGATCTGGGGATAGTAGGATGCCTTGTTTAGAAACCTGAGCTCACCTAGCCTCATATTGTTATCAACTTTATTGCAGAAAGCCAGTAAAAATGTGAATTCAAAATTCCAGCATGTTACAATATACTTTATGGAATACCTGTAGTACAGTGACAATGTAGCCATATAAGCTAGCTATTTTCTATCAGGTATAGGAAACTAAACCAAGATACTTTCTTAAGTATACTGACATGCACATAGGCCCAGATTCTCAAAAAGGTATTCAAGCACTTCATTCCCATTGATTTCAAAGGGAGTTTGGCACCTGAACCCCTTGAGGATCTGGGCATGCTCTCTGTACTTTTAATCTCTGGTTTGTAACTGGCTTTGATTTGCAGTTTAAAATGCTCTATTCCAGCATTTCCCAAAGTGTGGTCCGTGGCCTAGTACCGGTCCTTAGAAAAAAAAAACTGGTCCTTAGAAAAATTTTCACGCATGATTCTTGGCAGAGAGCCTGCCGCCGTGGCATCTCTGCCAGGCATGCTCCCAGGTGGCAGGGCTAGATCCGGCGGGCGCTAGGACCCAGGGACCCATGAACACAGGCACGACTGGGGGAGAGGACACGGGGCTATTCATCCGACCTCCAGGGCCTGTACGAGCTGAGTCACCTAGCAGGCCAGAGAGGGACCTTCTAACCTTACGGGTCCCAAATGGGGGTGAAGTAGATACCTCGGGGTTGGGGTCAGGAAACCGCCCAGGGCAGTCAACTGGGCCTGCTCCTGTTGTTACTGGGGGCTTTGGGAGGACCAGAAACAATTTATTTGCATATTCATCATTGGCTTAATGAATATGCAAATATGCAAATAAATGTTACCAGTCCTCCAAAAGCTTGTGAATGGGTTTACTGGTCCCCAGTATAAAAAAGATTGGGAACCACTGCTCTATTCAACAAGATTGTAAAAATATTTAAAAGTGTGGGTAGAATATCTATAATTATAGCCAGGTAGAAAAAAGCAACTTAAGAGCATTTTAATAATGGAAAAGTGGATATACTGTTAACTTACCTTTGTGAAGCATTCAATAAGAAGAGAGAACAATAATCTGTGTATCTATCTAAGTGCAGCAATCTGTGTGTTTGCCTGTGAGTCTGTTTGTTCAAGAACTCCTCCTAAACCTAAACAGTAGGAGATAGGGCCACCAAATTTGCTATGCACCTTCCTCTTCTCCTAACTTAAAGCAAAGTCAGAGGTTGGTTGTGCCAGGACAACCAGAAGCCCCTGGAAAATGGGACTCTTTTCCATAACATGCAAAGAAAGGGGCTGCTGTTTGGAGGGATGAGATACTGAGAGCGACCTATAGGGGCAGTGAGCCTGCAGGGGAGAGCTATCCTGCAGTGTCCACTGGGGCAGCCATACCACCAAGCGAGTGGCCAGCTGGGCTGGGGCTCTGCCATCTTGCCTGCCAGCACACCGAGTAAGTAGCTCCCCGCCTCAAATCCTTTCCCTGCCTCCTGGCCCTTGGCCACAGTGCTGGATGAGAGAGCTGGGGGGACTGAAAGGAGAGCAACCCTGGTGGCTGGGGAGGCAGAGCTAGAGGGAGAGAAAATACCTCTAGTGGCCGGGGGAAATGGGGGGAAAGAAAAGGCCCATGCAGAATGGGATCCCCCGCCCTGAGCACCTCCTCATCTCCCAACCCGCACTCTCTCATCTCCTTTTGCCCCTGCTTCCTGCACTACCCCCCCCCCACACACACACATCCCCAAGGCCCTGCCCTGACTCCTGCACGCTCCACACCATCAGCCCCCTGCCCTGGACGCCCCAGGAAAAGATGGGTAAGTCTGCTAGTACAGTATAGTGTATGTGATACATCATACAATGATTGGGTAAGATAAAGAATAATCCTCTTTAAATTATTCTAATCACAGACTGAATGTAGCATAATACTGTTATATTTGCAATTTTGTTAATTACCTTCTAAATTGTAGTTTTGTTCAAAATTAAGTGCCTTGATTATTTTTATAATGCACAAAATATATGTAAAATACATTTTGATATTAAATGTCCGTATAAGTGCAATTTAAATTCAAAAAATGCATCATTTAGCTTACATTATGTTGCCATCATTAGAGAGGAATTAACAAGATCAAAAATCATCCCAAATACTTTTATTACTTTACATCCAAATATCCTCGTTCTTTCAGCTTTCAGTCTGAGAAAATCTACTTCTGACTCCCCTTCATATTACAGAAAAACAAGATTCCTTAAGATGGGTTGCTCTTTGTGAGTTTTACCCCACAAACTATTGAACTGTCACAGGCAATTCTTCACAGGAGACAGTGTAACAAAACTATTCTGTGACTGTGAACCCTACCGTTTCCTGCGCTAGTGTCCTTAAGCAAACATATTTTTAAATTAATGGGACTCTTGCACCACAGTAACCAAAACAAACAAGTGTGTGTTAATTCTTTCATATTCCTATGTCCACTTATTTGTCTTTTGTCTGGTGAAAAGTCATTTTAATTATACACAATATGCAGAATGAAATATACTCAGGTACATGGAATATCCCCTGGTGTTTACTAATGACACTACTGTTCAAGTGTGTTGCTGTCCTGTAACCAGTGATTCCAAGTGATTTCACAGAGGCCTAACACAGTTACATAATGTTTTTAAAAGTTCTCAAATTTCTCCCTCCCCCACTACAATATAAAATATATGTCCTAAACCCATGTGGCTGGATCTTCGGCTGACGTGAATGGCATAGTTCCAGTAAAGTCTGTGGAGCAATGCTATTTACCTCAGCTGAGGATCTGACCTATACCATCATTTCTAATCAGTGAGGACTCTCAACCACAAACTCAGGAAAAAAATAAACTCTCTTTGTTTATTTTTTTTCTTGGACGAAAGCATCGCTGGCAGTCTGATACCACCCACAGAAATGTATAATTTTGCTGGGAGAATTTTTTAAAATTTAATTTCTACCCATTATCTATTTATGGCCAAACTGACTTATAGTAGCTTTATTGTGTCTTTATTCCTGCTCAGAATTGAAGTTATGCTCTTTGATGTTTTATTTAGGTGTTATATTATAGTGAAGATTCCTGCATTTTCCCTTCTCAAACTTTGGCATAGTTAATGTGGACAGATGACTCAAGGGCATCATGAATAGAGTGGGAGGATCAGCCTAATTTTCAGTTTGCAGCTCACTCATCTTTGAGGAGTGCTCCCTGTGAGAGAAATGAAGAGGTAAGACAATTTTTCTGTATTAGGGATCTCTGATGTCTGGCAAGGTTCTGACTGTTGCTGATAAAGACACTCATCAGGAGGCTTTGATTAAATCCAAACCTTTTATAGAATTTCCAGTTTGATCAGGATACAGAAAAAGGAGGTTAGTTTGGCTCCCCCAACTGTTCCTCACATTTCCTGCTAGTGGTTCACAGGAACATGTTGCAAGGGGATGTGGATTGCAACTGCTTTAAACACTAAGGAGAGGGGATCACCACATAGGAGTGTAAAGAGTTTGTTTATTCAGCTAAAACTGGGAAGGGAGAGGAATCTCACTCATACACTCAACCACACTTACAGTCTCAGGCAGGATGATAAGACGAGCAGAAGGCAGTTCATGTTGTTTGATCTTCCCAAGTTGACTCCTAAGCTGGTCCGCTGGCCAGGCGATCCGAGCAGAGGGCGTTCTGGGAGGCTCCACTTGATGGTCAACCCACTGTGTCTCCGTCCCTCTCTCCTTTAAGGATCAGCCACATGCAGCCTCTGAGTCTCTGGGCCTCTTGGGGCCATGTGCACTCCTTGCTGGGGGCCGTGTGCATTGTTGTTTACTCCTGCTGTTTACCTCAGACATTCTTCTGCACTCACTCAGGGAAGGGATAGGGGGTTAACAGACAACACTCCAACAGTTTAGGGAACCAAATAACATCATTAACAGGTGAGAAAGAGAACAACAACCATTTTAACTCTCCCCTTGCTCCTCCTTTGCCTCCAACAGAACACATCTTTTATTTTATTTTTTTCTGTTACAGTTATACATATCCTTAGTATTTTAGAAGTGCTTACATTTTAAAAATACCCATAAGGTATTCATTGGGAATATTTTGATTTTAAAGTCATTACTAGATACGGCGGTCTCACCAGCCAACACTGCTTAGTTTAATTTTTTTTTTAGTACTGAGCCTAGTGGCAGTTGTAGACACAGGACATGTTGATTTTTCTTCATGGGAATGACTGGAGAACTGTAAAAGCAATAAGGAGTCCTGTGGCACCTTATAGACTCACAGATGTATTGGAGCATAAGCTTTCGTGGGGAGAGACCCACTTTGTCAGATGCATGTCATGGAGAACTGTAAGTGTATCAGTTAACTGTGTACAGATTTTTGGGATACGGTTTGTGAAAAAAGTCATACAGTTGCCACCCAGTTGGTCTTTGACCAGTTGGGCAGTTTGACAGTCAAGAGATGTATTTTACTGAAGGGTTCTCCTGTGTGCATGTGGCCACGCAATGCAATCTTAACCACTCGTCACCCATGTTACGGCGGGGAGCATGTCATGGCCTGGCCAGCATTGGGGTCCTGCTCTGAATGTGTGCAGCATGCTAGGCCCTCATCTATAGGCTCCAGAAACTACAGTGACTCCTGTCAGTGCCAGGGATTTGCCAAGCAGCAAGATGTACCCATCCCGTGAGGACAAGACTTGTCAGCAGGGAGGGTAAAGTAAGAAGCAGGATGGGAGAAGCAGAGGTTCCCTCAATGGTTCCAGGGCATGTGATGGAAAAGACTTGCCAGCAGGAGGAGAAAGTAGCAGCAGGGGGATTCGCTGAGAAAAGGCTTTTGGGAAGAGGCAGTAGGGGGTCCTGGGCTGGTGTTGTGGAGGGGTGCTATGATCAATTTGTCTGTTTTGAAGCTGCCTTCTAAGGGTGGCTACACAGCAGGGCTTAACTCGAAATAAATTACGCAAATTGAGCTACATCAATTTCATAGCCTATTTCAAAATAGGGAGTATCTACACAGCACTTATTTCAAAATAGAGCACTCTTCCTCCGACATCCCTAACTCCTTGTACAATGAGGATGACAGGAGTTGGAGTAAGAAGTCCTCCAGCTTGACAGTATTTCGACATTATTTCAAAATAACTACCTGATGTGTAGACACGGACTAAGTTATTTCGAAATAATGCCAGTTATTTCGAAAAAATGTTGCTGTGTAGACATACCCTTATAGTGCCTAAGAGCAAAGCAGACTGTATTTGTTTGCACAGCTGATGATACACACATGAGCACTTTTTAGCACAATACAACATTTATGGCTACAAAGGAGGTTAATATTCCCATTTTGCACTTAAAAAAAAAAGAGGCACAGAGGTTAGAAGTGACTGGTCCACCATTATACAACAGGTCAATGACAGAGTTTTGAATACAGCCCTGGCTACTTGAACCAAGGCCAGTCACCCATTCATTAGTAACACTGCCTATCTGGTAGGAACAGGCTGTCAGCACAATATAGGTTGTGTTGTCCAATCTGTACATAAGAACATAAGAATGGCCATACTGAACAAAGGTCCATCTAGCCCAGTATCCTGTCTGCCGACAGTGGCCAGCACCAGGTGCCCCAGAGAGGGTGGACCGAAGACAATGATCAAGCGATTTGTCTCCTGCCATCCCTCTCCAGCCTCTGACAAACAGAGGACAAAGACACCATTTTATCCCCTGGCTAATAGCCTTTTATGAAATTATCCATGAAATTATCTAGCTTCTCTTTAAACTCTATTATAGTCCTAGCCTTCACAGCCTCCTCTGGCAAGGAGTTCCACAGGCTGACTACACGCTGTGTGAAGAAGAACTTTCTTTTATTAGTTTTAAACCTGCTACCCATTAATTTCATTTGGTGTCCTCTAGTTCTTCTATTTAGGGAACTAATAAATAACTTCTCTTTATCGGCCCTCTCCACACCACTCATGATTTTATATACCTCTATCATATCCCCCCTCAGTCTCCTCTTTTCTAAACTGAAAAGTCCCACTCGCTTTAACCTCTCCTCATATGGGACCCGATCCAAACCCCTAATCATTTTAGTTGCCCTTTTCTGAACCCTTTCCAAGGCCAAAATATCTTTTTTGAGGTGAGGAGACCACATCTGTACACAGTATTCAAGATGTGGGCGTACCATAGTTTTATACAGGGGCAGTAAGATATTCTGGGTCTTATTTTCTATCCCTTTCTTAATAATTCCTAGCATCCTATTTGCCTTTTTGACCGCCGCAGCACACTGCGTGGAAGTTTTCAGAGAACTGTCCACGATAACTCCAAGATCTCTTTCCTGATTTGTCGTAACCAAATTAGCCCCCATCATACTGTACGTATACTTGGGGTTATTTTTCCCAATGTGCATTACTTTACACTTATCCACATTAAATTTCATTTGCCATTTTGTTGCCCAATCACTCAGTTTGGTGAGATCTTCTTGGAGTCCCTCACAGTCTGCTTCTGTCTTGACTATCCTAAACAGTTTGGTATCATCTGCAAACTTTACCACCTCACTGCTTACCCCTTTCTCCAGATCATTTATGAATAAGTTGAACAGGATTGGTCCTAGGACTGACCCTTGGGGGACACCACTAGTTACCCCTCTCCATTCTGAAAATTTACCATTTATTCCTACCCTTTGTTTCCTGTCTTTTAACCAGTTCTCAATCCAAGAAAGGACCTTCCCTCTTATCCCATGGCAATGTGGTTTACACAAGAGCCTTTGGTGAGGGACCTTGTCAAAGGCTTTCTGAAAATCTAAGTATACTATATCTACTGGATCCCCCTTGTCCGCATGTTTGTTAACCCCTTCAAAGAATTCTAATAGATTAGTAAGACAGGATTTCCCTTTACAGAAACCATGTTGACTTTTGTCCAACAAATTATGTTCTTCTACATGCTTCACAATTTTATTCTTTACTATTGTTTCAACTAATTTGCCCGGTACTGAAGTTAGACTTACCGGTCTGTAATTGCCCGGATCGCCTCTGGAGCCCTTTTTAAATATTGGTGTCACGTTAGCTACCTTCCAGTCATTAGGTACAGAAGCCGATTTAAGGGATAGGTTACAAACCACAGATAATAGTTCAGCAATTTCCCAATTGAGTTCTTTTAGAACCCTTGGATGAATGCCATCCGGTCCCGGAGATTTGTTGACATTAAGTTTTTCTATTTGTTCCAAAACCTCCTCTAATGACACTTCAATCCGGGACAGTTCCTCAGAATCATCACCCACAAAGGACGGTGCAGATTTGGAAATCTCCCCAACGTCCTCAGCTGTGAAGACTGAAGCAAGGAAATCATTTAGTTTCTCCGCAATGGCTTTATCGTCCTTGATTGCGCCTTTTATAGTTCGATCGTCTAGGGGACCCACAGGTTTTTTTAGCAGGCCTCCTGCTTCTAATGTACTTAAAAAACATTTTGTTATTTCTTTTTGAGTTTTTGGCTAGCTGTTCCTCAAAATCTTTTTTTGCTTTTCTTATTACATTTTTACACTTGATTTGACAGTGTTTATGTTCCTTTCTATTTATCTCACTAGGATTGGACTTCCACTTCTTAAAAGATGCCTTTTTGTCCCTCACTGCTTCTTTTACATGGTGGTTAAGCCACGGTGACACTTTCTTAGGTCTCTTGCTATGTTTTTTAGTTTGGGGTATACATTTAAGTTGGGCCTCTATTATGGTGTCTTTAAAAAGGGATTTGGCTCTGTGTAACAAACCCAAACAGACTGAGCTCTTTGTCTTACTGTAAGGTATTGTTGAACTTGTGGCTCTTCTCTGCACCCTCTCTACTTTTTCAGCATTCTTAAAATATGAATCCCAGAACTGGGTGCAGTATCAAACATCAGTTTAACCAGTGCCATATGCAGAAGTAAAAATCACCTCTCACTGTTTCCCTTTTTATAAGACTGTGATGGGGTATATCAACCCCGCACTGGAGAGCAGGGGGTGAGCTCCGCCCAACTGATTGAAAGAGCCCCTCCCCCACAGTACTGCTGGGCATGCTCCTGGTGAAACCAGACTATAAAAAGCCCCAGGGCAGCTCAGGAGTCGCTGGGATAACCCCCAGAGTGGAAGAGCGACCAGAGCTTCCAGAAGCAGTCAGGCCTAGAGATACTACCTGCAGGGCCAGTGAATTATGGGGAGGTGACGGGGGAGACATCTGCCAGAACCCTGGTAGGACGTAGCCCAGTCTGAGGAGTCATCCCAGAGCACTCAGCATGTTGCAGCAGGATTCCCTGTTGAGCCTGGTAGTGGCCTTAGCCACTGCCTGCAGGGCCCTGGGCTGGTACCCAGTGGAGTGGGAGGGCCCGTGTCCCCCTACCCCCTCTGTAGCTGGCTTGAGGGGCCTACACACTGTGAACAAGGCCTCAAGGCCTTATTAACCCTGATATAAGGGCCCGCAGATGGACTTTGGGCCTCTGGACCATAAGACCTCTAGTGAGAGGGGACTGAGGGCTAAACTCTGGCCACAGGGCAGTATTAACCCTGGTATAAGGGCCTGCGGATGGACTTGGCCTATGAAATTGAGGACTAGCATCAGTAGCATGCACTTGAGGATGCTTAGCATATCTGTATTAATTTTCCTTAAGATTCCTTTTCTGGGACATAGATTAATCAGCTGATCGACTAGTTTTTACGTAATTCAATTTTGTGGGAAGTAGAGAATCCATTTGACGAACTGTGACGGGATGGAGCAGGCCCTGAAGCCCCTTGCTGGAGGCTTGTGGCCTTGCCACACCCCACCCCAGAAAAGGACCATAGAGAGGTCCTCCAGGCAGTCTAGGATGGCTGCAAGGAAAGCAGTCAATCAGGGGCCAGGAAGGTTGATAAAAGGAGCTGAGGGACCAGACAACAGGCATTTCTTCTTGAGTCCTCAATCTGTGAAGACTGGGTGAAGACCAGGTGACTGGCTGACTGAGGGAACAGCAGCACTGTGGACAGCTCCGTGAGGAGAGCTATTTTGTACTATATTGAGATAAAGGTAAGGGTGAGGAAACTGTCACCAAGAGGGCGAGCCCTGCAGGCACCACTCTCCATCAGAGTGGGGAACAGACTCAGAGAACAGACTGAGGGACGTTAGCAGAGGGCAATGAGATGTGTACCCAGAAGGGGTTTTTGATCCAACAGGCTCTGATTCGGTTGGAGGGCTGAGTTGCCAAAGAGGCTTTCAGCTGACTTACAGAGAGTACAAGCACATAGATTCAGCCAGAGGGGGCACTTGTGAGAGGTGAGTGCTGCCTCGTTATATGCACTTAAGGCATTAATTAAGAGCATCAATCTTTATTTTTGTTGATTGGATCCAGGATAATAAAACTTGGAAAGGGAAAAGAAAGACATTCTAGTGCTTCAGAAACTACAAACAAAATATTTATGAAACATTTGTATGCCTCTCCATGATTATGAGCAAAAATTAGCATTCATTCAGTTTCTCCTATTTACCGACAAGAAATAATGATGGTTAATGAGACTGACATTTCCACCATACCGTGAAAACATTCTTCCAAAAATACTGCATAATTAACATTACTAACACACAATTCACATCAAACAACACTACATTAGGAAAACTTATAGGTCTGGGGAATAGTATCGTCCAGCGGATGCTACCTTGATCCTAATGGGAACAGTTCCAAGGCAAATGGAGGGTTGTCATGGGAGTCACCATTGTCTTTTAGATGTCACTGGGAACATTTAGTGAATGCCATCATGAAATTCTACATATGCCAGTAACACTCTTTCCCTACCCTGCTTGCTCAAGGGGGTTAGTAAGTTGTTCTTGGGTCATATCAACAGTACAATGCAGTGTATGCTAGCCTCCCTGTTTTCTTTGGGGGGGGGTCATGGTTTCATGTTCTCCCTACCCACCTGCTTGGTGGGATGAGGGTGCTTCTTTGCTTGCCCAACTCAAGGTAGAAGAAGGCTGTGCAGGGCTATGAGAATTCTTGAGTGATTATCCTCTTGTAGCGGCATGTAGTCCAATCCAAAATCTGGCCCATAATAAATTACAGATGAAAAAATATCATACAACTGGGATGTAATGCCCAGCAATATAACTGAAGACAAATGGAAGTTGCAAGGGACTTTTGTAAGTGCATTTCTCATCTATTCTCTGAGCCTAAAAAGTTACTTTACTGACACATGGTACAATTTTTTTTGTCATAAGCCTTGTTGGCTTAAGTCACAAAGTTCAGAACTAGATATCAAATACCCCAAAGCTATGGCGGGGGGGGGGGAGATGTATTATTTTTATCTGCTCCATTATAAATACAGGATACTGTAACACAGCAGAGGAGCATAACGTGCTTCCCAATGAACAGGGTTTAACAAATATTCTACTTTTTTGATAAGGGCATATTCTATAAGAATGTCTTCACTGATACATGTACTCAAATATTGGACTATGCGAATGTTCCACACACTTGCACAGAGTGTCCACATCATGCTGTGTGGAACATGAGCATAATGCTGTGTATTAGCAGGTACCATATCTACACTGGTGCTGTTATGTGAAATTAGTACAGGTTGGACCTCCCTGGTCCGGCACCCTCAGGACCTGAGCTTTCCCGAAACAGGGAATTTGACGGACTTGGGGACGTCAGTGCTCCTTTGTTGGCTGCTGCGCTCCCGGGCTCCTTTCTGTCTGACTTCCTGCCCTGCCGTTGGCCCCACTAATGCTGGCCTGGCACAGGTTACCCATCCTGATACCCGCACACTGCCCCAAGGTCTCCAGAGTTCCCAGCCAGGACAGCCTGGCCCCTGCCAGCCACTCTGCCACTTGGTATTTCCCACTGTCGCTGGGGGTTCCACGCCTGGGATTGCCTGGCCACACTGCATTGCTGCTAGGGCTGGCCCACTGGAAATTCCCTGGGGTTCTCCAGCTGGGGGCACCCACCTCTGCCAGCCCTGCTTCAGCTGCAGGTTCTGCAGTTGGGACTGCCCAATACACAGCCATCAGGGGTATCCTGGGGGTTCCAAGCCACCCAGCCACAGCTGGCCCTGCTGCCACGGGGGTGGGTTGTCCCCAGTCGGCCCAGGATTCCACAGCTGGCCCAGCTGATGCCAAGGGTTCCTTGGCCAGGGTGGGAACAACCCGGCTGCTGCCTGGTACAGCTTCTGCTGTCCCAGCCGGGGCTACCCAGCCCCGCATTCTCTCTGGGTATGTCTACACTACAGCATTATTTCGAAATATCATATTTTGAAATAGTTAATTTGAAATAAGTTATTTCGAAATAACACGTCTACACACAAAATGCATTTCGAAATAGCATTTTGCTATTTTGAAATAACGCGTCCATACTGAGTGGACTGTGAATCTCATTTAAGGCCGGCCGGAACCAGTTCCAGCAAGGCATCAGGTCAGGACTTGCCTTGTGTGGCTGCTGCCTGAGGCTAACTGAGGTCTGTGCTTAAAGGCCCCCTGCCCTTGGCAGCCGGTTCTCATGTTTCCCTGATTGCTTGCCTACCTCAATGAGGGACAGCAAAGCATTTTTGTCTCTGCGTGCTCTGGTTGCCCCCACTTGGGACACCACAGCACTCTGCAACATGGAGCCAGAGCTGTCCCTGGATGCTCTGGTGCTTCTCTTGGATGCATTGCTGTGAGCCTGGCTGCACTTGCTGTAGGCTGCCATCTGGGAGGTCCATCGGGGGGCTGTCAGTATCCAGGAGGCCCTACAGGAGAGCTTCCACCTGAGGAGCACTAACAGTCTCCCTGGTCTGCCCCACTGGGGGCTAGTGCCTCATTCCTCCCTCACGTCCTTCCACTTACCTCCCCCCAGCCCCCCTTCCTGATGTACAATAAAATACACATTTTTTTCATAAACACGAACTGTCTTTATTTAACAAAACTGTGGGGGGGGGAATGAAACTCTGGTGAGACTGGGGAAAGGAGGCGGGAGAAGGGAGGAGAGAAGGTGGGAGAGGGGAGGGGGAAACCTGGAAGGAGGGAGCTGGAAGGGGGAAGCAAGGGGAATAAGGGGAAGGGGAAACTCAGGGCTCAGGGATGGGGGTCTCACCGGGCCAACTGTCTCCCAGCACTGTGTATGCAGGAGCCTCAGCATCCCTGGGGGATGGGGAAGGGTTGGAGGGTGTGGAGGGGGTGGAGGGAGAAGCAGGAGGGGGAGAAGGAGTGGGAGGAGGAGTGGTAGCTGGGGAGGCCGCAGGGGCTGGAGTGGCAGGAGGCAGCATGCTCTGCACCAGGGTCTGCAGGTGTTGGCAGATGGCACAGCCCTGGGCAAGCTGCTCCTGCCGGAGCTCCAGGTCTTCTTCCACCCAGTTCTGGAGGGTGCAGTGCAGGGCTCACAGTGCCCCCAGGTGCTGCTGTCGGTACCCCTCCACTGCACGGGTGGTCCTGCGGAGCCCTCAGGTGCGGGAGCATGTCCCAGGCAGGGTGGTGCACCCTGCACAAGCAGCTGGTGCGGCTGTGGAGAAACAAGAGAAATGGTCAGTTCTCCCTGGGGACACAGTGGGTGAAGCCCAGCCCCCCTCTGAGAGGTGAGGATGACCGTTCCTTGCACCATCAGAGCCGATGTGCTTGCACACAGGCCATGTTCGGAATGTCCTGCTATCCCCAGGAGTGGGAGCTGCCCCAAGACCGCACCCATGCCCCTGTGCTGTGTATAGTGTGGCTGAGGTGGGGAGGGAGATGTCCCCTGCCTCTGTGTAGAATGGCCTTGTGGAGGGAGGGCATCCTGCTGTGTCCCGCCCCGCGGTCAGGAGCATGTCATGGCTCTTCACACATGCGTGTGGCTAACAGGCCAAAGCCCCTGTGTGGCAGCCAGCTGGGGCCACGTGCCCAGGGGTGGCATGGCACATGCTCGCACATGCACAGGTTGCTACGTGATCCATAGTCAGCAAGGCCCACACGCGTGGTGCCTGGTCTCCCTCCCCCCCCCATAAGGGGACAGTGATGGCACTCACATGTTGTTGCCTCCCAGGATGACACTGGTGATGGGTCTGCTGGGACGGCTCAGGTGTCCTGGCTGCGTGGCACGCTCCCTCTGGGCTCCTGCAGCTCCTGGTGTTCCTCCTCCATGCCCTGGTCAGGGCCCTCTGCTCCAGGATCAATGACCCCCAGGGTGGCACGGGCCGTCCCACCCCCCAGGATGTGGTCCAAAGCGTCAAAATAGGGGGAGGTGTCTGCCCCTGTGTGGGAGCTGCCCCGTGTGGCCCTGGCATAGGCCTGCCGCAGCTCCTTCAGTTTCATGCACACCTGCTCCTGGGTGCGCATGTGGCCTTTGGTGGCCAGGCTGTCAGACATCCCTCTGTAGATGGCCACGTTCCTCCGTCTAGTGTGGAGATCATGGACATTGGAGGCATCCCCCCAAACCTCAATCAGGTCCATGATCTCCGCACTGGACCAGAAAGGCGCCCGCCTTCTCCGATTCCTGGCGGCTCTTGGGAACTGGGGGACTGGGCCCAGGGAGCAGTGGAGGGCTGGCTGGCACTGGCTGCCTGGCTCATGGTGGGGCCACTGGGTCGGGGCAGTGACTGCTGGCTCTGTGCTGGCAGGCTTGCAGCTGGCACAGGCACTGTGGCCACAGTCTACCCCTTTAAGGGCTCCGGGGCTGTGGAAGAGGAGAGGAGTTTTCCTGGTTTGGCCCAGAGTGGCCAACAGGGCACAATGGAAAGGGCTGGAGGCCCCCTATTTCAAAATAAGCGTCTACACAGCTCTTATTTTGAATTAGCTATTTTGAATTTGGCATTATTCCTCATAGAATGAGATTTATCAAATTCAAAATAAGTGCTCCGCTATTTCGAATTTATTTCAAAATAGCGGTTTGGCTGTGTAAATGCTAGGAAAGTTATTTCGAAATAACAGCTGTTATTTTGAAACAACTTTGCTGTGTAGACATACCCTCAGTTGGCTGCTGATCCTACCTCTGAGGTTCTTTGGTCCCGCAACATCCATAGCCCAGATGTTGCTGGACCAAAGAGTCGTGGATTTGGGAGGTTCAACCTGTACTACCATTTCAGGGATAGTAACTCAAGGTTCTGCACAGACAGGGTGACATTCTAGTACTCTTTGCTGTGCATGATTGGTATTGTCCCCATTTTCACATGTTTGCCAGTGGCAGTTCCTGATCACACTGCTTCTCACAAACTGGGCTGAAGACATGGAGCAATGGGATGAGGCTCTGGTTTTGCTCTTTCTCCTGATTGCATTGCTCTTTCTCCTGATATCCAATGAAGTAAGCAATCAACAAGATGCCAGATGGAACTTGGGCAACATTTTCTGACAAACAAACATGGCTGATCCCAAACATCAATTACAACTCATTCTGATCAAAGGATACAGATATGGTCAATGCTGGTGTTGCTGTGGTATGCCCATGGGTAGGCCATCACTTCTGGTGCAAGAGAACCACAACAATGTGGTGAGATCACAACATTTTGGAAGCCTTGGATCTTAAGCAGTGGCTTCAGAGTGAGGAAATGGAATGTTGTAGCTGCATGAGGAGCTTGCACCTGTAATATAACAGTGGCCTGGGGGCACCACTGAGAGAGTCAAATTAGGGCAAACTGCTTAGAACAGGGCTACTTACAGCCCAAGACTGGGGGTGGTCTTCTACTCAAACCAGTCACCAAAAACACTTCAGCTGCCATTCTGGCCAGCAAGAAATGACACAAGCAATCCCCTTAGACTGTCCACCTTTACCTGTGCCACAACCAGCACTGCACCGCACCTTACACAGAAGAGAGGTTGTGAAAAACAATCTCACCAACTCAGAATAAGTTCTACTGATCCCAAAGGATGAGCCAGCTTCCCAGGTCAATTTATACCTCAGTTCTTACCCAAAAGAGCATGCTGGGCCAATCCTTTAGAATATAAAATCTAAAGGTGTATTATTAAAAGAAAGAAAAGGTTGAGAGTAGAATTGTTAAAGAAATTACATTACATACACCAATCACGAAGTTCCTGGTGCAGGCTTGCAAAGACGAAACAAGCTGCTATCTTAAAAGTCTCTGGAGTACATCCTTTGTAAGGATGGGTCAACAATCCTTCCTGGCCCTTTGTTCATAGCAAAGATGCTTCTGAAGTGAAGAGCATGAATGAAGACATGGAGGAACCCCTAGGATCTCTTTTATTATCGTGCCCATGGGGAGGGAAATCCATAGTTGTCCCTGTGAGAAGGGACTTCCCAAAATGGAGTTTGTCACATGAGTAAGTCACCTGTCCATGTCCTTTTTAGGCGAACAGCCATGGCTTGCCTGCTGGTCGGCAGGTTTTCAGCAGACTTCCTCAGATGTTTATTGGCAACACTTAAGACCCACTGTCAGAGGAGTACTGCTATTCACTTAGTACCCACCCCTCACAATAGGTGGGTGACAGCTGTTGCTGTCTCTTAGAAGCAAACATTTAAAACACAAGTACAGAGCCAATAGTCATAATATCACATACAAAAATCATACAGGCATATGAATAGCATAAACAGACTCAGCAAAGAATAAGCTTTCAATAGACACCTTACTTGGCCTAGAATTTGGAGCAAACACACAACAGTGGGTGCAACATTGATCTGCATGTTCGTATTAAAATCCAATAACATCACAGCAAGCAGCAAACATCGAGTAACAGAACACTCGATCCAGGGAAACCAAAGCAGTTCAGAAGTGGGTTGCTATTGCCCTGTGGAAGTTGGCAATACTGGACTGTTATAAGTCAACTGAAAGCCACTTTTGCTTGGAAAATCCTGTCAGAATTGTGGCAAGCAGGTTTGTGGGGCAATTAACACTGATCTAACCACAGGTGGTTGTGTACGGGGAGATTTCTGCAGATCCAGTAATGTGCCTGAACCACTATTGCTTTCTGCTTAAACTTCAGCAACCAAACTAACAGGCCCAAATTAGACCTGGACCACAGTCAGGGAGAGAAAGGGCATTTGAATGCCACAGAGAGGGCAGATTGACCCCACGTCTTTCCTGAGGCCCAAATCTCTTATGAAATCATTGAGCTCTACATTAAGAAAAACAGGAAGTTTGTCTAAATGCTCTAAGACATATACCTATCAGGGGCCCCAGGCATGGAGTCTCTGAAAAAGAAAAAACGCATCTGGAGAAAGTGATGATCAGAAGAAAACCTTTAAAAAGTGCTTGCCTAACAAGTTTTTGAGTGACATGTTATTGTAATACTAATGCATAAATAGGAAAGGAAAGTTTGAGTTAGTGGGACAATTTTGGGAAACACTTGGAGGGATGCCCCGAGGACTCCTTAAGGACTCTTCACATCTGGACGCATCTTCGTCCCCACCGGAAGATTGGCCATCGGAAGCCTGCCCGGTGTCACTCAAGAGCCACACTCAACTTCGGTAATTATCGAAGGTGGGAGTGTTTTACTAATCTGTTGCGGATGTGTGTGAGTGCTTGAGACTAAGTGAAAGCACTCTTGTGTTGTCCTGTTTGTACCATCCATCTATCGGTCGGATGACCGTGTCTCCCCTGAATTATCTCCTGATACCACCTCGCAGAGAGTAAAAGTTACCAAGAGGTTTGGGTTGAAAGAACCCTGGGTAACAGTTGCCCATAACTTCCAGAAATAACTAGATTTGAGAGTGTAGGATTCTAAACTGTGCAGTGGCTGTGCTGGCACCTGTATCCCAATCATTTGTTCACGAAGGGAGGCATGTAAGTGTGTGAACTGTAAAGTTTATTTGCACTCATTCTGCAAGGCTAGGTGGACCACAGAAAGTAGATTCATGAATACAAATGTGGGAAATACTGGAAAGGTTCATGATGTCCAGGTGCTGAGGAGATCGGCATTGCACTTGAAGGGGAAAGAAGGGACTTAATTCCCCAGAAATAATATTCTTCTGCATGGTGCATCTGTGCAAACTAATTTGGGGGACCTGCATATCCATTCTTAACTTGGCTCATGAAAATATACCTTAATAAATGTAACCTTGAAAATGGGAATTCAAGACCATTCTGGAGCTACTGAAAGTAAATTGTAGCCATTAAACGTAATCATGCAAATAATGTCAGCAAAACTGGCTAACCAATTAAAACACATCACTGTATAATTCCTTTCCTATTATGTGTACACAATATAATTTTAACTAGCAGTTATATGATCGATCAAGTCAGATGTACAAGAATGATGTAAGTCATTTCCATCTGATGATTATGAGAAATCTTGAAGACACAAGTCAACATCTTATTGTTCTTTGCAAAAAAAAAAAGGAACTTGATACCTTTTGTGTTTATTTTTTGGCTAACAGGTAGTTTTTAGAAACTCATGCTAAATAAAAGATCTAGATAAAAATGAATCATAGTCTACAAACTTTGATGTTTCCAAACATTGACTGTGAATTGTCTGAGAAAGGAAAAAAATAAAGGAAGCTGAAACTGTGCTGTCAAGACTTTTATAGCACAAAGGGTTTTTTTATGATTTTTTAATGCTCTGATGACAAACATATAAAAATGAGTGCAAAATGCACAGAAAAAAAGAAAATAACTTACATAGACAAAGAAGAAATAATTTTATAGCACTGAAGACAGCATAAGCACAGAGCAAAACCAGTAGAATTATTTTTGCAAAACACAGGCATGTTTCACATGTTTCAATTTCTAATGTGTCATTGTTAAATCAAAGCTGAAGAGTGGCTTATTTTTATTCAGGCATACCCAGGAGTTAAGTAACATGAAGTAAGATATAATCCTACCAATAAAGCTTTCCTTAAAATCAATAAAAAATAACTTGATTAAATTCTTTTAGGGTCTAGACAACTGGTATCTTATGAATATTCAGCCCAGGGGGCTCCATATTGACTTGAATAATGTATAAAATTCAGTTCTGCACAGAAAGCTCACATAAGACCTAAGCAACATTTAAATTCTACTCACACCATTCTAGAAGGCTTAAGTGAGACTTTAGAGGTATACAGGATCACATGCCTCTGTTAACCTTCTGTGTAGGACTGAATGTCACTCTATTAAGTCCTTGCTTCATATACTCTTTGGCACTTAAAGGGTTAAACTGCTAGAGCCAAAATAAAGCCGTTGAGGAAAGGATGGAAAAGATAAAGTGCCTGCTGGTAAGAGAGTGTTTCTGAGAGATAGGTCAACAAAGATGTCAGTGAACCCCAGTGGTGATGAAACACAAATCTAGACACTTATACAACCCTATTATCTCAGTGCTTCACAATCATTAAAGGATTTTATGCTCATAGTATTCTTTTGAGGAAGGGAAGTAGGATTATCCTCCATTTCCAGCTTAGGAAACTGAGGCATAGTTGACTAAGTGACTTGCCCTGTTACTAAGAGAATCTGAACCAGTAACTGGACCCAGCTCTCTTAAATTACATGCCCTATCCACTAGATGAGGGTTTGGCAACCTTTTCAAACCAAAGATCCAACTACACCAAAATTCAGAACAAGTGGTCAACAAAGAGCCAGCATAAGAATGCCCATTTGCATGACTGTAATATACAACTTAGTATTACTAATAACTGACATGATTAATATTAGCATAAATGAAACATTGTACTAAAGGACTTTATTTAATGGGACTTCTGCTGCTGCATCTTTTCACACATTTCTTTGACATTTACAGCATAACTGGTCATGCATGCATTCATTCTGTCTTCTGCCAATCTTGAATGCAAATTACCTTTGATGTGATTCAAATGAGAGAAAGCTTGCTTACACACACGTAGGTGGAGCCAAACATTAGAAATAAGGCCAAGCTGACATTCTGCATGGTGTTCTATGTAACAGGAAATTCTTTCTAAGTTTTCAGAATCAGATTATCATCATGCTCCAATTTCTTCATGTTAGCTCATTTGTGCAGTTTTACCAAGTCTGCACGTTGTTGAACAAAGCATTCTAAATCAGAATTCAGCTTGACAAATTTTTCCACCCAGATATCTGACTCTTTGAAATCTGCTATTTCCATTTCCAGATCTCTGACCGAGATGCCTGGAATGACTGTAAAATCCAGTTCTTCAACAGACATTTTATGTGTATGAATCATAAACATAAACAGAGCACTGTGTTTGCAAAAGTCAACAAAACAAGACTCAAATGCTATCAGGAGCTCAGAAACAAACCCAGCAAGCTGTTGCAAATCAAGGCTGTTATTCAGATTCTCTCTCTGGTACGAATCATGAAACATTCGTAATCTTTCAAAATGTGCCAGTCTGCCTGTATCAATATCTTTGATGAAGACAGTCAATTTTGACTCAAATCCAAACACTGCCTGTTGCAGTCAGGACTGTATTTCCTTGCCCTTGTAGCTTAAGGTTCAACTCATTCAAATGGACGGTAATGTTGACAAGATAGTAAAACTTGAGCGACCAGTCACAGTCTGAAAGCTCGTTGTGTTTAACACCCTTCATATAAAAAAAATGACTTAATCTCAGTGAAGCTGGTGGCAAAATGAGACAAAACTTTGCTATGAGATAACCAGTGAATATTTGCATTAGTAGATCGGGGTATTTGGAATCTGCTTCCTTGAGCAGTGACTGAAATTAACAGTGATTAAGAGTTCAGGCAAGAATCCAACTGGCAGTCTGAACGACCAGTCCCATTACATTTCTGAGATCAGTTCCACAAGATTGCGCACAAAGTGCCTCCTGATGCACAATGCAATGAAAGCTCAAAAGTGGGTAGTTCAGCTGTTTTGACCAAGAGTAAGGAATCCCCTGTATTTTCCAACCATGCTAGGTGCATCATCCGTACACACAGACAGAAGATGATCCAACTGCATTTCTCTCTCATTTACTAAGTTCATTGCAGTTTTAAGGATGTCTTCTCTCCTTGTTTGATTTTTCATTGGTAATATCTCAATAATTTCCTCATGCTCAGCATTTCCACAAGGATATCGTCCCAGAATATACAATGTCATATATGTTGGATGTCTTGTCCAAAGCAAATGAAAAATAAGTAGCTGTACTCAATTTTTGCATTTGTTCCTTGTCAATTTGATGGGCCATTTTCACAGCTCTGTCGTGAACTGTTTTTGCCAATAATGGCATGTCTTGAATTTTCTGTACGTTTTTGTTCTCATTGTGAAACTCGTCAAATAGCTCATGACCAATTTTTAGCATGCATTTCTTCACATAATCCCCATCAGTGAAGGGCCTTAGTTCTCGAATAATGCTGTATAAGCCCACAAAACTTGTGGAATTTAAGCTCCCACCTTTTTTTGACCATGCCAGCAAACTATTTTGTCCAATGTTCATTTTTTGCTGCAGCTCCTCGCAGGCTTTTTTTTCAATCATCATCCTCAGGGTATTTTGTAGCAAATGCTGCATGTTTTGTCATGAAATTAATTTTTTGTTTGTTTGTTTGTTTGTTTGTGAACCGTCTTTCACTATGGTTGAGATAGTGTGGAGATCCTGTCCATAAATGCATACAAGTCTGTCCACTCCTTTTGAAAATTTCATTACTCATCATCTCTCTTTCTCTTCACCATTTTTACTGTTGGGGGTTACAGAGTTCACCATCATGTATGATGATGGAAAGTTTTCTTGACCAATCAAATAAAAGGAAAATATACATGACCCCCAATGCGTAAAGCGGATGGATGGTTGTTAAAATGAACAGGTAAAGGTGAAATAGACAAAAAACCCACATCTTGACATGAGTAATTACGTATTTTTAAAATTTTGAATTAATTTTTCATTTTAATTTAAAAAGTTGTGTGTATTTTGGGAATGACAAAAGAGCCAGATTTGGTTCTGTACTGAGCCAGATTTGGCTCTAGAGCTAGAGGTTACAGATCCTTGCACTAGATCTTTCTTCCAACACTAGAAAGAGGGGTTACAGCTAGAAAGGTGAAAGAAACAGCTAGAGGAGTAAATGGATAGCAAGTTAGCCATAGGGCTGAGCAAATCCCTGGAGATTTGAAAACCAGGAATGTTCCAGAGTCATAAAAAGACCAGATATTCTAGGTATGTATTTATACAGCTTGCCCAATAAGTGTAAAGTCCTGTGGGCCACAGTAGATCCATTATGTAAATGACCTGACACACAAGTTCAGGTGTAATGCAAGAGGGGCCTCACAGAAAGACTCCAGTGAGTGCTACAGAACGCCTTTGCACAAGTCTATAATGAAGGCAGGTTATATTATGATATTACATTGATCCATTCCATAATATTAATATTTCCTTAATATCAATTTCAAAAATAACTAGAATACTATATAGTAAAGTTAAGATTAATAAATAAGATGGATAATACATAACTAGAATAGCATATTACCATTTATTTTGCTATAGTGCTGCTATCATATTGTCAATATAAATAATAGCAATATGATCAATATGACATAATGCTATTGTTTATATTGGCAATTTGATACTAGTACTTTAGTAAAATAGATGGTAATACGGTATTTTAGTTATTTTTAAAAGTTAATTCCATAGGTGGCAGCAGTACTTAAGTGTCTGAAGTTTTCCATGATTCTACTGGAGCCAAGGAGACAGTCAAATCCATACGTCCGTGCAGCTATGACTGCATGGAATTCTGACTCTAGTCTTCAACAGTAGTCAGTTCCTGTAGAACATCAAGCCATTCTATAACAGTTTAGCTTGTATGAATTAACTTTTGTCTCAAAGCAAAGTGCTTCCTGGTGGCAGAGGGTTTTTCGTCCATCTTCCTTAAGCAGAGTGTGCCTATGGCTATTGTTACCATTTTAGATTATTCTGTTCGGTTTGCTGTGTTGTACAGAGCTCTCTTTGCGTTGGTGGGTTCAGAGTATTAGAAAAATAAGATGACTGGGTCAGACTCTATGATTTGCTGTGGAATGTATGCAGTTCCAGGGTTTGAGGAGCCAGTTTAATAAGACAGCTGAGGGGTTTTTTAACAAATTCTCAGACTCTATAGGATATAGACGTGGCATGAGGAATGTCAGGAATTGGGATTTATGCTACCACAGGGCAAGAACACAGAGCACACAGTCATCATGCTGAGAACTCGAACCATGCTCGAGAGGATTCTGAAAGAGTATATGGAAGTATGTGGAAAACCTGAGGTGGAAGCTGGACCAGGGCCAGGCCTTCATGGTGACATGCAAGTGGGATACCAGCAACCACTTTCTCCATGGGAGCAATTTCACCTGATTTTCTACCTTGAGATTCATCTACAGGGCCTAGCTCAATTGCATTTTGCTGAATGGAGATATCTGCCATGGAAAATCAGGACAAGCAATATGGAAAGTGCAGCTGTACCAGTGAAATGCTACCCCATGTCTTGTGTAGCATCAAGCCCCATTCCAGAACCTGGCAACTGCACTAAAATGCTATTCCAGGTTGCCTTGTAAAGCCATCCCACCACCTGAGGTGAAGGTGTGAATTCCTTCTGAGATCAGAACCCCCGTCTTCTGTGATGACCAGACTCAAAAAGTGGAGAAATATGCTTCTGGCTGATGCCTTCAGAACAAGGGTTTACAAGATTTGTGCTGATCATCAGAGGCCTGTATGCATGGGATCCCTGTTACAAGCTCATATGGTGCGTGTGGGAGCATTGACTCTTATGGGTGTCTAGGAGCAGTGTTTAGTTTTCCTAGATTACTGGGTGGGGGCTTGAGCTGTTTTGTTTTATATGATCATTACAAGAAAAACCTGGCTCTCCACCTGACAGAAGGGTTACATGCTTTTTCTGTGTTCCTCCAAAAGCCAGTGAAGAAATGGCAGGGTATATCAAGTGAATATCGACTTCACTGTCTGGTTTTGGCCCCCTCTACCACTTAAGTCCCTGTTTTGTGGGAGTAAGCGGGTTAAGTTTTTTTTTCTTTGTGCCCTTAAAGATATTGTGTTGGTAAATAGTTCTAAATAGTTCTAAATAGTTCAAAAACTAAACTTAATTTTTAAATGTCAATAAGTATTTAAAGTGTACCATGCAGATTTTTCAATTGAAGAAAAAAGCTGGATCTCACTCTGATTAATATGTTCGGGGAAAATTCTCAACTTAAAAAGTTTCATATATAGAAATGTTGCTGTGTTATCAAACAAAAGCTATGTCTAGTGACAGGCAGAACTGCATCAGAACATACAGCATCCCTCCACAAAACTTACTTCAATACTTTTAAAGTTAAAGAGGAAGACTTATGCATTCCTTTTCAGTTGCATATTGCCTACAATGCTGTCAGTAACACTCAGTTCCCCTTTAAGGCTTTTACTTCCACCTCCACCCTGTGCCTTCTGAGGTCACTGTTAAGGTTTTGTATTAGAGAGCAAGTTTGAGAAAGTGGGGGCACATATTGTCTATTTCTATCACTTCCTATGGTTTCATATAGTGAATAGCTTCCCAGAGACAAAGATAGGGCAGTTGGCAAAGGTTTTCTGGCCTGCATTGTGCACGAGGTCACAATAGATGATAATGGTGGTACTTTCTGACCTTATATTTTATGACCCTATAAGCTGAACTGTCTGGCAACCAGAGAGAGAGAAATTGTGCTTCTGAAGTTGCTCTCATCTATGCTGGCCCTTCTGAAGAGGTTGAGAGGCCGAAAGGTGCCTCAGTAAATATTTTATCTACAGCACTACATCCTCATTTAACAGGATTAAGAGCAATCTGTGGTGCTTCCCTGGAGTACAGAGGGTGACGAGGCACCTTCCCTTAAGCAGCCCTGAGCCTGAGGAAGCCTTGTCTGTGCCTTCTTAGGGTCAGTTCCCCAACACCCCCAGCCTCTGGGAGCATCCTGCCTTTCAGGCCTTCGCAGCAGGCCTGGCTCTCTCTCTCTCTCTTTGCAGGTTACCAATAGGCACACAAACCCTGCCCCAGTTCCTCCAAGCTTCTCTCGATTCACAGCACAGTCCCAGAATTCCCAGAGCCTGTTTCCAAAGGAACAGTATACCCCAGCTTACCAGTTATACAACAGCACACAGCTCTGTTTAACTCATTGTGCTTAGCTATGTTTATAGAGAAAAACAAGTGTAAGAGATCAGAGATTCAAGTGATCGCAAGCAGAAATACTGGAAATAATGGGTTCATCGAAAATAAAATCATGGCATGCACACAAGAACCTAGATAGAATTAATAAGACATTTTCATGTCATAAGAATGGAAGCTCTCCCAAAAATCTTCTGTACATATCGTGAACCAGGCTTGGCTATGACATTGTTCATGAAATGAACATACTGTCATCTTGCCACCTCAGTGGAAAGATCTAGAGTTTGTCTCATTCTGCAGTTGTAAGACAAAAATCCATTGTCTGCACTTGTAAACAGGACAGCCCCTGTTGTGTGTGTTTCCCTATGTAGGGCCTTTCCTGGAGAATTTGCAATTATTTGGTTAGCATTTCACTCAGACTGCAAATGGGTGCCATTGTGAACCATACAATACTAAGTGGACGATCTTAAGAGCACTTTTCAGTATATAGTCATAACTCCTTACATATTAACCATACATACATTTCACTCTTATGAAGACCAGTGTGTTACAGGCTTTCAGTAAAACCTTACATGACATTCTTGGGTAAACTAGTAGCTAGATGCCAGGTCCAAGGGATCCTTGTAACCTTTATGTATTCCTGTGACCTCTGCCAGTTGGCACGAGGAGGTCCCTGGGTCACACCACCCGCCATGTTTAGTAGTTGATGACATAAGCGATCAGCTGGAAGGATTATTACTCACTTTCAAAAACATTAGCACCTCTAATGGACTTCCACAAATGGCTTACAGCCAAGTAGCTCAGCAGTAGGCTGTGTGTTGCAACCAGATTCTTTAAAGGTTAATAATTGTATTGGGTTCAGTGTGCCTGTGTTAAACCAGCAGATCCACCCTTTGCTCTCACCCTGTGCCCTGCCAGTAGAAAGCTTACTTCTCAGTCTTCAAACCTGCCAATGAAGCACACTCATAAGTGTGACAGCAGCCATCTCGGCCAATTCACACCCTGACCAGTGAGTGACAAAAGCAAAACGTGAGACAAATGAGTGAAATGTGAATTTTGATGATTCACACAATAATTTAGAGCCTAGCAGAACTGAAGTACAAAGTCTTTTTTAAAGCAGTGTTTTTACGTGCAGATGACATGCAGCTCTACGATCCCCATTCCTCCACACATCAGCAGTAGGGTTTGAACCCCTTGACCCTTAGCCCTGATCTACACTAGGACTTCATTTGGAAATAATCCCCCAAGGTTGAATTTATAGCGGAACGTTCACACTACCAACCCCGTTATTGCAAAATAACAGGCCACAACTAGAAATCTGTACTTCTGCTTTTCATCAGGAATAAAGCTAATTCTGAAATAGTTATTTGCATGCTCTGATCACGCTGTGGCGCCGTGCCGGGCTAAAATCTACTCGCCACGGGAGAGTAGATTGCCCTAATTGTCGAGCCCTGGTTATTTGAAATACTGGTAGTGTGGATGCGCTGGTGCCACTATTTCAAAATAATTGGCCTCTGGAGGCCTCTTGCAGCTGCAGCTCTGACCACACCAACTGTGTCCACTGCTCTTCTCCTCCTGTGGAGCTCTCAAATCCTGGGACAAGGAAAAGGCGAGAGACCCCAATGTGCAAGCCCTGTGCGAGAGACCAGGACCCAAGGCAAAGGTGAGCGACCCCAGTGCTTCCTCGGACTCTCCAACGGCTGCCAGAACTTCTGCTGCTCCCATGGCCTCCCCTGCCCAGTGACACAGGAGACCTCTGGCCTGGACTGGTGTGGAGATCCCAGGATCTCATCAAGGTGTTGGGGGTGGAGTCCAACCTCCAGGATCTCTGCACCAAGAAAAAGAACATGAATATCTATGGCAGGATCGCCACCAGCCTGGCCGAGAGAGGGCATACCAGGACCTTTGACCAGTGCCACATGAAAATAAAAGAGCTGGGACAGGCCTACCACAAGGCCAGGGAGCAGAGCAGACGCTCTGGGGTGGCACTGCACACTTGCCACTACTCTGAGCAGCTGGATGCCATCTTGAGAGGGGGACCTCTCCCGCCTTTGTCACCTCTCCCGCCTTTGTCGTTGAGTCTGGCCAGGACATGCCCGGCATCAGCCTGCAGGAGGTTGGGGTCATGGAGGAGAATGACAATGATGATAAGGAGAAGAGGCCAGCCAGGCAACCATGCCCACCAGCCTGGAGCTGCTTTTCACTTTAGAGCCACTCTCCCCACCCCAGGATGTTTCCCAGGCTTCTGAGGAACCCAGGGAGGGCACTTCAGGTGAGTTCTATAACTTTCCCTATCTTCAAGCAGGGGCATGCGATGGGCTGTGAGGGGCTGCACATGCCTCTCTTGGCCTGCGCAGCCTGGGAGTCACATAACAGCTTGTTCATGTGTGTGCACTCTGGGCACGTCTAGACTACATGGCTCTGTCGACGGAGCCATGTAGATGAGGGTTGTAGGCAAAGGGAAATGAAGCAGCGATTTAAATAATCACCGCTTCATTTAAATTAAAATGGCTACCGCGCTGTGCTGATCAGCTGTTTGTCGGCACAGCGCTGTAGTCTGGATGCTCCATGGTCGACATCAAAGGCATTTGTCAATCTCTCCGGTAAACCTCATCCCACGAGGCATACTGGGGAGGTCGACAAATGCCTTTGATGTCGACCGCGGAGCGTCCAGACTACAGCGCTGTGCCGACAAACAGCTGATTGGCACAGCGGGGCAGCCATTTTAATTTAAATGAAGTGGCGATTATTTAAATCGCCACTTCATTTCCCTTTGCCGAGTAAACAAATCTACATGGCTCCGTCAACGGAGCCATGTAGTCTAGACGTGCCCATGGAGTGCCATTCTGGAGAACTCAGCTCAATGAGGCTCTGACACAGGAACCTTCTCACAAGGTTCCTGGAGAGGCCTGCCTTATCCCGGCCTCTGTGATGGGACACTTTCCCATGACAAGCCACCACTAAGTAATCTGGGGTCATGGAAACACACAGCAGTGCCGCATGTGGCACAGGGTCATGCCTGCACTCAGGTAGCATCCACTCCCGATCAAGTGCGGTGATGCAGAGAACACTGATATTGTGCATGGGAACCTGCCGGGAGGAGGAAGAGCAGGAGAACCCATTAGCACTCTCTCTGGCAAGTGACAGCTGCCGCTCACACACACCTCCTCCAGCTCCCCCCTACCCCTCCAGCGGGCAGGGATAGAAGTTCTCTCTCAAGTACACCACCAGTGCCAGACCTGGCATGTGTGGGACACAGAAGGAAGCCAAGCTGTCCCATCTCCCCCTCCTACCCACAGACTCCTGGCCTGGCCAGCACCTTCCCATGCTTGCTTGTCTCTGAGCCATGGGTATTGTGCTGCTCCCCTGGGACATCTATGCCCCTGCTGGAAATTGCCCACTTGGTAGGCAACAAATGGCCTTGCTCAAAGCACATCACCATTGTCTGAACTGAGACCTTCAGTGTCGGCTCAGAGATTAGGGCCAGGCTTCATGCACAGTGTCTCCTGAGATGACTGCCCTTGTCACTTTTCTTCACAGCTGGGACAGCTGCAAGCTTGGCGTGTCCCCTGCCTCCCACTCAATCTACCCAACTCAGCAGGATCTGCAGGCTTAAATGCACCTGGGAGGAGCGCATGAGAGAGCAGATGGCGTGCCCACAGTGCCTCATCCAGGGACTCAAGGAAAAGTGCCAGGACTCAGCCACCAACCAGGAGGATCACTGGGCACACAGGGAGGAGTGCCAGACTGACTAGGAGCAGAGAAAGGCCTCCTGGGATGAGCTGGCACACCAGCACGAAGCCATATTTTCCACCCTCACCTCAGTGATGGAGCTCATGGTGTCATGCACGGTGTGGACCACCAGCCACCTCTCTGCCCACCCCATAGCTTCCCCTCCAAGCCTCTCCAGGGGCCATTGGGGCCCCAGAACACAGGCTGGTGGGACCTCTAGAGCAGCCGAAGACTCCTGACCACCCGGAGGTAGGTGCCAGTTCCTGTCCCATCCCTGATTCCTCCCCGCTTCCAGGTTCTTTACCCAGTCCCTCCCCTGTTCTATGTTCCCCCAATAAACAGCCCTGTTTTTTCAAGAAGCATGTCTTTATTATTTGTGTTTTAAAAAATTTTGTAAGCCACTTCAAATATTTTAAATAGAGAGGTGGGGCAAAAATATTTTAAATAAATAAATAAATAAATATTTTGCTCTGCAGGGGAAGGGGGAAGGTAGGAAGGGAGAACAGGGGAAGGGATGGGTGATGAAAGACACACAGATGGAACGCAAAGGTCCTGTAATGGGGTGACACACCTCCCATGAGTACCCCTTGTCTGGCCTAGTGCGTTTGCCTGCACTGCCTCTTTAAAAGCTTTTTGGCTACTCAGCCCTCCAGATGAGTCACAATCCTGTGTGATACTCAAACTCCTTCCAGGGTACAGACCTAACAGGGGCCTATCCTGGTGTCCTTGGCCGGTGTCTCCACGCCTGTCTCTCAGTTTCCCCTCAGTCTTTTTCCTCTCAGAGAGAGTGGCATCTCCAGGGCTTCCCCTCCTGAAGGCAACTTCCTCAGTCAGCCTTGAGCTCTGCCTCACACTGATTGCTGCTGAGCTTCATAACTCCTTTTGTAGGCCTCCCTGGCTCCTGATTGGTCAGTTTCTTCTAAAGTCTCTCTAGCCTCTTGGAGGACTTGTCTATGGCTCTTTCTGGGGCAGGGCCTTGTCTGCCCTGTCACAAGTCCTTTGTGGAGAGGCACGAGGGAGAGTATTACAACTGGCTTTGCACAAAACTCTCCCTCCAGGCCTCCCACATGAGCATGGCCCCTTGGTGTGCTCTCTGAATGGCACTGGTATCGGCTGCTCAAATTCCCTGGCCAGACGTTCAGCCTCAGCCCCCCGAACCTGGCAGAAAAGTCTTTCCCTTGAGCTCACATAGGTTGTGGAGCACACAGAAGGCCACCACCACAAAAGGGATGCTGCGCTCGCTGAGGTCTAGGCGGGTGAGGAGACTCCTGAACCTCCCCCTTGAACAGGCAAATGCACACTCCATCACCATGCAGCACCTGCTCAGGCTGGCATTGAAGTGCTCCTTGCTGGGGTCCAGGCTGCCTGTGTAAGGTTTTGTGAGCCAGGAGAGCAAGGGGTAGCTGTGTTGCCCAGGATCACTATTGGCATGTCCACCTCTCTGACTCTGATGGTGAGGTCAGGGGAAAAAATGCCAACGTGCATCTTTCAGAACAGGCAGGAGTCCCAGAAGATGCGGGCATCGTGTGCCTTTCCCAATCATCCAGCATTGATGTTGATGAAGTATCCCTTGTGATACACAAGGGCTTGCAGCACCATAGAGAAGTACCCTTTCCTTCAGATAAACTCCGAAGCACAGTGGTTGGGGGCCAGGATGGGGATGTGTGTGCCGTCTATGGCCCCTTCCTTGCAGTTGGAGACACCCATGGTGGCAAAGCCATTGACAATGGTGTCCATTTTTTCCAGAGTGATGACCCTCCATAGCAGCATATGGTTGATGGCATTGGCTACCTGCAGGAGCATGGCCCCAACTGTGGATTTCCCCTTACCCAATTGATTCCTGACTGAGCGATAGCTGTCTGGCATGGTGAGCTTCCAGAGGGCAATGGCCGCGTGCTTCTGAATGGGATGGCAGGTGTCATATGGGTGTCCTATGGCCTGAGGGCGGGGGCAAGTCACTCACAGAGCTCCAGGTAAGTGGCCTTCTGAATGTGGAAGTTCTGCAGCCACTGCTGATCGTCCCATCCCTGCAGGACGATGTGGTCCCACCAGTCCAAGCTCCTCTCCCTGCGCCAAAAGTGACATTCTACAATGTCCAGGGGATTGAGGGGAATGTGCGGCAACAGGAGCGCCAGATGCACAGGGCCTGTGGGACAGGCTGGGAGTCTAGAAGTGGCCCAGGGGCAGCTTATGAGTCAGACTGATTTAATTGTTATAGCAAGTCAGCGTGTTGTGGGCCGGATCCCTGCTGACCCCAGTGGCAGTCGGCCCTGCCACTGCCTGGGTCAGGATGCAATGGAGTAGGGAGGGCCTGCGTCCTCCCTGCCACACCAATCCCTGGGTGTCAGTCTCCCTCTTTGCACTATGCACTGTGTTTGTTTGTGTGTCCTGCCCTACACTAAGGCCAGGACTTAAAACTGCTACTACCTGTGTGTGTGTGTGTGTGTGTGTGTGTGTGTGTGTGTGTGTGTGTGAGTGTGTGTGTCGGCCCTATCCTGCCCCAGGGCTTGGGCCTACCTCATGGACTGAGTTTGCCTGCCCTACCCTGTACTGGGCTTAAAGGGGCCACGGGGTGTTTGTTTATGTGCCTGGCCCGGCCACAGGGACTGGGCTTACCTAGACTGGGAACGGCATGGACGCTGGCCCAAACAAAGGCCTTAGCCCCAGGACTGAGCAGGTTGGCTTAAAATAGGGTAACCAAAATTGGGTTAAGCAGCTCTGAACGGCAGTGTGGTGCAGTGGGGTGTGTTTTATTAGAGAGCTTGGTTCTGGGCTTGTAGCAACCTTGCACCTGTCTGATTTAGTTTTAAAAATGCAGTGATGGGGGGAGGGGAATGTTTAGCAGCTCTCTCTCGTCTATCTTTTAGATTGGGGTTCATATTTGGAGTAGTCAATAACAAGTGGTAGTGAATTGCGTGGGAATTTAAGCAGCATTCAGGAAAGGTGAATTTAAGACTCCTGGCATTCTCTTTCCTTGTTCAATGAACTTTTCCCTAGGCTCCTGGGGAATTTGGTCAGACACCGTGAAACGTCCCTTGATTTACACCATGGCAGATTTGTTTTTAAATTATAGTTCAGTGGGTTTCCGTTGGCACATATTTTCCATTATAGCTAAAAAGTTATCAGATACTGTAAAGACAAAATTACAAGTATATTTAATACATAAGTAGCAACAATGTTGTTGAAGAACAAGTCCCAGAGTTTCAGATTTCCTGCACAAAGTGAGACAACACTGTGAGGAGAAAAATTGCTTTAAACTCATTATTCTCTTTGTATCAGTCCATTTTTTGTCAAACCACCACAAAAAATGTAAATGGTACAGATTATAAGCTTTGGATGCAATTTCAATGAGATTTTAAATCTCCCTTCCCTTAAAATTGAATTCCGCAATACAACCTAAACTATAATACAGCTGCCATTGCATTACAATAAAAGAGTATTTAAAAAGTTTGCTAATTTTGCAGGTGGTAAGTTTACTTCTTTAACATATGCTGAATTTTAAAGACTTTCAGAGAAACAACATTTTGGTAAATTCCTATAACAGGAACAAAATTTGAAAAAAAAATTATAGTTCAGCTCTATCTTCCCCATCTTCCCCATAAGTGTCATTATTGAACCTATTTTGAGGAAGAGAAGGTTTTGAAAGTTCGTATACTCAAATTTCTTTGTAGAATCATTTTCTACAGCCTATACATGCACCCAAAGCACTTAGAGATTCTAAAAATCTAAATCAGCACTGATAGAAGTTAGTGCAGTAAATTAGAGATGAATTTGGCCCACTTCTTCCAACATACATTTTGTCTGTTTATTACACCTCAAATATAAAAATCTTTAAGGGAAAAATCTCATAATATATGTTTATTGGTTGCCAAGGTAATAAGTCTGAGATGATAAAAATCTGAGAACTCTAAGGAAAAGGAAATTGATATCAATTTCAGAAGCAGCTTCTTATGATATAAGAATTTATAGATTTCAGGACAGTGAAGACACATTTGGCAGAACTTAGAATCTATTTTTAGATCTCATGCTGTACTACTTTCTTGCATTGTGTTTTCCCCTTACTTTGTGTGTAAAACACAGATTCCTGTATGGAAAGTGCTACAAATTTATATAAGGAATTTCTCTGGTGGTCATCACTGTAATAGTTGGCCACCACAGAATTGCTAACTCTACAGTCTGCTGCTTTATTTCCTGTTCTGCTTTTTTTATTTCTAGAAAGAACCCAATCTTTAAAGAAATAATTTCTACAAAAAGACTTGCCCAGTGTTGCTCTGGTCCTTCAGGGAAGGGGACTGTGGGAGGTAGGCAGGGGGTTGGGGATATGGGGTGCTCAGAGCTGGAGGTGGAGGGGTGCAGGATTCAGGACTGGGAATGAGGAGGCACTTATACCAGGGCTGCAGAGTGTTTGTAGGAGTTGCAGGGGTCAGGGCTGGGGGTGAGGAAGAGAGTTAAGGGAAGGGTGTGAGGGTGTAGGAGTCAGGGCATGGGGTTGAGAGGCGTGGGGTGGGGGCTCAGGGCAGGGAGTGGTGCACCTGCTGGCTTCTCCCTGTGGCTGGTCCAGGGCATGGGAGGCCTTGCAGCCTGCCTGCCAGTTTTTCCCCCGGGGGGCATCCCACCCTCCTACCTTCTCCCCAGGGCTGGCCCTGACTAAGGATGTTAAGGATTGGGTAATTCACCAATTGAATAGTCAATGCATTTTTGCATCTACTATTTGATTAGTCAATAGGGTGCCTCTGCCTTTGAAGTGTAGTAATGGCCCTAGGGTTGTTGCTACACTTCAAAGGTGAAAGCACTGAAGCCCGGGATCAGCTGGGGACTCCCACGCTGACCCCGGGCTCTGTGTGGTGTTGCTACTTTGAAATACCACGGCGGCATTTCAAAGCAGCAGCGCTGATCCTGAGCTCCGTGTGGTGCTGCCACTTTGAAATGTGGTGTGGAGCCCAACACCAGGCTCCCCACGGCATTTCAAAGCAGCAGCTCCGTGTGGAACCCAGGGTCAGCTGGGGAGTCCCCAGCTGACCCCAAGCTCCGTGCGATGCTGCCACTTTGAAGGACCCCTCTTTTCTCTCCCCCCCGCCCTCTATCTGATAGAGGCAGCAAGGGGAGGAAGCGACTAATCGACTATCCTGTCGACTAGTCGACTATCCTCTCGACTATCCAATAAGCATTTGCTTATCGGATAATCGACTAGTCCTTCACATCCCTAGCCTGGACTGTGGGGGCTGGGGTGGCAAACCAGCAGCTGCTCTTTAGGGAGGCTGGAATGGCAGGGGCCAAGTTGCCACCCAATGGCTACTCCCTGGGGCTGAGGCACTTGCTGCCCCACTGATGAGTCATTGATGAGTGTCACTGATGGTCACTGATGAGTGTAACTGTGCCTGCTATCACACCTCTCCATTTCCGTTTGATGAGAAACAAATCACATTCCACACACATCCTATTGTCTTGACACAACCAAACCCTGACCTTGCTTTGAGTTAGGATAAAAGTAAGCTGCTTGCGAAATGTAGTGGTCCTAGCTCTCACAGTTTGTGAGCCCATCTCCTCCTAGACAGATGAACCCAGACAGACAGATTGACAAACTCTCTCAAATATATCGTAGGTATTAATATGCTTACCTGTGGCACTGTTTTACCTTAATCTCAGCTTAATCTAGATTTTTAAGAATCCAATAAAATATTGTTAAAAATATGTTCCTGGTGAATACAAATTTGGTTGGTTGGTTTCCCAAAAGAATCAGATGTTAAGAGACAAGTCTCAGGAATAGCTATTCCCTTGGGGGCAGGAAGCACAGGCTCACTTAAAACCAAAAAGTCTGGGCGTCTGCAGTGCTACCCCAGACTGTTGTGTGGTTGTGGGCAAATCACCTACTTCTCTAACTCATGTTCTCCTGTAGAACATAAATGCTTTGTGCCTCCCTCCCTCCTGAGGCAATGAGGACTCACTAGTTAGTAGTGTCGCAAAGACAACCGGATCTAGTGCCCAGAGCACTGGACTTGGTGTCAGAGGCCCCGGGTTTCAATCCCTTGCTCTGCTGGCCTGCCACCTTTGGAGTGCACTGCTGCCTAAAGGATGTGGCCCCGCTTGCACTCCACTCTGAGGCTTCACTGCCTCCTCTTTCCACCAGGGCTCTGCCTCTTCCCAACCCCACTCTGCTTTCATGGGGCCCCATGGGAGAAGGTGAAGAGAGATGTGCAAACAGTGAGTGGTTGGCTGACTCAGCTGTTGAGTGACATATGGGTGGGAAGGGGAAGAGGTGTGAATGGAGGGGGTGGAGGGCCTCAGGGCAGGAATAGAGCTGGGCTGGGGTGGAACATGGGTAGGGCTTCATGGGGAAGAGGTTGAGTTGGGGGGGTCTCTGGAGGCATGATGATTGTCTAGTGGATGCAGTCTTCCCAAATGCTACTCTGCTGCTTCAGGACCATGGGGCCTCTTCATCTCTGGTCCAATTCACACTCTTTCGGTCTTATCAATTTAGAGAGAATACATCCAGTAACGCAGGGATTCCTTCACTATTGGTGAAATCCTGGTTCCACTAAATCAATAGCAAAACTCCCATTGACTTCAATGGGCCATCTTATGTATTGTAAACTGTTTAGCACAATAATGCCCTACTCACAGCTGGTGCCTCTAGGTTCTACTATAGCATAATAATATCTGTAATGTGCTTTTAGACACATGAGAGATACTGTAAATATACACAATAATTTAATCCTTGTCATAGTTAAAGGATTCATCTGTTTAACCAAATGTTATCAATCTATACTCCAAATCATTCAATAGAGGAGAAAAGTCATTTTCTAATTATAGAAGTACTTGCTCAGATGGCTATAAAGATCTTTTTCTCTTTGCCTGGCTAGTCTTGTTCTATAAAGTGGAAGAGCACCACCATATATATCAGAACACAGGGGAGGTAAGGAGTTTGAAATAAATAAATAAAACTGAAGTCATAGAAGAGACAGATGCCAAATTTCTGGACAGTTCAGAATTGTTGAATAACTAAGCTTTGATAAATTTGGTCTTAATCTGCTGTTAGCATTTCTGGCAATGCTTTTAATATTTCAACTGAAATATATCCTTTAAGGTGACATATAGCTGATGATTATAAGACATTCTTTCTCTGTTTTGTTTTACAGTTTCCTTTGTTGTTAGAATTCCAATTTAAATACACAGAATAATTTGTCTCCTTCTCATTACAATCATTTTCAAACACTTCTCTATGAACAGTCTTCCTCCCAGTGCCATAACATATGGAAATATATGTCTCTAACCTATGAAAATATTCTCTGGAGCTAATTTAGCAATGCAGAAGGCAGACATTATGAAAGTGCACATGTGCACTTCAGACTCAGTTGCAATCCTCCAGGATGACATTCTCAAGTAGGTCAGATAAAAGATCACCTAAACCATTTACTGGGATTTGGGGTCACCCTTCTAAAACAAAAGCAAAAGAATCAATACATGCTTGTTGACAGAAGGGGATTTATTCCTCATTCTTTCTAGACCCTCTCTTTGGCTTTGGGTCCTCTTTTGAAGGGTGCCCCACTACCAATACTTGGCAGGCCACACAACAGTCTCCTCTCTCTGACCTCAGAACGTGACCCTTCATGTCAACAAACCAACTCTCTGTCTCTGCCATTCCTTCCCAGGCATGAGTCATGTGCCATCCAACTGGAATTCATCCTTAGGTTTCACTGTCACCGCCTTAAATGGAACATGCTGTAAGAGAGAAAGAGAACATGCCATTTTTCTTGACAATATTTTTAGCTTACAGTATTATTATTATTACCATAACATCTAGAAGCTCTCGAGGTGGATCAGGACTCCATTGTGCCAGATCATCTTTACATTTTAAGTCTTCTTTCTTCTTCTTCATTCGTCCATCGTGGTCGATGAAGACCTCAACACCACTAAGTGCTTTGAGACTGGTTACAGTGTGTCCGAAGATGACTTATCAGGCCAATTCGGGCACCAAATGTCCTGGAACATGTCGGGCAGACATGTGTAGGCATTGCAGTCGTTGCGCTGGTAGCTTTGGACTTGCGCAGCATGCGCTTGTGTTGTGCTTCAGAGATGCGCCTTGTTTCGAGAACTTGGCATCCCTTATGAATGAGACTGTGCCAGGCAGGGCGGTTGTGTGCCAGCGATTCCCAGGTGGTTGTATCAATTCCGAGCGACTTCAGGGAGGCCTTGAGTGTGTCTTTGTAACATTTCCTCTGTCCACCACATGAGCATTTACCAGTAGAGAGTTCCCCAAAAAGGAGCTGCTTAGGTATACGTTCGTCCGGCATACGAATGACATGACCTGCCCATCTAATCTGTGCACTCATCAGCAGGGTGTGGACTGACGGTAAACTTGCTCTAGAGAGAACCTCAGCATCTGGTATTTTGTCTTGCCATCCGATGCATAATATTCTGCGAAGACAAGTCATGTGGAAGTGATTAAGTTCTTGCGTGCCTTCGATACACAGTCCACATTTCACAGGCATACAGGAGGGTGGTAAGTACCACGGCTCTGTAGACCTTCAGTTTTGTTGCTTGGCTGATTCCTCGACGTTCCCATACAGTGGGGCGCAGTCTACCAAAAGCAGAACTTGCCTTCGCTATTCTGCATGTGACTTCTATGTCAATGTTAGCTGTATGGGAAAGAGTACTGCTGAGGTAAGTGAACTGGTCCACTGCCTGTAGCATCCGCCCTGTGACTGTGATTGTGGGTTTTGTGTATGGTGCATAAGGGACAGGCTGATACATGACTTTGGTCTTTCTGCTGTTGATGGTGAGTCCAAAGTTATCACAAGCTGTGCAGAACTTGTCCACACTGACTTGCATCTCTGCTTCAGAGCCAGCATACAAGGCGCAATCATCGGCAAACAAGAAGTCTCTCAGAACAGTCTCTTTTACTTTGGTGATAGCCTGAAGTCTCCTCAGGTTGAAAAGATTCCCGTCCATTCTGTACTTAAGGCTGATTCTGGCAACACTGTCCTGGAAGGCATCATTCAACATAGCAGTAAACATGATGCTGAACAGTGTAGGTGCAAGTACACAGCCCTGTTTGACGCCATTGGTGACTGGGAATGCCTTAGAAGATACTCCACCATCTAGCACTCTGGCCATCATGCCATCATGAAACTTGCGTACCATCTGAATAAATTTAGGGGGGCAGCCAAACTTTGACATGATCCTCCACAGACCTTGTCGGCTGACAGTGTCGAAGGCTTTCGTGAAATCAACAAAAGATGTGTAAAGTTCACGATTCTGCTCCTGACACTTCTCCTGAAGTTGGCATGCGGCAAAGATCATGTCAATAGTCCCGTGACCCTTACGAAAGCCACACTGTGACTCTGGCAGGAGGCCACACTCCAGATGAGTGACCAAACGATTTAACATCACTCTTGCAAGGATTTTACCTGCGATGGAAAGCAGCGAAATTCCCCGATGATTGTCACATACCTGTCGATTGCCCTTCCTCTTATAGAGGTGTACAATGGATGCATCCTTGAGTTCCTGAGGAATGGATCCTTGCTTCCAAAAAGACTGGAACAGCTCAGTGAGCTTCTCTGTGAGTACGTGACTGCCGGCTTTATAGACCTCTGCAGGTATAGCATCTGCCCCTGGAGCTTTGCCGCTGGATAGCTGGCTAACAGCTTGTGAAACTTCGGCTACTACCGGTGGATCATCCATGGCGCCATTGATGTCAACCTGGGGAATCCTCTCAATCGCCTCGTCGTTGATAAATGACAATCGGTTGAGGACGTCTTCAAAATGTTCAGCCCATCTCTGCAGGATCTGAGCCTTCTCTGTAATCAGAGTTGAACCATCTGTACTAATAAGGGGGAAGGTCCCGAGAGACTGAGGACCATAGAGAGTGTTAAGGGCTGCATAGAACCGTTTCAGGTCATTCCTGTCAGCATGCCCCTGAATTTCAGCTGCCAGGTCACTTAACCAAGCATCCTGCATTTTACGCAGTATGTTCTGGACTGTCCTGCGAGCATTTGCAAAGGTGTTCTTCTTAGCAGCTGATGATGGATCGTTCTGATGTGCATGATGAAGGTGGTGCTTTTCAGCAAGTAGAGACAATATCTCCCCATCATTCTCATCGAACCAGTCGGGCTGCTTGCGCGAAGAGGGTCCCAAAATCTTCAGTACATTTTAAGTACAAAGCATGAGACAGCAGATGAAGACAAAATGTGCACACGCACAGAGGGGCACAAGGAACTAGTGATTGGCCAGGACGGTAGGAAGTTATTGTAGTACACCAGTGGCTAATCTGTTATCAAGTTTATTGTAGGCCCCATGGCATAGGAGTGTTTTAAGAAAGGGTTTGAAGGAGGAAACAGTAATTCTGTGGAGATATAAGGGGGATTCTTCCCACGCATGTGAAGCAGTATCTGGAGAATGCACAAAGATGTTTTTTGAAAATGTAACAAGAGGGAATGGAAGGAAGCATCATGGTCCCATCCAAGGTGGGAGCTAACACTTCAGTTGTGTGTGCGAGATGACAGACAGGCCTGGGATAAGCATGAGGGGCCTTGAAAGTAAAGACAAGTAGTTTATGTTTGGTGTGATAGAAAAGTGAGCCAGTGGAAAGATGCAAAGAGAGGGGTGAAATGGTCAAAGTGACAGACTAGGACAACAGTCTTTGGAGCAGAGCAAGATGACGTCTGTCATGAGCAAAGTAAAGGCTGTGGCAGTAACCAAGACATGAGATGATGGCCAGGAAGAGAATTTAGCTGCTTAGATGGACAGCGATGTTATGTAGAAAGTATCTGCAAGACTGAGATCTAGCCTGGAATTGAGGCCCTAGACAGACGTCCATGTCAAAGATGATGCCCTGGTTTGGTACCTGACTACAGGCAGGATCACAGTGCTGGCCATAGTACCTCTGCTACTTACTGATTTCTGAAGTTGGATGTTGTTTGAACGTGTAAGGGAAAACACTGAAACAAAGTAAGACTTATCAACTCTCTGTACCTATTATCGCTACACGGGCCTTTTCCACTTTCCCTCCCGTGGCAGGGTGTACCTGCCCCACACTGGAACTTAGAGGGTTAACACCACTCTTAGGGCCAAGGAGGCCATGCCCCAATGGATCTGCTGAGCATGCTCCAACTGGACACTAGATTTAAAAGGGAAAGTTCAGACTACAACACTGACTCTGGCCACTAGGATACATTGTCCCATGCCCAGGGGCTACTGTACTGACTGACCATTGGACCATGCTGCTCTACACCTAGGAGCTATGATACTGAGTCTGGCCATTGGGCCACACTGTTCCTAATGCAAGAGCTACTGCATTAGGAACAGTGTGGCCCATTTATATGTAAGGACATGTACAAAGTAGGATTTAAGGAATCTGAAGTGATAACTGACACATCAATGTAAGTTACTAAGCTAAAATAAAATAAAACAAAACATGACTACTAATTTAATACTGTAAGAAACTTGTTACATGCAATTCCTTCCCCTAGTTTTAATTCTCTTTTCTCACAAAGTAGACAGCCTCCTTGGGCCAGATCCTTCCCCTGTTCAGTCTCATATGACTCCAGCAGTCATCTTGAGGGTAAGCTGGGGGATATCTTGGTGTATCCCAACTTCCAACTCCCCTATTATCTGGTTCCCTGCTTATATAAAGATCTTGCCCAAGGTGGGAATCTACTGTATACAGCTTCAACCCTTTTCCCCACCCATGGAAAAGTACCACATTCAAAATGGATTCCAGCATCAGATGGCCTGGCCACATAGTCTTTGTAGGACCAACCATTGTCCAGGCTTATAGGAAAAAAATAGACTAGTTTCAAATCATTGTCTTGATTACCAGACCACTAAGTTCCTTGAGTACTGCTAATGGCCTTCACTAGCACACCTAGATATTTTATTTCTATATAGTGTGTGTTTCATACTTCGTATTTCTAACTTTACATATAAGGATGATACACACACACACAAATAAATAGAATATGTATATTCAAGGGATTATAAGCTCGCCAAGGATATATTACATGCCCCAATTTACATAAAGCATATTCAAGTTATGCATATCTATATTCAAAACCATATTTCTATAAAAATATAGTGGTGCAACATCACATCTTGTCTCCCTGTGCCATGACAATTCTCCAGTGAGTCTGGGATCATGGTAATCACTGTATAATGGGATCTGTGGAAGTGCAAAATCGACAAGCAAATCAACCTCATGAGTTGTTCACATCCGTTGACTGGAGTAGCACCACTCTCCTGAGAATATGGAAACTTTGTTAGAATTTCTGGAAAAACAGTATGAGTGGCAGAGCCCTCAGCCATGTATGCCACATCTCACCCCTTTTTCCCCAGCTCCTACTTTGTCACAGCAGGTGCCAGAATCCTCCTGTTAGCCACCCAAAATGCCATATTCCTCTAAGCAAGGATTTTGATCTTGGGCTACATCTACACTACAGCCTTTTGCTGGCAGAGAGTATGCTAATGAAGCACTAATTAGCATTTGTCGCACTGTCATTTGCATATTCTCTGCTGATGCTTTTTGTGCAAGAGGTTTTTGCACAAAAGCAAGCAGTGTAGATGGGTCTGTTTTGCGCAAAAAAACCCTTTTGCACAAAATCCTTATGCCTCAAAAAAGGAGGATACTCAATAAGAGTCAGGTTCTACTTTCCCATAGAATATTGGAATTGGCAAGTTGAAAACTGTAATTTTTGAAGAGCTTTAAGAATTGATAAACTAGCTTTTAATTAAATCTCTTGATAGATAGATTAGATTAGATATTGTGTTTGTCTGTCTGAGAATCCAATAGTCTCTGCATCTGTAAGGGTACGTCTAGACTGCCGTTTTTCCAGGATATGGTGAAAATATTTTCGGAAAAGCAGATGCATTTTTTTGGCATCCCTGTAAATCTCGTTCTATGAGGAAGAAAGGATGTTCCAAAAGAGGCTTTTTTCCTGACAATTGGCCCAGTGCAGATGGGCCGATTATCAGAAAAAGCCTCTTTTGGAAGAAAAGCGGAAAAAGATACATAAATTGTGGTTCACAATTTCTGTATCTTTTTCCAGTAGAACTTTGTAGTCTAGACACAGCCTAAGTCATTTGTTCAAGAGCTCCTCCTAAACCATAAGAGCCAGGACCACCAAATTTGCTAGGCAGCTTCCTCTTACCCTAACTTAAACCGAGGTCAGGCTTTGGTTGTTGCAGAAAAATGGGAAGCACCAGGAATGGGACTATTTCCCATAACAGGCAAAGGGAGGGGGCGGAGAAAGAAGGAATGTGAAAGGGAGGGGTACAGTCATTTAAATCAGTCATTTAAATCAGACAGGAGGGATGTGATACTGAGAATGGCACCTTGGGACATCTGCAGCATCAAGAGAGTGGCCAGGAGGGTTGGTGCTCCACCATCTTTCTTGCCAGCACACCAGTAAGGAGCCCCCCTGTCCCAAAACTGAAGCCTGCCTGCTTCTCACCCCCCCACATGGAGAGCCTGCAGGCCACGGGGGCACTGGAACAGGGGGGCTGCCCCCCAGAGTCTGCCCCCCCACATGGAGAGCCTGCAGATCACAGGGGTGGGGAGTGTGCCATTGGATGAGGGGGCAGCTCCCAGAGCCTGGCTTCTCTCCAGACAGCCTGCAGGCGGACCACTGGAGATGGGGCAGATGCAGAGGGGAGCAGCCCCTGGAGCCTGTCCCCCCCAGACAAGTTGAAGGCTGTTTTGGGGGGCTCTGTAGGTGGGGCAGCTGCAGGGGGAAAGTCCCCAGAGCCTGCCTCCTCCCAGACAGCCTCCAGGCTGGGGGAGGGGGCAGCTGTAGGGAACAAGTAGCCTCCAGAGCCTGGCCCCTCCCCAGACAGCCTGTAGGACATGGTGGGGACCTCCTGGAGGAGGGAACAGCCCCCCCCAGAGCCTTGCCTCCACCCCAGACAGCTTGGCAGGGGGGGCAGGTGGCCAGAGAATGCCCCTGGAGCCTCACCCCCCTCAGACAGCAATGGGAGCCACTGGAGGGAGGTAGCTGGAGGTGGGGACTGCCCCCAGAACTTGGCCTCCTCCCCAGATAGCCTGTAGGTTGGTGGTGGGGGAGGTACTGCGTGCCAGGTCAGCCCCTGGAGCCTGGCCCCCCGACAGCCTGCAGGCTGAGGTGTGGTCACTGCAGAACCTCACCCAGCCACACACATTCTGCAGGACCCCAGGGGGCCACTGGAGGCCAGTGGCAGCCCCCAAAGCCTCGCCTCCAATTCAGTAGGCAGCGCCACCCTCACCATCATGGGCAGCCCCAAGTAAGCTCCCTGTCCTTGAGTGCCCTGCCCTGCCTTGACTTCTCCACCTCCAGCTCCATCCACCTGAGCCCCCCACCTCCTTCCCCTAGTCTGGGGCTACCATCCCCTGCCGTGAGCCTTCCCACACCTTCCAACCCTGTGCCCTATGCCACCCACCTTCTGCCTTTCCTTACCCCTGAACCCTCACTCCAGCCTTCATTTTCAAAAAATACAGTAATTTAAATCAGTGTGTCTTAAATTGTTTAAGACCGAGGAACGCCAAACAATAATTTTTTTATGAGGAACACCAAGGATTTTTTGTTGAGGAAAAAGAAAGGTTGGGGGGGGGGGGGAAGGGTTGGGGGGAAGGTTATTGAGAATAAAAGGGTCAGGAGAAAGTTACTGAGAAAAAAAAAAGGTCGCCTGCCCCTTTAAGGGTTGCCATTTTGAATTCTGTTCTTAAACACAGTTTAAGAAACACTGATTTAAATAAATCATGTACATTTTTCATTTATTTAAAAAAAAATCAGTGAAAAACCCAAGCAATGCTGGGTACATCTGCTAGTTCTAAAAAAAGGAAGAGATTCTCAAATGGTATAAACTGACATTGTGTTACTGGTGGTCAAACTAGATGTTTGTAATGATCCTTTGAGGTAAAACTCCCCTGTGAATTCAAATTCCATTCACTCCAGTGGAACTTGAGTCTTTCCTACTATGTATACTGCTTGAATATGCACTGGATTGACACTGATTTACATCGGAGCAGTCATACTGGATCAGACCCATGGTATATCTCTCCAGTTGGATATCCTGGCTTCAACAGTGCTCACAACTGAATGCCCCAAAAAGGGGGCACAAAATCCCACTGGAGGCAGATGTCAGAAACTGCCCCCCAAAGGAAGTTTTGCCCGGTCCCTTAATAGAGATAAGGTTAAGCCTGAAGCATGGGGGTTTATTCTTGCTAAAAGCTATTTTTTTGTGTTTACAATTATGTCTGGATATTCTAGTTATCACATAAAATGTCCAATCCTACTTTGAAATTTGCTAAGTTCTTGGCTTCAAGGAATCACTGGGAAAAATCATAGATTGAGGCCAGAAGGATCTATTGTGATCATCTAGTCCAGGGGTGAGCAAATACTGGCCCACAGGTGAGATCATCTCTGCCAGGGTTAGCACCTGGTGGCCCTCCCCCCCCACCCCCATGGATGTATTTACCTACACCTCTGCAGGTACTGGAGATCACAGCTCCCATTGGCTACAGAGCACCATTTCCAGCCAATTGGAGCTGCGACCACTCGTACCTGCAGAGGTGCAGGTAAATATAGCAGCAGCAGCCCATCGGAGGCTAACCTCAGTGAACCGTCACTATTTTATTGCACATTCCGATCTAGTATGACCTCCTACATAATATAGACCATAGAACTTCTTCCAAATAATTCCCTAGAGCAGATCTTTAAAAAAATTACTTATAGATAGCAAGTAATAGTGAATTCATTAGGACCCTTAGTAAATTGTTCCAAGGCTTAATAACTTTCACTGTTAAAAATTTATACCTATTTCCAGTCTGAATTTGTCTAGCTTCAGTTTTGAGCTCCCTAGATCATGTTACACCTTTCTCTACTGAATTGAAGAGCCCATTATCAAATATTTGTTCTCCTTGTAGGTACTTGCAGACTAATCAAATCACCTCTTAACCTTTTCTTTGTTAGGCTTAAATAGACTGAGCTCTTTGAGTCTATCATGGTAAGGAATGACAATGAGTTCCCCCATCTAAGGCATTGTATGAAAAAATAATTTCCCTTTATGCTGCCTTATTGAATTTGAATGTTCCTTTGCATATTACAAGATAGAGAATAGAAGTTCCCAATCCACTTTTTCTGCAGTATGCCATCCATTATTTTGCATACTTTTAGCATGTGTTCTCCTATTCACTCATATCTGAAGTAAACAATCTTTTCATTCTCTCCATGAGAGCTTTTCTATGTCCCAATCATTCTAGTTGCTTGTCTTTGAATTCTCTCTCATCTACAGTATCATGTTGGAATTGAGATGACCACTACTGAACACACCAAGCATCAGGGAATATGGCCCCTGGTATTATGTAAGTGGTGCCATTCTGCACTGTGTTTATAATGAGTGTTAAGGTGTTCTGTAGACACAGGGTATGTCTGCACTGCAAAGTTAATTCGAAATAGCAGCCGTTATTTCGAATTAACTTTAATAGCGTCTATGCATGCAAACCGCTATTTTGAAATTAATTTGAAATAGCGGAATGCTTAATTTGAATTTGGTAAACCTCATTCTACGAGGAGTAACACCAAATTCAAAATAGCTATTTCAAATTAAGTGCTGTGTAGACACTTAATTCGAAATAGGGGGGCCTCCAGCCCTTCCCAGGGAGCCCTGGTGGCCACTCTGGGCACAACCAGGAAAACTTACTCTCCTCTCCCCCAGCCCCAGAGCCATTAAAGGGGTAGACTCTGGCCACAGTGCCTGTGCCAGCTCCAGGCCTGCCAACCCAGAGCCAGCAGTGGCCACCGGGGCCCCTGACCCAGTGGCCCCAAAACTTGAGCCAGCAAATCACTGGCAGCCAGCCCTCTACCACTCCCCAGGAGCAGTCTGCCAGCTCCCAGGAGCCTGACAGGAGCTGGAGAAGGCAGGCGCCTTCCTGGTCCAGGGTGGAGATCATGGACCTTATTCAGGTTTGGGGGGGATGCCCCCAATATCCATGATCTCCTCACTAGACGGAGGAATGCGGCTGTCTATGGCAGGATAGCTGCCATCCTGGCCACCAAAGGCCACATGCGAACCCAGGAGCAGGTTTGCATGAAAATCAAGTTGGTCCAGCGAGACCCCCAACCCTGGACCCTAAGCTTCCCCTCCCCCTTCTTCCCCTTGCTTCCCCCTTCCAGCTCCCTCCTCCCAGATTTCCCCCTCCCTTCTCCTACCCTCTCTCTTCCCTTCTCCCACCTCCTTTTCCCAGTCTCCCCAGAGGTTCATCCCCCCCGCAGTTTTGTTCAATAAACCCAGTTTCTATTTTTGAACATACATATCTTTTGTTTGACATCAGGAAGGGGGGCTAGGGAAGGGTAAGTGGAAGGACATGAGGGAGGAATGGGGCATGAGCCCCTGGTGGGGAGGACCGGGGTGGCTCTGAGGGCTCCTCAGGGTGGACGCTCTCCCGCAGGGCCTCCTGGATCCTGACAGCCCCCCGATGGACCCCCCGGACGGTAGCCTGCAGCAAGTGCAGCCGGGCTGATGGCAACAACCCCATGAGATGCACCGGCATGCCCAGGGGCAGCTCTGGCTCCATGTGGCCGAGTGCTGTGGTGTCCCAAGTGCGGGCACTCAGGGCACTCCAAGACAGGAATGCTTTGCTGTCCCTCATCAAGGTAGACAAGCAAACGGGGAACCCTGAGAACTCTCTGTCCGGGGTGGGGGTAGGGTCCCTTTAAGCACAGAGCTCAGTTAGCCTCAGGCAGCAGCCCCACATACTAAGTCCTAACCTGATGCCCTGCCAGCACTGGTTCCAGCCAGCCTTAACTTCGGTTCAGGGTCCACTCAGTGTGGACGCGTTATTTCGAAATAGCAAAATGCTATTTTGAAATAGTTTTTGTGTGTAGATGCATTAATTCGAATTAGCTTAATTCAAATTAACTATTTTGAATTAAGTTAACTCGAGTTAACGCTATAGTGTATACATACCCACATATACCCATTCCTCCCATCATCTTCAGTGAGAGTTGTGTGCACACCTTACAGCATAATTTGGCTGAAACTTTGACCCAGTGCTGGTTTTAAATTTTTAATACTGTTGCTATGCTGATTTGCAGGTCTAGGACCATAATCCTTTGCCAGATAAACACCTTTGGTTTTATGGTTGTCTAGATTTGGATGAACATATAGAGTACGTGCTTGCAAATCTTTTAACATCCAACTAATATTTATTCTGCTACTAAAAGCACATGCGTGCACACACACAATTTTGGTTACCCCACATTTTTATGCTTGCTTTGGACTACAATCTAGCTTGCATCTTAACCCTAGAAGACTGAGATACAGCAGTGCTGATAACCCCTAACAAGTTTAAACAGATATTTATAGGCTCTGGAATGCCTAAATTTTTGCTTTACCACAGAAAGGTACTTATTAAAATCTGTTAGAAATGGAGTTTCTGGAAGTAAAATGGGAGGACTGGTGTACTTAACTGAATACCAACACAGAATGCCATGAGTTATTGTTAGACGGGATTCAAAATGAAAGGTCACTGTGTCTGTGTTAACTCTTAGGTTTGCTGTGAAATGACAGGAGGGAATTTTGTTATAATAGCACTGCAAGCTGTAGGCAGCCTTCGGGGCAGAATCTGGAGGTGGGAAAAAGAAGTGACTTAAAGCCACCTTTGGCCCTCTTCTCCTGGACTGTGCAACCAAAAAAATCTTCTAATGATGACAGTTCAGTCATGAAGTTCTCTGAAATAACTAGAAGCTCTTGTTCAGTTGCTATGTTTCCCTTCCAAATCAATTGTAAATGTGGTGGAAAAGAAGGAGAAAACAGAGAACAAAGGAATTCCAGAATGTGAAACACTCAGTTATCACTAACATTGTTTATTCATTGCTGTCAATGTGTAGGCAGCTCTGTCATGAGGCCTTCCGCCAAAACTAGAAGGTCTAAGCATACTATATTACAATGCTGTCATATTACATTGTGTTGGCCCAAATTGCTCAGACATGAGGATCTAAAAGACAATGGGTGAATGAAAGTCCCATTAAGTTCCCAGTTTTCCAGAATCACAGTACAACACCTGACAAGCCTGTTAAGAGTTTTGGTGAGAGGCATAAATTAGCCAAAATGGGATAGGCTGCTACTTTGGTCTTCGTTTGAGATTGAAAAGTTGTAGAAAAAGAAATCCTTCAGTCTGAAGGCATTTCTGTAAAGCAATGGATGAGTTAGATGTAGATTAGAATAGTGACTGTATAGGCAAACAGTAGCCATTGTATTCTCAGTAAGAAGTCACACACACCCTAGGACATTAGGACCAGAGAAGGAATGTCAATTGGGGCATAACATTGGTGTCCTACTCATACTGAAACTGAAATGGGATCTTTAATTCACACCATAGGCAGATAGAAAACCTGGTCTTAGCTGCAGGATGGCACTCTATGAGGTAGCATCCCCTATCTTCCACATCAGCCATGGAAAAGAGTCTAATATGAGAGCCGAACTCGTAATATTTGGCCAAGAGGCAAGCAAGCTACAAAGAGAGACATGCTGATAATATGTGGTCATGCGCTAGCCCTCTGAAGGCAGAACATGGTTTTATTTCTTTTAAGGCTCTCCATGAGCTCCTATCTGCTTAATATCTTTCTGTACATTCTTCTAGGTTTATTATTCTTGGCATCAGAGCTATTAATTAGGCTTCTCTTTTATTTGGGTTCTTTTGTGTTTTTTGTAACTTAAACTTTAAAAAATAAAGAACAATCTACTTATAATATTAGCCAACTCTTCTACTCTCCCAGTCCACTTGCCTTATAAAGTTTTATATAAAAACACCTTAGGTTTGACAACACTTAACTGAATGCTCATTTTCTATTTTATGGCATCCTCTATGAATGTTTTGGCACTTATATATAAATTAAATGTCTTCATGAGCTTGAAAAACAAAACTGAATTATTTCATACAGAAGAAATAATTATGGTGGTGGTGCAGTATAAACTACAGTTAGTGAGGTCCTAAAACAGATCCAAAGGTTATGAAAGCAAGCATTATAAAAGGGCAGTGATAAGTATAGGTTACCAATAGAAAAGATTAGATTGAAGAGTTGATAATACCATGTAAGTAGTTTGGAACAAAAGCTGTGAGAATTGCAATTAATGAGTAAAACAGAACTCAGGTGAGGATGGCAATAAAAATCACAAAAAATGAGCTTGTCACTTCCTCTGGGGAATGATGGCGACCCAGACAAAAAAGAAGTTAGGTTTCATCTGTTTTGCTGTACTGTTTCTTTTGAAAAATAAAAACAGAAATCTTGATGACAGATTCAGGGCACACCTTCCAGCCGTTAAAAGTGGTGATTACTCCCTTACTATTCTTTCCCAATTTGTTCTATGCAGTTATGACTTCCATGACCTCTCTGTCTACACTTTCTAAAAAGGATTCCAGGACACCTGGCATGGGAAAACAGTCTAAACCAAAACTTATTATTTCCCACTATGAAATAGCAAATCTACTAAACTTTCAGTTGCTCTTTTATTGCTTCTTTGGGGTTTTTTTCCCAACCCACTTTTGTCCATTTCCCCCCCTTTTTAGCAGAAGTGGGGGGTGACCTAATAAATAAGGTGCCACTTGTTTCTTTGTTCCATTATTTTCCCTATCACTCATTAATCTGTTAATATGGGGTTTGATGCAAGAGTCATTGAAATAAAAGACAAGCTTCCCAGGGAACAAATAAATTGCCTAGGGAGATTGTGGAATCTCCATGATTGGAAATTGTTAAATTTTTAATAGGTTAGAGAAACATTTATCAGGGATCCTCTAGCTCAGGGTGAGCAATAATTTTTCAACAAATTTTTGTAATGGCCCTAAGCCACCCTGGAAGAGGCAGGGCCTCAGGCGGAACGGGCAGAGCCAGGACACTTCTCGTGCTTCCCCACCCACAGACCCTGATTGGCCTGGGTGTGGGGGAGCATGTGAAATCTTTGCCCCAACCCCTGATGCCTAGAGAGAACTGCCAGCTGTTCAAAACAGCTGGCAGTTCCCTCTAGGTGCCCCATGCCAATGGCAATGGGAGGAGACTTTGCGCACTCCCCCAACCCCAAGCCATCAGGGCTTGAGAGCCTGAGAGCACATGAAATCTCTTACCACCTGCCCCTGCCCTGCAAGGCTGTTTTCTCTGGTGCCGCATACCCCTGGCAAGGGGAGGAGACTTTGCATGCTCCCCTGTCCCCAGGTCTCAGTTGACCTGGGGGCAGGGGAGCGGCAGGGTGGCTGTGGGCAGGATCAACCAGGTTGGCAGGCTGGATCCAGCCCGTGGAGGCTTTCTTGCCTCCAGATAATACTTAGTCTAGATAATACTTAGTTCTTCTGTGAGGGCAGGGGGCTGGACTAACTGAACTCTCGAGATCCCATCCAGTTGTATGACTATGTATGATTCAGTGGGCCTTGGATTAAACACATGGTGAACAATACATTTGCCTTCTTACATATCAATAAAAAAAAGATTAAGGAAAACATTGCATGTCAATTAAGACCTCCATATTTCCTACCTCTACCCAGTCCCTTACCTGTGGGGCAGTCCCACAATCTTCATTCCATCTCTCGACTACTTTTTTTTCCTGAAAGGAGAGATGCAAATTCAGCACTAATTTGCATATCTTCTTCCAATTGCTTTTTCGAAAACAGGTCTTTCGAAAGTGAAAGTAGTCTGAACGCATTTTTCGGAAAAAAAACTTTTGAAAAACCGCTCTTCTTAAAAAAAAGGAGGTTTACACAGTTCTTTGAAAAAGGGTTTTCCAAAAAAACCTGCGTCTAGACTACTTTCACTTTAGAAAGACCCGCTTTTGAAACAGTGATCGTAAGATTAGTGCCAAATTTGCATATCTCCTTTCGAAAAAAAGTAGTCTAGATGTGCCCTTAGTTACTAGCCAAACAAGTGATTTCACTATCACTGGGTTTTTTTGAAATATATACTTTGTACACATGGAGACCATTTCACAGCACCCCACAACCCTGACTCAAAACTAACTCTGCTACCCCCTGAAGCTTCAAAACTCCAGTTTGCTTCAAAACTTTCCATTTCTCCTTAAGCCTATGGGATATCCAGCTTTGTGAGACAGCCTATTCACTAACACACATAAATAAATCTATAAATGATTCATGAATCAAGACAAGTAGACTTGTGGTTATTTTTATCACTACTGACTTTAATTTTAGAGTGGTTATTTTTATCACTACTGACTTTAATTTTGCCCTATGTTTTAATAGTTGGGAGGGGAGAATACAGTACCTCCTCCGCAGAAAACAGCTATTTAATGAAAAAAACTTTTAAAAAATCCACATAGGTAACACATAGGTAAAGTAGAATGAATCCCCACTCAGAGGACTATCCTGTAACGTGCCTCTTCCCTGGATCAGCAAGAAGGAGACAGTTTAGACTTTCTGGGAATTCACAGTGCTCATCCCAGAAGATGCTCAGTATCTCACAGGATCAGTTGAAGAACCAGAATCCCTATCCTATTGTGAGACCAGTGACCTACTGAGCCCCACAGCAAATGGAAGGAAGGGAAGATTGAACATGCTGAATATAAAAAGCAAACTGATTTATTTATTTCCAGTCAGTCTTTACACAGCAAAAAGCAGCAGTGTGTTTTGCCCTTCATTTGCACAAATAAGTAGTTCTTAGTGATTCAGTGTATTATCTGCATGCCAAGTTACTGCCTCCTCCCTTGAGGAGGGTGTTATTGAATTACACAAAAGAGAGTCTTCAGCTGAATGGCAGAATTCATATTCTTCATCTAAAAACATATGAACTGGTAAGTCTTTCATGTATCTGCTTTGTATGAAGCTGCTGGACAAAAGGGCCTCTTCTTTGCTCAACCTCAGATGCTCCCTTCTCAGCTTATTGGAATGTACATCTTTCACTTGCATCATTAACGCTACTTTCAGGTTAGGGTCCCAGACAAAATTCTTTCAAAACCTACTGCTGTTTCCCCAGCATAATACTGACCCAAACTTCACACATCTAGTTTCTGTTTCCCTAACATTGTCATAGCTCAGACTCCTGCTATCATGTTCCTTCACAGTATGTCATGCCCAGATATCATCTACTAAAGTTCTCTCCTGTAAGACTGCAGGCCTTACTATGTTTCCTGCAGTGAGTGAGGAGAGGACACTAGCTGATTACTTGCTGATGAAAAATATGGTCATATTGGCAACATAGGAAAGCAAGAGTTGTCTTACCGGTTCAAAATCCCCTAGACTACTATCCCTAGATTTCTTGATGAGACAGTTGTGTTAAAATAGTACTACCCTATTTTTCAAGTTGGCTAGTAGCATACACTTTTTTAAAATGCTGAGTGTTATTAACTAATTCAGAATATAAAATTCTGTTGTTCATATAGGGTGTGTCTAGACTACTTGGCTCCGTCGACGGAGCCATGTAGACAAGTGTACTCGGCAAAGGGAAATGAAGCGGCTATTTAAATAATCGCCGCTTCATTTACATCAAAATGGCCACCGCGCTGTGCCGATCAACTGATTGTTGGCACAGCACAGTAACTGAGATGGGGATCAGCCGACCCCAGATCCCTTTGTCGTCAGATCCTTTATGCCTCGTGAAATGAGGCTAACAGGATCTGACGACAAAGGGATCTGGGATCGGCTGATCCCCGTCTCGACTACTGCGCTGTGCCGACAATCAGCTGATCGGCACAGTGCGGCGGCCATTTTGATGTAAATGAAGCGGCGATTATTTAAATCGCCGCTTCATTTCCCTTTGCTGTGTACACTCATCTACATGGCTCCGTCGATGGAGCCATGTGGTCTAGATACACCCCTAGTGTGTTCACTTTATTAACATGAACAAAAAACCCTACAAAAACAACAATTATAGGGCTAGAGATAGAAAACCTTATTCAAATGAGTGGCCAATGGGACTAATCACATGAATAAAGACTGAAGGCCATAATTCTTTATACCAGTGAGTTTATTAGGAATCATGGAGGGGTAGGATGTGAGGTTTAATTTTTCCCCATTCAGTAGTTAATGGCTACAGAGGGTATGAGCATGGACAGTGGTGTCATTGCTATGTATTAGTCTTCAGATTTTCCTCTATACAGCAAGAACTATGTAATGAAGACTAATAATTTTTAATAGAGATTAAATCATAATGGCCACTTAAACATCCATGGTTGGCTTTGGGGACAGGGAAAAAGACATACTAAGTGTTTATAATACTCAGATTCAGCTCTGTAATGGGGTGGCTGCCCCCCTCTGATTGGAAGGGGTTAAAGCAGGCTGGAGAGAGCCTGTGCAGAGCCCTGACCAATCAGCTAGAGGCTTGTAAGAAGCCAGTCAGAAGGCAGTTTGCTGAAGAGTAGCCTTTATAGACTGCGGCTTGCCCCTGTGGGGCAGGGCTTGACTAGGGGTACAGTTGGCCATGGTGGGAGAGGGTGAGACTGAGGACTGCTGATACTCCTGGAAGGGGAGTGAGTGATTGAAGTGGGGAGCACTGTCTTTGAGCAGTGTCCCAAAGAGGACACCACGGTCCTGGGAGCAATGTGGGTCCAGTGCTTATGTGTGGAGAGAGTGCAGAGTGATGACGGGCAAGACACCGCCCTGAAGGGGGTGCCCTGATGAGGACTGAGCTAATTCCCAGTGTGACCAGCAAGTGCCACAGAAGTGAGTTCAAACCCCATTACGCCCCTCCAGTAGCAAGTTATAGAAGATGAGTGAGAAGTACTTTGGGTCTCAAACAGTTGGTGCTTATGTATTCATAAAGCTGTCCCTGGTAATATTTAGATTTTTTTCCTGGTATCTGCTAACTAGTAACATATATAGTAAAATGAAGGCATGGGAGCTAATAAGTTAGAATCATAGAATACTAGAACTGAAAGGGACCTTGAGAGGTCATTGAGTCCAGTCATCTGTCCTCACGGCAGGATCAAGTTATTATTAAACAGTCTGTAGCAAAATTCATACTGCTTTGCAAGACTATCATGGCTTCTGCTTTAAATGATTATATCCAGGAGTGCTGGAACAATTTGTATAGTGGGGGAGCCAGGAGCCATTGAGCCAAATTGTACAAGATAGAAACTACTTCAGGTGGTGCGGCAGCACCGCCGAACTCTTAATTCTAACTCCTGTAAACATATCTTTAACAATTTTACAGAACTATCCCAAAATGAGGCAGCGCTGTTTTTTCTTAGTGTCAATATGACATTTTTCATCAGCTGAGGTTCTGGCCCTTAATCTTAGTGAGTCCATAACATTGCAAATATCTTTAGTGACCATGTCTTCTTTTCACCTTTCTCTGTGTTCCTAACTGTTCTTTCTTCCAGCTGTGTGAGTCTGCTCATCTCTGTTCAGGTTAAATCTGTGGATCTGGCCAAATACAACAACTAATTTCTTTGCATGTGATTCCTTGAATACTGAACTATCAATACATTTTAGACATTGCAATATTAATGTTTTATAAATAATCTATGAGAAAGTACATTTGTATATATTGTATCTAGTGCAACTAATCCAGCTTTTATGTTTCACAGTGATCATAATTTACTATTTAGAAACTCTTATGGCAGGTCCCTTAGGGTACATCTACACAGCAGTGTTATTTTGGAATAACTAATATTTCAGAAAAACAAAATGTGCATCTACACAGCAAGCCATTAGTTTGAAATAATGTCAAGCTGGAGGATTTCTTACTCCAACTCCTGAAACTTTCATTTCATGAGGAGTAAGGGAAGTCGAAGGAAGAGTGTTCTTCCTTCAACTTCCTGCTGTGTAGACATTGCCAAAAGCTGAATTAAGCTATTTCAACTTCAGCTACACAATTGACATAGCTGAAGTTGTGTAGCTTAATTCAACATCTGGAGATTGCGTCCGGTTCTGGGCCCCCCACTATAGAAAGGATGTGGATGCATTGGAGAGGATCCAGCAGAGGCCAACGAAAATGATTAGGGGGCTGGAGCGCATGACCTATGCGGAGAGGCTGAGAGATTTGGGCTTGTTTAGTCTGCAGAAGAGAAGAGTGAGGGGGGATTTGATAGCAGCCTTCAGCTTCCTGAAGGGAGGTTCCAAAGAGGATGGAGAAAGGCTGTTCACAGTAATGACAGATGGCAGAACAAGGAGCAATGGTCTCAAGTTACAGTGGGAGAGGTCTAGGTTGGATATTAGAAAAACTATTTCACTAGGAGGATGGTGAAGCACTGGAATGGGTTACCTAGGGAGGTGATGGAATCTCCATCCCTAGAGGTTTTTAAGTCTCGGCTTGACAAAGCCCTGGCTGGGTTGATTTATTTGGGATTGGTCCTGCCTTGGGCAGGGGGCTGGACTTGATGACTTCGTAAGGTCTCTTCCAGCTCTATGATTCTACGACTTTTGCCCTGCTGTGTAGATACGCCCTTAGTGTATACAGATGCCTTCCCAAATCCAGTCTACTTATATAACATTACCTGTGCAAAATGGATATGGATTACAGTATTTAGTCACTCATCACATAGGAAGTATGCTTTCTGCTTCCACTGAAATGTCATACAATGCTAGGGAACAGGGTTGTTAGCTTCATGGTGCAGGAAGACAAAACATGCTATAGTACAGGTTCAATGCAAGTTACATAGTGAATTAATTTTTATTCACATTTAAGGGCCTGATTCTTTACCTTCTGAAACCATTTATGCCAGTGCAAAGTGGATGTATATCATGAATATTCTGATGTGGTAATGTTTTAAACCCACTTTGCACAGGTACAAATGGCTACCTAAAGTGCAGGACCATAAAGAATCAGGCACTTGTAAGTATTACAGATGTGCATTTCAAAATAAAATTAATAAATCCTGATGCATTTTAGCATGAACACCAGAAATATACACAAATGGATAGATCTGAATTACCACACTTAGATGTGTCTGTCTGAGTTGTGTATCTATCTTTGAGTTGAGGTCTGCAACTCAAAGTGAAAAATAAAAATATATGATCTGCCCTTTGCATGAGATACCGGGTGACTGTTCACATGAAGTCACAAACATATTGTTCAGAGTGCAATGACAAAATTGACTTGGGACCAAGTTGTCCCCTCTGGACATGGAGGAGATGAAAATGCTTTCTCTTATTCCAACCACACAGTAACTGGGGCTGGGATCTGGATCGGTGGGAAGGGAAAGGAGATGGAAAAGCAGCAGAAAGAAGCAGTGATGTCTGTTGGAGCTTCGTCTTTTCATCATTCATGAGCCAATGACTACAGTAGGCAGGTTACAGTGGTACCACAGTAAACTTTTAGTGTAGTCACTCTAAGTTGAGGGAAGAGTGCTCTCCCACCAACTTATCTACCCCAAATGAGCAGCAGTAGCTGTCCACACCATAGCACTGTCCACACTGGCACTTAGGTCAGTGTAATTTATGTCGCTCCGGGGAAGATGACTTATTCACACCTATGAGCAACATACAAGTCATATTGATATAAGTAGTTGTGTAAACATAGCTTAAAATATATGAAGTGTGCCTCATTCTGATCTCACAACATTTCAACCTTGCTGAGATAAACAAGATTGTATAACCTAAGTAAAAATACTTGTTACCGATTTAGTCAAAAGAAAAGGCGTTGTCTAGGTGACGTATCCTTTTCCCAGTGTCTACTACATGTTTTAGAAACTTTATCTATCTATCTGTGTGTCTATCCGTCTGTGAGTCCATTTGTTCAAGAACACCTCATAAATGGTAAAAGCTAGGACCACCACATTTGTTATGCAGCTTCCTCTGATCCTAACTTAAAGCAAGGTCAGAGTTTGGTTGTGCCAGGACAATGATATGTGCTTGGAATTTGATTGTTTCTCATAAAATGGAAAGGGAGGAGGCTGATAGGAGGGACAGTTATACTGTAGAAGAATGTTTCTCAAAGTGGGCCGCGGGCCCACTTTGATAAAGCTGCTAACGCACTGCTCCAGCTCCATAGCTTGCAGTTTGTAGCCAAGGGGAACTGCGGGAAGTGGCACTGCTCCCCTGGACTGCAAATGGCAAACCTCAGTCAATAGGATCCATGAGGCTCTGTGGCTGCAGAGCAGTTAAATAAACAAACTAGAGCAGCCTGTTAGCAGCTTTCCCACTTTGAGAAACACTGCTGTAGAATGACCACAAGGAGCAGCAAGAGATGGGGACCAGGACAGCTATAACCCCATTCGGGCAGCAGGGGGCAGGAGTGGAGAAAGGGACAGCTATCTACTATATATTTCAGCTGGGGGAATATGCACCTCTTACCCAGCTGTTCTCACTGGAACCTGCAGCAGTCATGGAGAGGCACTTCTCATCTGGCCCCAAGATGCTGTGGTGAGAAAGGGATGCGGTTTTCCTCTCTCCCCAGAGCAGCCTGCATACTGAACCCCTAACATAACATAAGAACATAAGAATGGCCGTACTGGGTCAGACCAAAGGTCCATCTAGCCCAGTAGCCTGTCTGCCGACAGTGGCCAGCACCAGATGCCCCAGAGAGGGTGGACCGAAGACAATGATCAAGCGATTTGTCTCCTGCCATCCCTCTCCAGCCTCTGACAAACAGAGGCCAGGGACACCATTTCTATCCCCTGGCTAATAGCCTTTTATGGACCTAACCTCCATGAAATTATCTAGCTTCTCTTTAAACTCTGTAATAGTCCTAGCCTTCACAGCCTCCTCTGGCAAGGAGTTCCACAGGTTGACTACACGCTGTGTGAAGAAGAACTTTCACTTATTAGTTTTAAACCTGCTACCCATTAACTTCATTTGGTGTCCTCTAGCTCTTCTATTATGGGAACTAATAAATAACTTTTCTTTATTCGCCCTCTCCACACTACTCATGATTTTATATACCTCTATCATATCCCCCCCTCAGTCTCCTCTTTTCTAAACTGAAAAGTCCCAGTCGTTTTAACCTCTCTTCATATGGGACCCGTTCCAAACCCCTAATCATTTTAGTTGCCCTTTTCTGAACCCTTTCCAAGGCCAAAATATCTTTTTTGAGGTGAGGAGACCACATCTGTACACAGTATTCAAGATGTGGGCGTACCATAGTTTTATATAGGGGCAGTAAGATATTCTGTGTCTTATTTTCTATCCCTTTCTTAATAATTCCTAGCATCCTATTTGCCTTTTTGACCGCCGCTGCACATTGTGTGGAAGTTTTCAGGGAACTATCCACGATAACTCCAAGATCTCTTTCCTGATTTGTCATAGCCAAATTAGCTCCCATCATACTGTACGTATAGTTAGGGTTATTTTTCCCGATGTGCATTACTTTACACTTATCCACATTAAATTTCATTTGCCATTTTGTTGCCCAATCACTCAGTTTGGTGAGATCTTTTTGGAGTCCCTCCCAGTCTGCTTCTGTCTTGACTATCCTAAACAGTTTGGTATCATCCGCAAACTTTACCACCTCACTGCTTACCCCTTTCTCCAGATCATTTATGAATAAGTTGAACAGGATTGGTCCCAAGACTGACCCTTGGGGGACACCACTAGTTACCCCTCTCCATTCTGAAAATTTACCATTTATTCCTACTCTTTGTTTCTTGTCTTTTAACCAGTTCTCAATCCATGAAAGGACCTTCCCTCTTATCCCATGGCAATGTAATTTACACAAGAGCCTTTGGTGAGGGACCTTGTCAAAGGCTTTCTGAAAATCTAAGTATACTATATCTACTGGATCCCCCTTGTCCGCATGTTTGTTAACCCCTTCAAAGAACTCTAATAGATTAGTAAGACATGATTTCCCTTTACAGAAACCATGTTGACTTTTGCCCAACAAATTATGTTTTTCTACGTGCCTCACAATTTTATTCTTTACTATTGTTTCAACTAATTTGCTCGGTACTGAAGTTAGACTTACCGGTCTGTAATTGCCAGGATTGCCTCTAGAGCCCTTTTTAAATATTGGTGTCACGCCTCTAGAGCCCTTTTTAAATATTGGTGTCACGTTAGCTACCTTCCAGTCATGCAGTAATGAGTCACAGTTAGTGCTACGAGTATTAATTTCACCCAGAAACGTGCTCATTTCTCCTCCCTCAAGCTGTACGTGCCCAGAGCCTGCTCCTTCTCTCCCCCTCACCTCCAGGTTCTCAACTTAATGCTACTTGTGCACAGAGGAGGAGTACAAGAAGCATAGAGCCTTCATGTCCAGGCACAACCTGGCAGCGGAGAGCATTGATGTGACCACGCTGGGCAGGAAAGAGGCCTTTTTGGTGGACCCTGTGCCTCAATTCACTGCTGGTTTTTTCTCCATCCCCATCCCAGGACAATGATTTAAATGAAAAAAAACAAAACGTATTTGAGTTAAAGACCTGAGCAATGCCAGGTAAATCTTCTAGTATCTGATAAAAATTAAAACTTTGTGTCTTTCCGTTCTTTATCATTATCTTCTGTTTTCCCAGCTTCCTCTGATTGCCTCTGATTTCTTAGACTTTTCTTAGCTGCTGGCTAGATGTTATTACTGTATGACATGTTCAACCTTTAAAACAAATAATTTATTTTGAAGGTTGGGTACTTTCTAGTGTGTCATAAGATGGATAAACTCGGGTTATTTCGATGATGGGTAGTTCATACCTGAAAATATCATATCGTCAAGCACATTTATATCTGGAATAAAACTGTTAACCTCTTTTGAATGTCTTAGATAAAAAGGGTGGGTTCTTTTTGGTTGTTTGCTTAGTCTTATAATATCCTGTCTAGAGATGCTGTTTGAAAAATGCCATTTTAGCTTTTATCTGACAGCCACATCTGAAACTAGGCAAGAGATCTAACCACTGCCCTGCTAGCTGCCAATCCTATTCAAGTTTAAGTGGAAATGGATGTCAGATCAGCTAGAGCTCAAGGCCAAGCAGGGGGATGCAAAGGAACATAAAAAGGGTAAGAAAGGTCCAGAACTAGTTGCTTATCTGTTGCTCCCAAGCTGCTTCCACCTCCAGAGAGCCTGAGGAATACTTGTGCATGGGCGTTGCTGGGAGTAGATTTCATGAGCATTGAAGGGGCACATTGAGCTAGACAGAGAGCAGAGCCTGGGAGCTGCTGTGCTTTGGAGTGTTCCCTGGCTAACTTGCAGAAGCTCCAGCAGAAATCAAAGAAGCAGCTTTGACTTCTGCTGCTCCCTTTGGGGAGCTGGAAATTAGTGTGTAAGGGCAGCTGGGAGCTGTAAAGGCATCATGGCTCAATAGTCACTCTGCCAAAAGGAATATGACTGGCCTAGTGTTTAAAGTACAAGTCTAGAACTCTGATCTGGGCTCCATTCCTGTCTCAGGCTTCCTCCTACCCTGTACTTCCTAATGTGACCTTGAATACATCACTTACTCTGGGACTCAGTGTTCTCCACCAGTGAAATGGGACTAATAGTACTTCCTATTTCACAGGGGCATGTGAGAACATGTACATTAAAGATTATGAAGCCAATAGCGCTATAACAATCCACAGCTGTTGGGGATCTGGCCCGTTGTCTTCAATGAAGCTACTCCTTATTTATACACAAGTTAGAAGGCTCAGGTCATAGAACCATAGCACCACAGGGTTAGAAGGAACTGCTAAGGTCATCTAGTCTAATCCCTGACAAGATGTAAGGTCCTATAAGCCATTGCACAAATTATGCCGCTGTATAAGTGATTAGTACCAATCATTATTGGACTGCACAGCATTTCAGGACGATGCACCTGTCCTTCCCTGTGAAGCCACATACCCCTTGTCCCCCAGGAGACAAGGAGACAGCAGTGCTGAGTATGAGCTTGTGGGTTTGTGCAATATAACATGGGAATATAAAGAGCAGCTTTTAGGCCTGAAGTAAGAGAACACATGGAATGGGGTTGTACATTGGGAAGGTAGATTATAAGTAGTCAGGATACAGCAGGACCCTGGGGAGAATTAGAGAAAGCAGTTGTGGAGAGAGGAAGCACAGTAGCTTGGGATGAGAATACTGCTCGCTTTCTGTTCCAGGGCTCATACTAGGGATGTCAAGGTGTTGTCGATTACATGATTAATTGACAAGCCTGGGTTTATTGGTTAATTTTGTTGACTATATGCACTCCACCCCACCCTTGCTGCCTCTGTATCCGAGGCAGCAAGGGGGAGAGTGGGGGCAGGTGCCGCGAGGAGCTGGCATTAAGCAGGCTTCCCACAAACATCAGATCCACCTGCTGCCTGCCCACACCTTGCACTGCTGCCTCTGATAGAGAGGCAGTAGTGTGGAGGGAGCAGGCTGTAGCCGATACACACGGTGAGCTGGCTTTCAAGCAGGCTCCCCATGCATGCCAGCTCCGCAGACCTGCCTACCCCCTTCCTTGCTGCCTCATACACAGGCTGGGCGTAGCCAGCTTAAAAGCCGGTTCTCCCCACCACCAGCTCTGCAGTGCTGCCTCCCCTCCCCCCGCACTGCTGCCTCTATCAGCGGCAGGGGCAGGGGAGGCAGCCACAAAGCAACCTCTGCCTGCAGTGGCCCAGGCTCACCACAGACAGAGGCTGGTCCATGGCAACAGCCCGTCACAGAGGGTCTGAGCTCCCTATGGAACAGGTTCTGTCCACAGAGAGCTCGGGCCCCCTCACAGGCAGGGGCTGCTGCCACTCCATGATGGTGCCTCAGTATCAGAGGCAGCAGTGCGGGGAGGCAGGCAGCTGGTCTGCATGGGGAACTGTTTTTTAAATTGGCTTCCCTTGCAGAGTGGCTCCCATCTGCCACCCTGTTCTGCTGCCTCTGAGACAGAAGCAGCAGCTCAGGGTGGCATGGGGCTCCCTGGGAGTGGGATTGGTTGTGTACTGGTTGCTGGCCCCACCCCCAGGGACTACTGAATAGTTGTGTAACAAATAAGATTTCACGTGGTTACATGCTTATTCAATTACACAGTATCTAACATTCCTAGTTTATACCTGAGGCTACCAGAAAAAGGAGGGTGAAAACCTCCTGCAGCTACAGGGGGAAGACCAGGGCAGATCCTGGGATGAAGGACTATTTAACTGTTTATCCTGGAGAGGGCAAGTCACTATTAGCATTACTCACTTCTGCATCAACAAGATGAAGGCAGGGTGCCAGAAATACTAAACATATATTATGCATTTGGACCCTTTATCTTAGTCTGAGAAGATTTATAGTTGAAGGGCACAGTCCTCCAATCACCCAAAAGCAAGTAGGGAAATAAGTTACGGAGTGGAAGAAACTGAGGTAGAGAAACCTCAGGCATGATCATGTCCCGACACCAGAAAGGAACACACATTACAAACATTGATGATATGTTTTCCTTTACCAACATCCATTTCCAGCAAGTGGACTCAAGACATAGGAAGTAACTTCTATCACTGATCATTTTGATTGCATGAAATGGCAAACCACTGATGTCAAGGAGCCCGTCTTTGAAGCAGCATTTAAGGCCTCATTCAAACCCCACTGAGTCTTTCCATTGACTTCTGTGAGTTTTGAATTAGGTCCTTTAGGGACCAATAGGGAGCTAAAATCGGTAATATTTATATTTAGAAGGAGAAAGAAACTAAAATTAAAACTTGAAAGCCAGATGTTATTTCCCTTTTCATAGGCACTGTTTTGTTTCCATAAAAGAAAGTTTTACTTTAAGGCCTGATACTTAAAAATGCTGGTTGCCCTAGTTTCCATAGAAGTCAGTGGGTGATTCAGATGCTGCGCACATTGTAGAAGAATCAGATATTCAGTGGGTCTCATCACTGATATACATGAGCATAGATAGCAGCAGGCTTGGAAGGGCTTATCCCCCCCCCCAAAAAAGGGCTTATCTCCCCCCAAAAGTTAAAGGTTTCATTAATAAGAGAAATCCTTGAGTTTGGACCAAAGGCACATTCATCTCATTTTTAATAAAATGAACAAATTTAGTCATGGTATTAGTGTACTCAAACAAATATTTTAACAGTTAATTTATTTTTAATCCTAGACCTCTCCCCCCTAAAAGAAGTTGTGTATGTCCCCAAGTAAATTTTAAAAAAAGCACATTGGATTTTTTTTTTTGAGCAGTGTATATGAGATCCAAAATGGGAAGGTATTTCACCGTTGTTCAGTCTGTGCACAGCAGCTGTGATTTAAAAAAGATTGAGAAAATTATGAATGAAGGGCCTAGTTCATTTGGGGGGGCGGGATGAGGAATAATTGTCAGGGCCCTCTCATGCCTTTTAATGAAAAAGGGGCTGTAAGCATTGCCTCAACTAAATGCTTTATTGTTCCTATGGTATTTAGGACACTACAGAAAAGACCCCATAGAAAGGGGTCAGAGATTTTTAGTGTCAGCACAAGGGAATGTCATTTGTTTCTTTTAAATGGAAAGCCTCAAATGAGTAAGGGACAAGAGAAACAAATCTAAAGCTATTTTTTAAAATGCAGAAACTATTGCTCACAGATTGTTTCACTGAATTTTTACACATACTGTACTAAGTGTACAAATAAATGGATTTATAAACCAATAAGAACTGGGTGAGTCTTTATTAAGGCTCAGATCTGGTTAATACACTTAAGTCTTATTGACCTTAATGAGACTATTCATATGCTTAATTTTAAGCTTGTGACTAAGTGCTTTATTGACCCACTTACAAGGAAGGGGAGTTATGAAATCCAGTACCCTGTCAAGAGAACTAGTACATTTTTCCAAAGTTTGCTTCATCAGTTTAAAAAAAGCATGAAAAAATGGCATATATAATTAACCATGATCTTGGACACTGTGAAAAGGAAATGATCGAAATGCAGAAGAATCATTGCCTATCAATAGCGCTCAGTAAGTATCACAAATTCTTCCCACATTCATGCATTATTTTAAAAGGTGACTGATAAGTTACCTGACTCTTCCAGGCATGGACTGGAGTGACTGCTGTGACATTTAGGCTATTTCAAAATAAATTACTTTGAAAATAATAACTCTCAATATAACTATTTTGAAATCACACACCCACTCTACACATCTGCATTGAAATAGTGCATATCTATATCAGAATAGCATATCCACATTCATTTAAAGCCCCCCAGAAGCACTCCAGGCAGAGCACTGGGACAGCAGTCTCTTCCTGTAGCTGCTTCTTGAAGCTATCTGAGGCTCATGCTTAAAGAGGCTCCCCTCTATAGCAGTGTCTCAGACCCTTCTCCATTGCCTACCTCCTTGAGGGACAGCAAACTCTCACTGAGTGCTCTGGTCGCCCTTGTGGATGCCAGAGCACATCTAATGGAGCCGGACTTCCTGCAAAGCACTCACTGACTCTTAGATCTGCTGCTGCAACTCCTGGTACAGATTATGCAGGCTGCTTACGATGCAGCAGCATGATGACCTGTCCAGAATAGGGGACCTCTTCGACCAGGCCGTGGTGCTCCTCCTCATACACTACATCCCCTGCACACTGTGGACTGCAGCTTCTGGCGCCGGGAGACTTGTACTGACTGGTGGGACCAGATCATCATGGAGTGCTGGGATGACCAGCAGCAGATCCAGAACTTCTACATGCGGAAGGACACCTTCCTGGAGCTCTGTGAGTGGCTCACCTCTGCTCTGCAGTGACAGGACACCCACATGAGACCCACTATCTCCCTCCAGAAGCGAGACACCATCACAATTTGGAAGCTTGCCATGCCGGACAGCTACTGCTCTGTCAGGAACGAGTTCAGCATAAGGAAATCAACCATCAATGAGGTACTTATGCAGGTTTGACTCTCTTGCTGTTGTCCCAGGAGGGTGGAGAAGCACTTGACTGGGGCAGATGCTGCTCTGAGAGTGCAGGCATGAGTCTGTGTCATGCATGGCACTGCTGTGTGTTTTCATGACCCCAGCCTCTTTGGTGGTGATTTGTGATGGGGAGGGGGGAGGTGGGAGGTGTTCCACCATGGTGACTGGAGTAAAGCAGACCTGTTCATGAACCTTGTGAGAAGGAGTGACGGGTTCCTGTGTGGCAGCCTCATGGAGCTGTCTGCTCCAGACTGGTGCTCCATGTGCACCCACATGCACAGGCTGTTGTGTGATCTCCAGGATGAGAAGGCCAAGCGAGGAGAGCACAGCCCATTGCAGTCTGCCACCTGCCCCCGCACACAGATAGGGAAAGGTAGAGAACTCACCTGATGTTCCTTCCATGGCCTCGCCCGAGCCTTGGGAGACATCCTGGGGGAGGGTGGGAGAACCAGCTTCAGGATGATGAGCACCTCCTGTCTGGCGGACATCATCTCCTCCTACTACTACTTCTCGTCATGGTCCACAGCCCCGCCCTCCCGGAGGCTAAGGACAGGCATGTCCAGGTCGGAGTCCACGACAAAGGCGGGGGAAGGAACTCACCTCTCTCCCAGGATGGCATCCAGATGTGAGTAGAAGTGGCAGGTCTGGGGTGCCGCTCCAGATTGGGAACTTTGTTCCCTGGCCTTGGTATAGGACTGGCACAGTTCTTCATATTTCATGCACACCTGGTCCAGTATGTGCGTGTGGCCCATCTGGGCCAGGCTGGCAGCCATCCGGCTGTACACACCTGCATTCCTGCACCTGGTGCGGAGATCTTGGAGATTAGACTGCTCACCCCAGATCTCTGTGAAATTCAGGATCTCCGCACAAGTCCATGATGGGGCCCTCTTCCACCCCGGCCATGGACTTCCAAAGTATCTGCCAAGATGCTTGCAGCCATTGGTTGCTCGGAGGGAGCACTGGCATCTGCCACGGCAGCAGGGAAGGCTGTTCAGGGTCCTGCTATCTGGCACTGTGCAAGCAGGGCCTGTGTCGTGCCACAAGCCCTTCCCCTTCTACCTGCAGCTTTAAAGCGTGCAGGGGAAGGGAAACTGTAGAGTTTTGAGGCCTGTGAACCGAGTGGCCACCAGGGCAACTGTGAGAAGCCCTGGAGGCCAATTATTTCAAAATAAGAACAGCTGTGCCGTCCACACTCACCCTGTTTCAAAACAGCATTTTGAAATAGACATTATTCCTCATGAAATGAGGGTTTATTATTTCAAAATAAGAAGCCTGTTATTTTCAAATAATTTCAAAATTACGCACTTGCTGTGTGGACACTCATCTTTTTTATTTCAAAATAACATGAGTTATTTCTAAATAACTCTGTAGTGTAGACATGCCCTTAGAAAGAAAATAATTTGTTTCTGCTCCTTTGCACCTACTTTTATTACTGTTATGAGTGATCCTTTTGCCTCAGTTACTGTTGACTCTCTGGAATCATCGCTTGTAGTATTAGTACCTGTATAAGTTTTAATATAAAAAGGGGAAAGCCTAACTGGGGCCTTCAGAAAGCTGAAGTATCAATGCAAATAGCAGTCAACCCATCATTATCAAAACCTGTTTAGGAATAGAATTCTTCAGTGGGCTTACCAATAAGAAACAAAAAGAAATTACTTGATGTTTACAGTACCTTTGGGGATCTAATTTGTTTTAAATCAAGAAAACATAATTCTTGGAAAAACCACCTATTGTTTTCTGCGAATCCTGTTTTGTAAAGCGTAGCTTTTATCAACTGAAAATGGAAATAACATTTTCTTTGTGGTTTATGGAAATCTTTTGAGAAAAAATATTCTAAGAGCCTTCATTGAACATCAAAACATTACTTATTTGAGAAGTGTTTAGTCAAGAAAGGTAAGACGAGCTGGATTCCACAAGGATAACGACATGTTAATACATATGAAAGGGGTTTCCGCTATAATTTCAATTTCTGACGACGCACTAAAGCTGTTTGAATATATTCAGCAGAAGTAATAAAAGGTTTGGGAAATGAGGAAAGGTGAAGAGAATGGAGCTGATTCATTCTACAGAAAGACCTAAGACATAAGCTTCTGCAAATATGTAATGAGACTTTGTAAGAGAAGAAGGATATGTTTTCATTTGTCTTCAAGAGGGACATTGTGAGCTGCAGCAGGGAAATTTTAGTTCGATATTAAGAAAATGTTATAGCTGTATGAAAAGTTTTGCAGTAAAACAAGCTGCTAAGGGAAAGTTGTGTGGAATCCCTAGCACTGAGAATAATGATCATCCACGTATCAGGTGCTGAGTAGTACAGACAAGCCCTTTAACCTAGATGGTTCCTGTGATTGGTAAAGAATTCATTGTTTTCAGGAGCAGATGATTGATATAAATTCAAGATCGGAATCAGAGCTGTATTTTTATTTTACTTCCCACAGAGATCTGGGCTGGCAATTTCATATCTGAAAGTGAAACTGAGTAACTGTCTACATTCCAGTAGAGCCGTGTTTGTCTGCAGTGCAGCATCATATATTAGTTCAGTGATAAATAGGCCAATGGTGGGATGACAGGAGTTACTATAGAGAACTTTTTTCTGGGTGTCTGGCTGGTGAGCCTTGCCCACATGGTCAGGGTTCAGCTGATGGCCATATTTGGGGTCGGGAAGGAATTTTCCTCCAGGGTAGATTGGCTGAGGCCCTGGAGGTTTTTCGCCTTCCTCTGTAGCGTGGGGCACAGATCACTTGCTGGAGGATTCTCTGCATCTTGGTGTCTTTAAACCATCATTTGAGGACTTCAATAGCTGAGATATAGGTGAAAGGATTATTTCAGGAGTGGATGGCTGAGACTCTGTGGGGGTCAGACTAGATGATTATAATGGTCCCTTCTGACCTTAAAGTCTATGAGTCTATGAGTTCCTTAGTTCCTTACAGCTTCTGACATTTGAGACAAATGGACATGGAAGATGCTTGCAATATTGACTAGCCCTTTGTATTTAAGGAAGAGGGAGTGGCATCTTGGGTGATCTGATGACTCATTCACAAGCTAATGTACAGTGGGGCAAAACACATGTTCTCCATGGGACTGACTCAGAAGTCTGTATGTGCTCAAGTGTTTATTGTTTTGTAGTTGTTTCACCCTCTAGTGGCAGAGAAGGCTTAGTTCTCATGGATAATGAAATGATAGAGGCTTGTGGTTTTTATAGTCGAATAAGCTGTGGTGGCATGTTTGCAGCTAGACACTAATAACTAATTTTGGTGTATTGATTTGTGGCAATACACCTTCTAAACACAGGCGCATTGCTTTTAATAGAGCAATGTAATAGAGAATGCTTATAGTATAAAATAGTCATGTGGTTAAGATGCTAATGAAGGGCAATAGTGTGCTAAGGTAAGAAGTCATAAGTCTACAGATAGCGACAATGACTGTTGTAAAAATCCAGGTCCCCCTCCTCCACAGTTGCGAGGCATCTGATTTTAGTAGCAGTAATATTGTGGTAGTGTCCAAATACCCAAGCATTGTACAATGCTGAACACCTTCTTCAAAATCTGCTCACCTTGATCTCTAAAATAAAAGCCTTTATCAACTAAATCTCCAAATGTTATAGAAATAGGACACTTACATTTCATACATTTCCTCTACTGCTTTTGGGCCCAAATCTACAAAATGCTGACTATCCTTACCTGTCACCCAAAGGAGTCCAGCAGATTAGGCCCATTGGACAGAGCAAGACCAGTCCTGATTTATGTAAATCAATGACTGTTTTCCCATTGCTTTTAGTGGAAACAAGGTTAGGCTTTGAGAGTAGAAAAGACTTAAACTCTTACTACATAAGATATATAGCTGTGCAAGACTGTTTTGCATGTAAGCAAATGAATGCAGAATTCTGAAAGAACACAGTCAGCCAGAAATTCGAGTTCCAAATGCTGACAATTTTTCTGTTAAAGAGCACAGCCTTTGGACAATTTCTTAAGAGAAGGATATATAAAGTACTACATACAAAGGGGAGCAATAATTGACTCCCCCACAAGCCATATGGTTTCATACATTTAGTTACTGCGCTATAAAAAATCCAGAAATATAATCACCCATTCAGTAAGTGGGGCATATAACGTGTCTAAATTCAGCAACTCTCTTTAAAAGAGTTCCAATATGTCATGTCATGTGAATTTGTGTGTTTTAGAATCTCTCGCTATAAAAATCTTGCAGTATAACCAATGGCTAGTATTTCATAGGTAACATGACCTACTATTACCAGGGTTACACATTTTGTATTATAAGAACCTATTTTAGTTGCTTATAACTTTGCCAAACTTCTGCCAGAAATATTTTACACCAAGTGTATCTCAAGTTGAACATTACTGGAAAATTCCAACCAAAGTGATTAGCCATTTTGTCAATGAAGAAAAAACACACTGTTCTCCCCCTTTTAATCTGTTAGAAATTCTGGTGGCCTTTACTTTGAAGAGTTCTAGCGCGCACACACACACACACACACACTTTGGAGCAAGAACCTTTCTGTCAAAAGTGAGTTTTGCCACTCTTATGAAAATCCATCCTGATGTGGACAAGTTGTAAGACTGGAGGAGGGAATGCAGTTTCCATATGCTCAGTTGACACCTTAGATTTAAGCAGATAAATTCCTTGAAGGCTTTCCTTGAATGTGCAGTGGGCATGCTCCAGCCCAAACTAAGGAGAATGTTCCCTGAAACCACAGTTCTGCACCGGGCTGAGTGCAGGTCCAGGCATCAGAACTGAGAGCAAGAAAACTGCATATTCTGTGCTGTCAATGCCCCCTTTGCTGGGTACGGAGGAATCTGGCTGATTCAAATGCTAATGGAACAAGAACTAGACCTGCAGTGGGTGGGAGAGCAGGGAGAATATAGATTTGGACAAGAAACCTAAGGAGTGTGGGGGGAGACTGGAACTGGATACTAGTGGTAGGCTAGGTAAACTGGGATTGTGAGTAGGGAGAGACAGAGCAGAACTGGTTGGGTAGAGAGATTGCAAGGTGGAGAAAGAAATGAGGGGAGCTGGAAGTCAATAAGTGTGGGAAAGATGCGGACTGAGATCAGAAGAGAAACTGATGGGAGTCTGGGACTGAGACCCAGTCAGGTCAGGGTGAAATGAGGCTGGAGGGAGGAAGGGAGGAAAGGGGAGACATCTAATAAGGAGCTGGAGTATGAGATAAAAAATGGGACTGGGTTGCCTAAGAGACCAGAAGAAGGAACTGGGAGAGAGGGGCATGAGACAACACAGATAACAAGATGAGTGGGGGGTGAAGACTGGGAATGGAAACCAGTGAGGGTTGGGAACATGGGTTAGTGATTGTGGCAACTGGGGGTCAACTGGTTGGGTCAAGGGACAGATCCCAGATGAGTCGGGAGGAACTGTGACTGGCTGGGCCAGAGACTGGAGGCAAGGAGTCATGCTTGGGAGGAACAGGCAGAAGTATCTGTGTCCAATGGATCACAGCCCTCTCCTGAGCGTGGAACAAATCCCTAGATTCCTGAATCTCACCTTTCCTCTATCAGCAAATATCTGTGATGCCAGCTGTCAAAATGCATCCCCCTCAAGTGCTGGTCCACATGGATGATGGCCTATCTGCTATCCTGATTCAGAGACTTGAAATTGGCCAGGAAGTATCAAGGGTTTACTTAATTAGTTCAAGAGCGAGAGGTCATCTCTAGGGGGGATCTAAGAGCCCTGCAGATGAACTATGCATGTGTGAATATGATATCACTTGATGACATTTTGGGGGGAGGGATTAAGTTGACTTTTTAAACAATGAGGAAAATGCACATTCAAACAACATTGAATGTTAAGTTTGTAAAGCCAAACACCCAAGAGTTAGGAAATGCCAGAATTAAGGTCACCTGTGGTAACTTAGTTCATTCTCCTTGTACGTATTGTTGGGAAGCAGCCCAGAGGCTCACTCCATCGAGGGGTGGCTCTGCTGCGAGTCAGTTCCCCACTTTACTCTAGCCCTGGGGTGGGGAGGGTGTCGGGACGGTGGGGCCAGTGCCCCCTTGCCCATGTTCCCCGTCCCTGGGCAAACTTCCCACTATTAGGGTTCACTCAGTGGTCCCAGGCGGACTCCTGGCCCAATTCCAGGGTCCACCATTTACTACTATCCCCAGTCCTTGCCCCCCTGGCCTCCCTTGGCCACCCCCAGGGTCCTCAGTTTGGCCCTATACACAGTACGTGCGCAGTAATCAGTCCCGTGACTAACAAATCCGCCTGTCTCCGCAGGCTCTCTCCCACTTCCTGGCGGGGTAGGGGAACCTGGGCCATCCCACTCTTCTGGGTCCTGGCCCAGGGCCCTAAAGGTAGGGGCAGCCACCACAACCTGGTTGGCGGGGGCAATCCCTGAAACCAGCCAACCACTCGGGCTTCAGGCCCGCCCTGGGCCTCTTATTACCCACACCCGGACTCACTGCTCGTGGCGTCTTCTCTGGGCTGTTCTCTCCCCAGCCGGTCACACCTGGTTGCATCCGTGGGTCCTCCCAGAGTCTGGGCAGTTAGGACACCTCCTGGGACTGGTGCTCACCCCTCCGGCCCTCCTCCGTGCTCAGCCCCTTCGAGGCCAACCGCAACCTGCTTGGCAGCAGCTAGTGAGGACAGGACACTCCTGTCCTCCGTCAGGCAAGCCGGCATCCTCCCAGTCGGCGGCCCAACTCCTCCTCCCTCCTCTCCACGCTGCCGGCATTTAAAACGCCCGGCACATGGCTCAAGCGTATGCCACAGAGATTCGGGGGTGGGGGCAGCTGGCTGCAGAGACTCAGTGGCGGGGTCTTTGCACCCCATCATAATATGTATTATGACAGTCTTTAATTGCATGATCACATACTGTTTTTTCCACAGGATTCATCCTTCCTTCAGTGCACAACATGGACCTAGTCTGGAGAAGAATCAAGGATTTTTTTTGTGTGAAGTAGGACCCAAATTCTTCAATAAATGAAGCAAGGAAGGTGTGTCATGAATGAGGTAGGGAATTGCAGGAAGAGAAAGTATGGTCGCATGGTTAAAGCAGTTGAATGCTGCCTGGGATTCCATCCCTGTCCTATAGAGTTCCTATTAAGCCATTTAAAACAAATATTTCACAGATGGTCTCTAGAAGGGCGTTTCTTGTTTTCTGATTATTTAACTTGAGACCAGTGATCTGATTTGCATAAGAACACATACTCGCAGCTGAAGTCAAGGGGTGTTGTGCCTTGAACATATAAAGTGCTATAAAATGCTAAGTACTCAAAAAAAACCAGGTCCTACTCATCTCAGGCGTCCAAAATCAGTGGATACTTTTTACTTTAATCTCTATGTGCCTCAGTTCCCCATCTGTGAAATGGAGATGATAGCCCCCCATTTCCTTGGGGTGTTGTGAAAATAAAATCTTTCATGGAGTACTCAGATATTACAGTAACAAGCACCATAGTTTAATTTTGTCACATGCTTTTCTGTCTTTAGGGCAGGGTTTAAACAGTGTGCCATAAAAAAGGGTTAGAGCCACTGTTTGAGCAAGGAGAAGAAAACAAAATATTGAATAGTTGCTCCTGGAGTACTGTCCACTCTGTGTACTGAACATTTTACCTGTCCTAGTAAATATGGGTATGTCTACACTACAGCATTAATTCGAGTTAACTTAATTTGAAACAGTTAATTCGAATTAAGCTAATTCAAAATAACGTATCTATACACAAACTATTTCAAAATAGCGTTTTGCTATTTCGAAATAGCGCGTCCACACCGAGTGGACCCTGAACCGAAGTTAAGACTGGCTGGCACCAGTGCCGGCAGGGCATCAGGTTAGGACTTAGTGTGTGGGGCTGCTGCCTGAGGCTAACTGAGCTCCGTGCTTAAAGGGACCCTACCCCCACCACGGACAGACAGTTCTTAGGGTTCCCCGTTTGCTTGTCTACCTCGATGAGGGACAGCAAAGGAGTCCTGTCTTGGAGTGCCCTGAGTGCCCACACTCGGGACACCACAGCACTCGGCCACGTGGAGCCAGAGCTGCTCCGGGCACGCCGGTGCGTCTCGTGGGGTCGTTGCCATCAGCCCGGCTGCATTTGCTGCAGGCTGCCATCTGGGGGGTCCATCGGGGGGCTGTCAGGATCCAGGAGGCACTGCTAGGAGCCCTCCGAGCCTACCCGGTCCTCCCCACCGGGGGCTTGTGCCCCATTCCTCCCTCACGTCCTTCCACTTACCCCTCCCTAGCCCCCCTTCCTGATGTCAAACAAGAGACACGTATGTTCAAAAATAGAAACCTGGGGTTATTGAACAAAACTGGGGGGGGGGATGAACCTCTGGGGAGACTGGGGAAAGGAGGTGGGAGATGGGAGGAGAGAGGGAGGGAGAGGGGAGGGGGAGATCTGGGAGGAGGGAGCTGGAAGAGGGAAGCAAGGGGAGAAGGGGGGAGGGGAACTTCAGCGCTCAGGAGTGGTCGTCTCGTCAGGCCTCACATCTCACAGCACGGGCGGTGCAGGGGCCTCGGCGTCCCCGCGGGGATGGGGAGGAGGGTGTGGAGGTTGAGGAGCGGGGTGGAGATTGAAGAGGTGGGTGAGGAGGGAGAGGCAGGAGGGGGAGAAGTGGGAGGAACGGTAGCTGGGGGGGCAGCAGGCACTGGAGCGGCACAAGGCAGCACGCGCTGCACCAGGGTCTGCAGATGGGTACAGATGACACGACCCTGGGAAAGCAGCTCCCTCTGGAACTCCTGTTCTTCCTGTGCCCTCTGCTCCATGATGTGGATCAGGGCTTGCAGGGCCCCCAGCTGCTGCTCTTGGTACCCATGCCGTGTTGCGGTCGTCCTGTGTAGCCCTCGGGTGCAGGAGCATGTCCCGGGTGGGGTGGTGCGCCCTGCACGTGCAGCTGGTGCGGCTGTGGAGAAAGAAGAGAAGTGGTCAGTTCTCCCTGGGGACACAGTGGGTGAAGCCCAGCCCCCCTCTGCGAGGTGAGGATGACCGTGCCCTGCACTGTCAGAGCCACTGTGCTTGCACAGAGGCCGTGGTCAGAAAGTCCGGCTATCCCCGGGAGTGGGAGCTGCCCCAAGACTGCACCCATGCCCCTATGCTGTGTATAGTGTGGGTGAGGTGGGGGGGGGGCGATGTAAGAGGGGGCTTGTGAAGGGAGGGCGTCCTGCTGTGTCCCGCCCAGGGATCAGGAGCATGTCAGGTCTCTTCACACACGCGTGTGGCTATCAGGCCACGGCCCCTGTGTGGCAGGCAGCTGGAGCCACCTGCCCAGGGGTGGCACAGCACGTGCTTGCACGTACACAGGTTGCTGCATGATCCATAGTAAGCAAGGCCCATGCACGCGGTCCCTGGTTTCCCTCCCTCTCCCCCCCCGGGAAGGGGACAGTGATAGCACTTACATGGTGTGGCCTCCCCGGATGACCCTGGTGTCTCCACTGCTGGGACAGCTCGGGGGTCCGGCTGGTGTGGCATCCTCCGTGGCAGCTCCTCCTCTGCACCCTGGTCAGGGCCCTCCCGGGGTGGCACTGACCGCACCACCCCCCAGGATACGGTCCAGTGCCTCGAAGTAGGGGCAGGTGTCTGCCTCTGCTGAGGAGCTGCCCCGAGTGGCCCTGGTGTACCCCTGCCACAGCTCTTTAATTTTCAGGTGCACCTGCTCCTGGATGCGCCTGTGGCCTTTCTGGGCCATGGTGGCAGCTATGCAGCCGTAGACAGCCGCGTTCCTCTGTCTAGTGTGGAGATCATGGACATTGGGGGCCTGCCCCCAAATCTCAATGAGGTCCATGATCTCCTCACTAGTCCAGGAGGGAGCACGGCATTTACGACCCCTGGCTGGCTCCTGGGTGCTGGGGGACTGGGCGGGGGATGGCTGGCTGGCACTGGCTGCCCGGCTCATGGTGGGGCCACTGGGTCTCTGCCCCTGGCCACTCTGCCAGGGGCAGAGACTGCTGGCAGGCCTGGATCTGGCATGTGCAGTCTGGCCAGAGTCTACCCCTTTAAGGGCTCCGGGGCTGGGGAGAGGAGAGGAGTTTTCCTGGTTTGGCCCAGAGCGGCCACCAGGGGAAACTGGAAAGGGCTGGAGGCCAGCTAATTCGAATTAAGTGTCTACACAGCACTTATTTCAAATTAGCTATTTCGAATTTGGCATTACTCCTCATAGAATGAGGTTTACCAAATTCGAATTAAGTGCTCCGCTATTTCGAATTAAATTCGAAATAGCAGTTTGCATATATAGATGCTATTAAACTTAATTTGAAATAATGGCTGTTATTTCGAATTAACTTTGCAGTGTAGACATACCCTATGAGTCAGCATGGCTATTTTAAGATCACCCCATAGAAATATTCTAATGAATTCTTTAGGTGCTAATTTTCTCTTTTAGGGAAATACATTTAGCTCATTTTAAAAAAAAATTCTGTGTAGAAAAGTGTTAGAACCAAGGTCTGGCTTTTGAGCACTCGAAATTATCATGTTGAAGTTGCCCAAAGAGAGGTAGGAATTCCCTTCTGTAATAACATTTATTCTTTCATCACACGATTGCATGTAAATTCTCTAAGAATCTTCTAAAATCAATCTTGAGATGAAGTCTAAAGGACCTTAGGAGACAAGGAACTCGATCCACCTTTATGTTTGTATAGCTCCTAGCACAACTGGCTTCCACTTCTATCTCAGATCTCCAGACATTGCCAATTAGGCTACACATTCTGCACCATTTACACCTGCTGTACATTTAACTAATTTTGTTGAGATTGTCCATTTGATTCAGGGCCAAACCCGGGGAAATACTGACCACTCCCAGCTCTCACAGAGCATATTGCAGAACAGTGAGGAGAGAGGAAACTTGTAAGAGTATGTGGTGGGTCCTTCTCTCTGGCCCCCTCTGATGGGCCCACCAGTCTGGGAGAATAAGTCCCGTACCAATAAACACAGTTTTAGACTGGCCCCTTAAGGCCAGGCCCCCTGGCCTGAGCCCATAAGCAGAGTCTTAATAAACACAGTTTAAGGATGGCCCTTTAAGGCAAGGCCCTCTGGTCTGAGTCCATAAGCAGAGTCTTAACGAACATTTTAAGGATGGCTCTTTACGGCAAGGCCTGCGGCAGCAGATCAGAGGTACAGCAGGGCTACACCCTTAGTAAGGGGACCCGGGCCTACCCCACTCCACCGGGTCCCAGCCCAGGGCCCTGTGAGTGGCAGGATGGCGTGCCACTCCCTTGGCGGGGAAGTCCTACTGAAACGTGCCGAGGTTCCTAAGGTGGGAGAGGTGGCTCCCACTCCTGCCCTGGGCCACTTCCTACCTGGTCCGGGGGGGGGGGGTCACTTCCCTCGTACTTGCCAGGTTCTCAGCCTTCCCGGAGTGACGTCTCCTCGGCAGGCAGCCTCTGTGATGCCCCCCCTAGCCTCAGGATCTCCGCAGGCTTCTTCTGGGGCTGCTGGTCACTGCAAGTCAGCAGTTTCCCTCGTAGGTCCTTCTCTTCCAGCCGCCTGCCCTGACTGGTCCCTTCCCCAGGCTTTTATAGCTGCGCTGCAGCCTGGGCATACCCAGTAGGGTTGCGGGGGAGGGGCCTCTGCAGCCAGGCAGCCCTGGCTAGGCCCTGTGCCTTCAGTGCGGGGCTGCTTCGCCCTGTTACACACCCTCCCCCTTAAGAGGGTTGGCAGTGGGGCTCCTGCCAACTCTTCTTCACCTGTCCCTGAAAAGAAAATCGGCATTAGTGTGGGCTTTACCCGGGAGATGCACTACCTGAAAAGCAAAAGGCTGTAGTGACAGGTACCAGCACATGATCCACGCGTTAGAGTCTTTCATGGTGTGGATCCACCTTAGGGGTGCATGGTCCGTTACTAAAGTGAACTGGCTCCCTAGCAGGTAATACCTTAGGGACTCTACGGCCCATTTCACTGCGAGGGCCTCCTGTTCTATTGTGGAGTACTTAGTTTCCCATCGGAACAGCTTACAACTAAGGTACAAAATGGGGTGCTTCTCACCCTCTACGACCTGAGATAAAACTGCCCCCAGTCCTACTTCGGAGGCATCCATTTGTAAAATAAAGGGTTTGTCAAAATCTGGCTAAACGAGCACTGGCTCTCGGGCTAACTGCTTTTTCAAGGTGCAAAAGGCAGCTTCACATTATGGGGTCCACTCAACAGGTCGCACACGAGGATTTTTCGTGAGGTCTGTGAGGGGTGCTGTGATGGTTGCAAAGTTTGGGATAAAGCGCTGATAGTATCCCACCAGCCCCAGCAATGGTCGCATCTGCTTCTTCGTGGTGGGTGTAGAGCTCTCCTGCAGTGCCTGAACCTTGTTCACCAGGGGTCAGAGCTGCCCTCTTCCGACTGTATAGCCTAGGTAGCTCACTTCCTGACGTCCCCAGTGGCACTTCGAGGCCCGCCTTTGCCAACGCTTGCAGCATGTTGAAGGTGATCTGTCCAACTGCGGCTATAAACCACGATATTGTCGATATAATCCGCGTAATCATTATGTGGACTTAGGACCTTATTCCTGAACTGCTGGAAGGTGGCTGCTGCCCCATGAAGACCCAACGGCATTGTCATAAACTGGAAGAGTCCAAAAGGTGTCGGAAAGGAGGTCTTTTCTCTTGATGCTGGTGTCAGGGGGATTTGCCAATAGTCTTCAGTTAAATCAAGAGTGGATATGACTCTGGCATGACCTAATCATTCCAAAAGCTTGTCTACTCGAGGCATTGGGTAAGTGTTAAAGCGGGAGATGGCATTCACCTTTCTGAAATCCACACAAAATCTGACCAACCCGTCCGCCTTCGGTACCAAGACTATAGGGCTCCTCCAGTCGCTTCTGGATTCTTCTACTACCCCCAAGGCTAGCATTTGGTCTAGTTCTTTTCATACAATGTCCCACAGCTTCCTTGGGAGTAGATGATGGTGGGGGTGGGGGTGGTGAGTACCTTCTGGCCTGGGGGTGGTGGTGGTGTGGTGGCACATTACGCTCGTCTTACCAGGCTTGGATGACAGAACCTGGGGAAAGTTGTTCAGCAGCTGGCAAAGTGGCTCATGTTGTTCCGGACTGAGGTCGGGGTTGATATCAAAGTGTGAGGGTGCAGGGTCCTCTTCAGTCAACGGCCCTAACTCTGGCTCCATAGGGTATGGGATAATCATCAGGGTCTCCCGCTCCTTCCACCCCTTGAGAAGGTTTACATGATATACTCGCACCTCTCTCCTCCTTCCGGGCAGTCGTACCTCATAGTCCACCAGTCCCACCTGTCTCACCACCTCAAACGGTCCTTGCCATTTTGCTAGGAGCTTGGATTCTGAGGACGGGAGCAACAGCAGCACCCGGTCTCCTGGCTGGAAGGTTCAGGTCTGGGCCTCCCGGTTATAATGAGCTGCCTGACTCTCCTGGGCTTGGCGTAGATTTTCTTGTGCCAGGCATCCCAACTCCCGGGGTCAGTCCCTCAATCGCAAGATGTACTGTATGGAGCCTTGGGCTGTAGTCTCTTGCTCCTCCCAGGTTTCCCGGATGAAGTCTAGGATCCCTCGAGGCTGCTGTCCATATAGGAGCTCAAAGGGCAAGAAGCCTGTGGAGGCCTGAGGCACCTCTCGCACCGCAAACATCAATGCTGGCAGCATCTTATCCCAGTGGTGGATGTCTTTCTCCACGAACTTGCACAGCATCACCTTCAAGGTGTGGTTAAAGCGTTCCACCAACCCCTCCATCTGTGGGTGGTAGACTGAGGTCCTGAGGGCGTGGATGTTCAGCAGCTGGCACAGCTCAGCCATGAGTCGCAACATCAAATTCGTTCCTTGATCTGTGAGGCTCTCCCGGGGCAGCCCAACCTAGGAGAATATTTCCAGCAACTCTTCTGTAATAACGCAGGCGGTAGCCATCTGCAATGGTACTGCCTCTGGGTACCACGCGGCATAGTCTACTACCACTAAAATATACTTGTATCCTGTCTGACTCCTTTCTAGTGGGCCCACCAAGTCCAGGCCAATCTGCTCAAACAGGGTCCCCACCATGGGTAACACCACCAAAGGTGCCCAGGGGACACTTGAGGAGCTAGCCTTCTGGCACTCGGGACATGATGCACAGTATTCTCGTACCTCGTGATGGATTCCTGGCCAGAAAAACCATCGCGCCACTCTCTGCAATATCTTCTCCCTGCCCAGATGGCCCGCCCACAAGATAGCATGGGCCAGATGCAACAGGCCCCGGTGGAACCAACGTGGGACTAACAGCTGACACAATTCAGCCTGGGTCTGGGGATCCCGATCTAGGTGGTAGAGGAGGTCCTGTTGTACCTCAAAGTGAGGCCCCTGGGGCTGGCCTGAGGACCACTCGTCTCCCTCCAGGCGACTAACAGCTTGCTCCCAGGCTCGGCTAAGTGTAAGGTCATTCCGTTGCTCCTCCAAAAATTCTCCATCCAGCTCCAGGTCAATCGGTGGGGGACTGGTAGGAGCATTGCTTGAACTCGGCACTGGTCTCTCAGCCGTAGAGGCCTGGGAGGTCCCCTCCCCCACATCCATCTTGCGTAGCTGGCCTATTCGGGGCCGGCGGGCCTGTCGAGCTGGGACAGTGTTTGCCATCAGGGCACTTTGTTCCTGGAGTAATTTGGCAAACCCAGGCCAGTCCCGCCCGAGGATCACTGGATATGGTGACTTTGTGGCCACCACAACTAGCCTGCACGCCCCAGGCTGCCCATCTTCCACCCTCACCCAGGCTGTGGGGTAGGAACATACATCTCCATGAATGCACAACATTTGTACTGGAGGTCCCAGTTGGTCGAACCCAGCCACCACCCCCATCCGGACAATGGTTTGGCCGAATCCACCAGAGCAGTGGTGGGGGTTCCATTCACCCGCACGGGCACTACTATCTTGGCCCCATCCCATTTCCATGCCCGTTGGCTGGCCATCAGCACACGCTCATAGTTACAGTTCTGGAGGGGCTGTCCCTTTCGAGACTGCCCCATCTCCTGGACCCTTGGCGGTATACCCCATTACAAATAACCCGAGAGATACAACTTCCTCTCTGTCTCCCTTTTTTCCTTTTATTTTTTTTCTTCTCCCTTCTGGGCAAGTTTGTCCCCTTACTTTTCCCCTCATCTCAAGGGAGGGATGGTGCCCACATTCTTCACCAAATGTGGTGGGTCCCTCTCTCTGGCCCCCTCCAATGGGCCAGGAAAGACCCCCAAGTCCACAAATGCCCACACAGACTTCAGAACCAGGCCCACCGGTCTGGGTGAATAAGTCCCATACCAATAAACATAGTTTCAGACTGGCCCCTTAAGGCCAGGCCCCCTGGCCTGAGTCCATAAGCAGAGTCTTAACAAACAGTTTAAGGATGGCTCTTTATGGCAAGGCCTGCAGCAGCAGATCAGAGGTACAGCAGGGCTGCACCCCTGGTAGGGGGACCCAGGCCCACCCTACTCCACTGGGTCTCAGCCCAGGGCCCTGTGAGTGGCAGGACAGCATGCCACTCCCTTGGCGGGGACATACTACCGAAACAAGCTGAGGTTCCCGAGGTGGGAGACATGGCTCCCACTCTGCCCTGGGCCTCTTCCTACCTGGTCCAGGGGGGCAGGTTACTTGCCAGGTTCTCATCCTTCCTGGGATGACATCTCCTCAGCAGGCAGCCTCTGTGATGCCCCCCCCCCAGTCTCAGGGTCTCCACAGGCTTCTGCTGGTCACTGCAGGTCAGGTGCTTCCCTCATAGCCATCCACCCCAACTGGGCCCTTCCCCAGACTTTTATAGCTGCACTGAAGCCTGGGCATGCCCAGTAGGGTTGCAGGGGAGGGGCCTCTGCAGCCAGGCAGTCCTGGCTAGGCCCTGTGCCTTCAGTGTGGGGCTGCTTTGCCCCGTCACAGAGTAGCATTTTACAAAATACAGCCCAGCCTCTGAATGTGAATGAAGCTAATGATGCTTCAGTTCTACACCTTGGTCTGAAGAATTCACATGGTAAATGTCAGGAAACAATGTGTCCCTGTCTTGCAGATGAAAATCTGAGTATAAACCAGCAGCTTCAGAAAAAATACATTTCAAACTGCCTTTTTAGAGAGCTGACCATCTCATCCAGCAGAGCTCAAAAGCTTCATTGCACCCATGAGGACCTTCTCTCTTGCTTTTTTAGATCAGCTTTTTTGTCTATGGAAGATGTTTGGGTTAAATATTTCTCCATCCCACTCTCTTTTCTACTTAATTAGTCTGTGAGTCACTCCCTGACTGGGCTCTGAAAGGAAGATCTAGCAGACATGGGGGCTTGTGTGTTCTTTGCCACCCAAATCTCACTGCAGTTCCAAGAAGGAGGCAAATCATTTCAGTTAACTGTGCAAACATTTCTTATTAATCCTTTTAGCCACCAATGAGGTAGATAAGCCTTCATACCCCCATTTTACAGATGCAAAAGCCGGAGAATAAGTCAGTTCTCAAAGACTCAAAGCAAATAAGTGTCAGACTTAAGACTGAACCCATTTCCTTTACCTTGCAAGTTAGAGCCTAACCCACTACGCGGGGAGCCTGTCTCAGTTGCTCTTTCTGGTTTTAAAAGATGCCTAAAAAGAACATGTCGCATTCACATAGTATTTGTTCATCTGTAGATCTCGAAACAATGGCAAGCATTTGATAACCTAACTATGAGCAATCCCACTTTACAAACAGCATAAACAAATAGGCTACATCTACACTGCAAGCTTTTTACACAAGAACAGCCATTCTTGTGCAAAAACTTGCAGAGCGTCTACACTGCACGCGCATTCTTGCGCAAGTACATTTACAGTACAGCATCAGAAAACAGGGCTTCTTCCGGAAGAATTATTCCTCTCCCCATGAGGAATAATCCCTCTTGTGCAAGAGCTCTTCCACAAGAAGGCAGTTTAGACAGGTAACATGAATTTCTTGCGCATGAGAGCGTCCACACTGGCTAAAATGGCCATCAGAGCTTTCTTGCGCAAGAGAGCGTCCACACTGCCATGGAAACTCTTGCGCAAAAGCACATCTCTTGCGCAAAAGCACATGGCAGTGTGGACGCACTCTTGTGGAAGACCTTTTGCACAAGAACTCTTGCGCAAAACAGTTCTTGTGCAAGAAGCCTGCAGTGTAGACGTAGTCATACAGTTTGTAGGAGCTTTGGACAGAGACAAAGCAGTCTTGTGAGTAAAACCAAGCTTTAACCATTACCAGCACATCCACAGATAAGATGTACAAACAAACAAGGGAGTTGTGAGAGGCGGAATCAAAGATGGCTGCAAATTTCATAGCCTTGGCAGACGAACTGGTCTAATTTAAGGATAGCATTCACAGATACTGTGGCAGGCTGGAGTTTCATCTGTGTCAGACTGCCACCCTTCTTCCATATATAAGGCATGTTCATAGTGAATATTTGAGTCAGATAAATAGATGATAGTATGTCCATACAAATGGCACCATTTGGAACAATAAGCTCTTGAGTATTCTACTTCCTTTTTTATTGATTAATGGATTTAGGGGGCATTAAGTTTGCTCCCCTTAAAATAAAAATGAATATCCCCACTGCCCCTGTACCTATATACTAGCTTCCAACCCTTACAGAAGCCATATGAATGCTTAACACATGTTATGACTAAAGTAGAGCAATAGCTACATGTAGGGAAGGATCCTTAAAGGCTTCTTGGCAACACACTGACATTGCCTGCTTTTATAGGGACACACATTGGTGTTCTGTTAATGCCTGCTGTAACCCTTTTAACAGGCCGTGGCTCATGAGGGCTGCTACAAGCTATATTGATTTAATTCCATTCATTCCCAGAGTATACAGATTTCTCTCTTCTGTGAGCCTATTCTTTCCTCCCCACAAACATGCCACACGCAATCAGGGGACAAACAAAAGTAAGGACCATAGGTAGAAAGATCTCAGTTTTGAGTCTGTGAGCCTGATTTTCTTGAAACTCACCTAAGTGCAATGGAGGCACTTGACTGTGGCCAAATGAAACAACATCAGTGTAAGCGAGATCACAAGCTGCAATAAGTTGACAATCACCACAGTAGGAGAATTACACACTGCTCTAACAGCTGCGCACATGGGCTCCCATCATCTTGGATCAATCCCTAGGATATGGGGGTCTCTACAGTGCTTCTGCATATGGAATTTTCCTTTTTGGGAACATGTGAAGGTTATTTCCTTGTTTGTGGCTATCCAAGGGTAACTGGTCCTTTAAAGAAAGGGAGCAGGTTTCACCGTATCATGTGACATACCTTCCCCACCCATCCCCCTGAGCCTTGCTATGCCCATATGTAGCCTTGATGCCCATCAAGTTCAAGTTCTCCAGAGACTGGGGCACTACTGCTTCCTCTGACACCAAAAGGGCCAGCAAACCTTTGTCAAGACAGTTGCCTTATTTTTTGCCACTCAGAAACTGACAAAAGCCAGGCCAACACTAGTTCCATGGCACTTTATGTAGCTCATTTAACCCCTCCCCCCCCCCCCCGAGTTCCTGACATACCATGATTTGTATCGGAGTCCTTGGGCTACCTGAAAAGCCCCTACAAGGTCAAGCTGTGACTCTGGTTATCTTTGTATAAAACCATTTCACAGCTCTGAGGAAATGCCTTCTCTGTGCACCTGCTTCAGTACGGAGAATGTCAGAGACAATATCCACCTTCCTCTTACTGTTTCCAGGGTCTCAAGTCTACATCCGAGCCTTTTAGGATTTCCTTTAACTGAGCCCACTTTTGTTCTTCTTCCACCCACATTGTGACGGGAGTAATCTCTCCCCACCCCATAGACCCACTGTGAACTTTCACACTTTCCTCTATAGCCAAAATATACTGGGGAGGGCATTTGTTTTTTCTCCATCCAGACTAAGTCTCCACAGTTCTTCATTTCAACCCCATAATAATCAGGGACCCCCATCACCCTGTAGCACAGTTTCTTTAACAGTCTGGCCTCCTCAAGCTTTCATAGGGTCCTGTGCCTTGGATCAGACCTCATAATCTGGATGTGGGAAGTGGGGGGAAAAACACCTTATCTGTCCTTGTTGCCCACAATCCATCCACACAGTTGGGTGGGGCCCACATCTCTTTCTCTTTCTGCCTCTGGGCAGCTAATCTCTTCTGGTCAATGGATCCCTTCAAAATGGTGCCATGGAGCCTGGCCACTCCCAACAAGCTCAACTGGCACTTGCATGGGCATTGGTTCTGCTCTGCCTGCCAATTTGGGAGCGTGGCTATCTCTCCCAGGAAAGTCAATGTCGGCAGCTTTCTGTTTTCCCTTCCATCTTTGATTGGGGGGGGGGGAAGGGGAGTGTCCATGGTGCAAATGCCACCATATGTCAAAGGCACCTCTTCGAGCCAAGCATAGCTCCACTGGGACCTGCCTCAGTGTCTCCTTAACTTGGACTCCCTTAAAAAAGAGGCAAATATTCCCCCTTCTGGAGTCCAATTTATTATATCCAACAAGAAGTCTTTCAAAAGAATACCTCAAATCTTTGAAGACTTCGTCTCAATTTTAGCTGGGCCTAGCCCCTCGTCCCAGTCAATCTGTCTTCCCTTCAGAGTTCAAACACTCTTGCCTCTGTCAGAAGCTGGATACTGCTTCCTCCCAGAAGGGCTTTTTTTCTTGCTCCCCCAATACCTCTTGCCTGGAGTTCAGGCTGCTTGAACAAACAACTTCCTGCCTCACCTCAGAAACCTACAGGAACCACCATACTCCCAACAAACCTCTCCCAATCATTTTCCATCTGTCTTTTTTTTAAAAAATAAGGTGTAGATGCCTTCCCTAATGCCCAGTTGGGCAGCAACTAAGCAGTCCAAGTGCATTGGACACTGCTCCCTTCCTTTCAAGGGCCTGTGACAGGAGCCCTGTTGCTCTTGTCTGCTATGACATTTAATCACAAAGGGTCAAATTAACCTGTGCAGAAATGTGTGACATACATGTCACTTCCCGAAAGGGATTTAAGTTGTGCTGTTCCTTCCCACAGAAGTGAATATCATACATAAAGAACACAAACACAGAGTAATATGAAGACACAAGATTTGTAACAATGCAGGTATTCTGATGCCCTCTGACATCAGGGAATGGTCAGCAATCCAGAGGTGGATTTACTCTGTAATAAGTGGGCAAAGTGACAGAACCTTTGGGGGATCTGAAGAAGCAGCTCTCTCTGAACAGGACTGTCATTAGCACTACAGGTGAAAAACCACCCCAGGACACACACTCCTATTAGCCAGAGAGGAAATGGTAGCCTGCATTCTGACACATGTCAGCATCAAGGTTGAGCAGAAAAGCAGTGATGCGGATACCAGCATGTGTACTAGCAGCGTGATTATCCTTACTGCGTTTTATATCTGGAATCAATTGACAATCACCACAACAGGGGATTTACGCACTGGGCAAACTGTTATCCTGCTGAGGTGACCTGTAAAAGGGTGGAATTGTTTATTTTAAATGTTACCGTCACGCTTGTGAGTGGATTATGGGATTCTGCTTCCCTTTAGAAACATTTGTCTGTCTGTGTATCACTATGTGAATGGAAGGAGCATGGAGCCACTTTCACCTTATGCCACCAACAAATGTATGCCTCTAGATCTAAAAATCAGATACTTAGATACAATTTTCCACACATTCCTCTTCCCTAGTCTAAAAATCATCTAGGCTACCTCTCTCCCACCAACTCAGAAACAGTAACCCTTCTTTGAGCTTCAGACCTTAAAATCCAAATCCCTGGGTGTATAAAGATATTAATGATGAGCAATTTCACCTTCACTTACTGTAATGCTACATATCTATAGCTCTCTCATATGTGGAGGATTAGGGGAATCACCATGTTAGTAATAACCTGAAATGTCAGATGTATGTGTTTCCATACTGTGCCAGCTTCCCAAAGAACAGTGTTTATACAAAGAATGCTTACCGCCTGCGGCAGAGATAGCCATATAATAAATTCCATTTAGCTTTTCATTTCTTGGCCATTTTCATTCTACTTGCCCACTAATCCATCTGCCCCTCAGGTTGATTCTAATAATTCAAACTTCTGAGCTTCAATGAACAGCTGCCATTTAAGAAACAAACAAAAAGACAAAGCGCAATCTGTCAGAGAAATGTTTCACCAGTGCTATACTAATAGTGTCTGGAATGTTTTGGCATTCTTTAATATGGAAAATCTATTAAAAAGCTACCAAATTAGGTCCCAATTCTGCAAGCCCTTACACACATGCTTACCTTCACAACTGACAGTAGGAAATTAACTGAAACCATCTGTAGGCCAGCATAGTAGTGAAGCTAAGCGTGCACATTAGCGTTTGCAGGATCGGGACCTTAGTGATTTCATGTACCACTTATGCTATGTCTACACTATGGAGTTTTTCTGGGATACCAGAACTCTGCTGCATCCAGGGAACACATCTGCTCTTCCAAAAAAAATTTCAGAAGAGCAGACACGCTCTTTCGGAAGCCCTGTATTCCTCATTTTATGAGGAATTATGGCTCTTCTGAAAGAGGAGGTTTTTCAGAAAGTTGGCCCCGTGCAGACAGGCCAAATTTCAGAAAAGCCTCTTCCGAAAAAAGAATTGGAAAAAGATACGGAAATTACGAAGAGCAATTTGTGTACCTTTTTCTGAGAAAGAAGTGTAGTATAGACATAGCCCTAGTGTTGCCAATTTTGGTTGGATGTATTCCAGAAATTTTCATCACATGACATACTCTTTCATTAAAGGTTAATCTTTAATTCCTGGAGACTCCAGTCCAACCCTGGATGGTTGGCAACCCTGTGTGTGTATGTGAGAGAGAAAGTGAGCTGATATTTGAATTAACTTCTTTTCTCACCCGACTGCATTATTCAGTCATAACAGGAGGAATTAAGGATAAAAAGGAGAGCTTCACCTCAGAATTTTCTTGCTTTTGTCAGTTAAGGTTAGGACCTTAATAGTATTTCAACTTTTTTTTAATGTATGTTACATATTCTGGGCTTGGGCTCTCTTATGCCTGACTGACATTCAGAAAACAACATGTCAGTCGTCTTTTAGAGAAAACATGCTTGCAGCATGGAGCAGAGGAAATGTGAGCACAGCAAAGAAAGCTGTGAGCAACAGAACATGTCAATGTTCTTCCTAAGTCAGTTGAAAATATTTTCCTGTGAGGACGAGGATCAGATAACTCTAAAGCAGGGGTAAAAGACAGTTAAAATATCTGTTGCAAATAATTTTAATTGCTGCTTTTTCTGTTTGCAAATTATTTAATTTTACAAATTATTTGTTGTTTTCAAATATTCATCAGATTTTATTTGGCTGCATTTCTTGCTGGTGTGTTTACTTCAATTATGCCGTTAACTATTCGAAGTCTGTAACTGATCATTTGAGACCTATGGTATTGTTACTGCTCCTTGGCTGGATTTCTGAAATGTTTTTAAATTAGAAAATTGAAAGCAGCAAAAAATGATCTCCACAATTGTTGAACAAAATATAATTTGAAGGTTTTTTGCATTTACAAGCATTTAGTATACTCATAATAATTAATATAATACTATGAACAACAAACTCATCACTTGTCTGAATTTACTTCTAGCCAAAACTGATGGTTAGTAAGATAAAATGCTTGAATTAATGCCATAACTATTATAGATAGTCCCAAAATGCCTTTGACCTGTCCAGGAGCTGTTGTGTTGCAGCTAGAGCCTGGGACTGAAAGCCTGCGGGGCTTGGATCTAGCAGGCTGCTTCAGAGGCTGTTGATTGTCCCGAGAGGGCAGAGACTCTGGCTGTGCCTGTGGCTGAGAGGGGCCTACATAAACCTGCATGGGGGTAACTGTGAGTAACTGAGCTCTTTGGGAAAGTGCTTCCTGGGACAGAGCACAGAGAATAGACAGACTTTGGGTCCAAAGAGTGGCAGAGTGACCAGCCCAGTGAACCAGAGCTGCTGGCATTTGGTGGGGCCTGCTCCAGTGGCAGAGGGATTTTGCAGTTGGCTGCTCAGCTTGGACTAACACACACACAACCTGCACAGTGCTGTCTCCACTCCAACTACAGACCTTCAAGGACTCCCATGCAAGATTCTGGGACTCCAGAGGAGTGCCCACTCTGGGGTGGGATATATGATGGCAGTGCAAATGCCAGATGGAGAAGTTTCCTTTCTTTCTGTGTACTTTTTAATTGATTTTGTTCACTTTCAATCTGTTCAATCCTGTTTCATTATTTTGTTAAGTAAAAATGTGTTAATTCTAATTTAATCAGTTAGATATATCTTATTTATAATTGTTATCTTGGAGTTAGTTTCAGGTTATTACTGGAATAATTTTATTTCCTGGAGGCTCCCAAGGCACACCATAAGTGTGTACAGGGCAAGCCACATAGAGATACCGCCATTGTAAATTCTTTAGGAGAAAGGGACTGCAGCAAGGGGGTGGATAGGGAATCCCCAACTAAACAACATCCCCACTGGGGTACTCGGGATCTCCTTTTATGTTAAAACATCAGGTGCCCAGGCATACATGTGAGTGTGACCTGCTCCCGAGTAACCCAGGGAGGAAAAAGGAGGGTTACACATGGATCCTCAGAATGGAGAGGCGGAATATGACACAGATTCCTGGCTCAAGTATATAGCGTTTCTCTGCCTTTTGCAGAAGGAGGTGAGGAACTTAGGGACAGTGTCCTTCACAGGATTGTATGAGGAAATCACTACCTTCCTTGTTTCAGTGAGCTAGGTCTTCACACAAATGGCTAGAAAATAATTCCACAATAATGAGTGAGCTTCTTTTAAATTCCCAAAACAAACAAAAAAAAGTCATTTAAAAAACTAGCTCAGGTTTCTTATGGTGGTAATAATGTTTAGCCTTTATATAATCCTTATCACATTCAAAGCATTTTGTAAACATTGTGGAGAATCCTGCCTGCGTTATCATATTTCTATAGCACTTGGGGCTCTGGATAAGCATTTATGAAATATACATACATCATATGAGAAGATGTGTTGAATGCTAGTTATGAATAAGGCATGCAGAATTTCACCTGTTGTCTAATGATTCCTTACAGAACTCCTTTGAGCTAGGTGCAGGAAGTATTATTTCCATTTTAAAGATGGGGAAAAAATGAGACAGAAGAGATGAATCACTTGTTTAAGGCTACAGACGAGTCAGTGTCACAGCCAGGACTAGAACTCAACATTTCTTGATTCTTTTGAATATATCCAGACCAGCATTCCACTTCTACCGTAATTTAGAGAATATAACCTGCAGGTTATATTTGTTTTTACAAACCCCACACACACGCCCCCTCAGGGTATACTCGGTTGCAGGGTATACAAAATTTTTTTTACACACCAGCTCACCGCCCGGTTCCTCCACAGACATAGGAAGGGGCAGGGAAGCACTCATCCAGCTGTGCAGGAACCGGGCGGTGAGCGCTCCCCTGCCCGGTTCCTGCGCAGCCTCCAGCCTCCGGGTGGTGAGCACTCCCCCACCCGGTTCCTGCGCAGCCTCCAGCCTCCAGGTGGGGGAGCTCCCGGTTCCTCCGCAGCCATAGGAAGGGGCAGGGGGAGCGCTCATCCAGCTGTGCAGGAACCAGGTAGTGAACACTCCCCTGCCTGGAAGCTGGCGGCTGCGCAGGAACCGGGTGGTGAGTGGCTGGCTAATTTCCCCCCAGCCCCACACCATAAATATACCCCCGACACAACCTTGTATACCCCACGGGTTATACTCATGCATGGGGTATGCAAGATTTTTTTAACTCAAAAAGCAAAAACTGCGGGGTATATTTGGGTGCGGGGTATATTCGCTAAAAGACGAATACTCTTTCCTTTTCTTAGGAAGGGAGGAATAAGTAGAGCCCTGGGTGAATACAGAGTTGGTATCCACATCTGCATCTGCAAAAATGATCCACAGACATAAAGTGGATCTCTGAAAATTTGCAGAGTTCTAAATACAAAAATTGTATCTGTGTCCACATCCATATCTGCAAAAATGAGCTGTGGATATCCACATGGATGCAGCTACCTGCAGATATAAAGCAGATATCCACAGATTTGCAGGGCTCTAGGAATACGGGAGAAATGAGGACTAACAAATGAAATACAAGTTCACTAGGTAAGGCAGCAGAGAAGAAAGTCTGTTCAGTTCTGAGATGTGTACTGGCTGAGAAATCTTTCATGCCATTGCAATATAGCTTTTGCTTGTAAGACTACACCTGAAATCCTGTGCTATCTTGGGTCCCCATGTTTTTTAAAAAAGATTCAAAGAAAGCAAAAATGTGCAATGAAACTGAAATAAGCAATAAAAGGAATTGGAGACTTTGATTTAGTTGCAATGAAACGTAAAGGGAAATGAGTTAATTTAGCTCAATGGCACAATGCTTATGGGGACAGATGAAACCTTTATGTGAGTTAGATGGCAGTGAACTTGTTTTAAAAAAATTAGGCTGTCCAGCCCATCCTATCATCCTCTCAAATATTTGCCCCTTTCTAGAGCTGACCTAAACTGAGTTGATCTGAAAGCTCTACGATGTTTGATTCACTGTTTATCACATAGTTCTTCACTTTTGGATTTTGTTCAGGACCAGAAAGGCCAAAATACCATTAAAAAGCTGTTCTGATGTTTCAGGCCAGATCCAAGGCCTTTGTAATGGGATCATACTTGCAACCTGAAGTCCAAAAAATGATTTCAGAGACCTCCTGCTCTCATCAAGTTTTCTGAGTCTAGTCTGTAGACACACCAAAATCAGACTATTTGGATAAGATTCAGAAAAGCAAGCAAGGATTCTGAGTTCCTTTCCAGAGGAAACCTTTTGAGATATTTCCCATTGCTATGCTAAATACTCAGTGGAATGTTGAGTTGACCATTAGTGGTAAGGGCCTGATCCTTCAAGTCTCCTAGACTCTGAACTCCCACTGACTTTATTGGCACAGGGTATGTCTACACAGCAAAGTTATTTCAAAATAACTTTACCAGCGTCTACACAGCCAACCCCCTATTTCGAAATTAAATCAAAATAGCGAAATTGGTAAACCTCATTCCATGAGGAATAGCGCCAATTTTGAAATTGCTATTTCGAAATAAGCGCTGTGTAGATGCTTATGTCGAAATAGGGGGCCTCCAGCCCTTCCCAGGGTGCCGTGGTGGCCACTCTGAGCACAACCAAGAAAACTCCTCTCCCTCCCCCCCTCCCCAGAGACCTTAAAGGGGTAGATTCTGGCCACAGTGCCTGTGCCAGCTCCAAGCCTGCCAGCCTAGAGCCAGCAGTCGCTGCGCCTGACCCAGTGGCCCCAGCATGAGCCAGGCAGCCAGTGCCAGCCAGCCCTCCACTGCTCCCCAGGACCAGTCTGCCAGCTCCCAGGAGCCAGCCAGGGGCTGGAAAAGGCAGGCACCTACCTGGTCCAGTGCGGAGATCAGGAACCTAATTCAGGTTTGGGGGGGATGCCTCCAATGTCCATGATCTCTGCACTAAACGGAGGAATACAACAGTCTACAGGTGGATGGCTGCCAGCCTGGCCACCAAAGGCCACATGCGAACCCAGGAGCAGGTTCGCATGAAAATAAAGGAGCTGCAGCAGGCGTATGCCAGGGCTACAGGGGGCAGCTCCCAACCAAGGGCAGACCCAGACCCCTGCCCCTATTTTGATGCTGTGGACTGCATCCTGGGGGGCAGGATAGTCCATGCCCCCCAGGTGGTCATTGACCCTGGGGCAGAGCTTGCTGCCTCCTGCTGCTCCAGCCCCTGCTGCCTCCCCAGCTACCACTCCTCCTCCCACTCCTTCTCCTCCTCCCGCTTCTTCCTCCCCACCCTCCCCACACCCCCAGGGATGCCGAGGCCCCCACACCCACAGTGATGGGAGACAGTTGGGCCAGTGAGACCCCCCCCCAACCCTGATCCCTGAGCTTCTCCTCCCCCTTCCTCCCCTTGCCTCCCCCTGCCAGCTGCCTCCTCCCAGGTTTCCCCCTCCCCTCTCCCACCTTCTTTCCCCAGTCTCACCTCAGTTTCATTCTCCCCCCCCCACCCCAGTTTTGTTCAATAAAACGGCTTTGTTGTAATGAACTCATGTGTCTTTTATTGTACAGCAGGAAGGGGGGTTAGGGAGGGGTAAGTGGAAGGACATGAGGGAGGAATGAGGCACAAGCCCCCAGTGGGGCACACCAGGGAGACTGTCACTGCCTGCAGAACGTGCTGCCAGGCTCGCAGTAACACGTCCAGGAGAAGCCCCAGAGTGCCCAGGGGGCGGCTCCGGCTCCATGCTGCAGAGTGCAGTGGTGTCCTGAGTGAGGGCTACCAGAGCACACAGAGAAAAAAATGCTTTGCTGTCCCTCAGTGAGGTAGGCAAGCAAGCAGGGAAACCTTAGAACTGGCTGTCCAGGGGGGTCCCTTTTAAGTCTCAGATAGTCTCAGGCAGCAGCCATACAAGGTAACTCCTGACCTGATGCCCTGCCAGAACCGGTTCCGGCCAGCCTTAAATGCGATTCAGAGTCCTATCAGTGTGGACGTGCTATTTCAAAATAGCAAAACGCTATTTTGAAATGCATTTTGTGTCTAGACGCATTATTTTGAAACAAGCTATTTCAAAATAACTATTTCAAAATAAGATATTTTGAAATAATGCTGTAGTGTAGACATACTTACAGAGAGCTTGGAGGTTTCGGTCCAAAATGAGAAGCCGTGGTTTTAAAGTAATTAATGTTTGTGAAGTACTCCGCTACTATGGTGATGGGTGCCACATAATTACCTAGATAAGGATTAATTGCCAAAGACATTAGCTTCTTTGATGTGAAAAACATGGGAATTTTTGTTAATATTTTTGTGAACAATAAATCTGACTAGGTTTGCCCACATTCTTTATTGCTAACCACTGAGAGTAAAGGAGTTAACGTCCTCTGCTGAGACAGGGAAAGAGGAATTGGTGGATGTCAAAAACACCAGTCTCAGATGGGCCTATGAAGAACCAAATGGAATGAATACATGTGAATGGAGGGTCCTGCATAGATAATGGAAACCTTAGTGCCTGACAACCAAGGAAGGAGAACATGTAGCCTCTTAAAGTTTCTAGCAACGTTTGCTGCTCTGCTCAGACAGGGACACAGATTCAGAGAGACTAAGATGGATACCAGCCATCTTTACGGACAAAGAAGGCAGTTGCTTCTGCCAATATAGACATAATGTTACACTTTTCCCTTCTGACCTAAGGTTTCTCAAGACTGTACACACATTGACTAATAATTGCTTGTTTTGAAAAGGCTTCCTAGTGGCATTGAACTACTTACTGGTTGCATTACTCCCTGAACATCATAGGTGCCACCTCTGTGGGCACTCTAGGCCTGGAGGATCATAGAAAAAAAAATAGTGGATGCTTAGCACCCACCAGCAGCTAGCTTCCACCCACCCTCCCTCTCTCCCTCCCAGCTCTTTCTGCCCGCCAGCAGTCCCACCAACCAACTTCTCCCCCTTCCTCCCAATGTTTCCTGCCCACTATGATCAGCTGATCAGCAGCATGCAGAAGGCACTGGGAGGGAGATGGGGGCAGGAAGAAGTGTGGTGTGGGGTAGGAGCTTAGGGGAAGGGTTGGAGCGGACAGGGCCTGGGGAGGAGTGAGGGCAGGAAGGAGTTGGGGTGGGGACTTGGGAGAAGGGGACGGGGGGGGGCAGGGCCTGGGGTGAAGCACATGGGTTGAGCACCCCCAGGGCCCACAGAAAGCTAGTGCCTGTGCCTGAAGTGATTAAAGTTCTACAAAGATTAATCTGAACTTACTGAGACTTGCTGCTGCTTCTTAGCATATGCCCAACTTGCCTCATGTGGCACATGACAGGGATTCCTCTCTGAAACTGATCCACTGGTTGGGATCGTTAGCTTCCCTGACTTGGGCTGGGTACTGATGAGAAGTGCAACATGAACACTGATCCATGTCCCACATCGGGATTTGCTGTGCAGTAGCCAGAGAGACACAGAGTACTGGCATCTGAAGGCTCAGTATGAGTTCTAGCACTTCAACTCCAGAGCTCGTCCTTGTGAAAACAGCTTAGGGCTTGGTAAGTAACTGGGGGACTTCCAAAAGCCTGAATAAAGTCTGGGGCATGAGCCACTGTAAGTCTATGACATGTCACTCTTTGAGGAACTGGACAGAGAAAGAGTGGAGCAATTTATCTGCTGAGGTAGTTATGGTTGGTTCAATACAGATAGACAACTAAAGACTAGCTATGTGGAAAGAAGGGACTAACTATGTCTGCCTGGTGCATCAGACCCTAACCCAAGAGAATTGGATTCTTAACTGCAGAGCATGAAAATATTCAGATTAAGATTTTTGTCACAATTATTTTTAGTGAGGTCATGGACAGGTCACAGTCAATAAATAAAAAGTCACAGAAGCCCATGACCTAGCTGTGATGTTTACTAAAAATAATGGGTGGGGGCAGCGTTCCCTCTAGCAGCCCAGCCTCACAGGTGATTAATCAGCCCCGCCCACTCAGAGCTCCAGGCACGAAACGTGTGGATTAATCACCTGTGAAGCTGTGCTGGCGTGAAGCGTAGCAGGAACACTGGTGGGGGACTGATGTGGGGATGACTGAAGCCTTAGCATGGCAGAATGAGATCCTGAGCCCCACTGCTAGGGGCAGGGGTTTGCCCAGCAAACAGACTTAGGTAATGAGGACAATTGTCAAACCAGCTGAAGGACTGCAGAACAAGCAATGGCGGCACAGGCTTCAGTCTGAAAAAAGAGAGTTTGCCTATTCACTGCAAAATCAGTTCAGCCTCCAAACTGCTTCTTGTCCTTTCTGCTGAGACTGCCCCCGAGGATGCCTGCCATGCTATGGGGTGTAAGTGTCTGGCAAGGCTTGTTACCTGCTATGAACTGGATAGAGCTCACCAACACTTAATGTAGTGTTTTTAAAATTTACAGTTGTATTTTGTACTCAGATTTTGATCTTTTTTACTGTAACTTTGTTATGGGTTTCAGATATTTTACCAGATTCCTTTTACCTTTTGAGGACAAATATTCATCGAAAGTTCTGTCCAGAGATTGTTCCATGCAGCTTCTTTGCCCTAGGATCAGATTTCAGGCAGCCAGAGCAGGTTACTGACTCCTAGACTCTTAGCTAATCCACATTCCTGCAGGAAGAGTTAAGCAGACCAGCTGCTGCAGAGGTCCAACTTCAAGGCTACGTCAAGACTACATGGCTCCATCGACGGAGCCATGTAAAATAGTTTATTCGGCATAGTCAAAGAAGGGGGGATTTAAATAATCCTCGCTTCATTAAAATAAAAATGGCCGCTGCGCTGTGCCGACGATCAGCTGATCCGTGTAGCCCAAATCTATGAACATTCTTTTTTTCCACTCCCTTGAGCACCACAAAGCCTTAATCTGCCCATATGTGATATGCTGCCCCCACAGTAATGATAATAGGGCTAATGATATAGGCATTGAGTGGAAGGGTCCCCATGGTGGGGGTAAGGAAGAAATCATTAATGTGCTGGACTCCATTTTGAGTTTTCCTGACTCCATCTTGAACTGTGCAACTCAGTGGAGGTAAACAAGAAATAGCTACAACTGGCTTTTCATGCCAAGAACCTCATTTACCTCAGATGTGCACTCCGCTGTACACAGCACTGAACTTTTGCACACATCACAGGGATAATTGCACTCAGCACCCCACTTCATTTTCCCACCCATGAATTGATAAAAGGACTGCCCCTCATGGGTCAGGTGGCTTCTTCGTCTTACACCTGGACAACAAGCATGTGGTTCTGCTCTCTTCGTGACGAAGGCCCGGAGTGGAGTTCTCAGATCCAGCCGCAGTAAAGAAGTCACCAGAGTGATTGGAATCACTGGACCATCGTGAGTGCTTCTCTTCACATCCCCTACTGAAGGGTGGGGATTTGTGTTTAGGGCACACTCAGCGAGGTCCTTTGGTTCCTCCCACTCATCCCGGATTCAGATCCTTGTGGTGAAAGCCCTCTGCGATCCAAAGGAGTCCGTGGTTAGCCCTGAGTAACGTCAAGGGATCACCTAGTTTTCTTCCTGAACAGCAGAGTCCCTGCTGAACAGTCGCAGGTCTTAGGTCGCAGCTCTTTAGCCACTTCTTCCATCGCATACAGTAATATATATATTTACCTTTGCTTTATATCTAGGGGAACTGTCTTATCTGTTGTTGTTACCCCAAAAATATTCTCACTGGAGACCACCCAGGATTACACTAGTATGGGTTTATTTCCACTAGGTAAAACTAAAGAGGAGAAAGCAGCCACCAAAGGTTTAAGCTAAAGAAGATAGAACTCTCTCTCTCTCTCTCTCTCTCACACACACACACACACACACACACACACACACAGACAAGCAAGCAAGCACACATCCCTCCATTCATTCCTGCCCTCAGGCAATCACACACTTACACAGACATATAGGTTGCAGAAGGAGCCAAGGCATGTGGATCCTGGAGGGTCTGTCTGCTCATCATGGCTGGGGAAGCTGGTCAGGAGGAAAGACACTGGAGGGGAGCTTCTCAGGATCAGTGAAAGGAAAAAGAGAAAGAGTCTCACATGTGCTCCCTCTCTTTATATAGTGTCTGAATGGCTCCTGTGACTCATTCACCTTGTCATCAGGGAGCATGCCCAGACTTCCCTTTATCCAGCAGAGAGCATGCCCAGACTGTGATGATTCATTGAAATGTGCTCCATTGTTCCAAGCCTTCTTCAAACACACTCTCACACTCACACACTCTCTCCATTCACCCAGGAGAGAATGCAGCTTAGGGAAAGTTACAAGCAAGGTGGCTGAGAGATACAAAGATTACAAAGTTGCAGTTTACATAAATTTGAGAGTTACACAGATTACACAGTTTGACAAAGATCACAATGAGTTACAGTTTAAAACCTTAGACCTTACAGCTTGGTGTAGCTTTGGAAAATCCATGTATATAAATCAAGTAAGCTCAGGCGGAGGCTTTTTTATGCAACAGTTGTTACTTCTAGTTTTGAGGCTGTGGGTTGATTATGTACTGGTGTTTGGGGTTTTGTTATTGTATATGGTGTTACCTGCTCTGTATTCTTTAAATTGCTTTAATAGATTGGTTAAATTCATACCTGACTCTGTGTTTATTTGGGGTCTGAGCCACTGGTGATAGATACAGTGTGCTGGAGAATCTGACTTCTGGATTCTGGAACATTTAACATCGTAAAGTCAGTCCAAATTCCAAATTTATTAAACGTTACTGGGTTCCAGGGTAACAGTGAGCATATGTGAATTCTCTAGTCTTGTTCTTACGCTGTTCCTTCTCCATTGTTTATTTGATTGAAGACAAGGGACAGCTAGACACAACAGCCTTGAAGATTCAATATGTTGTGCATGTTTCCAGACAGAGATCCCTACTGATCTATGTAGCTGAAGTGCAAGGTAGATCAGCTAACCTTTATTTACTAGCAATATGTTTTAAAAAATGAATAATTGAAAATATTTTCTCCCCTATTACAGTGCAGTTTAAAAAGACTACAAAGTAGACATGGGGCCATAGGATTTACCACACTGGATCAGACCCATTGATCCATTAAATCTGGTACCCTGGTCTTGTGGTTATGGTCAAGTGTTACAAAAGATGCTTTACTAGCAGTCTCAAGCCCATAAACAAGAGAAGCACACTTGGCCCAAAACACAACTGAATTCACCAAGACGTGCCCATCATTTCTAATACTAATTGCCTTAATACAAGCTAGGACTGAGTTGACTTTGCAATTGTTTAATGGTAATTCACTAGTGGAGTAGTCAAAAGCAAGTTCCCACTTCAATGACTGCAGAAAGTCAGTGTTCTAGACATTACAAAGAACATCTCCCAAAGTAGTCTAGATATATGCTTTTCAGACATTACATGTTTTAATTTTTGGTTATAAAAAGAAAAGCCATACAGCAATACAATCCTTAACACAAAATCTATTCTGAAGACAGGCATTAGTATAAAGGAAAGCTGTAAGATGAAAATTAAATCAACTCTATTGTTACAATGTGTAGATGTGTAAAGAGTATTATTTTATGTTTGAATAATCTAATTCCTATGAAAGTGCCTGAATGTCTGAAGGCAAGACTAGCAGTATGTAGATAAGTACATGTCTCAGTAGGCTTGTGCCATGTGAGAAGCCCAGAAGAATTGTTCAACATTGCAGAATAACTGAATAACTTCTCCAGCATTGCAGTAGCTGCTAGAAATTCCAATAATAGAATTGTGCCATATATTGCAGAGTGGGGGAGGAAGGGGAAACTTATTTCTCAAGTCAGTATAATGCTCAAGAAAGCTGCTTGGATTAGCAGCTCTGAAGAATGAAGTCCTCATCCCAGAACAGCATTTCAGTGGCCACTGCAGTACTATATGTTGCAAATGTGTTCTGAAGAGAAAGGTTATTAGGAGCAAGAACGTAATTCAGTTTCCAATGTTCCTTTAGAGCCTGATCCAAAAGCCCACTCAAGTCAGAGGGAGTCTTCTTTAACTTTAATGAGCTATGGATCTGACTCTCAATCATTTGACCAACTACTGCAAAACCATTTCTCTGGTAAGCAATTTGGAGCAAGATTTTGCAGGCGTGGTCCCACTGGCCTCTCTGTTGAAAAAGGGGTGCCATGTAGTGCTGAATGCGGAGAGATGTTTGTGCTTGTGATGTGAATATTTGTCCATTGCAAACTGGAGTATGAACCCCTCCCCCCCAAAAAACCCTCTCATTTTCTACATCTTTTTGCAAATACTAATCTGTTTTTCTTGTTTACAAATAGTTCCTCATTTTCTGTAGGGTTGCCAGATAGTTTCACAAAAAATACCGAACATGGAGGGGAAAAAATTGGTTGAGCAAAACAAAACAAAAATAGCTGCACAAAAAAAGGGTCACTGTGCCTTTAAATCCCCACATGTCCTCCTCCCTCACCAGACGCGGCATGGGATGAATGTCCCAAGCAGCCTTCCATCCGAGAAAAACAGAAAATACCGGACATTTTACATGTCCGGTATTTTCTGGGGTTTTTTACCGGACAGAAGCCGCAAATACCAGACTGTCTGGGCCAATAACGGACACCTGGCAACCCTAATCTTCTGTTGCAGTCCCTATCATTTTAACTTGCTCACCTCTTCCTGTGCTAAACAAGTAGGGTCCTGCTTGGAACAAATATAAGTCGGCTAAATCTCTAGATGAGCCATAGCACCATCTGTATTACTCTGATTGGAGTCAATAGTAGTTCTTAGTATGAATTAATTAGCAGAATCTGCCCCAATAGCACTAGTTAGATGGGACAGATGAAATGTTGGCCTTACTGAAGTCAGTGGGAGTTTTGCCACTGACTTTAATGGAGTCAAGATTTCACCTAGAGCTTTTACCTAAAACAATTTTGTCTCCCCTCCCTCTTTTAAAATCAGTTGAAAATGGGTAGTGTACAGCAGTGATCCCCAACGCGGGTGCCATGGCGACTGCTGGGGCATTTATGTGCGCCTGCCTAGTGACCAGGGCCGGCCTGAGCCATTCTTGTGACCCGGGCACGCGGCGCATGCACGGCCACGGGCGCACAGCGCATGCACGCCCCCGGGCACGCAGAGCATGAGCAGTGCCGCCCCCAGGCGTCTGGCAGCCCCAAAAGGTTGGGGACCACTGGTGTACAGGATAGAGGTTTTAATGAAAGTATGCTCCAAGAATTAATGGGCAAGAGTAGTGAATCCATTTAGTAGAGATAATAAACACTAATGTATATATTAGTAGAGGAATTTACAGGGAATTGATATATTCCAACCCCACCTCCCTTCTGCCTCCCAAGCCACCATTATGATGTCTCCTACCGGTTAGATCAATTTCTTAAGGTTTGTAATTACATTATTTGTCTAAGCCCATCAGAAGGAATGAATAGTATGGTGTGATTTGACTCATTGCTTTCTGTCATTTAATTGTTTTATACAACAACACAGTTTAACGAGACTTAAAATTCTCAAGCTGAAGGCCTAGGTGATAATTTTTTTCAACATTATGTTACCACTTAATGTAAAAATGTTATATAAACAATATTCACCATAACTGCCACTAGTAAATTATAGCTAACTACAGCTTGCATATTCTAGTTACTGGTTTTCAGAAGATTATTGAAGTAATCTGTGTGCAATTTTGTATTATGTTGTTAATAATACATTATGTTGTTTGGATTTTCTCTTTCTTATTCAGAAACTCAGAGGTTAAGAAAACATTCAAAATGCTGAGGATACATGTAAGTGAAATATTTAATGTCTGTCAGTATTCATAAAAGTTACATTGTTTACATAGGGTTCATTTCTATATAATAAAAATTTCATCTTCATGAAAAGGTTTTCTGGCAAGTCTTGCATATGTTAATTTGTTTAACATATGCTTTGGATATACAGCTAAATAGCAATATAGTTTAAAAAAGCTTTCTGCAAATAGTACTTTGAACAATTACAAAACCTCATTACTAAAGAATTTGTTATTTTTACACTTGCTTGTTGTCTTGTTAAACTCAGCTGTGATTTGGAATGGACAAAGATCAGCTCTTTCTTAGGACAGCCTGTTCTTAACAGTTCAACAAATTTGTTCATTGCATAGTGAAGATGTAAACGTTGCAGGATTCCATAAATTATACCTTTGTATTCTAAAAAGTCATTGATGGTTTTGCATCCTATACTGCATATGCTTTCCTATGCTGATTTTATTGTGTTAGTTTTGTTGTTGAGGCTGATGGAATTATTATTAATTTTGTTTTAAATATGTCAATTGTACACAACAAATGAAGAGAAGAAAATTTAAAATGTAAACACTAAAAGAAATAATTTTACACTTTGCAATAATATTGCCACCTCATTATTTTGGTTTCCTATGTATAACATGATAGAAATGTACTATACTGCTTCTTTTCAAAAACTGAATTAAAATTAATTTCAATGGTTAGATATGTGTTTACATAAAGTTAACTATGTTTGCATCAAATAAAATGTTTATTAATGAAAGCTATTTAGTATACAAGAAACATCAAAGAGAAAATTCATCATACAGAAATGTACACTATTGGTGACAGATGGAAAAGTGCATGCAGATTTCTTTGTCTTATTAAAAAAAGAAGTCAGAAACAATTGTACTAAAATTACTGGGTTTTGATCCCTATGATCTTAAATGAATGAAAAGTTTTTCCTCTGAATTTACAATATGCCATTTAACAGATATGACTAATACACATTAGCAAGCAGGTGGAATGAATGCATTGGGATTTTATTTTACAAGTACTTGTGCTTGACAAATGTGACTTTTATTTTTTTAAAGAAGAATTGTCTTCAAATATGGGCTGGGTATATTTGCTGCCAGGTTGCTCTGCTTTTATACACAGTTTCTCTGAATTTGTTTTTAATACCATACAAATTGTTTAATCCTTTTGTTCTGATATTTAAACACCATAAAATAACATGTGTTTTGTTAACATTCAGGAAATGACATTTGAGTTTTTTATTTTATTTTTTAATTTTTGGCTCAATATATTTTTAAATGTATGATTATCATAACCTAATAATGTCTTTGTCTTCACTGCAGTGGATTTCCGATCAAACTTTTCCCCTTCTTTTAATACTTTAGGGAATTTTCAAACGTCGGGATGTTTGGCTGTAATGCCCCAAGATTTGTTCTCCCTGAAAGAAATCATAGTGACAATTTATTAAACTACAGAGCAACCTGGCTTTTAGGGGTCTGCAATTCTAGTTTGTGTTCAATATACCTAGCATTAAATCTTGATTCACTTCACCATAATTATTTGTTATATTTTTCATGCAATTACTTTAGCTGCTAGTTATTGAGTTTTAAAAGCCTAAGATAAGGTTGCAATATCAAATCAATGGGGCATTACTTTTCATGTGCAAAAAAGTACATTTACTACGGAGAAAGTGAAAACCTAAAAAGAAATCACATTTATAAGCTTGCATTCCCATTTTTTACACCATTCATTCATTCATTCATTCATTCATAGTGAAAATGCAGAGACACATTGGTACAGATAGACTTTAAATTAAAAAAAAACTGATGGGAAATAAAACTCCTTGGATCCAAAATGATTTATTCACACAAATTTAATAGGATATATCACAATTGTTTGGTCCATAAATATTTAGGGGAAATAGTTTCTATACAATGCATTTATCAATTAACAAAGAAACATGGACAATTTTGCTAGACCACTTACTGTACTATAAACACGAAGCTCAATATATAAGATTATTGAATTTATCAACTATATCTGAAAGAGTGCACAACTGCTTTCTATGACATGTTTGTCCCCTCTAACAGGATACACCATAAAAAGAGTTTCAGAAATAAGAGGTAAAACAGTACAAAACTAGTGAGGTGTCAAAAGGGCTTAAAACAGTTAATTTAACAAACAACACATATATCCTGATTTTTCACAAACTTACTCCCAGGTTATATCATAAGGCACATAGTAGAACTGAGTTATAATTAGTCTACTTAATAAAGTAGATCTATAGTACCATATATTGTTCTGTCAAAGAACAAAATTTATAAGTATCAATATTTTACCTGTAAAAGTGTATTAATAAAGATCTCAGCCTTACCAAGGTTGTTTGGTCTGGTTAGTGGTAAATGCCCATAAGGTAATAGAAATTGGAAAAGTCAAGATTTAAGCTCCATAGAAGATGATAACCATACTTGCTAAATATATAATGGCAAACACACCTTTCTTCTATTACAGTGTTAACATCTCTTCCATCTTTTTTTAAAAAATAAGCTACTTTTCTGTGCTAATTTTCTAAAAACCCTGAGCAAAAGTTACAATAATGCACTTTAATGTGGGCAGTGAACTGTCAATACATAACCACACATTTCTACAGCCAAAAAGGACACCTCTAAAATATATTAAATAGCCACTTTCACCACCAAAAGAGAAATTTGATGTGGTCTAAAAAGTGGATTATATGTGCAAAGTTATTCTTAACAATCCACTAAAAGCAAGATGTAGATCTTGACTGGTTGGTTGTTTCTGAGACTTTCCACAGTCTAATTGTTTTTAACTACATTAAAAGGGAACAAATGAACATTCACCACTGCCCAGACCATTCAGACTTTTAGCTTAATTAAAATTAAAAAAAAGAAAGAAAAATCGCTATTGTAAACTAGGAAATGTATTTAGATCAGCATCCACAAGGGCTTCTGAGTTTATCTGCCTCAAAGCTATCCGCTGCCAATTCCAAATTTCATAAGAATTCTTCTAATGCATTATTCCTTTATACAAAAGTTAAAAAACTAAAGTATATATTAGAAATATTAATGTACTAAAGATTTAAGTTCATGTATTAAACAAAGTGTCTGATACAATCCCATGAAACATCTAAAGTAAATTCAAAATAGCATGAGTAAAATGTACTAAAATCAGTTTCCTTAAACATCTTAATAAATTATATTTTGCTTATTTCCATCTTCCCTGAAAAAGTTTAATTTGTCAAGAATTGTCTTAGTAAAAAACATGTGTATGCTTTTAGAATTTCCTCCTACAGTCACTAAAGTTAATGGCAAATCTCCCATTGGCTTTAATGGTGCAGGATCATGGCCATGTAGAGTGGATTGTTTACATTTTTTAAATTGAAATCAGTGGCATTTACGACAGAGAGGGAAAAATGAAATTTTGCCTACACAACACTAATACTTGTATTGAATTATTCAGCCTTGAGGCCCAAGTCCACAAACAGTAATGCACCAGAGTTACTTTATTCATGTGAGAAAACCCATTGAAATCAGTGGGATTTTTCATTTGAGTAGTTCCTCTGTTGTTTATTTCAGTGAGACTCCATACATGTGCAAAGTTACTCTGGAGCATAAGTGTTTGCAGGATCCAGGGTACTGGGTGTGCATAACACAGAATTCACAGACCAAGGGCCTGATCTTGCAATCTTTACCCACACTCCACTCCCACTGAGCCTAATTCTTCAAGTCCTCCAACCTTGCCCTACTCCCACTGATGTCAATCGACATTCCACATGCGTGAATGGCTTGCAGGGTTGGGTTTGTTGACCTGCGTGGGAATTTTGGGTGCTCAATGAATACAGAGTCAAGTTCATAACTAATATTTATACAAGAAGAAGAAGAAAAAGTATTGATTCTTGGAATGCCTCTATTCCAATTCCTAATTTGATTTGTTTTGTGGGTGTCAAAAATACATAGTTTGAAACTTAAACATGTATTATGAAAATAATGTTAGAATTAGGACTCTGAAACTCCATAAATGCACATACAATCCTGGAGCAGCAAACTATTGGTTTTAAATGAAGTGTAAAAGGCCTTTTTATCAGGTTATCAGAATGGGAACAAAATTTTCTTCTCCTTTGTGACTCCCCCCAAGATTCTGGAAATAAGTAATATACAATTTTAAGAGGCACTTATTAGAATGATTCATAACCTTCCTTTAATTATCCTGATGAATTAAAAAAATCCAAATACAATTTATAGACAAAATATGTTCATTTATAATGGAGACATATTACTGCAAACTCATTTGCCAAGTGGCTGCAGATGCTACACACCAAGCTGTTTGTTTTTCCCAAATATTTTGTGGGTTTGTTTAAAAAAAATAAAGTCTTGTAAATAATAATAAAGAATAATAATAAAAAAACTCAAATGTTAGAAAAGGTTCGTTAAGGTAGTTTGTGAGGGGCTCCCGGATTCGTGGCTGTCCAAGTTAGAGGTCACTGATGTCACTACAGTGATAGTGGGATTGGTCAGGTCTGTTAAAGTGGTCGCAGTGCCGGGTGGAGTGAGTGCGCTGCTGTCTGCTGAGGGCGGTGCCGGAAGTGACGTGCCATCAGCTTTATCGACACCCCCATTCTCCTGCCGCAAAAGGTTCCTTCTGAATTTGGCTCTTGCGTTTTGGAACCAAACCTGCAAACCAATCCCAATTGATTTCTTTACCGATGTTTGCTTTTCGTTTTTGCTTTTATGTATTTGTATGTTTGTTTTTGTTTGGCAAGTCATCTACGTAACTCTACATCTTTGTTTACTGCTAGCTTGTATCATTTCCATCATACAAAGGCATCTGTACTCTAGGCCTTGCACTGTGTGTGCTGACTAATGGCATATTGAAGCCCATGATCTCTTAGAGCAGCCTTGCAGAATTCTACTTACCCACTCATCCAAGGAGAGTAACTTTTTGGATGGGCAAGTAACATATCCTTGGGGGTGAGGAGATGTTTTTTCCATTACCTAGGTCATCATGGTAAAGGATGGGTAAGGATTTTGTGCTTGGGCTGGTAAACTTTTGTGACCATTTTTAAAGTCTGGTCACTTAAGAAGGGGAAATTACGCCATCCCCTATAGCACTAGTTATTAATATGGGTTTCCTAGTTCTTCTCTACCATACATAGCCGTGGGTTCATTTTAAATGTTTTAGGTGACATGTAACACAGGCAAGCATATCATGCTAATAGAGTCTCCCTCTGCCTCGATCCCTGCCCTCTGAGCATTGCACACAGCACTAGATACCTCCCTTTAACTTCACTAGCACACAGTGAGCAGAGATTTACAGGTATTTTACTGTGATTTTTTGGCAGGGGGAGTATCTTTGGCAGGGGAGTGACTAACTGTTGATTTTACTATGAAGGTCCTTAGTGATAGACATGGAGAAAGGGAGCAATCTGGACCCGGAGGATCGTATCAGCCAAAGCTTGTTTGCTGTATCCCAGGGAAAACCAGACTTTGCCCAACCAAGGGCCACAGCGACAACTTAAAGGGAGCCCAAAGACTGCACTTGATTTGGGTAAAATGGAGCCAGTTGCTTCTATCTCCTTCCTATAGAGATCACCACATAGTGACATGGGGCTTGTAGACTCTGGAGAGAGTTTCTTCATATCAAGGATGAGGCTGATCACAACCCATATTGTAGAATGCTGTGGGCTGAATCTGGGTAGTAAGCTATACACTGGGCACTTCTGCCATACAGTATTTTACCCGGTAAGTTCTCTGCACGCTCACTAGGGACACAGCAATATTACACTAAGAAGAGATATATGTATAACAGTCTAAATAAGGGAGATACTATTGTATTGGCAGGGGGAGGGGAGTTTTGTCAAAGCCGGTGATGGTGGCTTCTTACCTGCAGAACTCTCTTGGTCAGGCCCGTTTTCTGGGCAAGCTGCTTGAGATCCTTGGCATCTGGGTTGTGGTTGATAGCAAAGTAGGACTTCATGGTGCGGAGCTGGTGGTGTTTGAAGGAGGTGCGCATGCGTTTAGTCTTCTGAGAGGGGGGATAAGGCTGCTGGTCTCTGTCCAGGTGATCTGCCTCATTCTCATTACAACCTGATCAGTAAACAACATGACACAACAAGAAGTTGGTGGTGATCATGCATCATACTGGTGTAAATAAATCTAAGGCAAGTTTCCAAAATCACACGCTCTTTTTGGAAAAGAGAGGATTGAGCTAATATTGTATTGGGATGGACAGGAAGTGGGATTTAGATCAACAAATAAAGATCAGGAAGATGGCCCTTTCCTGTTCTTAGCATTTATTATAGCTCCTGGGTAGACACCTGATAAGGAAACAGTATAAGGAGGACAGGCAAATCTGCTAAATTTCACTTCTTTGGAATTAAATTTTAGGTCCCTCTGGTGATGAAGGGTTTTGTTGTATTTCCAAAAAGTCATTTAAAATTTCACTCATTGAAACCGCCTTAGCTTGAGAGAAGAGCAAATATCAAACCAACATTTTGAATCCTCCCAAATCAGCAGCAGGTAAAAAAGAGGCATGAGACGGGATGTTTTCATAAATATAAGTACCGAACTGTTAATTGATAAAACCCAAAATAAATGCATTCAGAGAGCGCATTTTGCAGAATGACCAATCACCAGCTCACAGAGCTAAAGCTCTGCCTTGATTTAATGATATGTAAGGTTGCTACTGTGACTTTAAATGAGAAATAAATTACAGATTACTGAGTTGCACACCGGGTCAGGGATAGTGCTGGGTCACTGCCTATTGTTGGGACAGAAATGACACAGATGCCAAGGAAAATAACAAAATCATCCATGTTTTACTGTTTGGCCTGAAAAACAATCTGATAAATCTCAGGATTATATCGTACAAAACCACCTCGATCTCACAGAGGACAAGCCTAATTGTCACATAAAAATAATAGGGATTAAAAAAAAATAGTTACAAATGTATCATGTAAATTATCCCTGTTTTCATTAATTAATTTGAAATTTTTGGGGATACTTCCCTACTGCTGGATTTATTGACCAGACAGCCAACTCCTACACACACACACCCCAAAATATGAAAAGCCCATAGTTAATGCTTTGCATTGCATCAGTAAATAGAGCCTCTGAGACTTGCAGTGCTAAAAACAACTTTAAACTCCCCCAAAAATAGAAAACCCAAGCCTTTTCAGAGCTTTGCTCCCTATTGAATTAAGAGACAAATCAACAGTTACATACGCTAGCTGGAAAACACATGAACAAAGGTTCAGGTGAATGCTCACCCAGGATGGAAGAGATTCTAGCTGCAATTAAAGTCATATCTATACTTTCAAAGAAAATAAAGTGACAGCTCTGAAACCATCTGGAAGTAGAAATTACCTTGGAAGTAAGTTAGGACCAGGTTTCCAATATTTTTGCTCTTTCTCAGTAATACTTTATTCCACATACAGTGCTACTGCCTTCAGTGAGACTGAGTAGTAAAGTCATACTCGGGGTGAACCAGAGTATCAGAATCTGGCTCTCCAAGAAGTTATTTTAGCCAGTTGCAGGCCATTTTTCACTAAAGCATTCAAGTTATGCAGCAACAATGCCAATTTCTCTATCTGTCTACACTGTTATAAGATATTCATCACCATGGTTTCTGAGCAGTTATTTATTTATTATGGCTTGGCTTTTCAAAGATAACTAAGTCAATGGGAGACAGGCTCATATCTACCTTTGAAAATCCCAATTTATATAATAGTTACACCTGTCTATTTTCTACAAGGCTGAAACAGCACTCATTGCCTGAAAACCTAGGTTTTCGCTAACACTCACACAATACATTATTGCATGCATCTTTGCACCATCTTTTTTTTTAATGGACAGTACAATACTTTTCCCACTGCCAAGAGCTTACCAAATACACTTTGCATAGCTATTACATTTACACACCATAAAAGTGTGAATCCTTGAGCAATAGCCCTGCAAAACATTGCCCTAGCAAAAGAAAAATTGCCTTCATTTTTAGATAATTTATGCTTTTCGGTTTTGATTACCTTTCTATCCCTAGGACAATTGTTTAACACAGTTACTCTCAAAATAGAAATAATTTCTTACATATAGTAGCTAATATGGATCAAATAAATGAATTTATAGGATACTTATTGCTGTAATAACTGAGCCCCTCACAAATACTAATGAAATTAGCTTCAGAACTCTCTGAAGCATTGTTATGTCTCCAATTTAAAGTTGAGGAACAGAAAAACAAAGAGATTAAATGATTCAGCCAAAATCACAAAAGAAGATTGTGTCAGAACCAAGAACAAAACCCAGTTCTGCTAGATCTCTACGCCAGTGTCTAGCCACACCACTTTCCTTCCTCTTTGTGTGGGTGTATGTATAAAATATAATCACACACACATACATACACAGTACACATATAACCTAGCACAATCTTGTTTGAGAATCATCTTTTTTCTCCATTGTATGTTTGCTGAATCAGGGCTAGCGATACATTTCATTCTATTTTTAAAACGGGGGTTGCTTCCATAATGACCTACACCTTGCAATATGAAAAGGATAAAAGATGTGTTTTGCTTCAGAAGGCTTTTTGATTTATTGGAAAGGTTAGTTTTTGGCCCCTCTTCAGATTCTTTTCCATCCTCAGTTACAATCTAACTTTTAACACAAGTAGATGCTTCTGTCTAGCTGTCCAGTGCAGCCTTCAAGACTTGAGATTTTAGCCCAAATGCATTATGGAAATGTTTGAGTTATGTTCTAGGGTTCACGTCTTAAATTCAGAGATGTTTTCACAGTGAATTAGAGATAAGAGACAAAACAATCACTGAGCACTAGTGTCCATGTTCAGGAAATCACCATGGTATCAGATTGCAGTTAAACATCTAAAGACAAATAGATGTTCGGTTTTAGCACTGATCTGATAAAGGTAGTTCTTTAACGAGTTCTGCCTTCAAATGCCACTAGGGGTCACTGCCACATTCATCTAGCACTTCGAACATGTTGGCGTTTGAAAAGTAAGGATAGACTCGTTGGAATTAGAATATTTTAGAGGTGGAAAAACTTACTGGCTTTCTTTCGAAGAATTTAATGAAATACCATCACGGGGAAAAACCTTTTTGCTGCCTTGCTACCGACTGAGAGTGATATTTAGTGAGGCCTTTTAAAATCAAACCCACCGCGCCTGACAAGACTTTCACTTCCTCCTTTCTATCCTGTTGTGTTGCACTAGAGAATCACTATCCAGGATTCCAGATAAAGCCAGCACGTGTTTTGGCTAATATCTGAAAGAAAGTTACCCTAGCATCCGGCCTTTTTGACTCTCCTCCGCGCTGGGAAATCGTGTATCTTTAAACCCCGACCCGTGTACGTGTCCCAGTTCTCCAGTTGCTCTAAGTTCATGTTTTTAATCCTGTACATTTACTTCTAGTTAGATTCGTTACCCTTTGGAGACAGTTACAGAAAAGAATCGCTCTCCATCCCGAACCCAAAGGCAAACGAGGGCAAATGTATTTTAAGTGACTGCCTAATGCACACGTCTTTTCTTTTCTGATACCGGGAGATGCTGTCTATTTCATGGCATCCTAGACCCACCGGCGTCTGTTGCTTGCCTGGATGCGAAAGGGAAATTGGTCAAGGGGTTGGAATTATCACCACTAACTCGTCTTTAGTTTGGCTGTAAACTGTACTTTCTCCAGGCCATGTGCCAGCGCTGGCCTTTCCACGTCTCCTCTGGCCACTGCCGCCGCCCCGCCAAACCAAACCCGATTTGCTGGCGCCCGATAACGAGTTGGCGCATCTTGACCGAGTTCAAATAACCGGTCAGGAGCGGCGTCGTTTTACTTCGCACTTTGCCCGGGGTAAACTCTGCGTTCCCGGGTGCGGGGCGGGGGGAATTTCCCTTGGCAGGGAGCTGGCCCGCTCACCTCGACTCCCTACGTGGGGAGGAGGCGGCGAAAGAGCGAGCAGACTTTGGAGCCCAGCGCAAGGCCCCGCATCTGCCTTCACCAACGCGTCTCATCGCGCCCCGCTTCAGTGTCCCAAGAGCTGTTCGCTGTGGCCGCTGTTCGCGCCTTTCCCCGAGCTCCCCGCCCTAAAGGCAGCAGCGAGTTGTCTCTACAAACGTGGGGTGTCCCCGGGAGCGCGGGGGCGAGGACTGGAGCCCGAGCTGCGCTCCTGGCCCGCAATCCGCCCCTGGCAGCTAGAGCCCGGACTGCCGGTTCTAGCTTCGGGAATTGATTAGGGACCGCTCAGTGGCCAGGGATGCCAATGTCATCTCCAATTAAAGCAGAACAATTAATGCGCTGATTGCCCTGGCTCCACGGCCCACGCATCAGAGGAGCTGAAATAGCCTCGCTCGGCTAAGCAGCTCCGCAGCCAGGCCCTCTTCACCGACAGCCCCAAAGGCGCGCCCACCGGCGGGGGGAGGTGCTGTAGTGGGGGAAGGGATGGGGAGGGAGCGTTATGTTTCGGCGGCAACGGGCTGGACTTGGGAGCAGGCTCCAGGCCGGCCGGGGGCGGCTTCACAGAGCGCAGCAGTCCCATTTTCTGGGCGCCCTCCGCGGGGCCAGCGCAGAGCTTTGCTCCACGGTGCCAAGTGGCGAGGGACCCGCCGCCGGGAGCCTTTCCCGGTCAGGCTGCGGGTCACCGCCCCGCATCCCGCACACCTGGGGGCTCGAGCCTGCCTGCCTACCCGAGGACGCGCCAAGCTGCTCGCTGCGCAACCTCCACGCTGGCCGAGCGGCAGGGCCGCGCGAGACTCGCTAAGACTCGCTGGGGAGCGCTCAGTTCTAAACTGGGGCCTGCGGCTAACGCTGCCTCGCCTCTCGTGGGGCTGGGCGGGACGGCTCCATTCGGGCCCCTGGCGCAGAACGAGGCCTGACACTTGATGGCGAAGGGCCTGGCGGGAGAAGCCTTTCAAACAACAGTGCTGCTGCCCCCTCCTTTCCTCGCTCCTTGTTAATCTCGTGGGTACTGTCCCGCTGTAGGGAACTGCTAGGGGAGAAGAGGGTGAAAATGTGCCAGCAAAACTGGGCCCAGGAACGGGGGTTACCACCGCTGAGCAGCTGCGGAGTCACATGAAGGCCTGTGTGTGGGCGTGCGGAAACCAGACTTGCTCCCTCCGGGTTTCTTGTCTGTGGCTCAGTGTAGGCGACCCTGCATCCGGGTCCGAGTGGCTAAGGGTTTGATTTTCACCTCAAACGGGCAAAACGACCGCATCGCCCGAGACTTAGGGCTGGGCGCGGGGCGCTGTGTTTGCCCTGGGAAGTGACATTAATAGAGGCGGACAGCCCTTTAGAAGGGCTGCTGTTCGGTTTCCCGCGAATGCTCCGGCCCTCAGAGGACGGTTTGTTTGATTTTCCAATGGTTAAGCAAGATTTGGCCTGGCTGAGTTACAGGCGCGCTGCCTGGCTGGGGAGGGAGGGGCACGTCTGAGAAGGCCCCTGTCTGTGAGTAAAAGGTTCAGGGCACCGTTCCCACCTGAGTTGTAACTGACGATGTCCACTCCCAGAGCCGGGCTTTTTCTCTTCCTGGGCCTCCCTTTCTGGACTGTGCCGGTGCCATTGAAGTAAGGCAGCGCCAGCCCTCCGCTCTTGGCAGCCAGCTCGGTGTAGCTCAGCTGCGGGGGGTATTCGCCTTGCAAAAGGGTCTCGAAATGGGCCCTGCAGTAAACCAGGTTGTCCTTCATGCCAAAGTGATCGCCTGTGGTCAGAGTCTTGTTGCAGGTGGTGCAGGTGAAGCAGCTCAAGTGATAAACCGACTCCCTGGCTCTCATGACCATTTCGGAGGCTGAGATCCCAAGGTGGCAGCGGGCACATCTCTGCACGGAGAACCTTCTGAGGAAAAGAGAAAAGTGGGCATCAACCAGAAAGGCCAGGGCAAGCGCCAGGTACTGCCTAGCTCACGCCTCCTTCTCTTCCTAACGGAGCCTAATGATATTTGCCCGCCAAGTCTTGCAGCTGGATCCCCCGGAGCCCGGCCTTCCCCGTAGGCTCTGCTGCTAATGCAACCGCGTTGGGCTCGGTAGAAATTTTGCGAGTGAGAAAACTAGCCTGGGCCAGAAATCGCCCACTTTTGATTTCCTCGGGACAGTGATCTTTATATGCCCCCTCCCGGCTTGTTCTCACTCCCCTTGCGCTCCTCCCACGCTGAGCCCTAGTGAGGGGCAGAAGGAACTGGGCACCGTGGGGGGGCGGGGGGGGGGCAAAAAAGCAAAAACACACCAAGCTGCGCTCTGCTAGGAATTCCGGCCGCGCAGAGCCACTGCCCGATGAGAATTCAAACCCAGGCCTGAGTTGCCAGGGGCGGGCTCGGTGTGTTACCCCGCTAACAGCTGCCCCCGCTATTCTCCGCTGCGTTCTCCAAATCTGACAATACCTGTTCCCCGTTAGCTGGAAGACCTGGCCCAACCCCTCCCCTGCGCTGCGGGGACGGGAAAGAAACACAAGCGACACTTTTGTGTGGCTCTTGGGCAGCGACTCCCCAGCGCTTACGCCAGTGTGAACCGCCTGTGCCCCCCGGGGATGTTTACACCGTAACGTGCTTTCACTTCGGATCTCTCGGCATCCTCCGTCAGTACATTCCACGGGCGACGTTTCCAGAGGGGGGCACGTGTGATGTAGTGGCCCTAAAGCCACAGGTCTATAAACGACGCTTCTCTGCCTATTGTACCTCGCCAGAGAGGAGCGGCTCGGCCCCTGCTGTTCTGGGCAGGGATGCGCATTTGCACGGGTAGGGCCTGAATCTGTACCTGTAATAATCCTCCTTGCAGTAAATACTGCCGTCCTTGGCAAAGCAGGTGAGTTCTGACTCCAAGGCCAGTTTACATTCACAGCATTTAAGACACCTGAGGTGCCATTGTTTGTCAACAGCCAGCAGGTAATATCTGTCTGAGATCTTCCCTCCACAACCAGCACACAGAGCAGGCTTCTCGGGGCTCATGGGGGGCATGTTCTGCAAAACAACCGCACAAAAGTGGGTGAGAGAGGACATCCAGACAAGCGGGGGGCGGGGAGGTTGGAATCTGGGACTGCCGCAGGAACTGTAGGCTGAGCTCACAGGCAGACCAGACCTCCCGGCTGCTGGAAAGGAAACCGAACTGGCTGCATTTGCCCTGGCTTTTGCGGGGGACAGACCATCTCCCCTGGGGAAGGATTTAATGGGTGTTAGCCCATTAAACCTTATCTGACGATGCAACTTCACGTTAGTACCTGTAGCCCGGTGATTAGGCCTCACTAGGAAACGGGAACTGATTACTTTCTAGTCCTGACTGAAGAAAATATAGAGTTGTCTGTCGTTTACCCGTTAGCTTTAAAATGGCACCTTTTGGTACTAGAAAGTCCAGACTAGGAGTAGGAAAAGATCCCCTTGCTGCCCTGGAAATGTGCGATTCCCAATTAGAATTCCTGTTAAATTTGAACGCCGCTGAAACTATTTTAAACCCCACTTCTAAATGCAAATAGGCCACATGAAGCAGAAACGATGGGAAAAGAGTCTATGAAGAAGTCCCCGAGAACGATCGAAATGTTAGAGCAGGATCCCAATGAAAAGAAAGTGCCCAGGGAGGATTTTCTTCCTGAACATTATTGCCTTTTCTTTTCGTTAATGAACTTGGTCAAGTTTCCGTTGGCCTGTTTTCCACAAGAAATCCCAGTAATAAGAAACGGAGATGGAGGGGTATTGTAAATAACAAACAAACCTCCAAACAAACTTAAAACGGTTGGGTTTGTTGGGCCCTTTTTGTTTTGTTTTTATAAAAATAATCCATCCGTTCTTATCACCGAATTCTTTTTAGCTGAAAATGCAAACGCAGTTCGATGGGTTTTTTTTTTTTCTTTTTGCAACAACGGGTAGGGGAGATTAGAATTGAATTAACATTGCCAAATCCTCGGGAGTTTATTTAACCGGGGAAGGAGGGCACCCAGCACAGCTCAAAACGGTAGAGCCGTTTCCCAGGCGGTTACTTTGTGTCCCCAGTGCTCAACGGAAGCCCTGGAAGTAGGAGAAAGGCGGAATCCAGTCGCTTTGCAGAAGATACTGCATGAAGCGGGGCGACCGTTTCTCCCGATTATCATTGCTAAGAAAAGAGAGATTGTTTCCAGACAATTTATCGTAGGAAACAATGTTCAGCGATGCTGTTCCCTTTCCATGCCGCCCCTTGCCTCGAAGAAAACAAACCAATTTGCTGCCAATATTTTCTGCATCCCAGTTTGGAAAGTGCAAGGGCTGCAAAGGGAGAAAGGCACCTTTCCCAAACCCGGCCTGCAACCCCTGGGTCAACGAGAAAACGAAGCTCCCAGGAGCCAGACGTCTGCTCCGCTTTAATGAGTTATAACGTGTCCCTCTTATGAAACTTAAAATATTTTCCCTCTTATGACTCAGCTGAGCGCGCGCACACACACACACAAATGTTAGGCAGAGGCACGGCTCAGCCTCTCAGCAAAACAGCCTCCATTAGAGAGCGGCCGGAGTTTAAATGGGAGCTGCCGAAATGTTTCTGAACCGAAGCGCCGCGAGGGACTGGAGAAGGGAGGGAGCAGAGTCTCTCTCTTCCTCCAGACTGTGTCTATCAGGGTGCAGGTTAGTGCCTTACATTGGGCCCTTTAAAGGGCTACCTAAGCTGCTTGCTTACCGTTTCCCGGCCGTTCATCTGCCCGCCTTTGGCCAGGCGGGACTCGGTCTTGGATCTCCTCTCCATCTCCTCCATGATTCCTTGGATGTGGCCTCCGGAGATCCCGTGGAAAAGCATGGCTGGGGGACGGAAAGGACAAGTATTTTCTTCTGCTCTGCACCCCACTATTTCCATATACAGACCCCAGAGTTTTTAGGGCATCCAAAATGTCCACGCCAAGGCTCCCGGCACAGGCAGAGGGAGTTTGCAATAGTGGCTTCTCTTCGCACGAGCACCGAGGGCTTCCTGAAGATGTGCAGAAAACAAACAAGGGGGAGATGAAAAAAAAATAGAATCAGAGTAACGAAAGCAAGCAGGAGACTGTGACTGCGCTGGAGAGCGGGGCTCCTGCCTGGAGACTTGGAACGAGGGACAGACAACCCGGTCGGGAAAGAAACTAGTTTTGAACACAAAGAAAGCAAAAAGAAGTGCTATTTTCAGCAGTCCCTGGTTGCTTTAAAGTTCCCAGTGCCTGTAGGTTGGATTTGGGACTGCTGCTTTCCGGAGCTCTGTCCAATTTGTTAAGAGACTAAAGCCAGCCCATTTTTGATAATTTAGTAGGAGGAGTTCTCTCCCTAGAGCTGCCACTGATTTTTATTCAGACAACAAAGACCTGTCATACTCCTCTCAGCCCCCTAGAGATGGGCAAGCAGTGACAAACATGCCGATTGGAGGGGGGGGGGGGGAATCTACACCCTCCATCCCAGCCCAAACTCTCGCCCTCCCCCTCTCTCTCTCCCAGGAGTTGCCCGGGAAAGGGTGTTACAGAGACCAGGGAAACTCAGAGCATCCTGTGCGGGGCGGGGGAGCCGAGAGGCGCGACGGGGCTTTTTGGTGTCTCTCTCCCCTTGGCCCTGCAACCTTTGCCCCCAGACGTGCAGGATCTTGCAGTGTTTATGCCTCCCCTGGTGGGGCCGGCCGGCCAAGACCGCCTGCAGATCTCAGGCTCCCCCCACGCGGGCACTTGGGGGCGGCAGGGCTATGAGGAGACCCCTCCGGGGGCGCGAGGGAAGTTGCTGTTGCGGGGAGCGGCTGGACCCTGCCAGCAGTGCTATTCACCGCAGGGCGCTCAGATAGCGCCCCAGCAGTTACCTTAGCCCGGGAAAGGCTAATCGGCCCCTGGCTTCGGGCGGAGGGAGGCTACGGGCAGAGATCCGCAGGCTCTGGCAGGCTCCGCTCCCCTTGCCCCGGCCCGGCCCCTGGGATCCGTCACCCTGACCAGCCCTGGCCCCTCTCAGGGCGGTTTGAAACACCCCAGCGTGTTCCGGTCCCGCCGGGGGCAACCCCCGGCCTGGGCGCTCCGCGGGCTGGGCGCTCAAGCTGGTGGGGTTGGGGTTGGGGTTGGGGTTGGGGTAGGGGCAGGGGCAGGGGCAGGGGCAGGGAGGGCGCCCTGGGACCTGTCGGCGGGCCGCGTGCAGGGGCTTTGGCTGGGCAGCCGGTACGGAGCCTGCGATCTCCTCTCCCCGCGAACTTTTCACACCCTTCTCCGCAACAGCTGCAGGCTGTTTCCTGACACCTCAATCCCTGCCGCAGGATCTTCCTGGCGGCAGCTCTGCTCCCCGGGCTCCCTTGGGGGCCTTCCTCAGCCTGGCTCGTGACAACACCCCCCAGCCCGCCTCTCCTTCCGCACTTCTCCTGGGGGGAGCCCCCGGAGTCCCCCTCGCCCAGGGAGCCCCACAGCCTCCCTTCTTCCTCCCTCCGCGATGGAGATGGAGGGCACTTGCGGACTCCGTGCGGCTGCGCTCCTCCCCGGGCCAGAACGCGGCTCCTAAGCTACAATTTCACACAAAGATGAAGCCAATCAAGTGAAATAAGCCGGGATTTTTGTCTCGATTGGCACACTAGACCCTGGACAGCAGGGCTGCTATTTACTGTAAGTAATGTAATTAGCCCTTTTGGATGGAAACCAACTTTTCGGTTTGTGGTAGGTTTTCTGGTTGTTGTTCTAATGGGAGAGTAATCGCTGTAAAACGATACGCCAGACACAAAGGGGTGAGGGACTGTCCCTTCCACAAATCCCACAGTCTCCTGAAAAGCAGTCGCTGTCTGGAAGCAAGAGGGGGGTGTTCGCAGGAGCAGGTTCTCCTTGGGGAAAACAAGTCAGTTAGCCCCGCAAGCCACAGGAACAGGGCAAACTAGGCGAAGGAGCCCGGGGCCGCGGGCGCGGTTTGCGGAGGAATTTCGAAATTTTCAACCTATTGATCGCCGTGATGGCCAGACCAGGTCAGGAGGTGGAAAAGTTGCCTCTGAGATCCCTTGCCCCCCTGTCACCAAGGAAGATACGGCGGGGAGGGGAAACACACACGCCGGGACTGCCCCGCAAGTGTGCGCAGAAGTTCAGCAAAAGGCCTCGAAAGCCAGGACTTCGCTGCCTCCCGAAGACTGCAATGAGAGGGCAAAGGGCTGCAAGGAGGAGGGCGCGCTCCGCCGGAGGGGATTCCAGCCGTTTGCAGAAAGGCTGTGTGGACGCAAACACCCCTCCAGAGCGTGTGTGCCCTGGGGGGCGTGTAGCTCCTAGAGCTGTTCTGGGAAGTATTATTCCAAACAGAGCGAGGGTATAAACATCCCCGTTACCGCTGCGTGTCTAACGAGTGTGGCCTTGCCGGAGCATTTTCTTGATTTCCTCCCAAATATTCCTGCGGGCAGCTAGCGGGGGAGCTTTTTCTCTCCTCCAGAACCCAGCCGGGGTCCCTCCAGCCCGGGCCTACGCGTGGCTGTGCCCTGCCGGAGGCTGAGCCCGAGCCATCTCAGCGCTTCGGGGGGAGCGGGGCTAGTGCGAGCGCGCCCCTGGGACCCGACTGCCCGCCGTGCCCGGGAACCGGGCAGTGTCCTGCGCCGCAAGCCTCCCGACACCGGGCCCCTTCTTGCCCTCTGTCCTCTCCTGGCCTGCCCGTCCCCGCGGACGCGGGTTTTCCGCACCAGACCCCGGGCGCGCCCAGGCGAAGTGCTCTTGGAAAGTTGGAGCACTCCCCTTCCCTCCCCGCTCTGTCTGCTAACGGCCCCAGTGAACAGCCCGCAGGTGCAGGCCAGGGGACGCTTTCGAGCTGGCAGGGTGTTTGAGAGAGACCCACACCCCGTTCCCCCCCGTACGCCCGTTTGATACATTTCTATCACGAGCTTGGCTCAAGGGCGCTCTTGAGAGTAATTGGGCCGATCCCATAACCGAACTCCGAAGTGACTAACCCCCTTACAAGTGGGCCCACTTAATTAATTAGAGCCCTTCCTTTCTGCTCCATCAGCTACGGTTAAGGAGACGCTGGCTGCTGCTGCTCCAGCAACGCAGGCCAGGAGGGTCTGAAAGCTGCCTTCTGCTTAACACCCTCATGTGGGCACCGCTCCTGACCTCGAGCGACACGAAAAGTTTGTGGCTAACATCAAACGTGACTTCTCCATTCCCAAAAGGCCCGTAGGAGACCAAGGTAAATCGGCTTCAGGCTTCTTAAGATTTCGTGTCTCTTTGTAGCTTGAAGCGCTGCTGCTCTCAGGCAAGCTGGTGGGCTGCAGACAGCTATCATAGCAGGAGGCTGGGGGCGGGGGAGGGTTGCTGGCTGGGTTGGGTTGGGTGGGAGAGAGAATTCATCATTTAAACCCAGCCGGCAGGACCTTTCACATCCAATCGAACGATTATCCCCTGGGAATCGGTTCATACCAGCGCCGAATTGATTCTAAATTTGGTTTCTCATTTAACACGCCCCCTCCCCCCGCTTGTCCCTCGCAGAGGCATTTTAGGAAGGGTCCAATATTGCGGGGTAACACTGGGGCTATTTTCGTAGCGTGCTGTGCTATTTCCGATGTGTGGTGGCAAAAACAGAGGCAGGGCGTGGCTGGGACTCTCCGACCAAAGTGGGAAGACGGAGTCTATTGTTTCCGAGACCATCCAAACGTCGCCCTGTCTCTGTCGCGACACTGAACGCGTCGCAGCGACCACAAAACCCAGCCCGTGCCTCCGCTTCGGCGCTTCCAATGAATTGCCCCTCTGAGTGGGGAAGCCATTCCCAGCTTTGTAATTAGCATGCGCCCGGGCCAGGTTTCAGGCGTGCGATCGTTTGTGTCCGTCTTGCAATCGAGACCGTGTTCTTCTTGCCTCTGGCTACTGGCTACAGCATCTTACGGCGTGAGAGGATCTGGTGCAGAGTGCTGAAGATTTAGGACAAGCTCTACCTAGACATTCTTAACTAACAAACGCTAATCAGAAGGGGGAGGGGGGAATTCCAGCAGGAGGGCTCTGTAAGCAGAGGCCGTTTTGCCTTAGTCTGCTTGAAATTAAGCGTTTGCTGATTTTGGGAAAACCGCACCATGGCGATGCTAGCAGGGGTGTTAGTGTCCTCTGGCAAGCCGGATCGAGGGGTGACTACCTGACCACAGACAGGACAAATCTGCACACCGCCTCTTTCACCTGGCCGCCCTTTTCCAGCGATCTCCCATGTAATCGATTCCGGGTAATTAAAAAAGCAAACAACCCCCCACCCCCCAACCAGCAGCACCTTTGATCGCCGGGCCTTGGAGTGCGGCGGCTTCAGTGACATTTTCAGCCCTGAATGTTTTCTGCTCTAGAAGGCAGTGATGGGAGAAATGCGTTTACCGATCAGTCTAATCCTCCCACAAAATCCGCGGCTAATGCAGGCACCTGAGGCGCACGGGGGGGGATCCGAATGTCTTTCCACCCCCAGCCCTTCCGCAGTGGGCTCGGACGTAGCTGTTTGCGGGCTGTAAATGAACTGCGCGCTAAGAACGCGCAATTGCTGGGGACCGAGCCGCTTCGATGTCCGAAATCACCTCTGCTAGCACCCGCATTTTGCCAGCGGCTGCGCTCTGCTAAGAATTCCCATCGGTGTTCTGTGGGCAACTCCCGAACGGACAGACCCGGAGAAAGCTGGTGCCCTGCTACCTCGGAGAGTCACAAAACCAGCCCCTCTCCCCCCGGCTCTCAGTCTTTGAGCAACACCAACACCGAGTATCTTTATAGAACAATTAGAGGGGGGAGAGCTCTGGCAGAGCAAAGCGACTGTATCTCCCGGTAACCTGGAAATGTGTACGCATCGATTGGCTGGAGGAGAGGTTATTTTAATTACAAATAATGCGGCACAATAATGCTAAGCACAGAGCCAAACGGGGAGTAACCACCAAGCGCATAATCACATGTCCGAAAGAAAGAGGCAGAGCAAGATGATAACCTAGCACCAAACTGTGGTGTTCAGATTGGAGCGGCTCAGCACGGTTAGCTTGTTAATGGTTTTCTGTGAACCCCGTTGTATTTGCATGCTGGTTGTAATCAGAACAAGGTCCCAACGCTTCCCGGGGAATTGGTCATATTTTGGTGTATCTGATAAAAAAGCTTCAAAAAAAAAATTCCCCAGAATAATCTTCCCTCCCCCGCCGCCTCTTTTATTTAGAAGAATGGCTCAATCTTCGAAGGCTGCTATTTCCAGATTAAAACACACTCACATGTACCAAATGTCGCCTGCGAATACACCTGGGGAAACGCCATTCTGTGCTGCTATAAAAAAAAAAAAAAAAAAACACACACACAAGCGAATGACACTCGTGAGGTCTAAATAGCTGTATTCTTAGCAAACACGCCGGCAGGTTCTTACCTTAAGACCTTAGCAGCTTCCCTCAAAACTCTGCCCTTCTTAATGAGTGAGGATTAGGTTTTGGAAGGAGACGAGACGTAATGATCTAGCCAGTAGATGGAGAGTTGTTCCTTGTTCCTAGCCGAGAATCCCTGTGTTAATTAAAATCAACAAGCTGCTTGCTGGAAAGATATTTCTCCTCTCCCTGTCCCACGCCACAGCCTCTACCACAGAATTGACGTGAATTTCTAACCTCTGACCTCTTGCCACAGACACTTATACCTGCCCGTTACTTTTGGGTTTGCGCTTCAAAATGTTTTTCTAAACAAATAAACACCAAAAGCACAGAAAAGAAAACGCACCTCCCAAAGGTAGCCGGTTAGCTGGATTTTCCTGCTATAACTCAGTAATCTCTCCTGATACAGCTCTGCCTCCTCTCTAATCAGCTGAGATGCTAATGGGGAGCTGGTTGTAAATAAAACTAGTAAAGCAAATAACATATTAGGGTTTTTTAAAACAGCAGCGGGGACTGACGGGCTGTGGAAATACTGCACGGAGCATAATTCCCCCATCGTGTCAGCATTTCGGTTTGCGCCGATCCACAACAGAGCAGCAACTCCACTCAGCTGCGGCCATCGCTGCACTTTTTTCTGAAAATCGCCCTGCCCTGGCCCTGCCCTCTCCGATACAAAGAACCCCTCTCAGATGCAGTCCCTAACCAGCAAACCGCAGCCTGATCTGATGGGAGCTGATGTGCGGAATAACCGAGCGTTGCCAAACCCGATGAAACTGGGAGTTGTCACACACTACAGCGCAGCCAAACCTCGGGTAATTGTGAAAGCGAAGCCAATTTAACCCATTAGAATAAAAGCAGATGCCAAGAAGAATTGGGATGACCGCTTCTTAGGTGAGGGCACGGCTGACAACTGGATCACGGGCTCGGAACCGTGGCGAACAATAGGGAGAGCCCCTATCTTTACAGGGGCAGGCCAACACCTAGCACGCGCCAGGAGCCGCGGGTTCCCAGCACACGAGTAGGGGAGGGCAGTGCGCGCTTCTTTCTCACCAGGTATTCATAGGGTGCGTTTCCGGGAGGCTGGGGTTCCTGGGAGAATCCCAGCGGTGGGGACAGTGGGTTCTGGACCGGGAATACTAGATGACTCCCCCGCCCCCTCATGTAACAATCAACTCTTCTCTCCTAAGCAACGTGGCCATTCAGTGCCTGGAGCCGGCACGGGTCTCTGCTCCGCGCAGCAGAGAACGCCAATGAGTCCTAAAGCCCGAGCGCGCGTTTAGGGTGCGGGGGGTCTCCCAACATCTCCCCGGGGCGAAGAGCAATCGCTCCAGCCCGCGTGAGGGAAAGTGTCGCGCCTGGCACCGGCTCGGGCGTCTGACGCGCGCGTTGGCAAGTTCCGCGCGCTCCCTGCTTTGCCCAGACTCGCGCAGTTGTGGTAGTTGTCAACAAACAGCTGCCGGGGCGGCCGGAGTTCACGCTGCCGCCAAAACAGTAGTATTGTGTGTCTGACGTGTCCCTCCCCGCGCCACGGTTCCCGTCGGGTTCTTTCAAATGGGAATCTCGTCAGTCATATCATGGCTGGCGAAGGCTCGGCTCGTGTTGTATTGGCTATAGATCTCTCCCCGGTCCTTAAAACAGCTCGATGGCTTGCACCGTAATGCGTGAAACGCCTGAAATTGTGGTTTCAGAGGCTGCATTCGGGGAAGCGTGTTAACTTGCAGTTCCCACCGTATTTTAACTTGGATCTGCAGTCAGTACCGCGGTCTCATGTTACAACAACTCATCTGTAGTGACTGATTAAGCAGGTGTCAAGGAGGGAAAGTAATTAAAGGGTTATGATACTGAAAGCATTACAGTCTTTTTGCAGGATAGGTTTTTGAGGGCGGGTGATAAAAATAAATACACAACGTTTGACTTACTGACACGAGGTCCATTTTATTTCCATAATATGCTCAGAGGTGAGACTCTTTAAAAGTTTTTCATCGAATCCACTTACAACCCGGGAGTTGCCCTGTCAATGGCAAGAACAGTCCTTGAGACTGAAGAGCTTTAATCGCAGCATCTGCATCTCTGCATCTGCCTTGCAATTGACCTGTGCACGGACAGATCAATAGACTCAGTGGCTTGCTTTATTTTAAATCTGCTTGGGACGCTAGCACTTTCCGTGTCTTTTCTGTTTGCTGGGGAGGAGCCTTTTTCTTGCTCCATGACCATGTCAATGCCAGGCTATTTCTGCATTAGCTACTTTGGCAGAAGCATTGTTCCTCTCACAAAACAGAAAGGGGCAGAGCGACTCCATCCTAGCATGAGCTCCAGCATTTTTACGGCCGGATTGTATTTGCAAAACGCATCCAAAGGAGCCTTCGACGCATTTCTCACAATCTAACGATTTCCTATCGAAAACATATTATATATAAAATATCTTCTTCCCATTACTGACGCCCTAATGGGAGCGAGAGGCAGAGGCTATGTAAGACTTATAACAAGATACCTACTGCGTCATGCCTAAAGAATGCCATGCTTTATTTCACTGTTGTTATTGTAGTGGAGATGACATAACTAGACCTTCCATTGGAAATTCCCCCGCTGTTAAGATAACCAAGAGCGATGGATCCCCCTATTTTGACAACAAGGGGGACCAGTTGCTTGTGGGTGCTTAAATTAAAAGGCGTTTGATTCCCCGAGCCACAAACCCGATGAGATTCTACCTTTGGATACTTCTAATTGCAGCAGATCGGTTCATTTAGGGTTTTGACGTTTCCCTGCAATAAAAATCTCCCTCTATGCATTTGCACGCATACATAGGGCTATCTAAACACCCCACTACCCCATAAACGTTCATTCACTATTCGCTAGAACGGCGACCCCAAGGAGTTTCAGAGGTTTGTGCACGTTCTGCTTAATGTGGCTTCAGTCTATTTACGTGCCCGACGTGAATGTTCATTTCGATCCAATTACTAAAATGAGGCAAGGAGAATGTAGCTCCGAACCACTGCTCGCCCATCCGAATGCATAAGGAGTGACATGAGTGCACAAACGAAATCCGGTTGGGTGTCTAACGTTACCAGAAGGCTGCGCTGACGTTCAAACGAACTAAAACGTAGCACCATGAGAGGCTGCACAGGCAGCTTTCTAGAAGAGGTTTCAAGCCATTTCGGTCAACCAAAGCTGAAGGTAGAGCGAAGTGGGGACATCAAGCAATTGACAATAGTTCCCAGTAAGGAAGACGCGGGCGCTGCACAGTCCACAAATGGGGGCGGCGCAGGAGAGAATATTTTTGTTACAACAGCTAAAGGCAACCCCCTACCCCTCCTGGCCTTTTCCTAAGATGGAAAGTCCAGCCTGGTGTTCCTGGGTAACATCTTGTCCAATCACTTCCTGCAAATAATCCGGCTCGCACATCGCGAGGGAGGGAGGGGGTAGCCATCTCGATCCTAAAGATACTTGTCAGGTGCTTGATGGGGAGTTGTTTGTTGGAAACACGGTGATCAATGAAAGCCCGGAACAGCCATATTTGGGGGCTATTTATTCTTAATGAAAAAAAGAGACAAAAATACAATAGTCGAGACACTAACAACGTTCACGGAAAACAGAACAAGACTTGAAAAAAATAAAATAAATAAAGCTGAGATGCAGCACGTCTTAGTAAGGGGTCTTCTATCATACAACAGTTAAGTAACTCCTGGGTGCTCATGAATATTTCCAGGCTATTTTATATTGCATTATATGTTTGCAAACAGTTATCTCGTCTTTTTCAAAAGCACTTGCTAATCTGGATACCAAACAGTTCGATGTACAACCCCATACACAAAAGTTAAATTATTCAGCAACTAAAACGAATCTGTGGGACTCCCACTGCCCCTTCTTTCAGTTTCACAGACTTTACCTAGTAATGAGCAAGTCAGCAAACCAACTTTGATTTTTACCTCAAGGTGATGGCAACAACCACCCCCTTCCACAGGGCTGGAAAGATCGATGGTTGGTTCCGTGTGTGCCTTGCCTCCCCAGACACTGCGATGCTGCACGGAACGGCAGATGGACACTGGTCTCTTTCCTTCTCCTTGGACCGGCATGGCGGAGGAACTGAGGGAGGTGAAAGCTTGATGTTACGGCTTGATTTAGATTTCATGCCACTCTGGGTATCAGTGATTCTTCAGTTCAGAGCTATTTTTCTTAATGGCTTATCGGCACATCAGCATGATCTGATAAACCAGTACGGGCCATGCTCCAAACAACTTCTCCAAAGAATGGCTATGATTCACACAATACACCGAAATACAAATATATGGTCTTTTAAATTCTTACTGCTAGAATAAAGCCCTATTGCACGGGTAGGGAACCTTTTTTGGGTCGGGGGCCACTGACCCACAGAAAAATCAGTCGCTGGTCGCACACACGTGAGAAGAAAACAAAACAAAACAAAAAACCAACCAAAACCAAAACCCCTCACTGACGGTGGCCCCTTACCGAGGAGAAAGGCACTCCGCACATTCCGCTCGCACACCAGAGCCTATGGGGGCCCATCCCAGTAGATTCTGTGTGCTCCAGCCCTGTGCTGGGGCAGCAGGGGGGCTGGAGCGACAGCGCGGGCTCCCGGATGCTGGAGGGGAAGAGCCTGAGCCTCGGGGCCGGATCCTGGCAAGCTAGGGGCCGCATCCGGCCCCCGGGCCTGAGGCTCCCCACCCTTGCCCTATTGCAATGGATTACACTCCTTGGGCATTCTTGTAGGTTACACATCGCATCCAGTGATGTAAATAAAAAAATCATTGGAAGTCCTCGATTAACTACCAAAATCAACAACATCCCTTGAAGTGATTTATGGTGTATGCAGTAGCAGTGTTAAGTAAAGCGAAGGTAATCTGAGTACTCCTATTCTTGATTTTACAGCGAAATTAATCCTGGTCTCAGTTTGTAACGTGTGATTTATAACTAAGGAAAAGGAACATCACCAATGCTATAGCATCTGAAACACTCAGGCACACGCGGTTTAGCTTGGTTTTTATTACAATTGAAAGGTATTCAAATAACCCAGCATCAGCAAAAGGAATACCAAAATTTTTGCAGTCCAAGCCCTACTTAGGTTTCTGTAGTCTCCATCGTAGATGGCAAATATGCACTGATCGTTAAATATAAAAATGAATTGAAGTGTTTCTTTTTGGAAGTGTCTTTTACATTAGTTTGATCATACGGACACTGCAGAAGAAATAAAACAGTCATTATTGCACTACTTAGCAATCAGTAAGAAAAAGCTCAACCCTTCTATGGTTAAAGAAGAATTGTTAATGATATTATATAAATCATTTGATCTATTGTGTCCTCCAGACTAACAGGAAAAAAATGGCAACCCCAAGCAAATGGTCCTAATTAGTGCCCAAGAACCACTTCCTAAATATGTCCTTCCTACTCGAAGAATTTGAATGAGCAAAGCAATCTTTCCCTCCTCTTAAACTTTTTATTTAGTGCATTATTGCAAAATTTGGTGCATGACAGAGCTCCTAGTAATGAAAAGGGAGAAGACAGGGTAATAATATTCTAGCCTTTCAATGTTCCCCGTTTAACAAATCAGTGTAAACATTTCCTGATACTTTTATACTTGTTTTCAAATGTCTTTCCAAGTGCCTATCTCTTTATAAAAGTACTCAATGAGTTTTCAGCAAACAGTGACTCTGTGGCACGAATTTCACAAAACAACAGTAGTATAAGAAAACTTTTTTCTAACTAAAACAACTGAGAAATTAAAGGGGAACTAGAAGTGAACTGAAAATTACCTGGTTGTTTTCTCTCTGCCTCCCTTTTCCTGAGCTGTTCCTTTAAAGCATGTTCTACCAATTACATTTACTCTGGAAAATATATGTTGCCCCTTTAAGGCGTCAAGCACTACTCGCCCGAGAAAGGTGAATTTGATCAACAGATGGGCCTGATCTTATCAGTCATTGAGAGCTAGGGGACTTTTGCTATTTGTTTCAATGGAAGCGGGATTGAGCTCTGTGTGCAAAATGTAAAATACCACCTCTTACTGCATACCTTCGATTTCTAAATTGTATTAGGACTTAGTGTTGGTATTTTCCTATCATTTTTTTTTAAATCACACAATATTCCACTATATCCAACAACATTCGATACTTCTCAGTCAGACTTCTCATCCTTAAACATCATTCTAGAAAACTAAATTACGTTTCAAAATGTCCTGCTTATGTTAGTTCATTTCTTTAAAAGGAGGTGGTTTACTCGAAATAGACTTTCTGACTTGTTGGTTCTTTTGATAGGCAGTTTGCTCATGTCAACAGGAACATAACTTATATAAAACAACAGACTATAAACTCCTGTGAATTGCTCCTAACAGCTCAAGGAGATAATGTTAACCTGATATGTTGCAACGTTCTAGTTTCACGTTAAGAAAATCCCTCGGTGACCTTTCCTCGACTTATTGTCCTTGGCTAGTCTAAACTTCACGGTGAACATGCCAGATAGCTTGCTAGCTCTTCTTAATATCAGCATTTAAAATATTTTCAAAGTTACTTTAATGCTGCAAAGCAAGGATTTCATACTCACGTGTTTGCATGTAGGACCACAGCATTTACCTCTCTGCAAGCGAGCAACTTTGGTGAACACTAAAAAGCCAGTAGCTGGATCCATTTTTTTTTCTGTTTTTTAAGGCTAGCCTGAAAAACTAACACACAAACAAGTACCCAGAGTCAGTCTCAATTTCATATATTCTTCATCTCTTGGTGATTTCAAACGGGAAGCTCTTTGACATTATCTCCTTAAAATCCTGCTGCTTAACTGAAACAGGATCAGCTGGTGATTCGTGATTGAATTTAAATGCATTCATACCACTATTATAATCAGAGCTTCATACTGTATAACTTAGCCAGAATTAACAAATAAGGAGATCAGGGGAAATAACAGAACAGCTACAATGCATATTTTAACAAAGTCATAGATACAGCCTTCGCCTTTTGTCCCTTAGATATATCTTGTAATATCAAAACTATTTAAAGTTTTTTAGAAGAAAGTGGACTCGCATTCCCAGGTTGCACTTCGAGTTATAAGTACGTGTAAATATAAAATGCTGAACTTATGCTTTCAGAAAAGGGTCTAATCAAAGAAGCAGCTGCTCCTGGAGAGAGAATGTGACATTCACACTCTTCCTGTTCACTTTGGACATTCTACACTTGTGGACGTTTTTACGACACTATCTATTCCCTTTCCAAATGTTCTCGAGCTTTTTATTATATTGTAAATTGTTTTTAAAATGCTTATAAAATATTGACGCCTTCTGCTGCTTTCAAGTGCTGCTCGATCAAAAGCAACGTTCATCACGCCAGCTTTGACGCTAAAAAGTATCACTGCAATTTGCAAACATGGTGCAACTGTTGAAGTGTTTTATATAAGAGGGAAGGTAAACACATGGCTGGCATCCGACTCTGGTGCCGGACAAGGCGGTGTGGTAGCAAAGCAGCGCTTTTTAATATGTAGGTTACTTTTGGATTGTGCCTTTGTAAGAGTGCCAGGGCCCGTGGAAGTGTTAGGGGGCCCGGCGTGCGGCTCTTAGTTGGGCCGCTCTGGACAGAGCTTGAAAGGGTTCCACACATCACTCCTACGCTTCGGAGAGCAAAGGGGACGCGTCGCGAGCGAAGCCGGAGCTGCACGTTTCAAATAGCGACCCAGCTCCTTTGCTTCCCTGTGCTGCTCAGCTGAAGCATCCGCTCGGGGACAAGTTCCCTGGCGTTTGCCGGCTGCGCCCACTGACTCCGCGGGCAGACTATGACCAAGGCGTCCAAAGGCGGTTTTAAAATTGGTCCAGAAAACCTGCTAAGCTACACCGAGCCCAGACTAAGGCCAAAGGCGGCGAGCCTGCAGCCCGCGGGAGAGAAGGCAGGTGGAGATCTAGGGGCCAGTCCCAGGCCCACGTGGAAGTCATTTCCTGCAGCCAGGCACAAGGGGGTGGCTCCTCCGCTTCCAGCGCCCAGGGCTGGTGGGACCCATCTCGCGGGAGCCAATGGCAGAACTCCGCCCCTGGCACAGAATCGGCCCAATGGCTCGCCGGGCGGTGGAAGAGGTCGCTGCGGAGGGGCTCTGAACGACCCAGCCCCACGTGCTCGGAGCTGCACATCCGCGGGAGAAGGGGCCAGGGTCCTGGCGGTGCAATCGGGGGGCGTTGTGTGGCGCACGGGGAGAGGAGGCGCCACTCACTGCTACAGTGTTTGCTGCTGTGCTCAGGGGCCCGGGCTGCTGGCTACCGCCTGCTGCTCTATCCCCCTCTCCTCCGCCCTCCGGCGTGGGAGCGGAGGCACCGCTCGGCCCCTCTCCGCACGCCCAGGGGATATTACTCCTGTCAGTGCAGTAGCTGGAGCTGGAAGGGGAGTCGGCCCCTATCTGCCCACAGGCGGCTATCGGGGTATGGTTCCCTTCGTGCAACACACTGGTGCAGGGCGTGCAATGCAGGCGAGCTGGTGCAGGCGGAGGAGGAGGAGGACCCATCAGCAATGTAGGCGGCGCGCCGGAGTGGCACGGTATTCCCAGGTGGTTAGAGAGCCCCACAGAGCCAGTGGCTCCGCTCCAGTGCGCGGGTCACTGACGGTGCCTCCCCAGTGTCCGGGAGCCGGCTCGCTCAGGCCGGTGCGGGTCGAGCTGCCCGGCGAGGCACCACGGCCCTGCCGCCCGGGTGTCTGGCTTGTTCTGTGTCCCAGGCCTTCTGGGGCTGGCCCCAGCTCGGGAGGCTGCTCTGGCTCCGGGACGCGGTTCCCTGCCGCGCCCGCTGGAGCAGACAGCGCTTAGTCCCACTTGCGCACCGGCACGTCCAAGCCCCTGTGCCGCGCAGCTCGGCTGGGAAGCCCGCAGGCCAGACCCCGGCAAGCGCGCCCCGGGCCGCCGAAGGGCAGGACAGTCACTAAGGCTCACGTGGGGAGGGGGCCGCCGGGACCCCGGTCTGGGCTGTACACTCGCCTCCCCGGGGGGGGGGGGCTGCTTCCCGCGCTCCTCCGCCTGCCCCGCCCCCGCCCTGCTCGGCAGGCGCTGCGGGGCCGAGCCGCTCAGCCCGCCGGGGAGCAAGAAGCCAACCTGTTGCCGGCCTCTCCTGCACCTGCAGCTGCACGGGGCCGGCCGGCTGGAGCGCGCCACGGAGCACCCTGGGCTGCCTGCTGCCCCGTAGCCGCAGGGAGCTCCGGCCTGCAGCAGCAGCCGCTTGCCTGGGGCGGGGGCGCCCGCCGCTGCCCGGAGCCGGAGGGCTGCCGGAAGCCAGGGGGACTCACCGCGCAGGCCTCCAGGTACGGCGCCACGACCCGCTTCTCCGCGCCGTGAAGCACCCGGCGCAGGGCCAAGCCCAGCGCAACCTCTGCCCTGGGCTGCGGCCCGGAGTCGCGGCTCTGCCGCAGTCACCAGAGAGCCCCAGCCTGCCGCAGGGCCCAGTTTCTGGCACTTCTCTGGGCCACAAGCCCTGAACAGCCCCAGGCTGGTCTCCCGGGGGTTCGCTGCTGGGCGGCGCCCGCCGGGGCCGGGGGGGGACGAACACAAAAGAGCAGAGGTTTGCTCCTTGTGCTGTCACCTGTCTCCCAGCGCCGCTTCCACACGCCTGCCTTTGCTTCAAAGGCCACCGAAGGCAACAGCAGAACTCCTCAGAGGTTCGGATCAGGCCTTGACACTGTTTTCTCTTGGGCGGACAGCCCCTGGCCCAACCAAGCCTCCATCCGAGGAAAGCCTTTGGAATTAGTGCGAGATGATAATGTCCTGGCCACTGCAATTGTATGAGAAGTGACCCATTCTAGATAGACAGGGGAGTTTACAGAAAATATTTAATTATTGCATAGTTCTGCTAAGTAGTTTTCGGTACATCCCAGCCAGATCTTGCTGACATGTATGTATGTGTTTGCAGAATAAGGGCTTTAAAAGGAGAATTCTAAATATGTCTGTTTTTATTCTCTATTTTTTAATACCTGGTGTGGCGGCGCGTCGGGGTCCCCCGACTCCTGCACCCCTGTAATGGCACGGACAGACTCCACCAGCCAATAGAATAGAGGGAGTTTATTGCTTCTCCGGGATACAGCACAGCATAGATGTCATCTGGTTACAGGAACCGGGCCTAGGATGCCTCAGCCCCACTTGAGATGGGGGATGCTGGGCCCCTAAATTCCCGCCCCTCTGGGCCCTAGGCTGTCTCCTCCATGATCCCAGGCAGAAAAACTAACTCACTCAATTCCAGCCCTGCCTCCAGCCAGGTCTGGCCTCGCCCCCTTCCTTTCTATTGTTCCGCTCCATGGGAGATACCTGTCTGATGAGTTTCGAAGCCCCCTTGCATAATGACTCATCCCCTGCCCTGCTGGGCCGTGCTGCAGACAGCAGCCAGTGGAGGTCACTGACAACCCACTGCCCAGCATAGCAACCAGCAAGGTACCCCCACTACGTCACACCTGGATTTCTGGTCTGGGCAAGGAAGTGAATATCCAGGTCAAGACTCAGTAAGTAGACAGACAAAGTACCTTGCTGCCTAAGATTCTTCAGTAAAAAGTAACATAACACTGTTCTCTGTTCAGGATGAACTACTTTCAAATGGTCACAACTTTGTTCAATCCCAGCCAGTTTATTTTCAAGCTCAGAACATTTCTAAAAGTGTCCCACTGTGGCAGCACGTCGGGGTCCCCCAACTCCTGCACCCCCGTAATGGCACAGACAGACTCCACCAGCCAGTAGAATAGAGGGAGTTTATTGCTTCTCCAGGATACAGCACAGCACAGATGTCATCTGGTTACAGGAACCGGGCCTAGGATGCCTCAGCCCCCCTTGAGATGGGGGATGCTGGGCCCCTAAATTCCAGCCCCTTTCCCTAGGCCGTCTCCTCCATGATCCCAGACAGAAACTGCCCCTCTCTTCTAGCCCTGTCCCCCTTGCCAGGCCTGGCCTCGCCCCCTTCCTTTGTTTCTCTCCCTGGGAAGTAACTGGTCGGACCAGTTGAGAGACCCTTGCATAATGACTCATCCTCTGTCCTGCTGGGCCGTGCTTTGTACAAACAGCCGTCAGCGGGGGTCACTCACAGCCCACCGCCCAGCATAGCAACCAGCAAGGTACCCACATTACGTCACAGTTCTCCCCTCCCCCCCCCCCAAGAGCAAACTGAGTGGGGCCACTCTGCCGGTGGCCTGGAGAAGTTCGGGCCCCTCGCTACGGGACAGCGCGTCGGCAATGATGTTGGCGTTCCCCTTGACGTGGATCACTTCCATGTCGTAGTCCTGCAGGAGCAGGCTCCACTTCAGCAGCTTGGCATTGGTCCCCTTCATCTGGTGCAGCCAGGTCAGGGGGCAGTGGTCGGTGTACACCGTGAAACGCTGGCCAAACAAGTACGGCTGCAGCTTTTTCAGGGCCCACACCATCGCTAGGCATTCCCTCTCTACGGTCATGTAGCTCCACTCCCGGGGCAGCAGTTTCCTGCTCAGGTACACGATGGGATGGCGTTCCCCCTTCTTGTCCACCTGCATCAGCACTGCCCCCAGCCCGGTGTCCGTGGTGTCGGTAAACACGATAAAGGGCTTGTCAAAGTCCGGGTTTACCAACACTGGGGCCTTGACCAGGGCTTCCTTCAGTGCACAGAGAGCCCTGTGGCACTGCTCCATCCAGACCACCCTGTCTGGCCTCCCCTTCCTGCACAGCTCTGTGATCGGGGCAGCGATGGAGCTGAAGTTGGGCACAAACCTCCGGTAATATCCCGCCATCCCAATGAATGCCTGGACCTGCTTCTTGGTCTGGGGTAAAGGCCAGTCTCTGATAGCCTCCACCTTGGCCAGCTCTGGCTTCAAGCAGCCGCTCCCCACCTAATGGCCCAGGTAGGACACTTCAGCCATTCCAACCTTGCACTTCCCAGCCTTTACGGTCAGCCCAGCCTCCCTCAGCCGATCCAGTACCTGGCTGACTTGGGCCACGTGGTCCTCCCAGGACTGGCTGAAGATACAGATATCATCTATGTACGCTAGGGCACAGTTCTCCATTCCCCGCAGCAGCTGGTCCACCAGACGCTGGAAGGTGGCCGGCGCCCCTTTGAGGCCGAAGGGCAGGACCAGGAACTCATAGAGTCCCAGCGAGGTGATGAAAGCCGATTTCAGTCTGGCCTCCTGGTCTAGCGGCACCTGCCAGTAGCCCTTGGTGAGGTCCAGGGTGGTGAGGTAGCGAGCTCCCCCCAGCTTGTCCAGGAGCTCATCGGGCCTTGGCATCGGGTAGGCGTCGGACACCGTGATGGCGTTGAGCTTCCGGTAGTCCACGCAGAACCGGATCGACCCGTCCTTCTTGGGAACCAGCACCACGGGAGAGGCCCAGGGGCTGGAGGACGGCTGGATCACCCCCAGGGCCAACATGTCCTGGACCTCTCTCTCCAGGTCCTGGGCTGTTTTCCCCGTGACCCTGAACGGGGAGCAGTGCACCGGGGGGTGAGTGCCCGTCTCCACCTGGTGGACAGCCAGGTTGGTGAGACCAGGCTTGTCGGAGAACAGCTGCTGGCGGGAGTGCAGCACCTCTCGGATCTCGGCCTGCTGGGCCGGGGTGAGCTGGTCCGAGAGGGAAATTGACTCCAGCGAAGAGTCCTCTCCGGTCCCAGGGAACAGGCCGACCAGGGGATCCTCCCCCTGCTCCTCCCAGGGCTTACACACGGCCAGCACCAAGTTCTCCCTGTCCCAGTATGGCTTCATCATGTTAACATGATACACCTGCTGGCCGCGCAACTGGCCTGTTAGCTCCACCACATAGTTCACCTGGTTCAGCTGCTTAACAACCTTGAAGGGGCCGTCCCAGGCGGCTTGCAGCTTATTCTTCCGGGAATTAGGACCATCACCTGGTCCCCGGTAGTGTAGGCGTGGGCCCGTGCATTGCGGTCGTACCAGACCTTCTGCTTCCTCTGGGCCCTGCTCAGGTTCTCTCTGGCCAGGCCCATGAGCTCGGCAAGTCGTTCCCGGAACGTCAGGATGTATTCCACGACCGGCTCCCCCTCCGGGGAGACCTTCCCCTCCCACTCATCTCTCAGTAAGTCCAGGGGGCCCCTCACTCGCCTCCCATATAACAGCTCGAACGGTGAGAACCCTGTGGACTCCTGGGGCACCTCCCTGTACGCAAACAGCAGGTGGGGTAGGTACTTGTCCCAGTCCTGCGGGTGTTTGTGCATAAAGGTCCTTAGCATCTGCTTCAGAGTCCCATTGAACCTCTCCACCAACCCGTTGGTCTGGGGGTGATACGCCGAGGCCCAGGTGTGCTGGACCCCACACTTCTCCCACAAGCACCGGAGCAGGGCTGACATGAAGTTAGATCCCTGGTCCGTGAGAACCTCCTGGGGGAACCCCACCCTGCTGAAAATGGTCAGCAGTGCGTCTGCCACCGTGTCTGCCTCAATAGAGGGTAGGGCCACGGCCTCGGGGTAGCGGGTGGCAAAGTCCACCACCACCAGGATGTATTTCTTCCCCGTCCAGGTCGCTCAGTTGAAGGGCCCCACAATATCCATCGCCACCTTCTGGAAAGGCTCCTCTATGATGGGCAGGGGTCTCAACTCAGCTTTCTTCCTATCTTGGGCCTTCCCCACCCGCTGGCAGGAGTCGCAGGACCGGCAGTACCGCTGCACGGCTGCAAATATCCCCGGCCAGTAGAAGTTTTGGAGCAGCCTCAGCCGCGTGCGCCGGATCCCCTGGTGTCCCGAGAACGGGATGTCATGGGCCAGGTATAGCAGCTTACGGCGATACCTTTGGGGGACCACCAGCTGCCGCTGGAGCCCCCACTCCCCTACCTGCCCGGGGGGAAGCCATTCCCGGTACAGAAATCCCCTCTCCCACCGGAACTTCTCCTGGCAATCTCCCCCCAGGGGTTGAGCTGCGCCCAGGTCAGCCCGGTCCCTCAGGGCCTGCAAGGAGGGATCTGCCCGCACCTCCGCCTGGAATCCAGCGGCTGGTGCTGGGACAGAGGCGTGTTCCCTCCCACTGCCTCGGTCCGACTCCATGTCTGCTGGGATGGGGCCCTGGGCCCCCTGTTGGGGAACCTCCTTGAGTTCCGGGGTGCCAGCCCCTCGCTGGCTCTGGCTACGGGTGGTGACCAGGGTCCTGTGGGGTCCGTCTGGCCACTCCTCTAGGTCACCCCCCATCAGCACCTCCGTGGGCAAGTGCGGGTGCACCCCCACTTCCTTGGGGCCCTCCTTGGACTCCCATTTCAGATGCACCCTGGCTACGGGTACCTTAAATGGGGTCCCATCTATGCCCCTCAGGGTCAGCTGAGTGTTGGGTAGCATACAGTCTGGGGCCACTATGTTGGGTCAGGCCAGCGTCACCTCCGCCCCCGTGTCCCAGAAACCCGTCACCTTCCTACCTTCCACCTCCGGGGTAGGAGGCACTCGCTCCGCAGGGACCGCCCTGCCCCCACCCGGTACACAGAGAAATCCACCTCCCGAGGATTAGATCTCCCATGGGAGGTGCACTGAGCATCCTTCCCCCCACTCTGAGCTGAGGTTTGCCTGCCAGCCCCTGCCTCTGGGGCAGCCTGCCCTTCTTCCAGCCCCAGCCAGTTAACCCTGGAAAGTCCCAGGTCATGGGACCTGTTCTTGTGCCTGGTGCAATGAGCTCTCTTGTGGCCTCGTTGCCCACAGCAATGGCAGGTTAGGTTCTGTGGGCCCTTTTGGGTCAGCTCTGCCCGGGCCCTGGCTGGTTTTCTGGGGCACCGTTGACTGGTCCTGGTCCCTGGGGCTCGCCTCAGAGGTGCCTCTCTCCGTCGCTCAGCCGAGAACCGGTCTCTGCGCGATTCCCTTTCTCTCCGGGACTCCCGTTCACACCCGGACCAGCTCTCCGTGAACTCATCCGCCAGCCTCCCAGCTTCCTGGGGGTTCTCTGGACTTCAGTCCTTGAGCCACAGCCTCAGGCTGGGTGTGCATGCTTCATAGAACTGCTCCATCATGACCAGCTTGAGCAGGTCCTCTGCGGTCTGGGCTCCGACTCCAGACACCCACTTGCGGCAGTATTGCACCAGGTGGGAGGCCAGATCCACATAGGTCTCCCGTGGCCCCTTCTGCACCCCCCGGAACTCCTTCCTGTACATCTCGGGGGTGAGCCCGAACTTATGCAGCAGGGCCTCCTTGACTCGGTTATAATCCCCTGGCTGTAGGTCCTCCAGCTGATTGAGCACCCCGTCAGCCTCCTGGTTCAGTGCGGGGATGAGCTCCTGTAGCCAGTCAGCTGGGGGGACCCGTTGCAGTCCACAGGCCCTCTCAAAGGAGCTGAGGAACCCGTCTATGTCGCCCACGTCCTTCAGTTGGGCCACCACAAGCTTCTCCAAGCGTCTGGCAGCCGGGGGCCCTTAGGGCCCGTCCGCACTCGGCGCAGCCGGGGCCCTAACGCTTCTCTGCTCTGCCAGGGCCAGCTCATGCTGTCGCTGCTCTCTGCGGTCCTGGACTTCCATTCCTTCATCTGCAGCTGGATCTCCAGCCGCCACAGCTCCGCTGGGTTGGACCCTCCCCTGGGTGGACTATGGCTTGCAGGGTTCCCCTGGGAGGCTGTCCCATCTCTCCTGTGGGTTCCACTGCTCCGCCCACCCTCAGAGCCTGACACACTCCCAGGGGGGGTCTGGCTGCTCCCCACTGGGACAGGATCCCAGCCCTGTGGCTGGTCATTCTCTTCCAGCCGGGCAATCAGCTGGGCCTTGGTTGCGTTCTGCACAGGCAAGCCCCTCTCTCTGCACAGCTTCACCAGCTCTGCCTTCAGGAGCTGGGCGTAGGCCATCTTCCCACTGGTCCCCTCGGTGCAGACTCATCAGTCTAGTGCTGCTGCGCCCCACGATTCTCAGGAACCGCTTCGCTCTGTCTCCAGCACGCCTGGCTCTAAGGCCCTTGCTTCTACTGCGCCTTGTCACTTGCTGCTGGGAGCTCCATCCACGGGGTGCAGTGCATCCCACTTCTGACACCACTGTGGCGGCACATCAGGGTCCCCCGACTCCTGCACCCCCGTAATGGCACAGACAGACTCCACCAGCCAGTAGAATAGAGGGAGTTTATTGCTTCTCCAGGATACAGCACAGCACAGATGTCATCTGGTTACAGGAACCGGGCCTAGGATGCCTCAGCCCCCCTTGTGATGGGGGATGCTGGGCCCCTAAATTCCAGCCCCTTTCCCTAGGCCGTCTCCTCCATGATCCCAGACAGAAACTGCCCCTCTCTTCTAGCCCTGTCCCCCTTGCCAGGCCTGATCTTGCCCCCTTCCTTTGTTTCTCTCCCTGGGAAGTAACTGGTCGGACCAGTTGAGAGACCCTTGCATAATGACTCATCCTCTGTCCTGCTGGGCCGTGCTTTGTACAAACAGCCGTCAGCGGGGGTCACTCACAGCCCACCGCCCAGCATAGCAACCAGCAAGGTACCCACACTATGTCACACCCACATTGTCATTATAAATAAAATATTGCATTTACTCTGAAAAATTTAGTTTGTCTTTTTTCCTGTAGCATTCTTTAATTAAATGAATACAGCAGTCTTTATTGATGATATAATAGTTATAGCTCACATAAATAACCCTGTAACTAACTTATAGCTAGTTGAGTTCATTTCCAATTAAGGTGATCAATAAAATCAAGGAAATCACCAGTTAGATAATAAACAAGCTCAATTCACAGGCTTTATTGTGCATACCCCATGATATTCAAACCCACTGGACTTGATTTCTTCTCACTAAGACCAGTTTTGCATGTGAGTAACTTCATTGGCTCCAGTAGCATGCTCCTGATTTATGCCAGTGCAAGTGAGAGGGGATTCAGCCCTACAGATACAGCTCCATAACAAAGTCCTTTTCAACTGCAGCATACAACCCCAAAGGGAGTAAGGGATTCCTCTCAATCACACACACACATACAGCTTGATCGCTGACCTTTTAGCTATATTAAGGTATATTCCCTATGTACACTGGTGAAATCTATAGCATGTTATTTGTATGTGAAAAAGTGTGACACTGGAGTTAAGGTTGTGCAGTAGAGTTGACGGTGGAAGGAAGTTGTGGTGGTTGAGATAGGGAACTGGTAAGAGGAGCATTGAATGACATAACTACTTATTTGCTTGTTACAGGTTGGATTCATGGTTTATGCATGTGACATAGTGGGGGTGCTGTCTGCTCTGTAACCTGGTGCCCCCCTGCGCTGTGATGTGTGATTCCCACTGACTCATCCACATGTTGTGATGTAGTGTCAGTACCTTGCTGGTTACTGTGCTTGGGCTGTGGATGACCCCTACTGGCCTCTGCCTGTGAGCACTGCCCAGCAGGTGGGCTGCCTAAAGCGCGTAGAGAAAGACCCAACCGGTCAGACCGGTTGAGGGCAGCGAGGGAACTAAGGAAGTGAGTGTTCAGGGGAAGGGGCAGTTGCTGGCTGGAAAACATGAAGGGAACAACCTAACGGGAGGACTGAAGGTCTAAGGGCGGGGGGGGCAATGGACCCCTAACCTCAGGGGTCTGAGGCATCCTGGCCTTGACTCCTGTAACCACATGTGATGTAGTGTGGGTACCTTGCTGGTTGCTAGGCTTGAGCTGTGGGTGACCCCCACTGGCTGCTGTCTGTACCATGGCCCAGCCAAGTAGCTGATGGGACAGGGAGGTAACCTGTTCTACCAGTTACCTCCCAGAGAGAGGAACAAAGGAAGGTGGAATGCCGCCCCTTGCTGGAGGGCAGGGCTGGAAGGGACTGTTTGTTAGTTGCTGTCTGGGATAATGGAGGAGACAGCCTAGGGAAGGGGCTGGAATTTAGGAGCCCAGACCCCCCCACATCTCAAGGGGGGCTGAGGCATCCTAGGCCTGCCCTGTAATCAGATTACATCTGTGCTGTGCTGTATCCTGGAGAAGCAATAAACTCCCTCTATTCTACTGGCTGGTGGAGTCTGTTTGTGCCACTACAGGGGTGCAGGAGATGGGGAAACCCCAACGCGCCATCACACCACATCACATCTGTGTTGGGCTGTGTCCTGGAGAAGCAATAAACCCTCTCTATTCCACTGGCTGGCGGAATCTGTTCTTGCTGCTACAGGACTGCAGGATCGGGAGGACCCCGACATGCCACCACAATCCATATACAATCATATTCTTAGGGTGACCCTATTTCCCAATGCTGAATATGGGATGCTAGCAAAATTGCTTGTATTCAAGCAGGTTAGCAATCAATCAGAACTATGCAGTACAAACATTCAAATTAATACCAACTTGACTGAGCCCCATTAAAGAGAAATGCTGTGTAGTTGGAGTCTTTTGCACTGGTCTACAATTTTTTAGAAGTCGTCTGCTTCAGAGATAAAATGTGCTATTTATTATATATTTTGATGTGCTGAATTCAAATATGACAATTAAAACAACTGATTGGCTACTGTTTCCAAGATATTTAAGTTTTTACATTTTACGTCTATGTATATTGTGTAGATAGTAGAGTTTTAATCATAAATTGTAAACCTAGGTCTTTTCATGTGTTTATGGTTGCTTTACATGATAATATTTCACCTGTCCTGTTTATGTAACACTTTAAAAATCAGCAAAAGGGATATATAAATAAAATTTATTATGAAACAAAAGGCAAAAAACTATTATGTACATAGTTTAGTCCTATTCAGTGTCTACTCGGCGTTTCTTGGCTTGTCTCTTGTATTCATTAAATGGAGCATCTCTTGTCACCGTCCAGCAATAGTCTGCAAGCATTGATGGGCTCCATTTGCCCTGATAGTGTTTCTCCATTGTTGCAATGTCCTGGTGAAATCGCTCGCCGTGCTCGTCACTCACTGCTCCGTAGTTCGGTGGAAAAAAATCTAGATGAGAGTGCAAAAAATGTATCTTTAGTGACATGTTGCAACCAAGGCTTTTGTATGCCTTGAGGAGGTTTTCCACCAACAACCTGAAGTTGTCTGCCTTGTTGTTTCCAAGAAAATTTATTGCCACTAACTGGAAGGCTTTCCATGCCGTCTTTTCCTTGCCACGCAGTGCATGGTCAAATGCATCATCTCGAAGAAGTTCACGAATCTGAGGACCAACAAAGACACCTTCCTTTATCTTAGCTTCACTTAACCTTGGAAATTTTCCATGGAGGTACTTGAAAGCTGCTTGTGTTTTGTCCATGGCCTTGACAAAGTTCTTCATCAGAACCAGCTTGATGTGTAAGGGTGGTAACAAAATCTTCCTTGATTCAACAAGTGGTGGATGCTGAACACTTTTCCTCCCAGGCTCCAGTGACTGTCAGAGTGGCCAATCTATCTTGATGTAGTGGGAATCTCTTGCACGACTATCCCATTTGCAGAGAAAACAGCAGTACTTTGTGTATCCAGTCTGCAGACCAAGCAAGAGAGCAACAACCTTCAAATCTCCACAAAGCTGCCACTGATGTTGGTCATAGTTTATGCACCTCAAAAGTTGTTTCATGTTGTCATAGGTTTCCTTCATATGGACTGCATGACCAACTGGAATTGATGGCAAAACATTGCCATTATGCAGCAAAACAGCTTTAAGACTCGTCTTCGATGAATCAATGAACAGTCTCCACTCATCTGGATCGTGAACGACGTTGAGGGCTGCCGTCACACCATCCATGTTGTTGCAGGCTACAAGATCACCTTCCATGAAGAAGAATGGGACAAGATCCTTTTGATGGTCACGGAACATGGAAACCCTAACATCACCTGCCAGGAGATTCCACTGCTGTAGTCTGGAGCCCAACAGCTCTGCCTTACTCTTGGGTAGTTCCAAATTCCTGACAAGGTCATTCAGTTCACCTTGTGTTATGAGGTGTGGTTCAGAGGAGGAGGATGGGAGAAAATGTGGGTCCTGTGACATTGATGGTTCAGGACCAGAAGTTTCATCCTTTTCCTCTTCCTCATCTGACTCAAGTGAGAATGATTCTGGTGCATCAGGAACCGGCATTCCTTCTCCGTGGGGTACTGGGCGTATAGCTGATGGAATGTTTGGATAATGCACAGTCCACTTTTTCTTCTTTGACACCCCTTTCCCAACTGGAGGCACCATGCGGAAGTAACAATTGTTGGTATGATCTGTTGGCTCTCTCCAAATCATTGGCACTGCAAAAGGCATAGATTTCCTTTTCCTGTTCAATCACTGGCGAAGATTTGTTGCACAAGTGTTGCAGCATATGTGTGGGGCCCACCTCTTGTCCTGATCTCCAATTTTGCAGCCAAAATAAAGGTGATAGGCTTTCTTAACCATAGTGGTTATACTGCGCTTTTGTGATGCAAAAGTGACTTCACCACAAACATAGCAGGAGTTATCTGCACTGTTCACACAAGTATGAGGCATCTCTGCTCACTTTGGCTAAACAGAAATGTGTCCCTTTGCAAAATCAAACACTGACAAATAAGAGAGCACGACACTGTATGATTTCTAGAGCTGATATAGGGCAATCTGTTCAGCAGAGTGATGTAAGCTTCATTATGATTGCATCATCCATGACTTCTAGGAATAACACGATGCAATTCATATCATGTATGACGCAATACCAGCTTCAGATTGCATCATTCGTTGTTTTGCCTAAAAAGCAAGTACTGTCCAAACCCAGTCATAGATTTATTCATAGATCCAGTCAAAGATGTATTTTAGTCATTTCTGGTTTAAATTGAGATCCCTTCCCTTTATAACTCACTTATCCTCCGCCATTCCCAAGTCAAGAGTCGTATATACTGACCCAATAGCATATCTTGAAAACTAGAGCCAATCAACAATTTTAAGCATCATTTTCGTTCTCAGTGACCCAGAATTAGTAAAGTTTGACTACATTTATTTCAGAAGCATTTTGGCTGTAGAGCAGTGAAATTTATCTTCTTATCTTTAAGGCTTTAGCATTTACACAGAGAGGGGTCGCACGCACGCGCACACTCTCTCTCTCTCTCTCTCTCTTCCATACGTCTCTTTCACATAGAAGGGGTGACTGACTGACCATCCCTTCCCTACCCAGTGCTCTCTGCCCTCCATGCCAGGATGGTTCCCTGGGACAGAACCCCCCACCCTTCTGTACCTGGTGCCACATCTTCCCAAGGCAGCATGGCGGGGGGAGGGCAGGCAGGATCACAAGCCTCTCTCCCCAGCTGCTTCCAGCCCCAGGGGATGGTAGGGAAAGGGTTGACCTGGCCCCCTCGTTGGCAGAGCTCATCACTTCTTCTCCCTCATTTCCCCAGTAGCTAGAAGCAACTTATCCCTGCCTAGCATTGACAGGCAACTGCCCATTCCAGTCTGCTACTGGCCACTGATGTAACCCAGCCATGTCCTGTCCCTGGCTACAGTGTGTACAGGAAGGGGTTAAGCCGTAAGGCTGCATTGTGCACTAGGTCAGGGAACCTGACTGCCTGGGCTTCAGTGACCCTGGCCAGAGCGGTGGCTCAGTGGTGGAGGATGCCCAGGGGACAGAGCAGCCCCGTGCTCCCTGAGGGCAAGGCCAGAGGGGTGGCTCTGCACAGTGCCAGGAGCAGGATGTGCCTTCTTAGGGGGTGGGGAGATATGTAGGATCAACAGGGCTTAGGGGTGGGTTGGGTGAAGGGGCAAAGCAGGGAACGGACAGTGAGAGAGGGAGCACAGTACAGGTTGGTGGATGAGCAGCAGAAGTGACCTGCAACCAGCTGGCGCCTGCCTGCATTCCTTAGCCAGTGCACCACGCAGCCAGTGACAGCTGGAACTGTGATCAGGGAGCTAGCCTCTGCAGGCTGAGAGCTGGCATGCAGTGGGGGCTATACCGACCAACCAGCAGGGGGAGCAGCAGGCCTCGCACAGTGTAGCTTTGCCTCACCAGCCTTGCACAGCTACCCCTATCATTGGCCCCTGGATCTCCTCCTCATTGTTGGTGGGCAGGTGGCCGGCAAGCAGGAATCCAGCCAACAGCAGGACCCAGCAGTACTGATGGAGGGAGACCCAAAATATAGGACAATATTCCTGTTCATAAGAAAAAGTGAGGACACCTTCGGGGGGCTTAAATACAGGACTGTCCCCTTAAAAATTGGAAGTCTGGTCACCCTAAATATTCTACAGCTTCACAAAATTAAGGCCCTAGCTGAATATTCTATTTAAAAAGTTTATTTCTTGTAAATATGAGTAAATTTAATGCAGTCAAGTATGCTAATTTTTGCAGATGTTGGCCCCTCTCCTGCAGTTCTCTTTAGATGTAGTATCAGTGGGAGTTTGGACGTTTCTCTCTGAAATTTTAACAGAATAAATTCCTCATGAACTTCTGGTATGAAATCCTGGGCACAGCCAGAACCAGCCAACACGTGTATCTTTAGCCTTTTTAGTGAGGATTTTGCAGATCATTTGGTGTAACACCTTCCACAGTTTATCACCTGAAAATCCTGCCTGTGCAGTGAGAAACCCAGTCACAGGCACACATTGTTGTGGAATATAGGCATAACCATCTAACTGCTGATTTCAGTGATTTCACACCAGGGTGAATTTTGTTGATTAAAGGTCAAGGTGTATTAGAAGCATACGGTCCTGCAAGACCTCACTGAAGTCAATGCAAGCATGTTAAAGCATAAAATATGTGTTGCTGATCTGTTCTCACTGATACAATAATAGTTTTGCCTGTTATTTGGCCCTATAGAGCAACCAGTTCTGACATCTAGGCTATCATCTGCCAAGAGTATTGTCCCAGCTAGTATATTCAACCTTCCTTTCAGTTTTAAATTACTCAAGCAATGGGGCTTCTGCTGCTTCCCATAGGATATTCTTGGGCTTTCCTGTTCTCATAGGGCACGTCTACACTAGGAAATTATTTCAAAATAACTAAAATTCAAAATATTCAGGGGGTAGCTGAGTTAGTCTGTAACTGGAAAAACTTAAAAAACAACAAATAGTCTTGCGGCACCTTAAAGCCTAACAAAACATGTAGCTGGTATCATGAGCTTTCATGGGCTCAACCCACTTCTTCAGATGAATGGAGTTTTTAAAAATCCAATTTCTAAGTAAATAGGAAGGGGGGAGGGAAAGAAAAAGAAGGAAAAAAAGCAAAAAGGGGAAAGAAATACAATAATTCCTCATTTAACACGGTAGATACGTTTCAGAAAATGATGGTGCTAAGTGAAAACGTGTTATGCGGGGTCAATTTTCCCATTGAAAATAATGGAAAATGTGGGGGTTGCATTTCAAGCCCACATGCGCTCGCAGCTGCAGCCTGTACTTGTTAGCAGCTGGGACCGGGACATAAGGTTAGGGGAGAAAGGGGTCTGGGTTATAGCAGGGAGGGGAGGTGTTTGGCTCTGGAGAAGGGAAGGGAAGGTCAGGGGAGTGGGCTTGCAGCCGACGGCTGGGTTTCCCCAGCTGGCCGGTCGCCGGCAGCTGCGTGGGACTTCCCATGCCTCCTTGCAAAGCAGCGGAGGTTTCGCCACTCACCATGCTGTTCCCCAGTGACCCCTCCTTGCCGGATGCAAGGCATCCAGCCAGAGGGAGTTGCAGGGGAATGGCGCGGCGAGTGGCGAACCTCCGCTGCTTTGCAGGGAGGCAGGGGAAGCCCTGCACAGCTGCCGGTGACCAGTCGGCTGGTAGGGGAAATCGTGTTATTGCGGGGACGGGTCATGTTGTTCGAAAAATGTTCCCTAAAAAAAAAGTCGTGCTATCGCGAAAACGTGTTAAGCGGGCACGTGTTAAGCGAGGAATTACCGTAGTCAATTAGAGTGTCCATGCTACATGAAACTGACAGAGAAGGTACTAATTGTTCTTAAGTACCCATCGTTTAGTTTTTTATGTTATTAGGATGTGGAATGTAGTAGGCTATCCAGCCAATGTCTTTATTCATACTGCTGTTATAGGAATCAAACTTGTAAATTACATTAAGTTCTAAGGCTTCCCTGTGGAGTTGGCTTGTGGAATTGGCCTGAAACAATACGGTGACTGTGAGATCCATTAATGAGTGTCTGGGCAAGTTAAAATGTTCCCCAACAGGTTTCTGTGTGTTGTCTTTTCGGATATATGATTTGTGCCCATTAATCCTTTGTTGTAGAGACTGTCAAGTTTGGCCAATATACATGGCAGAGGGGCATTGCTGGCACTTGATGGCATATCTGCACCACATTAGTGGATGTGCAGTTATATGAGCCTCTGATGTGGTGGTTTATGTAGTTAGATCCTGTGATGATATTGCTTGTGTAGATTTGTGGACAGAGTTGGCACCGGGGCTGATTGCAGAGGTGGGTTCCTGTATCATTATGATGGAGGCGTGCTGCGTGGTTACTGGAAAGAATTTGTTTGAGGTTATGGGTTGTCTGTAGCAAGCATTGGTCTGTCCCCCAAGGCCTGTGAAAGTGAGGGGTCATTTTCCAGGATAGGTTGTAGATTGTTGACAATGTGTTGGAGGGGCTTAAGTTGGGGGCTGTAGGTGATGACAAGTGGTGTCCTGTTGTTTTCTTTTCTGGGCCTGTCTTGAAGTAGCTGATGTCTGGGTACTCTTTTTGCACTGTCAATCTCTTTTTGCACTTCTCTGGGTGAGTGTTTCAGATATTAGAATGCTTTATATAGATCCTGTAGGTGTTTGTCCCTGTCTGTGGGATTGGAGCAAATCTGGTTGTATTTTAGGGCTTGGCTGTAAGCAATGGATTGAGAAATGTGTCTTGGATGGAAGCTAGAGGCATGAAGATAAGTGTAATAGTCGGTAGGTTTCCGTATAACGTGGTGGAAATGTGTCTGTACTGTAATGTACAATTAAAATTAGTAAAATTCAAAATAGTAACTCCTGATTTAACAAAATTGAAATAGCATGTCCCCACTACGGGGAAGCATAGAAATTAGTCAGAATTATTTCAAAATAGCACGTCCACCCTGATTGGAGCCTGCCTTGGACTTAGAGCCCCCAGCAGCACTCTGGGGAGGGTACCAGCTGGACGGACACTTCCTGTGGCTGCTTGGTCAGGAAAGCTGCGATGCTTTCAGGGGCTCCTCTCTATGGCTGCATCTCACACACCACTCCTCCACTGCCTCCCCTCTCACGGGACACCAAATGGACAGAGTGTGCTCTGGTTGCCCTTGCAGATGCCACAGCACTCACAGCATAGAGCTGGAGCTGCTGAAAAGCAGTGCCAGGCTCACGGGCCTCGTGCTGTGCCTCATGGCACAGTACTTCCAAACTGTCCACGTGCTGCTCCATCCAGATGAGGGCCAGCCCGGTCTACAGGTCCTGATCACCCAGGGCTCCTGCTGCTGCACATGCCCCTCAATCCACTGGGCCCAGTGGAATGCCGCTTCTAGTGGTGGGAGACCAGTTCAGGCTGGTGGGATCCCACCGTCCTGCAGCTATGGGATGACCAGCAGCAGCTGCAGAACTTCTGTATGCATAAGGCTGCCTTCCTCAATCTCTGCAAGTGGCTCGCCTCTGCCCTCAGGTGACAGGACACCTGACTCAGACCCACTATCCCCATGCAGAAGCATGTGGCCATCACCCAGTGGAAGCTCGCCATGCTGGACAGCTACCGCTCCATTGGGAACCAGTTCGGTGTGGGGAAACCCACAGTCGGGGCCATGCTCATGCAGGTAGCCAGCCAACCACATGCTGCTACGGAGAGTCATCACTCTGGGCAGCGTGGACACCATCATCAGTGGCTTTGCTGCCATGGGCTTCCCCAATGCGAGGAGCCATAAATGGCACACACATCCCCATCCTGGATCCTGACCACTGTGCCTCGGACTACATCAACAGGAAGAGGTACTTCTCCATGACGCTGCAGGCCCTTGTGGATCACAAGGGATGCTTTAACAACATCAGTGTGGGATGGTTGGGGAAGGTGCACGACACCCGCCTCTTCCGGAACTCCTGCCTGTTCCAAACGATGCACGTCTGCACTTTTTTCCCCTGACTGTATCATCACAGTCAGGGAGGTGGACATGCCTATACTGATCCTGGGTGACACAGCTATCCCTTGCTTCCCTGGCTCATGAAGCCTTACACGGGCAGCCTGGACCCCAGCAAGGAGCACTTCAATGCCAGGCTGAGCAGGTGCCGCATGGTGGTAGAGTGTGTGTTTGGCTGTTTAAAGGGGAGGTTCAGGAGTCTCTTCACCCATCTGGACCTCAGCAACCACAACATCCCCTTTGTGGTGGCAGCCTGCTGTGTGAGAGCAAGGGGGAGACTTTTCAGAGGCTGAATGGCTGGCCAGGGCATATGAGCAGTTGGACACAAGTACCATATGAGAGCACATCAAGGGGCTGCGCTCATCCACGGTCAGTTGTGAGACTCTCCCCTGTGCCTCTCCACAAGGGGCCTCTGCATTCCCTCTGTGCGCCTTTCCTCCCACACCTCTCCCTTCCCCTGCTCTCTCTTCCCACCTCCCTCCTCCCCTGTAGAGCAAATAATAAAGCCTTCTTTTTTAAAATAACAGGACTGTTTATTGGGGGATCTACAACAGGGACTGGGGAAAGAACCTGAAATGGGGGGGGGGGGAGGAAGGAAAGGGGCTCAAGGATGTGGCTGGGAGTGGCACCTGCCTCTGGTTGGTTGGGAGGCTTCAGCTGCCCTCGAGGTCCCACTGCCATGTGTTCTGGGACTCCAGTAGCCCTTGGGGGAGCTAGGAGGGGAAGCCATGGGTGGTGGTGAGGAGTTTGTTGGTGACCCACTCCATGCATGAAGCCGTGTGCTCCATTACCAAGGTGAGGGAGGAGCACGTGGCTTTGTGCTGGCATGCCAGCTGGTCCCAGGCAGCCTTTGCCTGTTCCCGATCAGCAACCTGCTCCTGGTGCTCCTCCTTGAGCCCCCAGACAAGGGACTGTAGGCAGGCTGTCTGCTCACGCATGAGGTCCTCGTAGGTTCTCTTCTGCCTGCAGATCTCTTGGAGTCAGGTGGATGGCGTGGGAGGTGGGGGACACACCAAGCTCTCAGCTGGCCCAGCTGTGAGGACAAGTGACAAGGGCAGTCATCCCAGGAGACACCGTGTATGAAGCCTAACTCTAATCTCTGAGCTGACGTCAAAAGTGTCGGTTCAGATGATAGTGATGTGCTTAAAGCAAGGCCATCTGTTGCCTAGACAGTGGACACTTTCCAGCAGGAGCACAGACATGCCAGGGGAGCATCACAACACACACGGTCCAGTCACAAAGAGTTGTGGGAAGGTGCTGGCCAAGCCAAAAGTCTGCAGTGAGAGTGGGGGGCAGGGCGGCTCAGCTTCCTTCTGTGTCCTGCACACACCAGATCTGGCACTTATGGCGTCCCACAGAGAGAGAATTTCTATCCTTGGCTGCTGGAAAAGGGGGTGGTGCTGGGGGAGGTGTGTGTGAGTGGCAGATGCCACTTGCCGAAGAGAGTGCTATTGGGTTCCCCTTCTCTTTCTCCGCCGACAGGTTCCCAGACACATCACTGCACTTGATAGGCAGCAAACGCTGACCGAGTGCGGGCATGAGTCCGTGCCATGTGTGGCACTGCTGTGTGGTTCCATGACCCCAGACTACTTAGTTGTGGCTTGTTGTGGGAAAGTGTCCCACCATGGAGGCAGGAGTAAGGCAGGCCTGTCCAGGGACCTTGTGAGAAGGACTGAGGGGTTCCTGTGTGAGAGCGTCATGGGGCTGAGTGCTCCGGACTGGTGCTCCATGTGCATAGGCTGTTGTGCGACCCCCAGGCTGAGTACGCCAAGCAAAGAGCGCACAGCCCCTCGCAGCCCGTCGTCTGCCCCCATGTGTAGATAGGGAAAGTTATAGCACTCACCTGAAGTGACTTCCCCGGGTTCATGTATCCCCTGCTCCCGGGCCCCATCCCCCTGCAGTGCACTGGCTCTCTCTGATCCTGAAACATCGGTGGTCCTTCCAGACACCAGACCAGAAAGTTCTGGTTTATAGCAGTGCAGCCTGTACCAGTGTAAAGTGAATGTGAAATGCTACTGTTCTGATTTGGGATAGCGTTTTGCACTTGGCTTCGTACTGGTGTAAATGACTCCATGTGGCTCAGGGCAATGGAGAACCAGGCCCCTGAGCTCACATACAGAACTCCTATTGATCATTTTTATGCCCAGAAGCAGGAGGTCACCTGAGCCACAGACTTTAAATTGCAGTCTGTGGAAATCCCTGAGGTGTATGTTGGGGGCAGGGGGGATCTCTGGAGTCTTTGGACACATGTGGTTAAGTTTTGGTTGATTCAAATGTGTGGGCTCTTAGGGCATGCCTACACTAGGAAATTATTTCAAAATAACTACATTTGAAACAATAACTCCCAAAATAACTTTTGAAATAAGCTTATTCTCAAGGAAAGCAGGAGTATAGATTTTGAAATAATCAGCCCCATCACAGTAGTGTGGATGCTCCGCTTATTGTTTCAGAATAAGGGGGGTTATTTCAAAATAACTCTTTAGTGTAGACCAGGGCTCAGTGACACTGAAGAGGTCACTGATGACAAAGGACTGGTTCGACGTAGGGACCCAGGCTGAATGCAGTGTCTTAGGTATGCACTTTCCAGTGTTTTAAGAAAAGGGACACTCACCTCTCCGATTTGTGAAGTGATGCCTCTGCACATGAACAATAAGCAGAAGCAGTCTGGCAAATCAGTAGTACTTTGCTGAACTTGTAGATCTGCTGTAATTGTGTAGGGTACTGAGTACATATACAGTCACCACACTTGGTAGTTTTACTAAGTATTTCACACTGTTTATAGCATTGCCTTGCTTGAAACTTGTAAGCTGTAATAGGTGGTAAAAAGTTCTACTTTCTTGTAGAACTGCTGGCACAATTGCTTGTTCTTTGTTCAGGATCTCTTACCAGCACAGCAGTCCATATATGTGTACATGTTTCACACAGATCAGCTCTCTCCTCCCCAGATTGTTGGAAGCATTTTAGCTATGAATAACAGAAGCTCTTCTTGTAGATTTACTACACATCTAGCAGAGAAGTAGATTGTTCCCTTTAAATGGGTGGCACTAATTTTTCTTGGTATTTCTTCCAGTGTTCTGAGGAAGAATGAACAATATCCTCAAAATCACACTTCCAGACAGAGAGCCATCTGTGCAGGACATTTGGAAATGAAACTGTGTATCCTAGTGAGTGTGTCTTTTTGCAGACTCTGCTGTTTTGGTACAAGCGAACCTTTCTGTGAGTAAGAAGATGAAAAATCTGAAATGCTGTTCAATGAGCTCTTTTATATTTTCAGCTCTTTAAGTTTCATAGCGCAATCAAATGGCAGTGTAGAAATACCACACATTTGTGAATCCAGAAATGAAGACAGCTTTTCAGTTGCTACTGGTTGGTAAATAGACAGGTCATGTAAGGATGCTAAATGGATTATATCTAGTTCTAGTGTTTTTGTAGCCAGCCATACTCATGTGGCTTCAGCAAATGATTTCCCCTCCCCCCACCGTCTCTTATGATTCTGTTAGCTAAACATCAAGTTCTGCTGCAACAACTGCAATTGTGCTCTACTCATGGATCCTTTTCATTGATTTATTTTACTGCCAGCAGTTTGTCCCACTTTAAGCTCTTTGGATTTAGTTATTGTATCGATGCATTTGCATAGTACAATGGGCAGATTAACACTATTGAGCACTGCTCCCATATAAATGCATTACTCTTAATAGTACACTTGGACGTCTTTAATCCAGCAATTATGGGAAACAGAGTATGCTGGATTAAAGATTTTTCTGCACCAGGGAGGGCACTGCAGGCTCTTGACGGGATTGGGAATAGGGCAGTTTCCTGTGCCACTCTGCTCCTGGGGGCACACATGGCTCCATGCTCCCCGCTGCTCCCAGGCACCGCCCCACCACCGAGAAGAATCTCTGCATGTTGCCATTCCCCCAGCTGGCAAGGAAGGGGAGTGGCAGTGCACTGAGCCATTTCTTCCTCCACACCATGGATGTTCCCAGAGTAGGGACACCTGGAGTACTGAGGTCTAAGTGTAATAAAACATGGGGGCTACGTCTACACTGAAGTGCTATTTTGGAATACTGGAGGTTCCGCGTCTTTTCCGTTATTTTGAAATATAATGGGCTCGCTATTCCAACATACCTGTAAACTTCATTGCACGAGGAGTAGGGGAAGTTTTGGAATAGCGGTTTATTTCAAAATAAGTGCTGTGTAGACAGCAGTAAATTTTGAAATAAGCTATTTCGAAATTGACTTGAAATAAGCTATGCAATTTGCATAGTTCAAATTGTGTAGCTTATTTTGAGCTCCAGGTGCAGTGTAGACACACCCAGGTTGTGCTGGGTCTCAACGTTACCAAACTGTTTTTAAGTCTTTAGTGTGAAGCCTTATTATAATTTGAACTTCAGTTCTCTGTGCATGATGTCAAACCAATCTGATAGCTTTCTTTGATAGCATAATAAGTCTTGTGGATAAGGGAGAAGCAGTGGATGTGGTATACCTAGACTTTAGTAAGGCATTTGATATGGTCTCGCACGATCTTCTTATCAATAAACTAGGCAAATACACCTTGGATGGGGCTACTATAAGGTGGGTGCATAACTGGCTGAATAACCATTCTCAGAAAGTAGTTATCAATGGTTCAGAATTCTGCTGGAAGGGCATAACAAGTGGGGTTCTGCAGGGGTCTGTTCTGGGACCGATCCTGTTCAATATCTTCATCAACGATTTAGGTATCTGCATAGAGAGTACGCGTATTAAGTTTGCAGACGATACCAAGCTGGGAGGGGTTGCAACTGCTTTGGAGGATAGGGTCATAATTCAAAATGATCTGGACAAACTGGAGAAATGGTCTGAGGTAAACAGGATGATGTTCAATAAGGACAAATGCAAAGTGCTCCACTTAGGAGGGAACAATTCGATTCACACATACAGAATGGGAAGTGACTGTCTAGGAAGGAGTACTGCAGAAAAGGGATTCAGGGATCATAGTGGACCACAAGCTAAATGTGAGTCAACAATGTGACACATGATCCTGGGATGTATTAACAGGAGTGTTGTGAGCAAGACACGAGAAGTCATTCTTCTGCTCTACTCTGTGCTGATTAGGTCTCAGTTGGAGTATTGTGTCCAGTTCTGGGCACCACATTTCAAGAAAGATGTGGAGAAATTGGAAAAGGTCCAGAGAAGAACAACAAGAATGATTAAAGGGTCTAGAGAGTTGTGAGGGAAGACTGAAAGAATTCGGCTTGTTTAGTTTAGAAAGGAAAAGATTGAGAGAGAACGTGATAGCAGTTTTCAAGTGTCGAAAAGGGTGTCACAAGGAGGAGAGAGAAAAATTGTTTTCCTTGGCCTCTGATGATAGGACAAGAAGCAAAGGGCTTAAACTGCAGCAAGGGAGGTTTAGGTTGGACATTGGGAAAAACTTCCTAACTGTCAGGCTGGTTAAACACTGGAATAAATTGCCTAGGGAGGTTGTGGAATCTCCATCTCTGAAGATATTTAAGAGTAGGTTAGATAGACATCTATCAGGGATGGTCTAGATAGTACTGGGTCCTGCTGTGAGGGCAGGGGACTGGACTTAATGACCTCTTGAGGTCCCTTCCAGTTCTAGTGTTCTATGATTCTGTGATTTCCAAAGTGAAATTCAGGTACTTTGCAGAATACAGGTGCCTGATTCTCTTGGATTGAGAACTGGTTAAAAGACAGGAAACAAAGGGTAGGAATAAATGGTAAATTTTCAGATTGGAGAGGGGTAACTAGTGGTGTCCCCCAAGGGTCGGTCCTAGGACCAATCCTGTTCAACTTATTCATAAATGATCTGGAGAAAGGGGTAAGCAGTGAGGTGGTAAAGTTTGCAGATGATACCAAACTGTTTAGGATAGTCAAGACAGAAGCAGACTGTGAGGGACTCCAAGAAGATCTCACCAAACTGAGTGATTGGGCAACAAAATAGCAAATGAAATTTAATGTGGATAAGTGTAAAGTAATGCACATCGGGAAAAATAACCCCAACTATACGTACAGTAAGATGGGGGCTAATTTGGCTACGACAAATCAGGAAAGAGATCTTGGAGTTATCGTGGACAGTTCTCTGAAAACTTCCACGCAGTGTGCTGCGGCGGTCAAAAAGGCAAATAGGATGCTAGGAATTATTAAGAAAGGGATAGAAAATAAGACCCAGAATATCTTACTGCCCCTGTATAAAACTATGGTACGCCCACATCTCGAATACTGTGTACAGATGTGGTCTCCTCACCTCAAAAAAGATATTGTGGCCTTGGAAAGGGTTCAGAAAAGGGCAACTAAAATGATTAGGGGGTTGGAACGGGTCCCATATGAGGAGAGGTTAAAGCGACTGGGACTTTTCAGTTTAGAAAAGAGGAGACTGAGGGGGGATATGATAGAGATATATAAAATCATGAGTGGTGTGGAGAGGGCTGATAAAGAGAAGTTATTTATTAGTTCCCTAAATAGAAGAACTAGAGGACACCAAATGAAATTAATGGGTAGCAGGTTTAAAACTAATAAAAGAAAGTTCTTCTTCATACAGCGTGTAGTCAGCCTGTGGAACTCCTTGCCAGAGGAGGCAGTGAAGGCTAGGACTATAATAGAGTTTAAAGAGAAGCTAGATAATTTCATGGAGGTTAGGTCCATAAAAGGCTATTAGCCAGGGGATAAAATGGTGTCCTTGGCCTCTGTTTGTCAGAGGCTGGAGAGGGATGGCAGGAGACAAATCGCTTGATCATTGTCTTCGGTCCTCCCTCTCTGGGGCACCTGGTGCTGGCCACTGTCGGCAGACAGGATACTGGGCTAGATGGACCTTTGGTCTGACCCAGTACGGCCATTCTTATGTTCTTATGTTCTTATTTACACAATGGTTGCTTTATTGCACTCTGGTGGAGGAATGCAAAGCAGACTTTAGCATATGTCTGCGCTACACTTGGGGGACACGACTGCAGCATGTTTAAGCCATATCCATGCTAGCTTTGATTAGGCTAGCTTGCCAACAAAGAGATGGGTAACTGCTGAGGCATGGGCTAGCGCAGCAGTTCCCAATTGCTGGTCTGTGGACTGTCAGCGGGCTGCGAACTGCTGCTTGCCAGGCCGCAGCACGCAGCCAGGCCACGCCCTGCAGTCTTGGCCCCGTGCAGGTGCGAGCAGCATGGGGCACAGGGAATTGCCAGGGCGGGGGGGCGTATCTCATGCCTTGCAGCCCTGGGGAAGGCACCGCCCAACCACAGCACAGGCGGCTCCAGGAGATCTGGAGCAGCAGCACTATCCAGCCATAGAGCACGTGTGCGGAACAGGAAGTCTGCCAGTCTTTGCTTCTTAGGGACCCTTCTAGGCACCTACGCTGAGGTGTCTCTATGGCCCACACCTGCAGCTTGTGTGGGGAGCTGTGAGGCAAGGGGGAGGGGTGGTGCCTACAGGGGACGGGTGGGGGATGGGCGAGAACACCAGCCCCGTCAGCCATCCTGGTGAGCTTGGGCAGCTGCAGCAACAAGCTGCTCTTGTGCTTCCCCTTCCAGTGGGGCTCAGAGCACCCGGCACCCAGTAAGTGACAGTGCGGGGCCATGTGCCAGGCGCCATAGTTCTCTCTAAGCTGTGCGCTTGTGCGTGCAAAGGAAATTTCTACCCTGCCCACCTCCTAAGCAGAGCTGCACAGCAGCATGGCGGAAGGCATGCTCAGACTGCTGGGGCCGGAGGAACCGCGTGGCTGGTGGGCGGGAGGGCTGGCAGCTGCCCCAGTTAGCCAGGCCTGGAGGAACTACCTGGCTGGCTGGCGGGTGGGCAGGGGGCGGGCGGCTATACCAGCTGGAGGGGACTGGAAGAACTGCATGGCTGGTGGGGGGGGTCAGCAAAATAACACTTGACAGTTTAAAATTATCGCCATAATAAATGTGCAAATATGCAAATTCATTATTTGCCATAATGAATATGCAAATGTGTTTGCCAGTCCGTCAAATGTTTTTTAATGAGTTTGCCGGTCCTCAGTATAAAAAAATTTGGGAGCCACTGGCTAGTGGGCCAAGTACAGTCCAGCCACGGTACATACTTGGTCCGCTAGTCCATTGCACCACCCGTGCTGCTGTGGGGACACTGCAATTTCTAACCAACTGTGCTAGCTTCGGTATGCCCACACATGCTGTTCAATTCGCAGCATAGCCACACCTTGAGTGTACAGGAGAATCAGACCTTGAATGTCGTATCTGGCATTCTTCCAGAGAACAGCGCAGAGAGTTAAACATCTTCCTTTTAAGTAACAGATGGGACATCTAGTGTCTAAAAAAAGCAGGGGGAGGGCCTGGCAATGTGTTCATCTACTGGATTTTTTTTTTTTGAAAGTAGATTAGGAAATGGAGGCTCTTTGAGGAACTGATCAGAGTCAGGATGGTCTCTGGGGAGATCCTAAGAATTGTTGTTGTAATGCTCAGAATCTCATTAGGGACGCGATCCAGTGTGCTTGTTACAGAGGTAGATCAAGGAGAAGGCATGAGCAGAATGGGGAGACAAAACTAAATATGTTATTCCTTACTGTTATCCCTTTTCCCTTCCCTTACACTTGCACATCTTATGTAAGCTCCTCTCCTCTGCGCTTTACACTAATATGAAATTCTATGCCCGTGTCCTGTTAATAGGAAAGGTCCCGTTATGATTAGAGGGTAACTAATGAGCAGGGAACACCAATTTGATAGGTGGTGATTGCTGTTATTGCAGGTGAGATCACCTGTGGTATTATTCTGTTGTCAAGTTAGTGACATGGACTAACTACAGTGCTTTAGTAAGTACTTAGTAGCCTGCTAGTGCCCCATCCCCTACTGCTACACTGCCATTTTTTTCCGGATGATAATATGCAAATTGTGCTTTCATTTGCATATTTTCTTCCGATTCTTTTTACTAGATCCTTTATTCCTCAAAAATCGAGCTTTACAGGATCTTGCGAAAGAGGGTTTTTTCCCAACAAATGGCCCCATCTACACGGGGCTTTTTATTGGCAAAACCTTTTCCACAAAAAGAGTTGGAAGAAGATATGCAAATGCGAGCGCGATTTGCATATCTTCTTCCACAAAAAAACGACAGTGTAGCCGTGAGTGCCCAGCACTTGCCAAGGCTGTATGTGGATATAGGTGTGGAAGTAGGGATGTTGGATGTGGTCCTGCCCCCCCGTCTTGAAGTGGGTTCCATCATATACAGGGTTTGCAGTTTGTGCAGTTCGGTTCAATGACTCTCAGCACCTGCACTTTACAAATTGTTCCAGTTCCCCCTCCCCCGATACCTGGACCATTTTTATGGGGCTGGTTTTCTGATCCATTATTCCATCTCTAGCATATACAAACCTAGGGCTGCGTCTACACTGGCATGATTTTGCGCAAATACTTTTAACGGAAGAGTTTTTCCATTAAAAGTATGTGCGCAAGAGAGCGTCTACACTGGCATGTGCCTTTGCACAAAAGATTTGCTTTTGTGCAAAAGCATCCGTGCCAATGTAGACGCTCTCTTGCGCAAGAAAGCTCTGATGGCCATTTTAGCCATCGGGCTTTCTTGCTCAAGAAATTAACGTTCCTGTCTACACTGGCCCTCTTGCGCAAGTATTCTTGCGCAAGAGGGCTTATGCCTGAACGGGAGCATCAAAGTATTTGTGCAAGAAGCACTGATTTTGTACATTACAAAGTCAGTGTTCTTGCGCAAATTCTCGCGGCCAGTGTAGACAGGTGGCAAGTTTTTGCGCAAAAGTGGAATCTTGCCAGTCTAGACGCACCCTAGCTGTTTCAGCTTGGTCCTATGATCTGCCTTCTTTTGCTTGTGCTCTTTAGGAAAACTTCTTCATGGAAAGGCATGCGTTATCTTCCTTTTGCAGGGTGGCACCGTGAATTGTGTGTCCCACACACAATTGAATTCAATTGTACAGTTGAATTCAAGTCAGGTTATAAGATATGAAAAGTATTTAAGAATTACAATGAGAGAAAACAGAAAGTAAGGAGAGCTTTACAAGTTAACTGCAATGCATGCAAACATTTGTAGACTTAGTAGAGTTATCATGATGCTTCAGTTTCAATAAGGGAAATAAAAACATTATTACACGCATTTAGTAATGTTTGCTAAGAGTTAAGGTGAGCAGAGATCACTTGCATAATTGTTCTGTTTGCTTCAAATTGGAGTCTGACTATTGTCTTGGAAGTATTTTTTTTCCTTTACATTGTTGCAGAAATACTGGCCAGTCTCTAGATGAACTATGAGTAATCTCCTAGGCTACGTCTACATTGCAGGCTTCTTGAGCAAGAACTTTTTGCGGAAGAGATCTTCCGCAAAAAGTGCTTGTGCAAGACCGTGTCCACACTGCCATGGACACTCTTGTGCAAGAAAGCTCTGATGGCCATTTACAGAATGGCCATCAGAGCACCTGTGCTTTTTCCGATAGGGGTTTCTTGCATAAACCTGTTTTCTGTCCACACATACCTTTTTTGCACAAGAGCTGTTGCACAAATAGGCTTATTCCTCATAGAAAGATGAATAATTCTTGTGCAAAAAGCCCTGTCTTCTGATGATCTACTGTACTTCTTCGTGCACAAAAACGCGCTTGTCGTGTGGATGCTCTGCGAGTTTTTGCGCAAAAACTCTGCAGTGTAGACGTAGCTCTAATCCGTGACATGAAAGAGTGGTCAGTATAAGAAGATTTCTGTATACCACATGGCAAGTAGTCCTCTCTTTTCTCTTCTCCTGAACTGCAAACTGTTTGTTCTGCCTGAACAACACTTACCACAGTGGGGCATTGGGCTGTGGCTTTAGACTTCTAGCCCATAATGCAACTAAATTTTCTCAGAGCAAAGATCATTGCTATCGTGTCCATCAGAGAATCATTTTGTATAATTATTTTTGGAATTCTAGGTTTCCTGGTCTTAATTTATAGAGTTCATATTTAAAATAAATGTGGGTTCAGCATCTCTCAACTGTGAATTACCATTTCTACAAATATGCCTTCAAGAACTTGAGTTGAAAACTGCGAGATATGTACCTATAATGCACTGGAATTGTTTAAAATGTAATGGGTTTGAAATGGGTTTGTTTGAAATGCAAGTTGCAAAGGTGCAATTCTGTAGTGCAGAGAAGATGAAAGAGCACAGCCCAGGTGAAACAGCAATCTTTCTTTTCTGTGAGAAGTTTGAAAATATTCCATTAGCCAAATATATAGTTAAAAGAAATATCTCTAAGAAATATACAGAGGTTAGTCACATCTGGGATAATAAAGTAAAACACTAGTGCATGGCAATGAAATCTAACTATTTTTTATCACTTGAGAACATATAAAGCAACATCAGATACATTAGAAGTCTAAATGATGCAGACAAATGTGTGTAGCTTTGTGCCGAGTACCAAATATTTACATACAAGGACTGGTTTCTCTATCCCCAGAAGAGAATGATTGATTGTTTTAGAGCACAGGCCCTCTGCTAATATGGTAACATGGTCCAGTGCAGCGATGTTAATACAAAAGTGGAAGAGTCATAGGGTTTGTCTACACATCAAAGTTAATTCGAAATAACAACCGTTATTTTGAATTAACTTTCCTAGCGTCTACACAGGCAAACTGCTATTTCGAAATAAAATCAAAATAGCGGGGCGCTTATTTCGAATTTGGTAAACCTCATTCTATGAGGAATAACGCCAAATTCAAAATAGCTAATTCGAAATAAGTGCTGTGTAGACGTTTATTCCGAAATAGGGGGCCTCCAGCTCTTCCCAGTTTCCCCTGGTGGCTGCTCTGGGCCAAACCAGGAAAACTCTTTTCCTCTCCCCCAGGTCCAGAGCCCTTAAAGGGGTGTGACGTAGTGGGGAGTACCTTGCTGGTTGTTATGCTGGGCAGTGGGTTGTGACTCCACTGGCTGCTGGCTGCAGCACGGCCCAGCAGGGCAGGGGATGAGTCATTATGCAAGGGGGCTTCAAAACTCGTCAGACAGGTATCTCCCATGGAGCGGAACAATGGGAAGGAGGGGGGTGGAGCCCTGGCTGAGGGCAGGGCGGGAAGTGAGGGGGTTAGTTTCTGTCTGGGATCATGGAGGAGACAGCCTAGGGAAAGGGGCTGGAATTTAGGGGCCCAGCATCCCCCATCTTAAGGGGGGCTGAGGCATCCTAGGCCCGGTTCCTGTAACAGATGACATCTGTGCTGTGCTGTATCCTGGAGAAGCAATAAACTCCCTCTATTCTACTGGCTGGTGGAGTCTGTCCGTGCCATCACGGGGGTGCAGGAGTCGGGGGACCCCGACGCGCTGCCACAAGGGGTAGACTCTGACCACACTGTATGGCAGAGCCAGGCCTGCCAGCAGTCACTGCCCCTCACCCAGTGGCCAGAGAATAAGCCAGGCAGCCAGTGCCAGCCAGCTGTCCCCCGCCCAGTCCCCCAGCTCCCAGGAGCCAGCCAGGGGCTGGAGACGGTGGGCGCCCTCCTGGACTAGTGTGGAGATCATGGACCTCATTGAGGTTTGGGGGTAGGCCTCCAATGTCCATGATCTACGTACTAGACAGAGGAACGCCACCATCTACGGACGCATAGCTGGCACCATGGCCACCAAAGGCCACATGCGCACACAAGAACAGGTGCGCATGAAGATCAAGGAGCTGCGGCAGGCGTACACCAGGGCCACTCAGGGCAGCTCCTCAGCAGGGGCAGACACCCGCCCCTACTTCGACGCCCTGGACCACATCATGGGGGGTGGGACGGTCTGTACCATCCCGGGGGGGCACCCATCCGGGACCGGAGGGCCCTGACCAGGGTGCAGAGGAGGAGCCGCCACGGAGGGTGCCACGCTGGTCAAACCTCTGAGCTGTCCCAGCAGCGGAGTCACCAGGGTCATCCGGGGACGCCACACCATGTAAGTGCCATCACTGTCCCCTTCCCAGGGGGGCGGGGGTGGGGAGGGAGACCAAGGACCACACGCGTGGGCCTTGCTTACCATGGATCACGCAGCAACCTGTGCACGTGCGAGCATGTGCCATGCCACCCCTGGGCAGGTGGCTCCAGCTGCGTGCCACACAGGGGCCGTGGCCTGATAGCCACACGCGTGTGTGAAGAGACCTGACATGCTCCTGACCCCGGGGCGGGACACAGCAGGATGCCTTCCCTTCACAAGCCCCCTCTACACAGAGGCAGGGGACATCTGCCCCCCACCTCGGCCACACTATACACAGCACAGGGGCATGGGTGCGGTCTCGGGGCAGCTCCCACTCCCAGGGATAGCCGGACATTCCGACCACGGCCTCTGTGCAAGCACAGCAGCTCTGACAGTGCAGGGCACGGTCATTCTCACCTCGCAGAGCGGGGCTGGGCTTCACCCACTGTGTCCCCAGGGAGAACTGACAACTTCTCTTCTTTCTCCACAGCTGCGCCAGCTGTGCGTGCAGGGCGCACCACCCCTCCTGGGACATCCTCCCGCACCTGAGGGCTCAGCAGGTCCACCGCAACACTGCAGGGGCACCGAGACCAGCACCTGGGGGCCTTGTGAGCCCTGCACTGCACCATGGAGCAGTGGGTGCAGGACGAACGGGAGTTCCAGCAGGAGCTGCTTGCCCAGGGTTGTGCCATCTGTACCCATCTGCAGACCCTGGTGCAGAGCATGCTGCCTTGTGCCACTCCAGTGCCTGCTGCCTCCCCAGCTCCCACCCCTCCTCCCACTCCCACCTCTCCCTCCTCAACCTCCACACCCTCCTCCCCATCCCCCCGGGGACGCCGAGGCCCCCACACCCGCCGTGCTGGGAGACAGTTGGCCCGGCGAGACCCCCGCCCGAGCCCTGAGCTTCCCCTCCCACTTCTTCCCCTTGCTTCCTCCTCCCCTGTCCCGCCTCCTTTCCCTAGTCTCCCCAGAGTTTCATCCCCCCCCCCCCATTTTGTTAAATAAACAGAGTTTATATTTGTGAAAATATGTGTATATTATTTGTCATCAGGAAGGGGGGGCTAGGGAGGGGTAAGTGGAAGGACGTGAGGGAGGAATGAGGCACAAGCCCCCAGTGGGGCAGACCAGGGAGGCTCTTAGTGCTCCTCAGGGTGGAAGCTCTCCCGCAGGGCCTCCTGGATACGGACGGCCCCCCGATGGACCTCCCCGATGGCAGCCTGCAGAAAGTGCAGCCAGGCTCACAGCAATGCATCCAAGAGAAGCACCAGAGTGCCCAGAGGCAGCTCTGGCTCCATGTTGCAGAGTGCTGTGGTGTCCCAAGTGAGGGCAACCAGAACATGCAGAGACTAAATGCTTTTCTTTCCCTCACCGAGGTAGACAAGCAAGCAGGGAAACCTGAGGACTAGCTGTCCAGGGGGGTCCCTTTAAGCACAGACCTCAGATAGCCTCAGGCAGCAGTCCCACACAGTAAGTCCTGACCTGGTGCCCTGCTGGAACTGGTTCCGGCCAGCCTTAAATGCGATTCAGAGTCCACTCAGTGTGGATGCGCTATTTCGAAATAGCAAAATGCTATTTCAAAATGCATTTTGTGTGTAGATGCGTTATTTCGAAATAAGGTATTTCAAAATAAGATATTTTGAAATAACGCTGTAGTGTAGACATACCCATAGTGTTTTAGAATCTAGATATATGTATATCTGTTTAGCTGTGTAAAGAAATGCATTTTGAGAGTGTTCTGGAGGGCTGGAACATCTTATGAGTTAGGACTTTCCTGCAGTACCTGCATATGTAAAATAAAACCAATGTTTTTAGAAACCAGATTTGCCTTTATCATGTTTTAGGATCAGGTGGAATGGACGTCCCTGATTGTTTCAGTGCCTTGTACTGTACATTCTACAGTCTGGTTAGAAAGATATTCCACTTCTAGTGATTTTGGCTATAGAAATGATGACTTCATTCTGGGCCCTAATCTGTAGGCCTTGCTGGCGTAAGTAAGGGCTGCTGGATTGGATGCTAAAATGGTTTGATGCTGTGTGTCTGGATGTACAAGGCAAGGTTTATATACAATTGGAGCTGCTGACAGAGGCAGAAGCAAAAGGACTGAAAACAAAACAGAAATATTAAGTGGGAAATGAGCAGTTAGACCTTCCTGTTTCCCATGACTGAGGAATGTCAAAACTGAGGAGAGCTAGTATGTGGTCATGGGCTAGATCCAAGGGTGGGACCTGATCTTGGCTCTGCCCTTGCCTAGAGGCCGAAACATTCTCTTGATCTGTGAGGGATGCTAAAGGTGGAATTGATGTACATTAAATAGTATATTAGAGAAACCATCATATGGGGAGAGGAGCAAAGACGTTGGAGTCTGGACTGTGCGTTTGTTCTTTCCAGAAAGTCTTGGAAAAGGCATGGGAAAAATAAAACAGTTGAATCATTTCAGGTAATTTCTTTAAAGTTGGTTGATTAAAAAAAGGCTGTGGTCCAGAAGAACCCAGTTTAAAACTGACACACAAATGCTACCTGGGTGCTTTTCAGTGATCTATGTAGGAGTAGCTAGTTTTGGACCAGTTCTTGGAAGACAAATGTCTGCATCACAAAATTCCTGCACATGGCTTTTTTCTTGGCAGTCTCACCAGAAGGGCCAAGGATCTGGCTTCATCTTTCAGAAGTGGTTGTTCCTGCCCGGGGCCAGGGCACACTGGCAGGCTAGTATGGCATAGTATAATCATTCATACTGACACTCCTTAGAGGATAAGGTGTATAGGAAACATCAACTTGTGATTCAGGCACTGGATCCAGTACAATTCCTGGCTGTCAATGATTTTTTTGTGACCTTGGGTAAGGCACGTAATGTACCCTATGCCATAGTCCATACCTGTAAAATGGAGTTAATCCCTCCCTATCACATGGGAGTGCTAGGAGGATAAAATCCAATAACGACTGTGCTGGACTCTGACATTGCACTTATAAGGATCATCTGAGTACCTAACTATCTAGAGGGCAGAGTTCATGTGCAAGTGCTGTTATTCTGACATCTATCATGAACACGATAATCACGTACATACCCTTTCCTCACTCAAAAAATGGGGGCGGGGGGCTGAGGCAGGTTGGAGGGATGAGGCGGAGTGCCTAGCCAGAGATTTTGAGCAGCCAGACACCAGGGCAATAAGGAGAACACAGCGTGAGGCAGCACAAATCAGAGAGGCTTTGAAAGAAAGTGTTATGAATGGCTTGTTTTGAGAGTCAAGCGTGTGGTTCTCAATGAGGGGCCCCTGCATTCACTGTGTTTGCCTGTAACCCCCCACCGCACCCCTGCAATACAAGCAACAGAGACTGTGGTTCAGAGATCATGCATTTTTATTTAGAGAAGACAGCAGAGAAAGAAATGAAGTCCATGAGGGCCACCCAAAAGGGAGAAGTGCTCAGAAACGTGAGAAGGACAGCCTTTTCCCTCCCGAGAACCTGGCTGTTGAGTGTGAGGCTACCCTTGAAATCCCCCTCCCCGAGTCCTGGGGTTCCTGGGGGTGGAAGCTGTGGAAATGGGGGAGGAGGGAAAATGATTTTGCACAGGGTGGAGAGGGTCTGGGGGGTGAGAGGCTGTACTTCTCCATGCACACCACCAGGTGCTCCATCACTGCCAAGACTTTCTCTTGATGCCTCCCTCGCTTGCAGTTCCCTGCAGGCTTTCCTCTCCTGCATCTCTGCCCACATCTCCTCCAGGAGCTGTTCCTTCACTCCCTTTGGTTCTTTAACACATCTTCCCTTGTTCGTTTTCATCTGTGAATCTCTGCCCAGTTGACAGCTGATGGAGCCAGGGGATTATGCAGCGAGCTGGCTGCTGTTTCCGCTGTAATGAAAAGTTACAAGTGCACACGTTACTGAAGATACATTATGTAAACCGATCCCTAATCTGTTAACATGTAGTGAAGATCTCTGTAAAGATAATAGAGATGTGTTCTGTACAAGGCCAAAGTTTTGCTTTAAAGCGGCCATTATACAGCAGGTACACAGAGTTCTCAAGGGAGCATCTGGACTCATGTGATTTGGAGGTAGGCAGGCATGGAAAGGGGCCTGCTAGGGCATGATCCTGCAGTTGGGAGAGGGAGATGGGATCCGGTCATGCCACTGCGGCAGGGTGACTTCCCTCTGTGTCTGGTACACGTGGCATCCCAGGAGAGTACTACTTTCCCATCCCCCAGGAGCCTGTGGGTGGGAGTGGGGGACAGGGTCTGGTCATGCTGGTGGGGCAGCCTGCAGCCAGGAGGGAGGGTGGGGGTACCAGAGACTGAACCCACGCTAGCAGCAGAGGCAGCAGCTACATGTTGAACCTGTCTCGTCTGGGACTCTGTGGCCTGGCAGGACTGCAGATGTTGCTAGACTAGAGAGCCCTGGTGGAAGAGGTTGAGAGCGGCAAGGAGCAGAGCTGGTCTGGTCAGGTCAGCGGCAGCCTCAGGACCAATGACATGGGGGTGGAGAGCCCCACGAGAGAAGGGATGCAGGAAGGGAGCCCCAAGAATGGCTGCTGCCTTGCATGGTAGCCAGGCAGCCGGGGCTGGGGAAAACTGGAAGCAGAGCCCCACAAGCAAACTGGGGGCAGCAAAACCAGGCACATGGGCCAGAGGAGGTCAGACCTTCGGGTTCTCCTGGGGTAGCAGCCAGGAGGGGAGCCCCAGGAGATCCTGGATGCCTGACCTCCCCTGCTCCGGCAAATTCCCTTGCTCATGACCCCTCAGGTCCTGAGCGTGCCGGACCAGGGAGATTCAACCTGTAATAGCTTCCCCTCCTCCTTCATCCAAGTTGCTATGTGAGATATCAGTCTTCTCCAAATCACAGAGTGATAGGGAGCGGATTCTGACTGAATATGGCCATAAATCTGGGCCTTATGCTCCAATGCTTTGTGGTTCAAAGATGCCAGATGACTTACTGCTGGATTGGTGTGGGAAGGTGTCCTACTGTGGAGGACAGAATAAGGTAGGCCTCTACAGAAACCCTGTAAGGAGGATCAAACAGTTCCTATATGAGAGATTCATGGAGGTGTGGAGCGAGGATTCCCCCCCTTGCTGCCTCTGTGTCAGAGGCAGCAAGGGGGGTGGGAAACAGGCACCGGCACTGGGGGGGGGGGGAGCTGGCTTAAAAGCCAGTTCCCCCCAGCACCATCCCCCCCCCCGTGCCACCTGCCATGTAACAGCATTTCTTTTGCTGGTTCGGAGCTCAGACAGAATGGATTCCTCTCCCCTCAGTGAGGTCCAAGATCTCCTTCACACTCCTCTGTGCCCCTGGGAAATGGAGCTCATGGGACATGAAGTATTGGAAGTCATGGCCATGTGTGCTGCTCAGGTGTGCTGCCCACTCTGAGGTGTGCTCGCAACGCTGGCCGCATGGGAAATGAAATTCAGACTTTCCTGAGGCTTTTCCTGTTCACCTGGAGAGCAGTAGAGGCACACATTCTAGTCAGAGCAGAGCACTGTGGGATGCCTCCCGGAGACCAAGGACCTCAACTGTCATCAACGCTGCATCTACACAACCGTAACCTCGACCAGCCACGCTTGAGAATGGCATTACTCCTCGTGAAACCAGGAGTACCCGACATTGACTTCAGCAGTCCTCACGCTTGGCAAGACAGGCTTGGTAGTATGGACACACTGATTTTTCTAAACAACCTTATATGGCTAAATTCAGTCGAAACTCCTAGTGTAGACCAGGCCTTAGAGGCCACATCTGGGCTCTATTCTGCCCCTCAAATCACTTGGCTCCACAGGGCGCATTAGGCACAAGAGATGTTGCTAGTCTCCCAACAATATCCATAGCTGGCACCAAACAAAGATGCTGCTTCCTTAGGGTGACCATGCATGCGTTCCTGGAATACAAACATTTTGGTATCTCTGGCAATGGCATGGACCCAAGCTTGTCCCTGCCTATGTGACCCCACCCCACCAGCATGTCCTTGTGTAACCTTGAGTGGGCTAGACTTCACTGCCCTTCTCCAGTGTCTAAAGAAACCCCCACTTCCACTGCAGTACTGGAGACCCAGAGTTTAGTCTGTTAGGAATTCCAGCAAGGATTGCCCAGTGTTAGCCTCCCTACATTCAAGTTCCAAAAGAAACTAAAATAATGACTTTATAAAATTTTATGAAGAAACAAATACTCTAATTCTTACAACAGAACACAACTATTTTACAATCCACAAATAATGTTTATAATTACACTAAACATAAGTAAAGAGAAAACTAAAAGTGAAATGTGAACAGTTCAGTCCACACAAACATAGTAGGAAAAGACTGAGAGGCTCCAAGAGCTTAGATTTGGTTCACCAAAGTCTCAGTTTGTGCCTCTGATATCAACTCTGCACCATGTGCTGAGTCTGAAGTCTCTCTCTCTTTACTTGCTTGTAGGGAATTCTCAGCTAGAGTCCAGGCAGATTCTTCCTCTGCTATGGTCGCTGCTAGGCAGACACCTCACTGATTAACTAGTCAGTTAGCTTGCAAATGAACAGAATTAAAGAAACCCTATTACAAGAAAATAACAAAAAAAACCCTGAGAACAACAAAATAGAAATGACTCTTTTCCCCATTGCTACATTTACAGAGGAGCTGGAAAAAAATCACATGGACTGAGAAAATGAACTAGAACAGTCTGACTAAAATCTAAACAACATTTAAAGCAAAGAATTAACACAGAAGTTATTTCCCCTCCCAGGTTCTCCTACCTCTAAGTAGCATTGCCACTGATCCCCAGTAGAAGGTTAACACCACCACTACCTGCTGCAAAGTGCTGCAGAGTGAGGAACAGCAGCCAGTTCTCTGCTCCTGGTTTAGCTTCCTCCAGCTCACACAGGCCTTAGAAAAACAGCTGCCCTGCCTGCTTGCTCATGAAGTCTGACCCCAAACTATAGGGCCCACCTCCAGAAGCTTCTGGATGGAGTGCTAAATCTGCCCCGCAACAGTAACACTCAATTCACTCCTACCTCCCCCACAGGGGTCTCTTAAAGGGATAGCTCCCTATTAAGTGCATAGGTTACACTTGCAGTGAGGTATTTAAGGTAATGCTGGTCAGGATGAGGCAAGATGCTCTTCAGAATGAAACCCCATCTGATACCAGCCAAAGCCAGGGTATGACTCACAACTGCGGTGCCTCCTGCTGGCTGTCCTGGGAATTCACTCTTGATTCAGTGCACCCTTGTCTCATAGTGTCCTGGCGTCATCACTGTCGCCTCCAGCTCCAGAACCCCCGTCACTCTCCAGACTAGGGTGTCCTCTTCTGAACCCTGCACTCTGGCTGTGCCCTACTCTGCCTCCCCAACAAACCTCAGTGGCAAACTGCAGTCACTGGTCTAGCTATGCTCTCCAGTGACAAGGAGAAGCAGCACCTAGGCCCATCTACTACTCTGGGTCCCAAACCAGGGACCAGGGCTGCTGCCTGTAGGTGCTAGGTCACCTCCAATCCCCACCATCTGTCTCCCTGGGCCACTTCCCCAGAGCCCCAGTACCTCCTCAGCCATTGTATCAGAGCCTCAGTCTGGCAGCCATCAGCCTGCAGCCCCCCTGACTCTGCCTAGCACTGCTCTGTCCATGGCACTGTCTCTACAGGACAGCCAGTTCTCTTCCCTTGATCTCCAGTGAGCGACTGCCTCTGCTCTGCTCAATCGTCCTCATATGGGCCACCCTGGCCCTCATTGGCTGTTCTAATAAACCTTTTTCCTAATGGCTGGCTCCATAAGCTGTCTTCTGTGTGGCTAGGTTCTGTGCACTCTCCCCAAGGTCCCTTTAATCCTGCTACTGTGGGGCAGGCCTTAGAAAAGCAAGACAATCCATCTGAAGGCCTGAAAAATACCCTGCCCGCAATGCCTGTGCCTTGTGCGTACCTGCAGTCCTTCTGCTTTTAAATTCCAAGCTTTGATGGTGAGGAGAGAATTTAAAATGTTAACATTTAAATCACCATTGGACATCTGAGTTTCCCACCATCAGGTAAGGGCTAGAGACTTTTTTAAAAAGGAAATTAGCTCCTGGAGAACAAGATGGCATCCTAAAGAAAAGTGCTGGGTTGCTAATATGGCACAACCTGCCCCAGTTTGAAGCCTTGGTGGTGTGATCTCATCCATTCGTATAATGGTCAAGGAGAACATTACCATCAAAGTTTTAGAAATGCAGGTGAAAACCCCTCTTTGCTCCCTGGGTTACTCAGGTAAGGACAGCATTTTTATCATAGCTTTTTTTGGTATTCTCCCTGCATCAGAGGATAATCAAATGCTCCTGTATATATTGCACATTGGGGGAGCACAGTTCCCTTCTTGTATTAGTTTGCAATGTCTGTGATACTGTATTGTAAACAATTATTTCAGCTCCCATGGATGAGTAATTGATTTATTAGGATGAAAAATGCCACACAAATTGGACAAATTGACTAATTAAGTGTCTGATTGCCTGCACTGAGGGATACTGGGTGAAGCTGAAGAAGGGAAGAGTTGTGTTTGATTCAAATATGTCTTAAGCACCTCAGACTGAGAAGAGAATACTGAAGGTTTGTTTGGGCCTTTCCTTGAGAGCCCTGAGTCACGTGTTAGAGTGAAGTGTAGCCTAGCCTCAATCAGAAGAATGCTTTTTGTGGTTCAATTCCTCCTTCCTGCTTCTTTAGTAGTGCTGCTGGTGCCTTTTCCAGCCTGTTCTTGTGCACATTTAGTACATGGTAGAATTAAAAACTCACGCCTTTTCTGGGGCTTGGTTTATTAATTCAAAATTAAAATTAAGATAACAAGTTTCAATCCCAGCATTCTTCTCCTGGCTTGGATGCTCCCAGGATCCTTCTAAATTGCTCAGCTCATATTCTAGATCCTTTGTCTTCAGAGAGTCACTCCCACATCCTCCATATCCAAGTGGGATAACAAGTCACCTGCTTTAGCCAATCAGTGGAATTCACTTAACTCTTTCTCAGCAGACCAACACTTGCTAGTTGTGTGAGGCGTTTCAAGTGAACACTGCCCACCTGATACAGGATCTTTTTCCTGCTTGTTCCTAGGGGGATTAGTTTGCTGTAGTGCACAGGGATTTAGTCACACATCTCCAATTAATTTTAATGGATTTGCCTGACTAAATCCCTGCACAGCATCAGATCCCTAACTGTGTGTGATAAAGAGCAGCCCAGAATGTTTGTCACAGAGCTTAAGAAAAAAATAGCCTGTGTTTAATGCAAAATCCATGTCCTGTTTTCCCAAGAAGCATAAAAGATTTAATATCTTCTTTTTGTCCCCTCCTCTTCTCTTTATGCCCATTGTTAGATCCATCTTTGTACCTATTAGACAAAGCCCTTTAAAATGAGGGAACCATTTAAATTCCATTGTACGGATCAGATGGTGAACAAGAAACAGTGTTTCATTTAGGATTTGATAACTAGGCACAAATTTGGGATTTTTGTGCTGCCTTCATTCATAACTTAGAGAAAAGGATACTACTTAGTTGGAATTATTATTCACATTTGTAATTCTGTAGCCATAAAGAGATGCTACCAAGGAGTTTTTTTAATTGTCACTTATTGTGTGCTTGTTTTTTCCCCTGTTGGGTCAGAAGTATAACGCTCACATTTGTTCCCTTACATAAATTTTGTTAATTTCCCATTATTAAACCTAACCTAGAGTCCATTAAAGTCAGTTGCAAGATTCCCATTGACTTTGGTGGACTTTGGATCAGTTATTTTGTGAGAAAGAAAGCCTGATAGCTATGACCCACAGCTGAGTCAGGACACCTGGGTTCTAGTCCCTGCTCTGCTGAAGAGTTCTGCGTTGTAGCTACAGCCACAGATGCGATGTAGCCACAACTGGGTGGGGCAGCTTGGGCAGAGTCATAAGAATGGCCCAAAGGTTCATCTAACCCAGTATCCTGTCTTCTGACAGTGGCCAATGCCAGGTGCCCCAGAGGGAGTGAACAGAACGGGTAATTGCCAACTAATCCATACCCTGTCACCCATTCCAAGCTTCTTGACAAACAGAGGCAAGGGACACCATTCCTGCCCATTCGGGTAATAGCCATTGATGGACTCAATCTCCATGAATGTATCTAGTTCTTTTTTGAACCCTATTAAAGTCCTGGCTTTCACAACATCCTCTGGCAAAGAGTTCCACAGGTTGACTATGCGCTGTATGAAGAGCTTTTCTGGCTTTGAGTGAGTCACATTTTTAGTTCTTGACTCAGCTTCCTTATCTGCATGATAGGAATAGTGCTACTGTGTCAACCTCATGGATACATAGGGAAAATAAGTTAAAGTTGATCAGATCTATTGATGGAGTTTGCCTCTTTGTTGTTAAGTCTTGTTAGATATGTTCACTCCTTTGATATTACAGAATTGTTCCTGGGCTATTTTTGTGTATATAGAATATTCATTAAGAAGAATTGAGCTTTTAAAGACAACAGATTACCACATCTTTGAAAGAAATACAAGAGGGAAAATACACCAAAGTTGGGTTGGAATAATCTTGAGTCTAGCCCACTAGTTGTTGGGAATCCATTGTGGTGCTTTTACCCATAAAGCTGTTGGCTGATGTGAATGTGCATCTATATATTAGAGTGTCAGTCTGCCAGTCTGTCTGTTCAAGAACTCCTCCTAAATGGTAGGAGATAGGGCCACCAAATTTGGTAGGCAGCTTCCTCTTCTCCTAATTTAAAGCAAGGTTGGGGTTTGGTGGTGCCAGGAGAACTGGAAGCCCCAGAAAAAGGCTGTTTTCCATAATGTGCAATGGGAGGGGCTGCTGTTCAGAGGGACAAAATGTAAGAGTGGCCACAGCGGGTAGTGAGCCCACAGGGGAAAACTATATGACAGATTGGCCACTGGGGACATCAAGGGAGTGGCCAGCAGGGCTGGGGGCTGGGACCAGGTGGGCTGCGGGCCTGGGGGAAGAGAGAACTAGGGATGTTAAAAGTCAGTTAAATAAGGAACTGTTGAAAATCTCAGCGGTTACGTGGTCACACATGTGGGCTCTGCAGTGTAAAGCTTTATACTGAAGAGCCTGCAGTGAAGCCCCCCGGGAGTGGGGCTCCCCAGTCCCTGACAACCCAGTTCCTGGGGAGGTAGCTTCGCTGTGTGCAACTGACACCATTAACCAATAAAAATCTGCTTATCAGCTAAAGGGTTGGCTGTTTACACTCAGACATCCCTAGAGAGAACAGGGCCCCTGGCAGCTGGGGGAGTTGTGAGGAGAGAAATAGGACCCTGGTGACCGGGGGGGGGGGGTTGGAGGGGAGAGAAAAGGCCCTCCCACCCTGAGCCCCTCACCACCCCCCAACCCTCACTCTTGGACTGCCCTATCCCTAGTAGGGATGTTAGATAGTGTGTAATTGAATAGTCATGTAACTGCATCAATGACTATTTGATAGTCTCTGGAGGTGGGATCGGCAGCCAGTGAGCTCCTGGCCCCACTCCCAGGGAGCCCCCTGCAATCCCGCGCTGCTGCCTCTCTATCAGGGGCAGCAGTGAGGGGTGGCAGGCAGGAACCGGTCTGCAAGGAGAGCTGGTCTCCGTGCAGACCAGCTCCTGCTTGCTGTCCCATGCTGCTGCTGCCTCTGTATCAGAGGCAGCAGCAGCCCCTGTCCATGAAGGGTCCAAGCTCCCTGCCGACAGAGTCTGCTCCACAGCAGCAGCCCCCATCTGCAGGGGGGAGCTCAGACCCCCCATGGACAGGGGCAGCTACTGCAGACAGAGGCTGCTTTATAGCAGCCTCCCCTGCCCCTTCCATGCTGCTGCCTCTGGCTCCCCGCGAGCACCAGCTCCTGCCCCCTCCCCTCCCGGCTGCCTCTGATACAGACTTATCAGTTAATCGTGTAGTCATCTGCACGTTGGCATCCCTAGTCCTCAGCCTCCTGCACTCCCTCCCCCATCCCCATGGCCCTGTAATGAATCCTGTAACACCCCCCAACTTCCAGTCCCTTGCCCTGAAGGACCCACACAATGCATGGTAAGTCTACTTTATAAACTGTCTCCCTGGAAGAGAACCACTTGCGCTCTCTCATGTGTGTGTTAGTGCAGTGCTTTCACACCCACGGTCTGTTTTGAGCTGCACTCCAGCAGCTGTTAAAATCATAAATAAATGATCAGTCTGTGAACACCCTCACTGTCGTCTTTGCCTTCATGAATGTTTCCTGCTTAGAAGATGACAATTGATGGAATTTAGTTAGCTGCCCACACACCCACTGAAATGTTTGCTACATACTTAAACTTTTAATTGGCTTCACTTCTGCTCCCCGTAGCCTTTCTCTCTCTTGCTATTCTTTGGTGACACACCACCAGGGTAGAATAATGTCCAGTGAAACATTTCTGGTGTGAACATGACTTTTCCACAATCAAGAGACTATGAGACCAGGCATGGGAGAATCTTAAGAGTTTAGATGTTCTTCTGACGTGTATCCCAGCTATCCAAGCCTTTTGCATCTTAAAGTTGGACTCAGTCCCACTGAACAAGTTTTCATGTGAGATTTCTAGCATTCCCACAGTGAAGTATGACAGGAAATGTGAGAGGGGGTGGGGTTTTTCTGGCAATTCAGCTGTGCTGAGGTTGGTGCAGGGACTTGGCTGATCATTTCAATAACCAATTCTCTAAGGTCCTTAAATGTGTCACCGTTCTGGGAGAAACAGGGTTTTTAATTAACTACCTCATTTCTACATGAATTAGAGGTAATAATAAATGGAACAAATACAAAATGAAAATGGCTACGTAGGAAAGAGCACTGCAGAAAAGGATCTGGAGGTTTTAGGTGACCACAACCTAAATATGAGGCAACACTGTAACACAGGTGCAAATAAAGTGAACATCATTTTTCTAGGATGTATTAGTAGGATTGTGTAAACAAGACATGAGAAATAATTCTTCGACTGAACTCAGCGCTGCTAAGGCTCAGCTGGAGTACTGTGTCTAGTTCTGGGCACCATACTTCAGGAAAGATGTGGACAAATTGGAGAAAATCCAGAGGAGAGTAACAAAAATGATTAATAGCGTAGAGCAGTGTTTCCCAAATGGTGTTCCGTGGAACCCCGGGGTTCCATGAAGTGAAAATAAGGGTTTCACGAGAAAATTCCATTGCAATAACATTTTATGATTTTAAAAATAATAATTAAAATTTAAGCAATTATGAATTTTATTGAAAACAATTTTAATTTGTGTTGATCTCATGACCTTGTTTAGCATTTGTTTATTATTATTTTTACTTATTTGTGGTCTACTTTTTCAGCTCCATATATAAGGCTACATCTAGACTACATGGCTCCGTCAACGGAGCCGTGTAAAATAGCTTATTCGGCATAGTCAAAGAAGCGGGGATTTAAATAATCCCCGCTTCAGTAAAATAAAAATGGCCGCCGCGCTGTGCCGACGATCAGCTGATCCGGCACAGCGCGGCAGTCTAGGTGCGGTGCGGTCGACAAGGAAAGCCTTTGTCGACCGCTCCGGTATGCCTCATACTGGAGCGGTCGACAAAGGCTTCCCTTGTCGACCGCACCGCGTCTAGACTGCCGGATCAGCTGATCGTCGGCACAGCGCGGCGGCCATTTTTATTTTACTGAAGCGGGGATTATTTAAATCCCCGCTTCTTTGATGATGCCGAATAAGCTATTTTACACGGCTCTGTCGACGGAGCCATGTAGTCTAGACATAGTCCAAGACTGTTGTTCGGGGTTCTGCAAAATTCTTTCAAGTTTAAAAAGGTTCTGTGGCCAAATAAAATTGGGAAACACTGGTGTAGAGAACATGACCAAGGAGGGAAGATTGAAAAAAGTTTGTTTAATTAGGCAAAGAGAAGATTGAAGACAAGACTGACATGATAACAGTCTTCAAGTACATGAAAGGTTGTTACTGTCGGTCCCCGCAACACACAGGGTTCGAAAGGGATGCCGGAAAGAATGGACCCACGACTTGGGATTGGTAAAAAAAAAAACTGATTTTATTTTAACAATGACTCTGGCACGTGGTGATAAGGAACTCAGTTACATACGTGGGCGCCAGACAGTTATTAAAATGAAAAATAAACAAATTACTAAACAGTACAAAACAATTCCCTAAGGCTTTTCCAAATCGCAATAATTTTCAATAATGGCCCAAGGGTTAGGGATAGTTGAATTAACACTGATGTTATTCATAAGGTCAACTATTTACACTATTTTGTGAACGATAACAGTGAACCCTTAACAACTACTTATCAACTAGCACAATGATTCTTCAAATAACTATTAACAGATAGATAACAAGGGTAACTGTGATAAATCAGGACAAGGGTAATAATGACGGGGGAGGAGTGTTATACCAATTCTGGAGACAGCAGGAACACGAGTACCAGCCACATGCCCATAAACAGTCTCGGCTCGGGTCGACCAACTCGAAGTACGCTCAATAAGACTCGAGAGCGGGGGCTGCAAGGCATCTGGTTGATCAGGCCAGGCGTTCACTTGATGCGATTCCCGCCTGAGAGGGGGTTTGGCTGCCTGTTTTATTGCCTGACTATTTGACACCTGATTGGTGGATTTTTGCCGCAGTGGGTGGAGTAAGCTGGTCTGACCACGAGTCACTCCATTGGTGGATTTTTGCCGCAGTGGGTGGAGCTGGCAGTGGAGGATGACTAATTTGTATGCCCTTATATGGAACGCGCTCCACCTTGTAGACAGAGCCTCCTATACCAGGACTCAGGTGTAATAGGTGTTGACTCACTTGCGACGGGCAGCCATAGTTTTTGTTCTGTCTCGGACAGTTACAAAGAGGAGGTGATAAATTGTTCGCTTTATCCACTGAGGACAGGAGTAGAAGCAATGGGCTTAAATTGCAGGAAGAGAGATTTAGGTTAGACATTAGGAAAAACTTCCTGTTAGTGTAATTAAGCACTGTAAAAAATTACTAAGGGAGATTGTGAAGTTCCTGTTTTTGGAGGTTTTTAAGAACTAGTTTGACAAACACCTATCAGGAATGATCTAAATACTATTTATTCCTGTCTCTGTGCAGGCAACTGGACTAGATGACATCTCCAGGTCCCAGCCACTCCTTCATTTTCCCTGAGTGATGTAAGTTTCACTGCCAAAAGCACCGGCATGAACAGTGCTATGTAGCAGGAGATTCTCTTCCCATCAGCATAGCTACTGCCACTCATTTAGGGGTGGATAAATTATACTGGTGGAAGAGCTCTCTCCCACCGACAGAGTAGCTAGACAGGAAACCTTACAGTAGTGCAGCTGCAGCAGCATAGCTGTGCTGCTGTACAGTCTGTAGCATAGACATGGCCTAAGTCATCAGCACAATGTTTTCCCCCGTGCAATGAGCAAAAGTTTCCCTCCAGATTTAAACACCAGTTTTTTGGCACAAGAAGTTCTGCATCAGAAACTACCATGGCAACTCCGCTGCACAAGGGATTGACTCATGTCCAATTCTGGACAGAGTTTAGACGTTCCCTCCTAATATTCTTATGTTAGTAAAGTACCTCCTTGAGTTTCAAAGCACTTAAAACATGACAAATTAAAATGCTCTTTATGTAGGGACCATTCCACCCATCCTTGAATCACAGCTGTCTTTGGGGAGAAGCAACAATTATTTTGACAAACGGTACAAAAATAGTTCAGAGCAGAATAGGAATCCTGCCTTATCCAAGTTATAGTTCACAAGGAGCTGTAAGTAGAAGAATTGTAATTAATAATATTCTAGATGAAATTTGACCAGGACATCACTTTGTTAGCAAAAAAAAAAAAAAAATGGCATTAGATATGTGCTTTGCAGAGGGAGTTAATTAAGCAGTTAAAGGCTAATTATCTTACAATTTGTGGACACAAGTTAAAATGTAATGTCTAAAATTTTGTTTTTCTGGATAGATAGGGATGGGAACAGAAAAGAACAATTACTCTTGATTTTATTAACAGTTGATTCTGCGATTTGAATGGAATCATGTTGTTAGCGAAAACATTTTGTTGTGAAAATCCACATTGAGGGAAGGAACTGTCCAGGGGACAGAGGCCCTCAGACCAAAGAGCTTAGCGGCAGCCAATGACCGACTTTGAACTAAGCAAGTGCATAATGCAACAACCCCCACACCTGCAAAATATAACCAATTTATTTTTTCCTTTAGATTATTAAAACTTAACAGGCTAAAATAAGCTTTAAAAAAATAATCGAGGGGGAAAAGGAAAGAGACCAATTTTTCTCCCTGTGAAAGGCTTTGGTAAAAACTTCCTTGACTTGCCCCATGAACGGCATGTATAGCTCTCACTTAACTCTGAGCAGCAGGAGCTTGGGAAAAGAGATGGCCCTCCCTTTGGTCTCTGAAGAGTGAGATCATACTTGGGCTGTAAAACGCTCCTCTGTAGAACTGCACATGGGAAGCGCCCACAATGTACTGCCTGAGAGAGAAAGTTTTATTCCTATCCCCTGATGAAGTAACTACAAAATTAGGGCCCAGTTTTGGATTCATCAGAATTCATGGTAAACCTTCTATTGACGTCAGTGGGACCATGATTGGGCCCCTAACACAGAGCTATTTTTATAGTCAAGTGCAGTGAGTGCTCTCAGAGTGATGTCTCTATAGAAATGAACAATGGCTGTGGCTTTCTCAGTCTTGTACAGTCAAGTCTAGGCTTGAAATTTAGGTGGTGTTTTAAAATGTGACGGCTAACAGGACAGGACACGTTTTGCTAAAAAACATGCTGCCTGAGTATGGTCAGCCCTCCTTTTTCTAAATGTGCCCTCCTGGTCTACATGATAATTATTTATTTGTATACAAGCCCTGTTTAAAATCTCGTTAGTTTAAAATGTTAGGGAACGTGTTTTAAAGCAACACGATACCATTTCCTAGTATGAACAAGGCCAAAAGGAAAGTGAGGGGCTGTGCTTTTCTGACCCCTCCCACATTGTCATTGGAGCAGTGTACTCCTGCTGAGACTCAACCAGGAAGTGGGCCAGGGGATGAAAACACAAAATTGTATCTCCAGGAGAGCACTTTTCTTTCTCTTGGATAAAGCTAACTGAATTCAGATTTTAAGGAATCTAATTTTCTGCAAAGAAGATTCCTTTGGGATGAGGTAGCCTAGTTACACCAGCTGGCTGATTTCCGTTGGTGTCATAGTGGAAGTGGATCTTGAGAAGGGTAGTGGTCTAACGGGTAGTGCAGAGATAGATTTCCACGCATGGAAGTGGGAGCATTTATGGGAGAAACAGCCTTGAGCACCTATTTGCCTGATATTGTTAGTAAAAAATTACATGGTGGAAATCTGAACTTCCAGACTTCCTCAGTTTGTGTCACAAATACATGATTCAGATATGGGTTGTTTCATTATTTAATATATGTAGATCATAGGTATTCCTTAATGAACCAAGGACTGTAATCAGGTTCAAAAGGCAGGATAAATCCTCAAGATAGTAAAAAACAACAAATAGTCTAGTAGCACCTTAAAGACTAACAAAACATGTAGAAGGTATCATGAGCTTTCTTGGGCACAACCCACTTCTTCAGATGAACCTCAAGATAGTGTAGTTCAAAGCGGTTAATAAATTACTGCAGAATCCCAACATAAAAAGTAAGATTTGGTACTCCATGCCTTTTAATAAAATGATGGCTGATACATTTACGGAAAGCTTGTAAGTGATGACTAAACAGGAGCAATGAAGAGGTAGAATATTCCTTCCTATAAGTTTGAGCCATTTTGGAGAGAGGATGAGCCAGAAAATCAAGATACTTTTCGAAACTTTGGAAGAAAAAATATTCAGACAATATAATTTTAAAATTCTTTGGCTGGCTTGTTCCAAACTTTCCAAAACTCCCACTATGGAGTGAGAAATGGCATGAAAAAATTCAGTGATGGGGATTGTTTTCTTGTGTGTTTGTGGGACGGAAGTTAGGTTGGCAGACTTAAAAATCAGGCTTATAATGGGAAGCCAGTGTCCACCTTAAATATGGAGTGGCTGCTACACACTCTTTCTCTTTCAGTGGCTCATCTTTTATTTTCCCAAAAGTATTCCTACCAGTGACTGCACCCGTTGTTCATCTGTGTGGTACAAAGATCAGGGGACTTTGGCTAAGATGCGTTAATGCAATTTACTTTCTTGGTCATGCCCAGAGCATCTTTGCTCACTCCTGGATTATAAACCCAAATAGCTGGGAGGGAACATTGAATGATAGCGTCATTGTGAAATAAAAATAAACCCTCTTCTTAGGTGAGATGATGTCAAGGTTTCTTTCAATTAAAATCAAATCCATGTTTCTTTCTGTGCTAAGATGTACAACTTCTTTGCATAACAGAGGGCTCCTTTGTTGAAGTATAGTCAAAGCCTTTTAAATGATGTGAGATTTAAAAACACATCATGTTGAATTTTTGTATTTAAATCACCACATTTTTGTAACTGGGTCATCTACCCATAACCCATCATGTTCTTTATTCCTAAGTGATGTGATATTAATCTAGATATTTGTACATAGTTTTAATTCCCTGTAATATGATTCTTTCTGCCTCAGAGAAATAAAACCCATTAAACATTTGTTGATTCATACGAAAATATAGTATAATCTGCTAATGTGATTAGACGGTATTTCATCTGGTAATGGTGCACAGTGGTTGCTTTGGTTTCATACTCTTTATTTTAATAAGTAGAAAAATTGTATTATTAATTTATCCTTTAGTATCTTTCCTTTGACAGACCTCCAACCTCCTTGGCAGCATTTTCAGTAACAGATTAACTAAATCCAGGCTATAATTTGCATATGCAAATTATATGCGCAATTATTTTTTTTGTAGTCACAGCAGATGAAGGTGACAATTCAACTGCCTTCAAGTTTTTGCCAAAATGTAAATCTGTCCCATTGCATTTGGTGAGCAAATGCATGTCTGCAGCTACTGAGGTCCAGAGGGGAGTCGGAAAACTAGGGCAACAAAGAAATGAAGACCAGGAGTTTAGCAGGGTTCAAAAAAGAACTAGATAAATTCATGGAGGTTAGGCCCATCAATACTTATTATCCAGAAAGGGTAGGAATGGTGTCCCTCACCTCTGTCAGGTGCTGGAAATGGATGACAGGAGAGGGATCACTTGAAGATTCCCTCTTCTGTTCACTCCTTCTGGGGCACCTGGCATTGGCCACTGTTGGGAGACAGAATACTGGGCTGGATGGACCTTTGGTCTGACCCAGTACGGCCGTTCTTAAGAAATACAGGACATGGTCAGGTCTTTCTGTGATTCTGGTAAATATGTGTTCCACTTACAAATCCCCCCCGACTTTGTTAGTCCATTTGGTTTTTCATTCATTCATGTGCAATTAGAACAGCAGCAACTGGTTGGTGGCTTTTGTGCAGAAGTCAGACTCTGGATCTATGGAGAGATCTGTCTTCAGCCACAGAAAACACTCCAAAAGCAGTGTTAAGCTGCTCAAGGGGAACTAGTTTGGCAGCTTATTTGTCTTGCTGGAAATGTGATCCTCTCACAAGACCCCTGTGAGGGCTTTGAGAGGTTTAAGGACAGTTGCCATTCACAATTACTTCAAAGAGAGGCTGATGCAAGGGCTGAATGAATTTGGGATCTGTGTTTTGGTCATATGATTTCCTCAACCAGGAATTTTGCTACTTGTCAGGACCTACCTCGGTGAGCTGTGTGTCCCTGGCATCATTCTGCCTACTCTGGAAGAAGTGTGACTAATAGTCATTGCCATCCCTCATGGGATCCATTTCCTGGAGACCAGGAAGTCCCAGTTCTGTGAACACTCTGTGCAAATTTCTCCCTTCATGTAAATTGGTGGCACGTCATTCACTTCAACAAAGCTTCTCCCATTAACATGACAACAGACATGTGGCCCTTGGCATGGCTTGGCTGCAAGCAAATGGCCCAGTGGTAGCCACCACCCACAGACAGGTGACGATATTCGAGTGCTATGGATATTGTAGCATTAGGGTTGTCCAGAAGAACGAGGCAAGATCAAGTTGTCTAAAATCATCCAACAAAATTAAAATGTTACCACAATCCTCACCAGCACCTTACTCCCCTTCCAGCCATCTGAGTCCCCCCCTCAAAGCACGCCCACCTGCAGGGGGAAAAGCCTGTTACAATATACACATATAAGGAGAGAGGGAGGTAGGGAGGGATACCGGCACTTGGGCCATCATTGAGGTGTGAACCTAGGATGCTTGAGCTAAAGTAGTAACTCTACAAGCTCATAGTAGGAGTAGGATTTATCCCATATGTGAGCCAGGCACTAGAGTGGAACAGAAAACATACCCTCCTTGTGTGGAATACACATGCAGTTAATTAACTGGCTGAGTACAGTAGGGGCTGCTGAGAGGGGGGCAATTGGTAAACAAATTCTTTCATATGTTAAAATGTTGGGTCATATTCACTTTGTCCCCTAACCCTTTTACCTATTCCCATGCCCTATCTCTTGCTGCTGCTTTCTTATTTTTAAGATGGTCCTCAGCAAGCTAGGATGTTTTCTCCCTCTTCAGGCATTTTGATCTTCCAGTCATTCCTGGGTGACAGTACTGCCAGTGGCAGACCCAGCAAAATAACTGAGCTGACTGGGGACCATCAGTAATCCATTTTACCTCCTGAATCTGGAAGGACAGTCTGGACTCAGTCCTGCAAGAAAAAACTAGTATTCACTCCCAAGTATGTAGGATTTGGCTTTACATGTGCTGAACTTGCCACATTCTCCAGGGACCAGGATGCATATACGAATGAGCCTTTTTTAAAAATAATGGAGATGAAAATGTCATTAAGCAATTTATGAGTGATCCTTAAACTGCAGGTTATTCTGATGGCCCAAAGTTGCAAGAGCAATCATAAAGGCAAATCTGTTACAGGGCTTGGCTGTTCATGTCAAATGGGTGAACAGCACAAGGCTACAAGAGTTTTGCTTGCAGTTGCCAAATCTTGTTTTTTAAAGTTGCTGGAAATCCAAGAAAATATTTGTATGTGAGTCTTTTCAGACCGTGGCTTAGGACTGCATTATCATCCGCATGCCCCTGGCATGCTTTAAGGGACAGTTGTTGAATCCCATAAGAATAGGAACATTTTAAATGGCCAAAAGGCATGTCAGAAAATATATATTTTTCACTTTATAATGGAATAATTTGTCTAAGATTTTGACATAAATGTAGAAAATATTTTTACCAGGCTATATTGCCAATGCAAGAAAAATAGGTCTATAAGTGGATTTTGTACCATAGTAATAAAAAAAAGAAGAAGAAATACTATTCAGATCCAGTCATTTTACTTCAACATAAAATTGTCACAAGGAGAGAAGAGAATGCATGCAAGGCACTGTGAAAAGTCCAGTCCTCTGCTTAGCTCATTAATTACGGTAGCAGTGTGGTTTAGTGGTTTGAGCACGAAACTGTGAGCCAAGATTCCTAGATACCATTCCTGGTTACTCCAAAAGCTCCTGTGTGTGGCAAATATTGTCAGTTCTCTTTGTCTCAGTTTGTCCCTCTGTTAAATAATACATGGAAGAAATAGGAGTTTTGGGAGGGTGAACTAATACTGGTAAACAGCTTTCAGATTTTTGGATAAAAGATGCTGAAAGGGTGCTTAGTGCTATAACAGACAACAAACTACCATCTACATGTTTTGTTAGTCTTTAAAGTGCTACCAGACTATTTGTTGTTTTTTAAGTTTTTCCTGTTACAGACTAACTCGACTACCCCTCTGAAACTTACAAAACCTATGTTATAACAGGAGGATTATGGACCCAACTTTAATCTGACCAAGCAAATTTAGTGCTAAGTCTGGTAGTGGAAGTGCAGTGAGTTCATACTTAGTTACCACCTGAATCTTTTCTTGGGTTTTTAATTATGAATTGTTCTCTGCTTCCCTGCAGAAATAATAGAGGGGTTGGCTTGCAGAACCGGTGTGTCTCAGGGGAACCAGTGGAGGACAGGGTCATGAATGTGGAGATCTTGGGTCTACATAGTGACTCCTGGCCCTCTTCATACCCTTTCTGTGCATGGTTCTTATCTCAGGACTGGAGCATTAAAACAGAAATAGGTATTTACTTGTTCAGACATAGTCACTCTCCTCCAGGTAAACTGTTCTTGTCTACCAAGTATTCACTGGTTTCCTGTGGCCCCTTTAACAGTCTCATTTCTATTAGCGGTAGGCTGTGGACTTCCCAACTCCTCCTTTTGAATGTCCTGGTAGAACACAGAATAGACTGCCTCTCTGCACAGTGAGGCTGCGTCTAGACTGCAGGCTTCTTGCGCAAGAAGCTTTTTTGCGGAAGAGATCTTCTGCAAAAGCTTCTTGCACAAGAGAGCATCCACACTGCAAAAGCGCATCAGAAAAGCGATGTGCTTTTGCGCAAGAGAGCGCCCAGACTGCATGGATGCTCTCTCGAAAGAAAGCGTTGATAGCTATCCCCAGAATGGCCACCAGGGCACCTGTGCTTTTTTCGATGAGGGTTTTTTGTGCAAAAAGAGGCAGTTCCCTGTCCACACACACCTTTTTGCGCAAGAACTCGTAGAAAGAGGAATAACTATTGTGCAAAAACCCCTCTCTTCTTTTGATTTTTTTGCACAAATATGCGCTTCAGGTGTGGACGCTCCATGAGTTTTTGCAGAAAAATGTCCGTTTTTCCGCAAAAACTCTGTAGTGTAGACATAGCCTTATAGTCTTGGCTATACTGCTATAGCAGTAGAGGTTTTCCTCCAAGGACAATCTTTCAACAAGCATGTAAAAGATCAGCTACACAAAAAAATATAGTGCTTACTTTCACCAATCAATATTGAAAAGTGGAACTCTAACTCCAAAATTCTCCAGGGACTATTGCTAAACCCTTTAGAGGTACAATAGCAGTTTTCCCTGAAACAAACAACCCTCTCCCCCACAAAAAACCCAGAATTTTAAGGGAAAATTAGCCTTGGGCAAAACTAAGCACAGCCTCAGCATTCATTATACACTTGAAGGCACTCATTCCTGTAGCTGCAGGTAATCTGAATACATCAGAGTGACACTCATTCACAAGCATTTCCATTATATATTGCACGATTAAAAAGAGGCTGATAATTGCAGGGAATCTTCAAATACTTCAAACTTAATATCTGTGAGCCTACTGCAATTATGGGAGCTAAAACTGATTTTATAGCTAGATACCCTGGCAACAAAGGTTATTGGAAGGATTTTTAGCAGAACCAACCACCAACTTAATTTACCTGACCACAGAACACAATATTGGGGGGGGGGGAAGTGAGATACACATGGGGAGATTTTCGTGTATTAGAAAATGTATGGATAAAAGATATGGATTTAAGTCTTCAAGTAAACTCCCTGTTAGAATTAAAATCTTGAGTACTCTAGATCTGAAGTTTTGTGAGTTTTATTATTTGCTTTAGAAATAATGATGCTGATAATATGATAAAACTGGGGGGGAAGGAACATGGAGAAATACTACAGTCAATGCAAAGGTGTTGTCGAAGGAGAAAAACACTTTGGATCAAGAAACATGAATTATACATATTGTCAGTAAACACATAAACTAAATTCTCATTCTTGGCATAAGAAACATTAAAATATATAGAGCTGTTTTTAGAGGCTAAATTAAAAATAAATTGTAAAGATCAGAACATCAAACATTAAAATATATGAGGACAGAAACTCAATCAATAAATAATCTTATGTCACAGTTATGTTCTAAAGCTATATATTTACCAGTGAAATCTAAAAGAGAGTTAATTCATATTTGGAAATAATTGCATTTGAAAGTAAACCTTCCTCTGAATTATCCAAATGACATTCTGACCAGATTTCCCCCATTTCTCTTCTTTAATTCCGTAGATAATCACTTCAGCCACTTCTGAAGTGAAATAGCAGTTTATGACAAGAAGGTTATTGGGCCAGAGACTCTGCTGGTGTAATGCACTGACTTCAGTGCACTTCTATCAGGAGAGAATTTGACCTCTCCTTATTGCAACTGGCGGTGGAACTGTTGAGAAACAAGACACAATTACTCAAACTGGAGTGTGGTGAAGATGCCCAGGATAAAGTCATAATCTTGTAAGTACCACTATGACTGCAAATGCCTCAGAGCCTAGAGGATAAAAAGCTGTTCTTTTCCCACCAGCACACTGGAGGCATTAGTGCTATGACAGACTCTGGAAAGACTGTTGTCTGCATGATCATCAGACTTGCTTTCTGAAGCACTTCAGGTTTCTTTCTTTTGCTATTATTTTAGGCTTTCTAGCCACATGCTGACCAGTCCCACCTAAGCTCCAGTCCTGCAAACACATGTATAACTTACTTTACTCAGTGAGTACAGTTTTGCGCCTGCTAAAGTATTTGTAGGATCTGGCCCTTAGCCTATGTGATCTGACCAGATCGCAAGTTGAGATTTGTACCAGGAAAATGAAATACAAGCACCCATCTCTCTCTGCTTGGTGATACGGGAGTCCAGTATTTTGATTTCAGTTTGGTTTTCAATCAGATTATTCAGTTGTACCAATATTTTATATTTTGAAATATGAACTTATCCTGTAATTGAAAACTTGTAACCCGTGAGTCAGCAGGCCCTTTCACAATTCTTTGTCCAGCTAACTCACTTTGTATTAGTGTGTTTTTGTGTGGAGTGGTTAACTACAAAAATTTCATGTTCATGTTCCTGACTCATGTACATTTTTGGTTTTATTCTTTTGACGCAACATAATATTAAAATCAAAGAAGACAAAAAGCTTCAAGAAAAAAATACTTTGTGTCACCTTCTTGGAAAAGATCTTAGAGAAAGTTTTATTATAAAGAGTTTGTAACAAGGACTTTAAAGTACTGATCATTTAGCACATCTAAACACTGTAGATAGTAATCCTGAGTTAGGGCTCTAGGGGTGATGAGTCAATATATATCGATAGAAGGCCACAGAAAGTTCCATACAAGGGGCATAGAGTGAATGGCATACAAGGAAAATATGCTTTTGTCTCATCATTATACTAGAGAAGTACACAGTCCACATTTGCCCTGCTGGCCACTTTCCTTGGTGGTTTGGCTGCCCCTAGTGGGCACTCTGCAGTACAGCATGCCCCTGCAGGCTCACTGTCCCCAGTGGCCACTCTCATAGCTCATCCTTCTGAACAACACCCCTGCCCTTTGCAAGTTATGGAAATCAGTCCTTTTCCCAGTGCTTCCCGTTGTCCTGGCACAACCAAACCCTGACCTTGCTTTAAGTTAGGAGATGAGGAAGCTGCCTACCAAATAGGGTGGCTCTTGCTCTTGCCGTTTAAGAGGAGTTCTTGAACAAATGGACTTACAGACTGACACATTCTAAAATATATATGAGATTATGTGTCATTATATTATATCCCTGAAACTTGTCAGTATGGGAGGCACAAAGTGGGAAATATGATGAAGAGCATTGATGGATGAAAAGTTGGGAAGGGCAAACTAAGCTGAGGTGGACAGCTGCCCTTAACCCATAACCTATGATGCCCCTGCTCAAGTGGATGTCTGTTTGTTCTAAGGTACTTTTTGTTTGTAACTCTTTCTTGAAAGTTTAAAAATAAAATGTATTTCTTTCCTATTCTTCAGTGGTGCGGGAACATTTTTAAAAGTGGGGCCGCTGACACCCCCATATCCCTGTCCTTTCCCTCCTCCCTGTAGCTGAGGCCAGGAGCAAAGCCCTGGCATACGGGACCAGCAGCCAGGACCCACGGCACAGAGCTGGGAGCTGAGCACTCAGGGCACGAGGCCAAAGCAGAGCCCACCCAGTATGCAGGGCTGACAGCAGAGCTCCAAGCACATGGGACAGGGGACAGGATCTTGGATGCAGAGTCAGCAGAAGAGCCCCCAGAGTGCAGGGTGGCAGCTGGGTCCATGGCCATGGGACTGGAAACCAGGAGATGCTGCAGTACCCCTCACATCCCTCGTTCCCATGTCTACTCTAGCTTTGTTGTCTTTCATTTGAAAAGCATGGTACCTCCAGCTTCTGATGCTCCACAGGAACTCGCATCCCTAAAGTGGCCACTGTCTGGTAATGACCCACCACCCTGGGTTGTCAATGGGGATTGAACCTGGGACCTTTAGCATCAAATGTATAGCTCTCCACTCCCGCTAGGTAAAATTGCACAGAACACTGCTTGCTTACACTGCTCTGCAAACTCCTGTGTGTGGCCACTCAATAGGCTAACTTTAAAAACTTACTCCAGTGATGGGCCCATATGTGCAGGACTCTGAAGCCATGGCCAACCTGTTGCATTAATACGTGCAAAATGATACTAAGTATGACAATAAGCTAGAGTCATTCAGCTTGTTGAAAGGATGGTCTTGTCCAGTGGGGGGAGGGAGAGATCAGCCTGATAAAGTGAGACAAAGGCTTTCTCTTGAGAGATCTGGTGGCCCTTAAATCCATTTTGTAACTTCCCTCTGAAGGGACTGGAGATGGGAAAGCCATTACAGCATGGGAAATGATGACATACGCAGGAGTACTATGGAAAAAGATTTAGAAGTTATAGTGGAGCACAAGCTAAAAACGAGTGAACAGTGTGATGCTGTTTCAAAAAAGCAAACATCATTCTGGGATGCATTGATAGGAGTGTTGTAAGCAAGACAACAGAAGTCATTCTTCTGCTCTACTCTGAACTGATTAGGCCTCAACTGGAGTACTGTATCCATTTCTGGGTGCCACATTTCAGGAAAGATGTGGACAAACTGGAGAGGGTCCAGAGAAGAGCAATAAAAATGATTAAAGGTTTAGAAAAAATGACCTATGAGGAAAGGTTGAAAGAACTGGATTTGTTTAGTCTGGAAAAAAAAAAAAGACTGAGAAGGGACATGGCTGTTACAAGGAGAAGGGAGAAAAATTATTTTCTTTTACCTCTGAGGATAGGACAAGAAGCAACGGGCTTAAATTGCAGCAAGGGAGGATGAGGTTGGACATTAGGAAAAGCTTTCTAATTGTCAGGGTGGTTAAACACTGGAATAAATTGCCTGGGGAGATTGTGGAATCTCCATCACTGGAGATTTTTAAGAGCAGGTAAAACAAACACCTCTCTGGGTTGGTTCAGTTGGTGCTTGGCCCTGCCATGAGTTCAGGGGACTGGGCTAGTTTACCTCTCGAGGTTCCTTCCAGTTCTCTGAGTCTGATTAGTCATCACCACAAGGGGAAAGCCTCATGATTTCTGCGAAGGAGAGAATTTACTCTGTTGAGTTATCTTATTGCTCTTTCAAAGTCAAATGCATCATTTTGTTCCCTGCTCCAGATACTGGTTCTTTTTTAGAATTTGAGTGGCTGTCCCAACAACCAATGTAATGCATGGAGATGCCTTTCCCCAAACTGGATATTTTATATCTATCAAAGCCATATCTACGTTGTATGTGCCTAATGTGGCCCTGCATAATTCTAAGAAAGGATAGTGTACGCCAGTCTCTGTGGCTGCACCCATTGGTGCATACTTACCTTTTGGGAAGCAGAGGTTCTCCAAAAGCCCAGACACCCACTTTGAAGATTCTGTAGTTCTGCACATACCTACACCCTGACTGCCCAGCCAAAGAGACGTATGTGCAGGCTTTTGAATATATGACCTGAAGTTCAGATCTCACTGTGTCCTAAATGGCAAGGTTATTAGAAAATATTCTGCAGTACTTAGCAAAACTTTCCTATTTCCAAGACAAGCGAGGACCATCCCACAAGGTGCAACTTGGGTTTTCTTCACATAAGGGCCAGTGATTTATGGATGCGATGTTGAGTGTGTATATGGGAAGGGTCTTTGAGAATACTCAGGGTGAAATCCTGCCTTGATTGAAGACAATGGCAAGACTTCAGTGAAGCCAGGATCTCACACTAAATGGTTATAACCAGTGCTTTTTTTGTTAAAAAGGTGCTGGTACTAGGGCAAAATTGTTGAGCAAAAACCAAACAAACAAACCAAAAAAACCCACTGGTTATAACTAACAGTAAGCAGTGTGTCCAACCATATTTAAACTTGGAGTGGTTGAGTGCTGGTGCCTGAGGAGATTAATTCCAATTTGCTAAGTCAAATTTGAAATGTTCCTGCTAGTTGGTGGCCTCAGTGATAAACTTTTCCTCCAGGGAGTGTTACATATACCAGCTGCACATTTTCCCCTACTATCAATGAGAAAGCAGATGCAAAAATATATTTTTCCCTGGCTGATGTTAAGAACAAATGGTCCATCAGCCAAGGAAACACTGAAAGAGAAGCGGTCCAAAGATTTTTGTTAACACACTGAGAGCATGACGCTCTAAAAATGGTGCAGAAACCTCCTCACATCGTTTTATTGTATCAAGGGAAGGGGAGGATTTAGAACAAGTAAGCCTAAATCCTTTCTAAAGATTCATAGAAGATTTACTTCTGGCTTTAAAGTTCTTTGCATGGCTGTGGAGGTGGAAAGAAGAGGAAAAACTTAGAAGTTGTGGGGCACCTCCTTGTTGGCATTGCACCCTGGTGCTACATAGCAGTCACTCCTTATTTTTTAATGCCAGAAACCGATCTCTCTGCTGAACAGGTTGGCTCCCTACAGAACCCCTAGCCACCCTTTTGAGCCCAAATTGACTATGCTAAATCTTTGTGCATTAGACAGAATACTGACAATACTGACATCATGCAGCATAGCTGGCTAACTGGCATATTTATAGCCACCTTTTTGTAGTTATAGTTGTTTAGAAATAGGATTAAGAAATGGATATTGGAACATTTCTTGCCAAAAGCAGAGGCAACTGAAACAGATGAAGTGATTCTGTAGGCCAATTTGTTCAAGTCAGAGAAGGAAAGAAATAGAAGGGGGAAAGAATTTAAAAGCCAGTTCAGCAAATATAGAAATAAAAAGGACTAGCAAATTCATAGGACAATGAGAAAGCTGAATCTAAAAAGGTCAGCCCATTAGTTTGTGGTGGGGAAGAATAATTCAGAACTTGCCAGAAAAGAGAGCATGCTCCCCAGATGTAAATACTGTTTTATTAAAGATCACGGTCCAGAACTACAAGGCCTGCTGGATCTAGAGAACAGACTAGATGCCAACAAAGTCAGTCACTGTAGTTGTGCACTAGAAAACTGGGCAAGAATAAAGACCTTTTAATCCAAATGGCATGGCTGTAGTCCTGGGCTCTGGAAGAGACCCAAAGAAGAGGCTGATTATTATTTTCCCTGAAGAATACACTGTCTGGTAATGCATAGGGAACACATTTATTCATTAGGGTATTTAGAATAAGGAATATGCACTGGCCTAAATTTGCTGTCTCTCCATTGGGAAGCCATCCACAAAATGCATCCGAGGCCATATAGTGCAGCATTTAATAGGTATGACTTTATGGATAGATTCATCAGGGCAGACAATGACTGAAGAAAGGTGCTTGGCTATTTGTTTTTCCACTGAAGCAGGCAAAGCCAAGGATGTGTCAATAAAATAAGCCGGTGTGCATTGGTTTGGATTTGTCAGGAGACAATGGGCTGGAATATTGAATGGGAATGGCGTTTGATGCTCCTGTGTTCTAATCACATCCCTGCCACAGTCACCCTAGGTAGCCTTGGGCAAAATATTTCACCTCTCTGCCTCTACATCCCTATCTGGAAAATGGGGATTAATAGTTACCACCTCGCAAGGGTAGCCAACGGGGATTAGTCTCCACTGCTGAGAGAACTCAGCATCTGAGAGGATTAATTAGTTCTGGGGTTTTAAACACAAGAGCTGCAACCCCTGAAAGAAGGTTGCAAACCGATCTAGGAGCAAGCCAATCACCTTCCTTTTCTTTCTGATTAGAGCCCTAAAACATTTTCCTGTACTAATGTGTGCTATGGTATGGAAAAGGGCTGAAAACCAGTGATTGAGTTATGATTTGTGTAGGACTCTGAATATGCAAAGTGCTTTATAAAGATTAATAATTAAAACCAAAACAATCAGAAAGTTAGGGTTCTAAATGGGAACTGATAGCAGCATTACACAGAAGTACAATCAGGCAGCCATATATTTAGAGATTGTGTTAAGATTTAAACTTTAAGCCACTGTTTACTGGCACATGTCTCCCAGAAAACATCTCATAAAACTGGTGGTTTATATCAAACCACCAGAACAATGATACATGCTGTTTCTATAGTGTTGCAACTGTCATCTCCATATCCTTTCTAGTTTCACTGGGTAGCTGTGCAGCATTTACTACCTAAAACATAGGCAGAAGGAGAGTGGAAAAAAAACTCCAAGGCTGACTAGCAAAATAGGCTTTTCAATTCTGTCAATGGCTTGAAAAAGAAAAGATGGATTCCTCTCCCCACCCCCTCCATATGCTGTATCATAGCCTGTGTGCTAATTTGCTTAGCCTGTCTCTGAATGTAATTCTGTAGGTATGTCATCTTGTGAATAGCGTAGACACATCTAGATGGGTCTACGCTTTTGTTCTTGTACATTATTTGTGTCTAGCTTCACTGCTCGTGCTTTATTTGTTAGACAAACATTTCATAACTGTTCCTGCTTGGCTCCGGTCTCTTAGTGAACTGGGAGGGTGGGTTCTTTTAGAACATTTTGTATTTTGTTAGCCATAAAAGCCTGCCAGCCACCTGCAAAGCCTTTGGATACTGTGTGAAAGAGGCAAATACACACCAGTTACTGCAGGTAACATTTTCCATTATGTGTTTATTTAGATGAATGGAGATCCTGTACCAAATCTGCAAATATTTGTACACTAGAAGATTTACCTAGTGTAGCTCGGGTCCTTAATTCAATTAATTTTTTCTTCATTTAAATAATTGCTCTGAGGTGGGGCTGAAGATGAGCGGTTCAGTATGGAGGCTGCTCTGGCCCTCTCTCACCACAGCATCTTGGGGCCAGGTGAGAAGCGCCTCTCCATGGCTGCTGCAGCTCCAGCAGGCCCAGCTGGGGGAGGGGTACATGTCCCCAGGCTGGGGCAGGTCCAGGTTCATCTGCCCCCTGCATTTCACAGCCAGACTGAGGAATGAAGCAAACTCTGCACTTTCCCCTCGCTTCCTGATGAAAGGGAACAGCCAGCAATGTTCCCGTATGAATGAGGGTAGGCTGTAGTCTCTCCATGCCTTCCCTAAAGGGCACTTGGGGGGGGTGGAAGCCTCAGGGCTGTGGTAGTCCTAGGTGGGGGGGGGGACATGCTCCCAGCCAGTCCCTTTCATCTACCTAGTTATTCTGTCTCTTTTCTGTATGGTTTTATTCCTCCCTGCAGGGGAGGACTGGCCCGGCGGGATACCGGGAATTTCCCGGTGGGCCGTCATCCGGTGGGCTGTCGTGTCCACACGCCGTTGCCCCTCACTCAAAGCGGCTCCGCATCCGCACTGTATGTAGCACGCAGAGCCCGACCCGCTGCCTGTGCCACGTGCCAGACATGACGCAGGAGGTGGGGCTTGAGGGGCACGTAAGGGTGACGTCATGCGGAGGGCCGTTCTCAACCCATTTTCTGGGCCTATTTTGATTGCCAGTACACTCCTGCCTCCCTGTATGCATGGTGGGGGGGAGCTTCACCCCTCCCTTCCCCTGCACAACCAAACCCTGACCTTGCTTTAAGTGATGATAAGAAGAAGCTGTATACCAAATTTGGTGGTCCTCGCTCTTACCATTTAAGAAGAGTTCTTGAACAAATAGATGGATGGACGGACAAACCCTCTCAAATATATAGTAGATATGCATGATTACTTTAAGCATGCACAGAGTCTCATTGACTTTAATGGGACAACTTGTATGCTTGTAAAATTAAAAATGAGCAATCCTGTGGCACCTTAGAGACTAACAAATATATTAGATCATGGGCTGTCATGAGTAAAACCCACTTCATTTTACCCACAAAAGCTCATGATATATTTGTTAGTCTCTAAGGTGCTACAGAGCTGCTCTTGTTTTTAAAGTTAGAGACTAACATGGCTACCCGTCTGAAGCTTGTAAAGTTAAAAGCATCTGAATGTTTGCAAAGCCGAAGCTCTCAAGCTTCTACGTTGTCTGTCCCATGACTAAATTCTTTTATATCAATCTGACAATGTACCCAAAGCTTCCCATAAGCACTATGCTTTCTAAGAATATCTTTGAAGAGCTCAGTATAGTCTCAAGACAGCTATAATTCTCTTTATTTGATTTACAACTTACCATTGAATTAGAAGGGAATTTGAAGGAGGATTTACTTAAAGCTCATGAAGGCAGTGATTTAGAACATGGCTTGTGGCCATCAGTGTGGGCTGAAGGAGAAAAGTTTATTGCAGAAAACAGCTTGCCTCCTCCTGCAGGAAAAACCCAGAAGTAGGAAGTTTGGAGACTATCAGATTGGCTCAGTGCATCTGTCATGGAAACACATGCTTCTTCAAAGGAAAGATGGCTTTCAACACCATCTTGTGTAACTAGTGCTAGATAGAATCATCAATGAGCTGGAACTGTAATTTGGAACAGAGAACCATGAAATCAATAGGCCAGCTGGGATAATGCATCCAAGAAATATAGATTTCTTGGAAAATGACTGAACATTCTGGCTGTAACTGCCAGAAATTAGTATAGAGCTCAGACTCTGACCCTGGATGGCAGCACTGTTTTTGCCAAATTCTTCAACAACAGTTTCTGCATAGATACATCCCCCAGCCTTATTAGTAAAGATTTTAGTCTTTTGAGTCTAGTCATGAAATATTACAAGAATTCTCTAAGTGTATTTTTCATTAATCTCAAGGATTAAGACAATGTAATTTTACAGTTTATTATTGGAAGTTTAAAAATGGAGGACCAGAACCTCAGCTGGTGGAAATCAACTAACTTTCACCGGGCTATGCTGATTTACACCACCTGCAGCTCTGAGCCAAAATCAGTTTTTCTTCCCAACATGTCTCTCCCCTCTCTTTAAAGCAGGGGCTATTGTTTTTAATGTGGAGATTTGAACAGGGTGCTGCACTACTCAACTGGGTTTAAAAAGATGTGGCACTGAAGTGATTATTTTGAAAAATAGAAATACAGTGTGAACATAATACTGAACTTTGCAAATGGATGTAAGAAATTATTTTCTTATATACATAAACATTTCTTTATTTCAGACTAATGAAAACCAAGGAGGAACATATTGAAGCAAGAACACACAGAAAATCATCCTGCAATGTTCTGCATCTGAATTTAAACAAATGGAGTTTCCTGTTGAAGCAGTGAGGAGGATTACTTTATGTTTAAAGATGCACTGTACAGAAAACAGAAGAATATGTATAGTTCAGATTTGATAGCTGTAAACAAGAAAGCAAGCAGAGCAGTTTGGCTGTTAGGTTTTTCACTGTATTGATAGTAGTAAGACTCCTAAAACAAAAGCTTAGGCCTCAATCCTGCCACTGATAGTGTGTGCAGTGATGGCTGCACCCACAAGGATTTCCATAGGCTAACTCTAACTCTGACAGTCTAAAGCCCCAGTTCTATAAATATTTAAGCACACAAATAATTATACTGACAAGACCCTTCTGTTGCAACAGAAGTCATCTCATAAGTAAAGTCACACGTGTGTCAGACTTTGCAGGATCAGGCACTAAGAGCACTGTGGCTAAAATACAGTGTAGGAGAAATAACAAGGGAACAGCAGTTTATACAGTGAAATGGCTAACACACTAAATGGATCAAAAACTGGCTAACCAATAGATCTCAAACTGTTGTTGTAAATGGGGAATCATCATTGAATGACTGTGTATCCAGTGATGTCCCACACGGATTAGCTTTTGACATACGCTATTTAATATTTTTATTAGTTACCTGCAAGAAAACATAAAAACATCATTGAGAAAGCTTGCAGATGATATAAAATGTGGAGGAAATAGTAAGAAAAGAAGAGGACAGGTCACTGAGATAAAGTGAATCTGAATTGTGTGGTAAACTACTTGTAAACAAAACATGTGTGTTTTAATATGGCTAAATGTAACTAGACATATTTAGGAAAAGTGGCGCAGGGACTACTCACATTATGAGGATTCCACACTGGGAAGCAATAACTCAAAAAATGTGGGGGTCATGCAGATAATCAGATGAACATGTGTTCCCAGTTCAATACTGAGGACAAAAGAGCTGATACAATCCGTGAATGCACAAACAGGGGAACCTTCTGTAGGAGTAAGGAAGTTATTTTATATCTGTAATTGGCACTGATGTGACCACTAGTGGAATTTTGTGTCCAGTTCTGGTGTCCACAAGTCAAGAAGGATTTTGATAAATTGGAGAAGGTTCAGATGAGAATGATTAGAAAACATGCCTCATAGCAGGGGTAGGCAACCTTTAGAAACCAAAGAGCCAAACTACATCAACATTCAGAACAAGTGGTCAACAAAGAGCCACTTAAGAATGCCCATTTGCATGAAAGAAAATATACAACTTAATATTATTGATAATTGACATAATGATTAATAATAGCATAAATGAAACATTCAACTCACAGACTGTATTTAATGGGACTTCTGCTGCTGCATCTTTTTGCACATTTCTTTGAAGTTTACATCACAATTGGTCAAATCCAGCTTCATGCACGCATTCAGGCTGTCTTCTGTCCATCTTATGGCGGGGGTCGGGGATGTGGGAGTATAGGAATCCAGGTTGGGGTGTACGAGGGGCTCAGGGCAGGGGGTTTGGGTATATGATTGGCTCAGGGCACAAGGTTGGGGTATGTGGGGGTGCAGGAGTGATATGCTGGCAGTGTAGGAGTTCAGGAGACTGGGTTGGGGTGTATGATGGGCTCAGGCACAAGGTTGGGGTGTGGGGGTGCAGGCATCTGGATTGAGGTGTCTGAGAGGCTCAGGGCAGGGGGTTCAGGTGTATGATGGGCTCAGGGCACAAGATGGGGGTATGTGAGAGTGCAGGAGTGTTATGGCAGGGGACTGAAGATATGGGGGTACAGGAGTCTGGGCGATGTTTGAGTATGAGGGGCTCAGGGCAGGGGGTCCAGGTGTATGATGAGCTCCAGGCTGGTGTGGGGGGGGGGTGCAGGAGTGTTATGATGCTGGAGCCAGAAGGGGGATGGGCCCCAATTGGGGGGCTTGTTGGCCAGGCTTCATTTTTAAATAAAGTAAAATATTGTGTCCAATACAAAAGGTTTCAACATCGTCTTTATTTATGGCAGGAGTGGAGAATCTTTTTTTGGGTCGGGCCACTGGGTGAAGGAGGCAGTTGTGACCCGAGGCATGGGATTGGGGTGCAAGAATTTGGATTGTGATCTGGGGCAGGGGATTGGGGCATAGGAGGAGGTACAGGAGTTTGGATTGTGATGTAGGGCAGGAGGGAATTGTGTCCTAGGACAGGAGATTACAGTGCAGGGGCTTGGATTGTGACCTAGGGCAGGAGAGGATTGCGATCTGGGGCATGGGATTGGGGTGCAGGGTCTGGGAGCGGGTCTGGGCTCAGGAGGGGGTCAGAGGGTTTGGGTTATGTGGGGTGGGAGTAGAGGGCAGGGGGAGGGAGAGGCTGGGGTGCCAGAAGCAGGCTCTGGCTGGGAGACTTATCAGTGCAACTCCAGGCCAGCATGTTTCTCAGGAGCGGGTCCTGCCACCCCCTGCTGCAGGACCATGTGCTCTGTGAATAAGAGCCTAAGGGGAGGGGGGATTGGTGCTTTGCATGCTGCCTGTTCTTGAAACAGGCAGCTTCCATTGGCCAGAAACCGGCCAATGGGATTGTGCTGGGGGTGGGAGCAGCCATAAAGCACCACTCCCCCCTCCCCACGGGCTCACAGTGTGTGGAACACAAACAGCCCAGCAGCCGCTTTTCTTAGGCTATGTCTACACTGCAGAGTTTTTTCAGAAAAATGGCTGTTTTTCCAAAAAAACTTTACTTACATCCACACTGCAATTGTGTTCTTTCAACAGAAAGTCTAAAGAACGGAGGGGTTTTTCCGACATTGGTAAACCTCTTTCTATGAGGAAGAAGCCTTTTTTCAAAAGCGCTCTTTCAGAAATAGGCATGTGTGGGTGGGGAAGAGGGTTTTTTTCGAAAGAAGAGGCCTCCAGGAAAAAGCACAGGTGCTCTGGTGGCCACTCCGTCCATAGTAAGCGCAACTTAAATGCGAGATAGCATCCAATCAGATCGCTTTTTCAATGTGCTTTTGCTGTTTCGATGCTCTCTTTCGGAAGAAGTTTTTTTTGGAAAATCTCTTCCGGAAAAGCTTCTTCTGAAAGAAGTCTGCAGTCTAGACATAGCCAGAGTGGTGTGCAAGGGCAGGGCAAGCAGGGGAGTCGGCCTGGGGGCTCCCTGCTGTGTCCACAGGCTGGATTGTTTTGCCCAGGTCTGCTGTAGCTCTAGCGTAGGCTCCCTGCTACAGGAAGAGGAAGGAGAGGCTGGACTTCAGCTTCAAAAGAGCTATAGCTGGCTCCCGAGTGAGTCATAGGTTGCCAACCCCTGCCTTATAGGGATAAACTAAATAGACAGAGCTTTTCGAATCTAACAAAAAGACTCTAAGTACCCACATGGGGAACAGCGATAGTATTTAATAATAGGTTTTTCAGTGTAACAGAGAAAGATACATGATGCAATGCCTGGAAATTGAAACTAGATAAATTCAGACCGGAAATGAGGTGCACATTTTTAACAGTGAGAGTAATTAATGACTGAAATAACTTACCAAGAAGCCAATTAGCTTATAAGGTTGTGTAATATTGTTTAAAACATAATGGGTGAGCAAGTGTGGTATGTGAGTATACAAAGTACTTAGTGAGGGCGAGCTAAGTTGAGTTAATGAGTTCTTCAGGTAGTTTGGAAAGCAGTGAATTTCCTGGATCTTTCTTAACTCATGTGGGAGTGAGTTCCATAGACATGACCCAGCTCTTCTTCAAGTTTCCACACTTCCTGTGTGGGTCAATTGTTGCATTGTCCTCATGTAACTGCCATGGAAGATAATAATGGTTGCTTCTCCTTGTGCTTCCAAATACCTGCAGCTAAAATATGTGTGCCCTACTAAGATGCACTAGAGTAGAAAGACTTTTTGAGCTGCCTCCTGATCTCTCCCCTCCAGCACAGCCATCCTGGAGCAGCCAAAATGTAGTGAGCACTCAGTATCCAACTTCATCAGAGGTGTTTGGAGATGAATAGGTTTGTGTGAGTAAGCTAAGAATTGCACAGAGGTCTTTTACTTTTGTGGGGTTTTTTTGTTTATCATGAGCATCTTCATGGAAAAGACAGGGAAGTGCAACATTCTTCAAGAAAAGTGTTTCATGAACAATCCCAACTGGACATCATTTCTGCTGAGATTTCTTCTCAATCTTTCAGACTCAAGAGGGTTTGAGAGGCAGAAAAGTCTTTGGAGAAACATGCAAACTCTCAGGCAATTATCTGAATCAAAAAGAACTCTTAAAGAGAAGTTTGTAAGAACTGGGGGATAAAGAGACTCTTGTAGGGGTCTTGGGAGATATTTTGCCCTTTTTTAAATGCACACAGGCATTGGCTGAGTTAACACTATTACTTCAATAGTGTCTATACGCTCTGACCCTATTGTTCTAGGTACTGTACAAACATATGATAGAGACAGTCCCTGACTCCTAGAGTTAATAATCTAAGGTCCTTTTATTGAACAGATTTATGCAGGTGTTTAAAGTTACTACCATCAGAAAGCCTGGGAGTAAATGTCTGTAGAATAGGGACCTTAAAGTAGTATATTTCATTCTATTATCTTTAGTTAATCAATCATCAGTAAGTCACCCTGCCCCCAGCCAGTTAGAAAAATTTGTAGCAGGAATAAAGGAATCTTGCAGAAAAGGCATTGCGTTACAGCAAGAAAAATCATAATTTATATAACACCTTCTGTTTTGAAGGCCCTATCAACTACATAGCCACAATTTCCCATTCTACTGCACTGTTTCTGCAGCCATTTTGAGGATGATATTTGGATACCATTTAACTTCACACACTATTACACAAGAGTTCTGGAAGAGAAAGTGAAGAATATCCCATTCAACTACTGCAAGGAGATTTTGAGGTAAGCAAAATGGCATAGTAATTAAAACTGGAATCTATTCAAAGCCTTCAGAACTAAATCACCAGCCAATACCAGTGACATTGTACTTCAGTGTGGATTTCAAACAGTAGCAAAGTGGATACCCTTCTTTGGAGCAAATAAGGCAACATGTGGTTTTAATAATTTTCCCCCAGCACACGACAATGCTGCAAAACAACTGAGGACAGGAAGACAAGAGAAATGTTGAAATGAATTAATACTGCAGGAGAGCAAGGGGGGCAGATAGGGCTGCCAGAGGATGCAGTGAACCTTTAACAGGGTTCAAAAAAGAGCTAGATAGATTCATAGAGGTTAGGTCCATCAATAGCTATTAGCCAGGATGGGGAAGAATGGTGTACTTAGCCTCTGTTTCTCTGGAGGTAGGTGATAGGGGAAGATGTGAGAATTACCTGTTGTGTTCCCTCCTTCCGGGACATCTGGTATTGGCCACAGTCAGCAGACAGGATACTGGACTAGATGGATCTTTGGTCTGACCCAGTATGGCCGTTCTTATGTTCTTACATTCTTATAAAATTATCCATATTGGAATTTGGCCAGTGCATCAAGGCTAATGGCGATGGGACTTGCTCTGGTTTATACCTTACTAGCATTACCTGTCCTGTTGTGACGATAGACATACATGTGGCCTCCTCCCTCCCCGCTACTCCTAGGGGTGGGGGTGGGAGCTTGGGGCCATGCATCCTCTTCCCTCCCTGCTGCTCTGGGGTTGCTGGGGTGCGCATGCATGTGCTCTTCCCCTCCCCGTCGTGGGGGGCGGGGGCGCTGCTCCTCCACCCCTCCCTGTGGTGGGGGTGGGGCTTCAGTAGAGGGGGGCTGTAGGAGGGGCTGGGGGGACTGCCTCCCTTTAGAACAGTGTTTCCCAATTTTATTTGGCCACGGAACCCTTTTCAACTTGAAAGGATTTCAAGGAACCCCTAGGGTTGCCAGGGTAAAATTTGTCAAGCATTAAAAAAAAAAGACCCGCCGTGCAATTTGTTGAGGAAAAAAAAAAAGACCCGTCGAGTCCTTCCACAAAAGGGCTCTATCTCTTTCAGAGGGGGTGGGGGAGTGCTGAGTTCTCATGGAACCCTTACTTTCACTTCCCGTAACACTGGGGTTCCGCAGAGCACCAATTGGGAAACACTGCTCTAGAAACTTCTCATGTCTTCTCAAATGTTCTCTGTGACAGATGGTATGACTTTTATAATAGTGTAGATGAGACACCCCAAAAGACTATACCACTGTGGGCAGAGCCCTGCAAATCCGCAGATACCTGCATCTGTGGATGTGGATAACCACAACTTATTTTTGCAGCTATAGATGCGGATACAAGTTTTGTACCAAGAACACTGCGAATTTGTGAATATCTAATTTATATCTCTGGGTATCCACATCCGCACATGTCAGTGAGGATACCTGTAGCTGACTTTTTGCGGATAAAATGAGGATGAGGATACAAATTCTGTATTCATGCTGGGCTCTAACTATGGGCCACTGGTTCATGCTTTAGTCTTCCCTGCCAGTGATCAGTTGCTCAAGAAGGGACATTCTCTCCCTCTACCCGTGTATTCTCCGAGGTTTTATCTCCTTTTTCTGTAGCATCCTGGATGGTCCCAGCTGGAGAGAGGTCTGTAGGAGAGGTGGGCAGGGGCTCTAAAATGACACTAAATGGTTGTTTCTCTCAGATGTTTGGCTGGCTGGTTCATCTTCATTTGCTCAAGGTCTAACCAATCCCCATGTGTGGGGCCAAGAAGGAATTTTCCCCCATGTCAAATTGCTGTTTTTTCACCTTCCTCTGCAGCATGTGGGTGTGAGTCACTTGCCAGGATCCTGGGGGTACTTCTCATTCCATCATTTCCTTGCCATTCCCAGGGGCCTTAGTCCTTCCTACTCATGGTCAGTGGTCCATAGTAGTCTAGTCTAGTCTTCTGGGGATCTCATTTATTTTGGTTTCATTTGCATTGTTGAGTCTAGTGTGCAGATGAGACCATTGGCCATTAAGTTACAGAGCTGTGTAGTAAAATGAAGTCATCTGAATGTTAATGTTAATTAAATGCATATTAACACATCAGGACAGAATGCAAGAGGGAGCAAAAGGTAAAAGCAGATGTGGCACCTGACTCCAAATGCCTTCTATTACCAGTTTCAGTAAAGATAAAATAAAGCTCCCATAACACTGCTATCTTATCCACTGCACATTCCATATGTTTTACAGTAAATGTGTAATGACATGAACAGAAGTATATTTAACTACATGTTAGGAAAAGCTCCACAGAAGGAGAGCAAGAGGAGATAATATTGCATAATGAAACAAGACTGAATTGATGTGGCTGTGGGTTGTTTCCTGACTTTGACCTCTATGATCTTCATATAACTTTTGGAATTTAGTGCAAGATCTTCAGCTGCTGTAAACTAATGGTAGAATTTTTCTGGGTTTAGCTGAGTGATGCTGATATATATCAATCATTTGACCTTTAATTTCCTAGGTTGTTTTTGAAGGGAGGAAGAATAGGAATGAATAAATGGAAACAAATAAGGTGAACAAATGAACAAAAATACATACAGAATAACTAAGCAGCTGTTAGATTTTGGCCACAATGGTACATACTTTTTTCTTAGTAAAATGGAAGAGAAAACGTATATTTGGGTGAAATTCATAAACTCTTCCAAACCTTTGCCAGGCCCTTTCCTTCACATTAAGGGCTTTAGTGGGATGTAGATGTTAGGCAGGACTTTTCGCAGGCCTTTTGCTTTAAGGTGAATTTCTCCACAAATGCAAATTCTGTTATACTTGGGTGATTTTTTTTTCTACTGTGAATGATCACTCTGTAATTCTGAAACTTCAGAACTTAGTGTCCTGCAAACACTTGCATGCATGTTTAGTTTTCCTTTCCTATGTAGTGGTGTTTAAAGGAAAAAAAAAGTGAAGTGGAAGAAAAACAAACTACATCTTTTGTATATTTAATAGAAGCGACTGATTGTGTAAATAAGTGACTAAAGGAGACTTTCTGTGTCAAAGCATAATGGCTACATTTGTTGAAAATGTTATTGGGTGACTTGTTAAACAGGTATAGATCAGCAAACAGTTGGAAATATGAAGAATAGAATTTGCTTCAGCAAGTTATTTCTCTTGGACTCTGCTTGTGTTCTTGACCATGCAGGGCTGTTTCAAGTTCAGGACTTCATGGAAGAACTATATCGTCGTTTAACAGCAGGTTAATGGAGGAAGCGTTGCAAAGATACCAGTGCGAGAATCATGAACCATTTTGGTCAGTTTACAAATACTATGATTAGAAGGTTAAACATCGTTAACTGTGTCTATTACACAAATAGCTGCTTCGTACTAAGCAGGTTAATAACAGAACATTGTACCGTACTTACAATTGTAACATGCATTTCAGATTATTAGGCAGTACAAATACACTGTATTACATCAGAAGTCCATTATAAATAGGGTGTCAGACTAAACTGGAAAAACTTAAACAACAACGTATAGTCGAGCATCATCTTAAAGACTAACAAAACCATGTAGATGGATGGTATCATGAGCTTTTTGTGGGCACAACCCACTTCTTCAGATGACTAGAGTATTAAAAGTCCAGATCCAAGAATAAATAAGGAAAGGTGGGGAGGGCGGGAGAACGAATGGACACAAATCAGATATCTGAAAAGGCAACACACAGAAACCTGTTGGAGAACACTTTAACCTGCCTGGGCACTCATTAATGGATCTCAAAGTCACTGTGTTGTTTCAGGCTAATTCCACAAGCCAAAAGCACAGGGAAGGGTTGGAACTTAACTTCATTTACAAGTTTGATACCTGTCAGAGAGGAATGAATAAAGATATTAGCTGGATCCCACACTACCTTCCCTCTCCTAATGACTTAACCAACCAACAAGCTATAGAGGTGCAAATTGTTCTGATGAGCATCTTGTAACTTGAACAATCTAATTCAGTGTTCCTCAACCTTTTTTTATAAAGTACCCCTTTACAAAAATTATAAGTACCCCCAGTTTTCAGACACACAATTTTTTTCTACCATTGCAACACATTTGCTTAAACAACTTAATCATAGCCGGACGGTGCTGAAATTTTTGGGTGTAAAAAGTACAAAAATAATAAAGTGCTGTAAAACTTAAAACAAAAATTCAGTCTTCTCCAAATTTCAGTTGTGTTGGCGTACCCCCAGACTTCTCTCGAGTACCCCTAAGGGTACTCATACCACTGGTTGAGAAACACTGATCTAATTCACTATTTTTTCTCTTTTTTTCTCCCCCTCCTCCCATCCTTTATTTATTCTTGGATCTGGACTTTCAATACTCCAGTCATCTGAAGAAGTGGGTTGTGCCCACAAAAGCTACCATCTACATGTTTTGTTAGTCTTTAAGTTGTTTTTTAAGTTTTCCAGTTACAGACTAACTCGGCTACTCCTCTGAAGACTAAACTGGGATATCTTATTAAAGTTTTGATTAAATCAAAATATGCTTTATTCATACACCAAGTACCTTGCAACATCCATTTGTTTTGGTAACAGAAGGAGATAAAATAACTGTTTATTCTAAACATATTTTTACTATCTACATTGGATTATAGAATAGGCCCCTTTCTGACCCAAAATGTACGTATTGAAAGAACTGTCCTGTGAAGGGAAGAGTTTGATTGTTTTTAAAAAAAAATATTTAAAGGCTTTCATATAGGTTATCTTGTCAGAAGGATAATGGTAAACATATGTTCTGTGGAAAAGTAAAAATATTTTGTTTTGTAAAACTATTTGCTTGACTTCTCCAGTTGCCAAGCTTACTATGCACTATGGGGGGGAGGAGTGAGGAAGGGAATGCCATGCAAAACACTTTGTACCTTAAGAAGTGGAACAAATGACTAAAATGAATCAAGATATTATGTTTCTTCAGTAGCAGATACATTTAAATATTGGTGCCAGCGACAACTATTAATACAGAGAAAACATTTTGCCATGGCAAAAACTCATGGCTAAATAGTTTGTATCCAGTGGAACAGGTCCCATGCTGATTAATGTGTAAGAACACAATGTTAGTAACCAGTGCCAGCTAAGACAAGAACAGGCCATGAAGAGCTGAATGGTAGTACATTTTTCACAGAGCTTTTGAAATTGGTATTACTGGCACTTGTTAAAGGGTAACAAAAGTGGTGGGAACAAAGCATCATTTTTAATGGTTGACATAAAATAGACTTAAGAGATGTTAAAGGAGAAAGAACATGTCCTTGGAGGACCGTTAAAGAAAAAAAAAATCCCACAAAAACCAAAACACTGTAATTACATGTTAACACGCTCAGTGACCAGAAATTCTCTATTTTTTTCCTCAGAGGATAGCAAGAGAAATAAAACACTGGTCCTCAGAGATGGAGTAAAGCTACATTATTAAATTTTAACATATCCCCTCAGAACGCTTACCTTTGCTAATGCCAGTATTTGGATAGGAGACATCCAAGAATCTACTACTTGTTGTAAGAAGTGGTGTTAGATAGAGAGTTTGTGGGTAACACCATGTCCTCAGATTCAGCACTGAACAAGTATAATGCTAGAGGGCACTGTGTTGCTGGAAGAAACAACTTCCTGACCATTTGCTACTGAAGAGCACAAAGAGGATGAGAGTCCTGAGCAAAACAAACTACACAGGAATGGTGACTTTCTTCAACTTTCTGTCTGAGTCAATAAAGACAAAAGGGACATGATTCTGCTGTAATGTATTAAATTAAACCACTCTGAGCACCATCAGTTTCCACTGATTTCAATAGGTGCGGAGGGTATTCCGTGCCATGGGGGCAAATCCAGGTGCACCTCCATTCCCTCTCTGAGCATAGACCCAGGTGTCAGACTTTGTCTTTATTTCTCCCACAGTGGCATCCTGTGATTCACTCCCTCTTACCTAAGCCTGGGCTCCAGTACTTTTATTAACCATGCTTACCCAGTGGGTCCAGCTGGGTTTTTCTCTTCCAGGAGCCTGTTATGACTCTGGCTAACCTGACAGCCTTCTTAAAACCAAAGTATCATTTATTTTTACAGTAGGAAGAGAGAAGAAGAAAGAATGGGAATAATTTTAAACCCACAAACGGTGCACAAACCTCTCCATTTTACCCAACACTCCCAATAACAGCCTTCCCTCAAGAGAGATTCCTTTTCAGTTCAGCCAGGGCTCCTTTGTTCAGAACAGTCCCTGGGTTTTTCCCTGCTTGTTAAAATCAATTCCATAAGATGCCTAGAGCCGGAAGGAAAACGCTTAACACACAGGCTGTGTCTAGACTGGCCAGTTTTTCCGGAAAATCAGCCGCTTTTCTGGAAAAACTTGCCAGCTGTCTACACTGGCCGCTTGAATTTCCGCAAGAACACTGACGATCTCATGTATGATCGTCGTGTTCTTGCGGAAATACTATGCTGCTCCCGTTTGGGCAAAAGCCCTCTTGCGCAAATGCTTTTGCGCAAGAGGGCCAGTGTAGACAACATGGTATTGTTTTGTGCAAAAAGCCCTGATGGCTAAAATGGTGATCAGGGCCTTCTTGCGCAAAAGCGCGTCTAGATTGGCCAGGGATGCTTTTCCGCAAAAAGTGCTTTTGCGGAAAATGTCCGTGCCGATCTAGACGCTCTGTTCCGAAAATGCTTTTAACGGAAAACTTTTCCGTTAAAAGCATTTCCGGAAAATCATGCCAATCTAGACACAGCCACAATGATTTAGGCAGTGTCTCTTAACAACCCTGAAGTGTTTACTGAGGAGTTGCTTAACTTAACCTATTGTTTCCTTCCTGCTTGTTTCCTTACAACCAGTTGTTAAACTAAACCAAACCAATCTACTCATATAGTAAACATCCCAATAAGTGGGTCAAAATACAGTATTCAAAGTATTACAGAGCAACTCCAGCAGCAAGGTCAGACCAAACAGCTGCAACAGAGTAGGGAAAAGGTAGCCCCAAAATGGTAAATGGCCTGCTAATTAGGGGCAGAGGACTGCAGGGCAATTAGGAGCAGCTGACAAGGAGCTGGCCCAGGCAGATTAGGGCCAGCTGATTCTACTTCAGGCCTGCTGGAGACCTTTAAAAGCTTCCCCAGTAAGGAAGCTGGGGAGAGAGTGAGAGGATGTAAGGAGAGACAGGCTACGTCTAGACTGGCATGATTTTCCGCAAATGCTTTTAACGGAAAAGTTTTTCCGTTAAAAGTATTTGTGCAAAAGCATGCCTAGATTGGCATGGAGTTATCATTATAACGATGCGCTTTTGCGCAAAAGCGCCTCTACCTTGGCGGTGCGCTTTTGCGCAAAAGCAGAAGCCCAGAACCATTTTGCAGAGGGTACAAGGGCAGCAGCCCTTTCCGGGGGCGGGGGCTGGAGCTCCTCTGAGACACGTGCTTAAAGGCATCTCCCTGGATAGCCGTTTCTCTCCTGCTCCATGCTTTAGTACTTCTTGTAGGGACTGACAGCTGTAGCAGTTTTGGTGGTTGCCCTCTGCCTTTTGGACTCCACTGCCTTTTGCCACCTAGTGCTTTTGCCTGTTTTTTTTTTTCTTTTGCCTTGTTTTGTCTGCCATGGAGCCAGGGGTGGCCGTGTGCCTGCTCTGGCCCCTGCCGGCCATTTTGGAGTGCCTGCAGCTGGTGCTCCAGGCTGGTGCCCGCCTGTTCCAGGACCAGGAGGCACAGACCACTTTGGACTCCCTCACCAGGGAGGCCATGGCGTCCCTGTGGCATCCCCACCCCAGGGTGGAGAGGCCACTGTGGAGACTGGACACCAGTACGGACTGGTGGGACCAGCTGGTCCTGGGGCAATGGGGCGACCAGCAATGGCTCCGGAACTTCTGCATGCGAAAGCAGACGTTCCTGGAGCTGTGTGCCTGGCTCGCCCCTGTGCTCCAGAGAGCCACCACCCGGCTGCGGGCACCCATCCCCGTCAACAAGAGGGTTGCCATCGCACTTTGGAAGCTGGCCACCCCGGACAGCTACCGATCGGTGGCACACCAGTTCGGGGTGGGCAGATCCACCATCGGTGTCATCGTCATGGAGGTAAGTCTCAGGGTGAGTGGGGTGGGGAGAGGGTGCTGCACTCCATGCCCAGGGGCAGCCAAGACTCCAGGCTGGGCCACCCAGGGGTTTGGGCCGTCCCTCCCTTGCACAGGCCTGCTGGTGGGGGGGGGGGCCGTGGGGCGAGGGGGCCCTGGTGTGTGTGTGTGTGCGTGTGTGTGTGTGCGTGAGGACAGAGGGAATCACGGGGGGGGGGCCCAAGGGAGCGCACACTCACCCCTGCCTTATGTGATGTGTTCCCCTGTGTTTCTCTGCACCCTTCTGCAGGTCGTCCACGCCATCAACGATGTCCTGCTCCCAAGAGTGATCCTCCTGCGCGACGTGGACGCTACGCTGGCCGGCTTCACTGCCCTCGGGTTCCCCAACTGCGGAGGAGCCCTGGATGCAACCCACATCCCCGTCCGGGCCCCGGAGCATTGAGCAGCCCATTTCATGAACAGGAAGGGGTACTGCTCGATTGTTCTTCAGACCCTCGTGGACCACCGTGGCTGCTTCCTGGACGTCTATGCGGGCTGGTCCGGCAGGGCACACGACGCCTGCATCCTCTGCAACTCCGGACTGTTTCACAGGCTGGAGGCGGGCACCTACTTCCCCCGGCGGGAGTTTACTGTCGGGGATGTGCCTATGCCCATCTGTATCATCGGGGATGCGGCCTACCCCCTGCTGCCCTGGCTAATGCGGCCCTACACAGGGCGGCCGGACCAGAACTGGGCCCGGTTCAACGACCGCCTCAACTGGGCCCGGAATCAAGTGGAGTGTGCCTTCGGCTGCTTAAAAGCCCGCTTCCGTTGTTTGCTCACCCGTCTTGAGATGGGTGAGCGGAATGCAACGGAGGTAGTGGCCGCATGCTGCATGCTCCACAACGTTGTGGAGCGGAGTGGGGAGGCCTTCTTCCCTGCATGGATGGCAGCCGAGGCACAGACTTATGAACAGCCCCACACAGCTGCCATCCACCAGGCGCACCAGGATGGGGTACGCATCCGAGAGGCCCTGACGGACATGTTGGCACAGGCCCCATAGTAGGGTCACCTCGGTCTCCCCATACAACTCCCTCCCATCACCTACCCTTCTCCCTCCCCTCCCCTTACCTCCCAATAAACACCAAACACAGTTTTGTTTTCAACAGAAAAACTTGTATGTTTTTATTTACAAGGGGGAGAGGGGGAGGAGACCTTCAACTGGGAGGGGGAGGGGGAGGAGACCTTCAACTGGGAGGGGGAGGGGCTACTCCTGGGAGGGGTGGCCCCTGCGACCGCTCCTGCGGGGGAGGACCTGTACATGGGGGGGGGGGCAGGCCGCGTCGGGGCAGGCTGCACGAGGAGGTGGGCAGGAGGGGCAGGAGCAGAAGGGGCAGGGACAGGGGCAGGGGCAGGAGCAGGAGGGGCCATTGCAGGAGGGGTGAGGGGCACTGCTAGGGGAGGGATGGCGGGGGCACGGGGCAAGGCCATGCCATAGTGGACAGCATGGCCTATCTGGGCGGTGAGGGTGGCGATGGAATCTGCCATGCGGACGCACTGGGCCTGGAAGACGCCCCAGGCCTCCTGGCGCCACTGCAGGTCCGCCTCCACGCGCTGAGTGATGGCTGCCTCGACACGCTCGACACCCTGTACGTGGCGCCAAAGGAGCTGGTCCCGGTGGCGGAGCCTCTGCCTCGGTGGTTGGGCGGCTGGGGGTGCTGCTGCTTCCACTGCTGCTGGACTGGAGGGTCCCTGGCTTGTGCCTGGTCCCACTGCAGGGAACAGAAGAAAGGATGGGTCAGTCAGGCAGCCCAGCCACTGTCCCTACACCTCATGCCCTCCACCCCACCCCTGAACCCAGATGACACCACAGTGGTGTGGCTTGGGCCCACTCGGTTACCTCCCCTCCCCCCCCATGTTGTATGTTTGCATAGAGGACCGCCCCTGGAGTAGGGTCCTCCTCCATGTATTGTAACCACCGGTCTGTGTCCTGGCCCCGTGGAGGGTGGGAGGGCACATGTGTTGTGTTAACCTGTGGAACTCCCTGCCGGTGGAGGCTGTGAGGCTTTGGGCTAATCAATGGTGTTTGACAGGGAGCGAGATGAATCCCCACACAGTGCCTGGGAGCACATCTGGCAGACGTGGTCTGGGCTCTCAGATCCCCATCATGTGGGATGTCTCCTGGACGGAACCAGGAGAGAGTGACTGGGGAGTGTACCATCCTTGCAGCAAAACTCAGGCGGCCCTAGGGCCAGCCTGAGCACTTCCCCCCTCCCCCTCCCACTAGCCCTCACACACGTAGTCCAGGGACATGTGTGGCTGCAGTGGGGACTTCCCTCGGGGGGCCAGCAAAGGCACCAGGAGCAGGCAAGGGGCTCAGTGGGGGCCACGCTCACGGGCTGTGCTGCTGCGGTTCTCCCAGAAGCAGCTGGCTGTGCCTCACAGCCAGGCATGGGACAGTGTGCCGTTCTGTGTGCTGCACCCTTGTGGAGGTGCGGGCTCTGGCCTGGGGCCCTGGCTGGTTCCAGCCGGCATCCACCCTCCCCCCCGGTCCCGCCGGATGTGTGTGAGCAGCATGGTCCCAGGCGTGCCCTGCAGCTGCCTGCCGCGGCCACATGCTGCTCGATCACCAGGCTGCACGTGGTTGCACGTGCTGCTTACTGCCTAATGCTACACAGCCCATGCAGCTCACGTGGCCTGAGTGACGTGCTCTCCCCCTCCCCCCTCCGGGAGCCTGGCTCCGTTTCCCCCCCCCCCCGCCCTTGTGAGTGCAAAGTGCACCACTCACCCGTGGATCCTTCCCCGGCCTCCGAGGATGCGTGGGAGACATCGGGATTGCCAGAGGGGGCCTGCAGGGTGGCAGTGCTGGCCTCGTCCTCCGACGCACTGCTGGGGATGTCTCCTTCCCCCGTCTCGGTGGTCCTGGTGACGGGGGGGAGGGGGGAGCGCTTGCTGCTGTCCACTGGGACGTCCGGGGCTTGCGGGGCTGGCTGGCCCAGGATGGCTTGGAGCCACTGGTAGTGGGGGCAGATATTGGCTCCTGCCCCTGGCCCTTGCTGGCCCGGACATAGCCCAGGCGCAGTTCTTTCACTTTTGCCCGGACTTGTTCCAGGGTCCGGGCTGGATGGCCCTGGTGGGCGAGCGCCTGGGCCATGTGGGCAAAGATCTCCGCATTCCAGTGCCGGGAGCGGGTGTCGTGGAGGGCCTCCTCCTCCTGCCACAGATCCAGCAGGGCCTCCAGCTCCTCCGAGGACCAGGATGGGGCCCTTCTTTTTCTGGCCCTGGGAGCCTCCTGCGCTGGGGGTGCGGGTGGCTGATCCCCCCCCGGGAGCTGCCATTGTGCTTGGGGGGTGTCTGCTGGACAGCAGGGGCCATGTGGCAGACCTCTGGCCAGAGGTCTGAGGAAGGCTCCTGCCGCGTGAGCTCAGCAGCCTGCGTCTGCTTTAAGGGGGCTCGGGTTACCAGGAAGTCCAGGGTGCTGACTGTGGCTACAGAGTCTCCAAGCGTCCATAGGACTTTTTTCCATTTAGCCTGCTTTTGTGCAAAACGTCTTAGCTGCCTGTCTACACTGGCCCTTTTGCGCAAAAACATTTGTGCAAGAGGGCTTTTTCCCGAGTGGGAGCGTCATTGTATTTGCGCAAGAACACTGACAATCATACATTAGATCATCAGTGTTCTTGCGCAAATTCAAGTGGCCAGTGTAGAAAGCTGGCAAGTTTTTGCGCAAAAACGGACGCTTTTGCGCAAAAACTTGCCAGTCTAGATGCAGCCACAGAGGGCAAGAGTTTGAGGCAAAGCTATAGCAATTATAGAGCTAGAAATAGCAGGTGAGGAAATCCCAGAAGGAGTGGTAAGGCTCCCTACCCCAGGAAACAGCTGCAAGACCCAACCCCTGGCAAAGAGGAAAGGTTGCCAGCCCAAATGCTAGCCAGGGAAAAAGGGAACCTTGCCAAACTTCAAAAAAAGCTGCTCAGCCCCTTGCCGGGTTGGGCCCTATCAAGAGTTAAATGATGGCAAACATATGCATTGAGCCAAAAACAACTGATCAAATGCTACAGGGCTTTGGCTTCCTCGACCATGGGATGCTATTCCAGGAAGGACTGCTAAGCAGGGATGGCGTTCACCTTTCGAGGAAGTGGAAGACCGTATTTGGATACAGACTGGCTAGCCTAGTGAGGAGGGCTTTAAACTTGGTTCGATGGGGACAGGTGACCAAAGCCCACGGGTAAATGAAGAACATGGAGACTTGGGAGATGGGTCGGAAATGGGAGGGAGTGTGGGCTATAATAGCAGAGAGAAAGGAGAGACAAGGCAGAACTGGGAGGCAAGATCAAATCAGTATCTTAGATGCCTATATACAAATGCAAGAAGTATGGGTAATAAGCAGGAAGAACTGGAAGTGCTAATAAATAAATACAACTATGAAATCATTGACATCACAGTGACTTGGTGGGAAAATAAACATGATTGGAATATTGGTATAGAAGGGTACAGCTTAGGAAGGACAGGCGGGGAAAAAAGGGAGGAGGTGTTGCCTTATATATTAAAAATGTACACACTTGGACTGAGGTAGAGATGGACATAGGAGACAGACGTGTTGAGAGTCTCTGGGGTAGGCTAAAAGGGGTAAAAAAACAAGGGTGATGTCATGCTAGAGGTCTACTACAGGCCACCTACCCAGGCAGAAGAGGTGGATGAGGCTCTTTTTAAACAATTAACAAAATCATCCAAAGCGCAGGATTTGGTGGTGATGGGGGACTTCAACTATCCAGATATATGTTGTGAAACTAACACAGCGGGGCACAGACTATCCAATAAGTTCTTGGACTGTATTGAAGACAATTTTTTATTTCAGAAGGTTGAAAAAGTTACTGGGGGAAAGCTGTTGTAGATTTGATTTTAACAAATAGGGAGGAACTGGTTGAGAATTTCAAAGTGAAAGGCAGCTTGGGTGAAAGTGATCATGAAATCATAGAGTTCATGATTCTAAGGCATGGTAAATGGGAGAATAGAAAATTAGAGACAATGGATTTCAGGAAGGCAGATTTTGATAAGCTCAGAGAGCTGGTAGGTAAGGTCTCATGGGAGGCAAGACTGAGGGGAAAAACAACTGAAGAGAGTTGGCAGTTTTTCAAAGGGACATTATTAAGGGCCCAAAAGCAAGCTATTCCGCTGCGTAGGAATATGGCGTAGAAAATATGGCAGAAGACCACTTTGGCTTAACCAGAAGATCTTGCATGATCTAAAAATAAAAAAGGAGTCATATAAAAAATGGAAACTAGGACAAATTACAAAGGATGAATATAGGCAAACAATGCAGGGGCAAGATTAGAAAGGCAAAGGCACAAAATGAGCTCAAACTAGCTACAGGCATAAAGGGAAACAAGAAGACATTCTATAAATATATTAGAAGCAAGAGGCAGACCAAGGACAGCGTAAGCCCATTGCTCAGTGAGGAGGGAGAAACAGTCACAGGAAACTTGGAAATGGCAGAGATGCGTAATGACTTCTTTGTTTCGGTCTTCACCGAGAAGTCTGATGAAGGAATGCCTAGCATAGTGAATGCTAGTGGGAAGGAGGAAGGTTTAGAAGATAAAATAAAAAAAGAACAAGTTAAAAATCACTTAGAAAAGTTAGATGTCTGCAAGTCACCAGGGCCTGATGAAATGCATCCTAGAATACTCAAGGAGCCGATAGAGGAAGTATCTGAGCCTTTAGCTATCATCTTTGGAAAATCATGGGAGACAGGAGAGATTCCAGAAGACTGGAAAAGGGCAAATATAGTGCCCATCTATAAAAAGGGAAATAAGAACAACCCAGGAAACTACAGACCAGTCAGTTTAACTTCTGTGCCAGGAAAAATAATGGAACAAGTAATTAAGGAAATCATCTGCAAACACTTGGAAGATAATAAAGTGATAGGAAACAGCCAGCATGGATTTGTAAAGAACAAATCATGGCAAACCAATGTGATAGCTTTCTTTGATAGGATAACAAGTCTTGCGGATAGGGGAGAGGCAGTGGATGTGGTATACCTTGCTTTAGTAAGGCATTTGATACGGTCTCGCATGACATTCTTATCAATAAACTAGGCAAATAGAATTTAGATGGGGCTACTATAAGGTGGGTGCATAACTGGCTGGATAACCATTCTCAGAGAGTACCGTGTTTTAGCGTATATAACCCGCGGGTTATGCAAGGTTTTACAATCCCCACCCCACCCCCGTGGGCTATACTCATCCGCGTGTTTTACAAGTTTTTTTTACTGAAATTACAGGAAGACAAGACTGAGTCTTACTTGATAAAAGCAGCATATTTTAATTTAATAATAGCAGCAGTGATGTTAAAGTACATTAAAAGTTAAAACTTTAATGTGAAACTAATAATAAAAGAATAAATATATGGTAAAACAATTTGTCATAAAATACATAAGTTCATTTATTCTGCATCACTAGAATCAGCGGTAGCAGCATCCTCCTCAGCATGAGTTTTCAAACCGTCAAAACTTTCGTCATTGTTGCTGTCTTGAAAAATATCCATAAAATCCATAACCACGGCTAGGTGAGCTTCGGTGACGGTTGAGGTCTGTGGTGCCAAATTAGAATCGCTGTCATAGTTGGATTCGGAGCTAGACGAGTCAACATCAGGAAGAATTTGACATTTACGGAACCCATTCCAAATAGTAGCCTGTTTTATTCTGTCGCAAGCAGCCAAAACCCATTTGCACACTTCCACGTAAGTTGCACAGTGCTGTCGACCTGCTAGAGTGAATGTGTATTCCCCATTTGTCATCCAGTTGTCCTATTCCTCTCGGATGAAGCACTTATATGGGTGGTTGACAGCCACATCAAGTGGTTGCAACTTGCAGGTCAGTCCACCTGGAATTACGGCGATATGTGCACCTATGGCGTTGATATGTTTCTGAACTGAAGTTTCTTTATGGGCAGCCAAGGAATCTAAAAGCAGTAGAGATTTAGGATTAAAAAAACCATGTTTTCGTGCACGAAAGCAGCTGTCTGTCCGCGTCTTCATAACATCTGTCTTCATCCAGCCCTTTTTGTTACAAACCACATAAACGCCAGCCGGCAGTTTTTCTCTCGGCATTGTTATCCTCTTAAAATCACTATTGGTTTTAATTTATCACCATTTGCCATGTATGCCAACACTACAGTAAAACGGGTGCGTTCATGACCGGCGGTTGCAACACTGACTGTTTTCGATCCAGTTTCCGCAACAGACCGAGTAGCGGGTATATCAAATGACATGGGCACCTCATCCATGTTAATAATGTTGTTTGGTTTCAAGCCCAGCTGGTTAATTTCTTTATTTACAAAAGTTTTAAATCATCCATTTTCTTCTCTCATTCGTCGGGAAGCTGTTGGCCAACAGATGTCCATGCGTGAACTGACAGATTGTTTCTCTGCATAAATTTGTACACCCAATTTCCTGAGCCCCCGTTAAAATAATAGATTTTTCTGTTCCATAGCCATAAGTCGAGCCTTGAGCTGTATAGCTACCGTTGACACTGCCCGTTTGTTCTCTCTCTGTGCACGAACCCATTTCAACAGGTTTTCTCCTAGATTCGGCCACTTGGCTTTCTTTCCACGGTGCGCTCTTTTCCTAGGGTGTAATTTCTCAATCTCTGCTTCTTCCTTTCTCCAATCCCGAACAGGCTTTTCGTTGACAGAATATTTTCTCCCTGCTGCTCTGTTTCCATTGTCCTTTGCATATGTCACAAGACACAATTTAAAATCGGCTATGTAGGATTTGCACTTAGGCATGTTTAAAAAGTTTTAAGAATTTTTAAATACTTTAAAAAAATTCATTACAAGTTAAAACTACTAATGGAATAAATAAATGGTAAAACAGTGTGGTTCAAAGGGGTTATATACCAGCAATAAGGGTTGTAGCATACTTACTGCTCAGCGTCATCAGCTGCGGTTCATTAACACTTCATTACAGGTGCTGTTCATTAACTACACGCGGTTCATCTCCCGTGGGCTATACACGTGCACAGGTTATCTAAGACTTTTTTTACACAATCAGGAAAAACCGTGGGTTATGCACAGGTGCGGGTAATACATGTGCGCGGGTTATATATGCTAATTTACGGTAGTTATTAACTGTTCACAATCCTGCTGAAAAGGTATAACAAGTGGGGTTCTGCAGGGGTCTGTTTTGGGTCTGGTTCTGTTCAATATCTTCATCAACAATTTAGGTATTGGCATAGAGAGTACGCTTATTAAGTTTGCAGATGATACCAAGCTGGGAGGGGTTGCAACTGCTTTGGAGGACAGGGTCATAATTTAAAATGATCTGGACAAATTGGAGAAATGGTCTGAGGTAAACAGGATGAAGTTTAATAAGGACAAATGCAGAGTGCTCCATTTAGGAAGGAACAATCAGTTTCACACACACAGAATGGGAAGCGACTGTCTAGGAAGGATCACGGCAGAAAGGAATGTAGGGGTCATAGTGAACCACAAGCTAAATATGAGTCAACAGTGTGAAGCTGTTGCAAAAAAAGCAAACATGATTCTAGGATGCATTAACAGTTGTGTTGTGAGCAAGACACGAGAAGTCATTCTTCCTCTCTACTCTGCGCTGATTAGGCCTCAGTTGGAGTACTGTGTCCAATTCTGGGCACCACATTTAAAGAAAGAAGTGGAGAAATTGGAGAAGGTCCAGAGAAGAGCAACAAGAATGATTAAAGGTCTAGAGAACATGACCTATGAAAGAAGACTGAAAGATTGGGCTTGTTTAGCTTGGAAAAGAGAAGATTGACAGGGGACATGATAGCAGTTTTCAGGTATCTAAAAGGGTATCACAAGGAGGAGGGAGAAAACTTGTTCTTCCTGGCCTCTGAGGATAGAACAAGAAGCAATGGGCTTAAACTGCAGCAAGGGAGGTTTAGGTTGGACATTAGGAAAAAGTTCCTAACTGTCAGGGTGGTTAAGCACTGGAATAAATTGCCTAGGGAGGTTGTGGAATCTCCATCTCTGGAGATATTTAAAAGTAGATTAGATAAATGTCTATCAGGGATGGTCTAGACCAGTGGTCACCAATCAGTAGCTCGGGATCTACTGGTAGATCTTGGAGCCTCTGACAGGTGATCCCAACTGGTTTGGCCAAGAGGCTGCCAAGTGCCAGCATTTCAGCTGCCCCTCCCCCCATTGCTGCTCATCTCCTGCCCTTTGCCTTGGAGCTGCCCCTCCTGCTGGGGAGCCTCCTGTTTGCTGTGCAGGGCAGGGGAGTGAGAGGAGGGGCGCTGATGTCAGGGTGCCCCTCCCCACTCTGTGTTCTTTCTCCACAAAGCAGAGAGGGGACACAACAGAACTTGGGATGGAGGGAGTTTGCTGGCTACTTTAGGGAGTGGCGGAGGGCCAGGGCAGGGATGAGCCTGCCTTAGCCCCACTGCACCCCCACCCAGGAGCCACCTGAGGTCAGCAGTGCCCAGCTGGAGCCCACATCCCAAACTCCTACCCCAGTCATGAACCCCTTCCTGCAACCCAAACTCCCCTGCATGCAAACGCCATCCCAGAGCCGGCACCTAGAACCTCTCCTACATCCCAACTGCCTGCCCCAAGGGCAGCTCAGAGTCCCTCTCACACTCCAGTTCCCTTAATCCAAGACCAGAGCCTGCACCCCAACCCTCTGCCCCAGCCTGATGAAAGGGAGTGAGAATGGGGGAGGGAGGGAGGATGGAGTGAGTAGGGGCGGGGCCTCAGAGAACAGGTGGGAAGGAGGCGGGGCCAGGGTGTTTTTATTTGAGGTAGATCTTGGATTGTACTCAAATTCAGAAAGTGATCTTGTGCTTAAAAAGGTTGGAGACGTCTGGTCTAGACAGTACTGGGTCCTGCCATGAGGGCAGGGGACTGGACTTGATGACCTCTCGAGGTCCCTTCCAGTCCTAGTATTCTATGATTCTACATGGTTTTTTCACCCAAACATAACTGGGTAGTTTGCCCTAGTACCTTGGAATAAAGAGGAGTGCAAAACCCTGCATTTTGTTTTGAGAACATCTTGAGATCTTAGTGGATACCAAGCAGTTATTACAGCAACAGTAGAGTTACTTACTATACTTCTTATTTGCATTAAGGGTTAAGACAAATGGGTAATGGTAAATCTTTTTAAGTCGTGGAAAAAACATTGGTTAATAGATTTCTGGCTGATAAAAAGGCAGCTTTCTGTAGAAAGGGTGACACGTTGAGTTTTATTAGCAGTGCAATGTGATAGAAGTACTGGTGATACTATCAAGAAGCCAAATGGAGCAGTTAGTGGCCTAAGATCCTTGTTAGTTAGTGGACAAGGTCAAAGTGCTGGACTCCACTCAGTTATGTGTCAATTAGAGTTGTGGACAGTAAGTACTGTAAGCATCAGGATGCTCAGATAAAAGCTAGACATGTGAGATGCTTGTAAGCCTTTGATATGCAAATACAGGTAATGGCAATGGCAAATCCCGCTATATTTGTGGAGCTGAGAAGCAGGCTTGTGTTGTGAAGCTAATTTACATATATATCTTCCATCAGTAAACAGTTTCTTTATGTACTGACACCTTTGTGAAAGACTATAATTCATTCTGAACCATCCCTTAAACACCGTAGTCACACAACAAGTGGTGTGTTTTGGTTAGACATAGCAAGACAATTTCCAAAATGATTTGCAAGCCTTAAGCACATCCTTATTTTTATACAGATCAGTTCCTAATTTTATGACCTTTTGGTTTCACCACAGCAGGTACGCTTTTAGTGGATAGCCTCAAGAATTTCACACTTCTCTTAGAAAAAATGTTCTCTTGCCGATTGAACAAAGCTTTTCTCCTGCTGCCCAAATGGCAAAGAAATCTTTGCTCCAGCACAGTTTTGCTGACAACCAGATGAGCCAGATACACTTAAAATGCAGAATACACTTCTGGGCTTTCTTATCATTTAGAAATACGATTCCTTGATCTAAACAGAAAAACTGAGTTCATTCAGCATCACTGCATTCATCCTGTCAAGAATCTTTTATTTAAAAATGACTTGGATGAATGCCTGTCCTTCATTCAGACTATGCACACAGAAAATTACTACCATCAATAAAAAGGGTTTCATAAGCAGGCCTCTATGTTTTAAAAGGAAATGAGTGTTTGTGAAAAATGCCTGGTGGACTGAAAAGTTTTTCTTAATAATCACTGCATTTGGGCAGAAGCAGTGCATGCTTTTACACTATTGCTGTCAGTATTTCTCAATCTTTGCATGGAGAGACTATTGTTGGTGGGGAGTGAACAGGTGGAGTTTCTCTGCTCATTTTTCTTGTGTGTGTGTGAATTCTAATAAGGCTGGCAGTTGTGATATAGACATTTGTAATAGGAACTGGACTATATTCATCAATCCATTTCAAATATTCCACTGAACAATCAATAGCTAGTAAGACTTACTGGTTGCTACTGATCTGGGCTGGATTCAAAGCCCAGAAGGTACAAGGTTCTTTATTCCACTATCAGGTCAAAGCCAGGTTTGTGGAAAGCAGAAATTCTTCACCATGCTTTTGTACTTTTCTCAACTTAGTTTGTATGTGACAGTACAATCGAATATAGGAAATGGAAAGCAAAGGGAATGCATTTTTCTCTTTCATTCAAAAATGAAATTAACTGCAAAATGCTATTGTAATGTTAAGACTGCATAGTTTAAAAAGAAGGTAGGATATGCTCCCTGAAGGCTTACACTATATATTTATCTGGCTGTGTCAAACATCTTCTGAAACTTATGATGCACATCTAACAAATACTTTATGGGCCAGATTGTTAACCTACTGCTTTCATTGGTAACTCACAGCAAATTTCACAATGGGGCCCTAAATTACCCATTTAGGAAAAAAATAAGGCTTAAAAAATACTCTGTAGGAAATACTATGTTCCAAGTTAATATTGCTGTAAAAATGTTAACATTTCAATTTCATGTTTTTAAAACTGTGCAATTTGAGTATGGCGTTAATCTAAGTTCTGATTTCCCCTATTAATTTTACAATTTTAAGGAAAGAACAAACAGGATTTACTAGACTGCTTAAATTTAAGTCTCGGAATCAAAATAATGATTAATATAGAAAATATTTTACTTTTTAACTAACAAATATGTAGACATGCAGATGTGGCACTATCATGCTCACTCTGACATGCACTATCATAGGTAAATTGGGACATGTATTCTAATAAGGTCAAACATTTACCCATACACTACACATCTAAATAATGATAAAAATGTCCATTTAAATGATACATTTAAATACTTGGCACTCACCGAAATGATGAACTGTAGGTGACTGTATCAGCTGGCCTGCTTAAGTGAAGCTGTTTTTTTAGCCTAGTTGGTAGGGCACAGGGACTCAAAAGCCTGAAAATCTTCATTCTTATCTTAGTACTGACCTCACCCTGGGAGTTCACTCATTAATATGGATGTCTCTACCTGCTCATTTACAGAGGTGTGTACATGTTTGTTCAGAACACGCTTGGTGTTGAAACACAGAATTATCAAATGAGTAGTGACAGTTACCAATTTGTTGCATTCATGAGCATTAATGCTGGCACAGTATAATTTGCAGGTAAGATACCTATTGAGCCAAACACATACCTTCACAAAATGGCCTTGGTACTCACATTTGTTCCTAAAACAAGTTTATTTTTTACCATTAAAGGAAATAATCACCTAATTTGGATACATAATATGAAAAAGTGAGACGGAAAGGGGGTCAGAGCATGCACAGAGATATTGTAAAGATGAAGGTTACCCAATCTTAGTAACCCAATCAGGTTACTTAGTTACCCAATCAGCTAGCCCCAATCCCGGGGCTAGCTGATGGGGAATGGAATAATTTGAAATACTTTAGACTAGTGATCTTCATAGCATTCTAGAAATTTATCTATATTGAATCAGTAACTGAGCCTTTTATGTAACATAACTCTTTTATAATAAGGCTACATCTTTTAAGGGCTGAGATTGGTTTCTGGGATGGACTATTAAGGATCTATTTTTTAATATTATCTTGAGGCATATATCATAGGCTGGGCTCCTAATTGGGATATTCATGCTTGTGTTCTCCTTTTGGAGAATTTTGAATAGAAATCGTCATATTGTAATTGTACGGCATTTACAGTTTGGAATAGTGACAGACTAGCCTGTATTTCAATTTCTCTATCTCACTGAAATCAATAGCAAAACTTCCAATAAAACAAGTATTTAGCCCTAAGAGATGACTGAAAGTCTGTAATGTCTCATATTGTTTTAGATTAAGCGACTAATGTTGTGCACATCTTCCAAATGAATCTCAAAGGGGCAGCCCTGTTAGTCTGTAACTTTAAAAACAAAGACAAGTCTTGTGACACCTTAGGGTACATCTACACTGCACACTTATTTTGAAATAAGCTATTTTGGAATTGATTTTCCGAAATAGCTTATTTTGAAAAAGTGCGTCTATACACAAAAGGTGCATCAAAATAGCACTTAGCTATTTTGAAATAGAGCATCCACACTGATTGGACCCTGACTCGCATTTAAGGCCACCCGGAACCACTTCAGGCAGGTCATCAGGTCAGCCGTTACTTCCTGGAGCTGCTGCCTGAGGCTATCTGAGATGCGAGTTTAAAGGGACCACCCTGGACAGCCATTTCTCAGGTTCTTCTCCTGCTTGCCTACCTCTCTGAGGGACAGCAAAGCATTTGCACTGCGTGCTTTGGTTGCTCTGTTGGATACCACAGAACTCCCAGGTATGGAGCTGGAGCTACCTCTGGGCACATGCTGCAGTTTATGCAGCAGATTCTGCAGGTTACCCTCCTACCCCTGCAGGAACGCAACCCCCAGCTGATTGAGGAGACCCTCAACATCTGTCTGGGAGTGCAGCTTTTCCAGCTGCACCCCACTGTGCACCACCACTTCTGACTACTGGACACCTGTTCCAACTGATGGGACCAGCTCGTTATGAAGCGGTGGAATGATGAGTAGTGGCTCCAGAACTTCCGCAGGAAGAAGAAGACCTTTCTGGAGCTCTATACCTGGCTCGCACCTGCCCTCATGCAATGAGACACCCAGATGTGACCCGCCATCTCCCTGGCTTCCCCAACTGCATGGGGGCTATTGATGGCACCCACATCCTCATCCTGGCCCCCCAACCACTGGGCTACTGCAAGCACTACTTCTCCATGGTCCTGCAGGCCCTGGTCGACCACCGCGGGCAGTTTACTCACATCGTCAGGTGGTTGGGGAAGGCGCACGACACCCGCGTGGTCTCCAATTCCAGTCTATTCCATCAGATGGAGGCCGGCACTTGCTTCCCTGAGCGCACCATCAGGGTTGGGGAGTTGGACATGCCATTCTGCATTGTGGGGGATGCAGCCTACCCTCTCATGCCGTGGCTCATGAAGCCCTACACCAGACACCTTGATCCTAGCAAGGACCGCTCTCATGCCAAGCTGGGCAGGGCCCACATCCAGGTGGAGTGTGCCTTCGGGTGTCTCAAGGCCCATTTCTGATGTTGCCTGACCTGGCTGGATGTTGGGGAGGGTAACATCCCCCAGGTGGTGGCTGTGTGTTGCGTGCTCCACAACCTGTGCGAGAGGAAGGGAGAGGTGTTCCTCTCTGGGTGGAGAGTAGATGCCAGCTGGGAGGCCCATCCGGCAGGCCCATCAGGCAGGGGTGCAGATCCAGGAGGCCCTGAGGGAGAGTTTCTCATAAAGACCCCAGTGACACTCTCCCCAGGGCCTCTCCACTAGGGGCCTGTGCCATGCACCTCTCTGCCTTTCCTCTAACACCCCTCCCTTCCCCCCTCCACTCCTCTCCCCTACAGAGACAATAAAACAAATGGTTTGTTTTTGAAAAAAATGAACTCTTTGGTTATTTATCTGGGGGTAGAAGTAACTGGGTGGGGAGGGATTGGGGAAAGAACCTGGAAGAGGGGAGGGGAAGGAGGGGGGGATGAGAACCTTGTAGTGGGAAGGAGGGAGCTGAAAGGGAGAGGAGAGGTGAGGAGAGGCTCAGGGTTGGGGCTGGGAGTGGCACCTGGCTCAGATGGTTCCTCCACCCCATGTGTGGGGACATCGGCAACCATGGTATGTGTGTGTGTGTGTGTGTGTGTGTGGGTGGGTGGGGAGTCCAGGGGGACAAGTAGGGGGTGGGCTGGAGCAGGGTCACGGATGGGCAGAGGGGCAGGACCAGGAGCAGGAGCTGGCTCCGGCTCCAGGTGGGCAAGGAGAGACTGAATGGTTGCAAACATGATGTGACCCCGCTGCCACAATTCCATCCAGGTCTCTCTCCACCACTGTATGTCCTCCTGGAGCATCTGGTCCAGCATCTCATGCAGGGCCTGGAGCACGGAGATGTGCTACTGCAGCAGTTCTTCCTGCATTTTCTGGCACCTGCAGCTCCACTGGTGTCAGGTGGCTGCCTCTGGTGGTGTTGCCTGCACCCCTCTTTATTCTCCCCCCGGTCTGGCTGGGGAGAATAAAGAGAGACCATCAGTCATCCTTGGAGACACTGTCCCTGAAGCCCTGCCCTCATCTGTGAGCCAAGACTGACAGTTTTCAGGACAGATGAAGGTGATGTCCTGGGAGCAAGGCCATGTGTGGCCTGGACAGCAGGCCCTTTCTTACAGAGGCCCAGATGTCCCCAGGGGAACAGACTTCCCACCAACCCCACATCCCGGGGACAAGCAGGCAAGGGAAGTTGCCGGCCACACTGAGATCCTGTGGGCAGGAAGGAGGCCTCGAGCTGTCTAGGCTTGCCTCGGTGTCGCGCAGATGCCAGGCCTGGCAGTGGTGGCATCCCAAGGGGCGAGAACTTATATCCCTGGCCTCTGCGGGGGGAGAATGGCTGAGGATGTAGAGGGAGGGGGTATGTGTGAGCAGCAGAGGTATCCGCATCTGGCAGTGCTGTCCACAGGAACGGGTGCTACCTAGAGTGTGCAGGCATGCCCGTGTGCAACACTCCTGAGTGTGTGTGTGTGACCATGTCCCTAGCCTCCTTCTGGTGGTGGCTTGCGGTGAGAGGCTGTCCCACCCAGGGAGGGTGTCCCACGGAGGGTGTCCCACCCAGGTATCTGAAGTGTGGCCAGCCTCCCCAGACCCTATGAGCAGGAGCCCAGTAGTGCTCTGATGCAGCCTCCTGGGACTGTGTAGCCCAGACTGCTGCTGAACATGCATCCATGTGCATGGACTGCAGTGTGATTTTCCAGGGTGAGACGGCACCCCAGCCCCTCGCCGCATGCTACCTCCACCTTGTCTGTGTGAGGCAACTGAGGTTGCTCACCTGATGTTCCCTCCCTGGCCTCAGAGGATGCGTGGGACACATCTAGGCCTTGGGGTATGGGCTCCAGTGTCACTGAAGTGATGGTGCTGGCTGCCTCAGGGCCCTCCTCCTCCTTCTCATTACATCTCTGGTCCCTGGGCGGGGGGTGATGGGTTTCTCCAGCCCTGAGTCAACCACCAGAGATGGGGAAGGGGCTGCACCAACCCCCAGGATACGATGCAGGTCTTGGAAATAGGGGCAGGAGTGTGACTCTGCCTGGGAGTAGGAGTTGCACTCCCTTGCCCTGGCATAGGCCTGGTGGAGCTCCTTCACTTTCATTCGGACCTGCTCCTGTGTCTGGATGTGGCCCTATGTGGCCAGGCTATCGGCCATGCAGTCGTGTATGTTGGCATCGTGCCGTCCAGAGCAGAGATCCCTATAGGTTTTCTTCCTCACCCCACACCTCAGTGAGGGGCAGGATCTCTGCCCCAGATCAGGAGGTGCATGCCTCTTTTGCCGCCTGGCACACTTCTGTGAGCCATCAGACTGCTCTCTAGGAGCGGGGACAGTTTCTTGGGTCAGCTATGCTGGCCAGATGACGTGCTGTAGCAGAAGCTGTAGCCAGCTTCCTGCCACAAGCCCTTTCCCTGTGGGTGCAGTTTTAAGGGCTGCAGGGGAAGAGGAACTATAAAGTCCTGATGACTGTGGACGGAGTGGCCAGCAGAGCACCTGTGGGATTTCCCTGAGGATCCTTATTTCAAAATAACTCTCTCTGCTTCATCCACACATGCCCTATTTCGAAATAGCTATTTTGAAATGGGTGTTATGCCTTGTATAATGAGGTTTACAGATTTCAGAATAAGCCATCCATTATTTCGAAATAACGGAATTGCTGTGTAAATGCTCACTTTGTTATTTCAAAAGAACGCTAGTTATCTTGAAATAATGGTGCAGTATAGATGCACCCTTAGAGCAGGACCGGATAAAGGGGGGGGCTAGCCGGGCAGATGCCCGGGGCGCCAACCTATGGGGGGCACATGATGGCAGCTGTAAGGGGCGCCACGTGCCCGGCTGTGCGGCGCCCCTTAGAGCTGCAATCAGGCGCTGCGCGCCTGGGGCCGGAGGCCGTGCTGCGCCCCTTAGAGCTGCAATCTGGCACCATGCGCCCGATTGCAGCTCTAAGGGGCGCAGTGCGCCAGGGGGTGGGGCCGCGCATGCGCTGTGTGCCTGGGGGTGGGGCCGCGCATGCGTCGCGCGTCCTCTGCCCGGGGCGCAGGAATGGCTCGAGCCGGCCCTGCCTTAGAGACTAATTAATGTATTAGGTCATGAGCTTTTGTGAGTAAAACCCACTTTATCAAATGAATTGGAGCAAAAATTACAAAATCCAGTGCATATATTCCACTCCAACTCATCTGATGAAGTGAATTTTACCCACAAAAGACGTAATAAATTTGTTAGTCTCTGAGGTGCCACAGGACTGCTCTTTGTTTTTAAAGTTACAGACTAACAATTACCCCTCTGAGACTCATTTGGAAGATGTGCACAATATTAGTGGCTTCATCTATAAAAAAACCCCAAAGAGACATTACAGACTTTCAGTCATCTCTTAGGGCTAGAGGTGCCACAGGACTACTCGTTATATTCCAAATGAGGCCTTTTGAGCACCTACACAGCCTACTCAAGGAGATGCTACTTAATTTATGGCCAGAACTTGGAAGACTTCTACCACTTCCCCCATTTAATCCCTATAGAGGATTCCAGTTTAAGTAGTTGGTCAGTTAAGGTAGCAAGTTATAGTGCTCTTCTTAGGAGTTTCAGTTACCACAACATCAATTCATTTAGTGATTATTTTTCATTTAAAAAAGAGATGGCCTGGGGTTACAGAGATCCTGAACTTCCCACCTCTCTCATTGACTTCAGTGGGAATTGCATATGCTCAGTTCTTCTGAAACTATGTCCACAAATTAATGCAGTATTAAGTTTGAGAAAGTAATCACTCAAAAGTCAAGAAAATCAAAAACTAATGTTTCGGCTTCAGCATCAAATTGTGCTTGCTGTAGAGGCTACATCTATACTGCCCAGTCTTGTGCAAGAACATATGCAAATGATGTGTGGCAATGAATATCGCTGCACCTCATTTGCATACTTAATGAACCGCCATTTTTGCACAAGGGGCTTTTGCGCAACAAGGAGCAGTCTACACTGCTCCTTCTTGCACAAAAACCCCCTCTTGCACAAGAGCCGTTCTGCCACTTATTTTCAGGAAGAATGGCTCTTGCGCAAGAGGGGGGTTTTGCTCAAAAGCCCCTTGCACAAAATGGTGGCTCATTTGCATATGTTCTTGCGTAAGACTGGGCAGTGTAGACGTAGCCTTCATGTTTTAGTATTAATTTATATACCATACATTGAATAGGATGTGCAATTTGGCCAACTTAATGTTGCAGCAGGAAAACAATGTTTAGTATTTCCTGACTTCTTTGAGTGCTTGCTTCTTCAACTTCAGTAATGTAGTAATGCTGTTTTATATGTTTAATATATCATTGGCTTGAATTTATTCTTCAAGTGCTGATATTATGGTTGATTTTCAGAGGGAGCAGTGAAGACATTTTTCTTTGTCCCAGTATTGTAAAATTTCTGTTTTATTCATTTTTCATTGCAATTATGAGACAAAGGAAATTTGGTATAGTTGGGAACTTGGCTACACAGACCAGGTAAGGTGAATGGCACTTGGTGCCTTCATAGGGCCAGCTTTGTTTTTATCACATTCCAAACTCCATGGGATTACTACCATCCATAAAGATATTTGTGTATAAGGGTTTGCAGGATTGGCAATTTACCCTTATAATTTCTTCCCTGGGATTACTGGTTTAGAATTTTGGGGTACAGTTTGTTTAAAATGTAATACTAAACAAAGCTGAACTCACAGCATTATGGGCTAAAATCAAATCCTTAATTTTAAAATTATCTTAAAACCATTACAGTCCCCTCCCTCCTGTAGAACTACCAGACACACCATGGTAATAAAATTATTAGTTTATAGCATAGAATGGCCTTGATCCTGATCCATGAGTCCATTCATATAGTTCAGCTAAAGGAGTCTAAATATACTAAATAGAGATATGCAATGTGCATCTTTGATGGTATAAAGTAGAGATGACATGACTGCCACAATAAGTGCACTATTTGCAAACTAAATGGACCAAATTAATCTCTGGCATAAGATCTCCCCTAGAAGCAAGTACAAGTCACACCAGTTTATGGAAGGGCTATATATTATATTGACCAACAAAAATACTCTCAGGAGTATTTTTCAAATTTTTCTTTCAACTACATGCTTACTCCTCCATCTGAAGTCAAAGGAATTGTCCCTTAGAAAGAAATAGGCTCTAATTTTGAAAATACACAGAGTAACTTTGTCTGTGAATAGCTGCATTGAGTTCAGTGGGACTACTGGCATATATAATTGTTTATACGATTAGGTTGTAGTGTATGTCTCTTCTATTGCCCTTTTCCTGTATGCTGCAAGCTGGCCCATATGAATGGACTCATGGATCAGGATGAGGGCCTTTCTACACTATAAAGACCAAATACTGCAAGTCATGTTTAACATTGTGCACTGTGAAAAGTTGCATTGACATCTGACTCTTATCAAAGCCAATATGGGACTATATTTATAGTGAATAAAGGTCAGCATATATTTATCTCTTTGCATGACTGGAGTCTGCAGGATGAGTCCTTGGCTTAAAGAGCTAGCTTTCTGGAGGGGAGAGAGCAGAGCAGTCACTGATTAATGAAGCACTTCTGTGGGGATGGAGGGTTTTGCAATGTGCTTTAGTGAGGGGATATTTTAAATATCTGACTCACCATTTTATTGCCCTTTCTCCTTTTTTTTGACGTGCGAGCATAAATGCTATTTAAGACTATGAACAACCTGAGAGAACCCAGGGCAGATGGTTTTGGGAGGGGAGGTGAAACGAGCAGAAGCGTAGCTGTCTGTCTGTCTTTCTAAAAACCTGAGGGAGGAACCGGACCAAGTGGTTGGGTTTTGTTTCCTCGTTCTTCGCCCCAGGAGAAGGAAGCGTTCCTTCTAACGAAAGGAGAAGTTCAGGCGGCTCCGGGGGTGCTTGGAAGAGAGGCGGAGGGCCGGGCAGGGCGCTTGTGTTTGGAAGTGCACGGCCCCAATGGGGGGACGCCACTAGCCAGGGGTCCGGTAGTGGAGCCGGGGCCGCACTCTGGGCCGGGCCCCAGAACAGAGACTGAGCAGGCCGTGGGGCCGGGCAGCCCCTACCCCGCAGCACTTCAGCCCCCACCGCCACACCCAGCCCCCGGGCCGCTCCGGCAGGGCCACCCCTGGGAGCAGCCGGCGCAGGGGACACCGCCACTGGCGGCTGCCCCGGCCACCGCCGAGCTTCCTGCTTCCCACAAGGTGCCGGCGCGGCGGCAACAGGAACTGAGGCCGGGAGGAGGCGGTGCCGCCGCTCCCCGCCGCGCTCACGGCCCGAGCCGGGGGAGCGGAGCCACTATGGTTCGTCGTCAGCAGCCGCTGTAGCCTCCTCACCCCCCCGCCGGGGCCGGCGCCCCCTCCCTGCCCCGCCGGGCGCGCACCGGCCACCGCGGCCCGAGATGTGACCATGGACAGCAGGATCAAGTGAGTGCGGGCGGGGCGGCCCCGGGGGCTGCGCGGGAGGGACTAGGCCGCAGAGCCTCCCCCAGCCTGGCGGGCTGCGCGGGGCGGGGGCCTGGCTGGCCGGCGGCCAGACCCCCGGGGCATGACGGCCAGGAGCGGGAGTCCGCACCGCAAGCCCCCTTCCCCCGCAGGCGGCACCCTGGCTGCCTCCCCGTGGGCAGCTGGTGGGCTCCTCCCTTCGGCCCCCTATCCCAGTCACCGGCCATCAGTGGAGAGGCCATGAATGCCGCAGCCCTCCCCACGAGGAGAGCTTGTCAACCCCTTGACCTTACCCTGCCCCGAAGAAATCTCTCCCGGCCTTGTCACCCCCCGGGGAGAGGCTGTAAAACACTCACTATCAAAATGACCGGCCCCCCCCCCCCAATTTCAGACTCAGAGACATGCAGCTTCCAGTGAGCCCCGTTTGGGAAATCCTTTTCCCCCAGAGGCGGAGATGGAGCCTTATAATAATCTCCATTCCACTGAGGGAGTCTGCTCTAAAAGTGGGAGGACTGAATTGACAGACTATTGTTTCTGCCTCTGGGAGCCTATGGCTTTAGGCTTCATGGAAGTCAGTATCAGCCCAGTGCTTGGTATCTACTAGACTTCTCAGAAAACTGTCCATGGTGATTTGTTTGGATGTTATCAGGTGGATTCCAAAAAACCAATACCCAACAAACTTTTATATTTATACTTCTGTGTTGATTGTCTCTTTGGATTTATTGACAATAAATAGGGATTTTAAAAATATGCCTGCCATGTGTGTGAAAATTACAGGCGAATGAGTCCTGTTTTTGAGGAACAGCCACAAAAATAGTGCTTAAAACTAGTAACATTAAAACAGTGGATGTTGATAAATATTCTTCTATGGAATCTAACAATATCTTTCTCTTTGATTATTTAAGAAAATGACTATATTTTTCAAAACATTAACAGAATAATTCTGTCTCGGGAGAATGTTAGTGTAACCTAGCTGGGTTGATAGTAACTTTGGTGAAGTTAATTTTTTTGCCTATTGTGAGTAGTCCCACTGACTTTCTTAATTTGGTAATTGACGAGACATTAAATCTGTATTTTGTAAATTTATAGTGATTTATGATGAATAAGTATGCTGCTGTTGAGTAGCTTTATAGAAATGAAAATCAGTCTGACATATATCAGACTAGTTTGACATATTTCTTCACACTTCTAAGTCTAAGCAACACCTTGTATGTAGGAGGTGAAGAGTAAACCTAGAACTTTTCTGAGGAAACAGACTTTGTGATTGTGTACTGAAGGGAGCAAACACATTTTCACATGCTGTGTCATTGACTGTATATTCAATTAAGTTGAACTCTGAAGTCCTAATCCTGTATTTGAGACACAGTTTTGATGGAAATGGATGAATTAAATCCAGCATTCTGACCTTCCACTGCTTTAAGGAAGGGGGAAAAAATGAGAGACAAGAGTAAACACACACCTTGGATTAAATTTAATCGAACCCTTTCATGATAGAGGAATTCCACTGTTTTCACTTTCTTACCAGTTTTGTTCTCATTTAAATGAGTGCGACTCTAATTAGATTAATTTTGATTTTGCTAGTTCAGAGGAGAAACAATCATATTTTCTGTTACACTCTTGTAAGTCTCCAGTAATATGACATTACATTGGTATTACTGAGAGCAAAGCTTAGCCCCATATCTGCAGAACCAGCTCATTTAAGATCCTCTTTTCCAACTGAATAATTTAAAAAGTGAGGTGAGGAAGTAACATGATGTGGTAAGATATATGATTGATGCTCAGAAATTTAGTATTTCAGTTTTAATAAAAATGTATATCATAAATGGTTGATGAAAAAATAAATGATAGAAAATATATTAAGTAACTGATGAGTTAGAAAGTTTCCCTCCAGTCCAAAAACCCCCTAAAACTTTTTTAAAAACATGTATTGTACTATCAATCTGTGATATGCTTTATATGCATCATTTTAGAAACCTGGGGCCCAGTCTTGAATTCCTTATTTGTGGAGAACTGCTGACTTCAGTAGGCAATTTACTCAAGAAAAGAGTTCAAACCTGGGCCCTTTATGTGGTTACTTAGATAACTAATTGATATGGTTGAGGTTATAATTCTTGCATTTAATATAAGTACAAGTTGAAACTCTCTAGTCTGGCACTCTCTGGTCTGGCAACATGGTCTGGCATGATTTTAGTAGTGGAATGTCCACTTTTCATGGCTGTGATCATGTTTTTGGTGGTCCCAACAGTCTTGGCTCTTGTTCTGTGCTGTTATTTAGTGCTAATTTACCTCCAAATGTCTTCTAAGAGCCCAATAAGCAGTGGAAGTGTTGGTAATGCTACTAGACAATATTGACCTCCCATGGTTTGGCAAATTCTCTGGTTCAGCACTGGTCAGGTCCTGAGGATGCTGGACTAGAGAAGTTCAACCTGTAGTAGATTGCTCATTAAACTAATGATGTAAATAATTCAGAAGGGTGAAAATAAATTAGTTTCAGACGCAACCGTTAACATAATCAAGAAATTACTGAAATGTATAAGTTTATTCACGGACAGAGAATGCTAATAATGGCACTCATTTGTGACTGTTCTGTTCAAGTAATTATTTAAACTGAGGCTAGGGCTGGGCAAAGCGCTATCAACCAGAAAATGTAATTTATAATTATTGGAGTAATTTTTTCTCACTGGTTGAATTGTTGTTTACAAGAGTTAGTCCTTTAAAACGCCATTGGCAGTAACTTCTAAATGATTTGGTATGGTGACTGTCAAGCTTCAGTCAAATAGAGAGCAAAGGATATAACACTATCGACACCGTAGAGAAGATCTGATAATCTAGATCAGTCTGTTTATGTGTTTTGTTTGTGATTTATATATGACTAATCAATTGACTTGTTTTTTTATTTCCAGGCAAAATCCAGAAAGTACATTTGATTTGGTACTCAAGGTAAAATGCCAGGCTTCTGAAAATGAAGGTAATGTACTCCAACTGTTGTCATATATTTATAGAAACAAGGGGTGGAAAAGACCCTATTCAATTATCTAGTTCTCATCTACTCTCTAGTTTGTCACCTCATGCTTTGAAGTATTGATAGCTTAGAATTTTGTTAATGCTTGTTGCTATTATTCTTATATATTTTTTTCAGTTAATATTCTTTTGCTAAACAGCAAGCATTTAGAACAGTTTATTATTGATATGGTAGTTTGTGTTACATAGACATACCATTTTGATTCCTATAATCTTTGGTCCATAACATGTAGATTCAATAAGTTATTTCCTTTTAGAGGTATGTCTCAGAACTGGGACTTCAGTGCTTTGAGTTCTCCTTCTGTCTCTTTGATTGTTAAAAGAAAAGCTCCAATGTTGAAGGAAGAAAGAAAATATCCAAGTAGCAGAAAATAACTTTTACTGACACAATTTTGAAATGATGCAAATGGCATTGTGAACTGACTCGAATTGATATTGTCAATTAGTTTCACACTTCTGCAAGCATTCTGGTGAGAGAGATGGTGCTAAAGGAGTTCTAACAAGATTATAGTTGTAGTCAGTTATCTGAACAAGTCTTTTTGTTACTACTTGTGTGAAAGAAAATACATGATTTCTCATGTTGAAGTTAAAGTACTGACTAGAATTGTCTAATCTTTCTAATGAGGGATAACAAGAATCATTGCATCTGACTAGTTTTACATGTTCTGGGACATCCACATGCCCCCTTGACTTCATCCACATTGATTTTTCTTGGTTCCCCTATTTTTCCATGTTCACTTACTGTCCACCACTTCCTCTGCTTTTAAGCACAGTGCTGTTTTTCCACTCTTAGTCATTTTCCTTAACTCTTACAGCCTTTCCAACTGTCAGTATGTACTCTTCCTCCCATTAATACTCAGGCTTTTTGAATTTATTGTCTGTTGCCAAAGCCTCAGCTACTTTGACTTTCTATGAATCCTCTCTGCATGGTAGTTTCCACCCATTTCACCCTTACGCAGTTGCCTTCATTGAGGCAGTATGTTATATTCTGTTGCTCGTCAAGTCCTTGGGTGACTTCTGTATCTTTATCTTCCTTGACCAGTTAGCTTTCTTCATACAATTGTCTGCTTGTCTCCCTCTTTGTGCTTTTATGGTTCTCCACGGGTTTGGTTTTGCTTCATCTCTTAATTGCTTAATTCCAGTAGAGGCAGCTACCCGGTCATCTCCCATTCTCTGTACTCTCTTCTTTGGTAACTCTCTGTCCATTCTCATCTTATGGGATAATGAGACCCTGATAAAGCTCTCCATGCCTGATCTCTCTCCTATGTCCTGTCTTTATTTTGCAACTGGCTATCTGACATCTCTTTTTGGATGTCCAGTCACATTTCAGCTCAGCTTCCTCTTCACCCAGGCTTGCAACTTCCATGTCACATTTGGTTTCTTTCTCCCCTAGATATAGTCTGCCAATTAATCTCTCTGGTGCTTTCTCTCTGGTATCTTAAAAATTTGCCCATTCTCTCTTCCAACTACCAGAACCTTGAGCCATGCACTTGTCATCTCTTGCTTTGACTACTACAGCATCTTCATTTCTGATCATGATTTTCATTTATCTTTCAAGTCTATCCAGTGTGTCTATCCAGTCTATCCAGTGTGCTGTTGCCAGATACATGTTATTCACCTGCTCAAATCCTCCACTGGATTTCTTTCCCCTTCTGCATCACATTCAAACTCACTGTACTCACTTTAAAGAGTGCAAAGTTTGGCTTTTGCTTGTACCTGACATGAGTTTATTGACACTTCTCCAGCTCTAATGTGTGTGCTATTTCAGGTCATCTTAATATCCCTTTGGTTGTCTTCTGCATGAGCCCCTTATGCACTGAGTATGCTCCTGGCACTGGGTGCCAGGTTGTTTTGCTCTTCTCATCTTCTCAAAGCTCTCCTCAGAATGTATATCTTTTGATTATTCTTCTATTCCTGTCCTCACTCCCAAATCTTTACACATTAATATGTATTTTTAAAAGGAAGCAATAGGTTGGGTACTGAGTGTGAGTGTGAGTGTGAGTGATATATTTCTATTCCTTATAGGTTTGTATATCTTCCTTGTCACCATAGAATCTGGGCATTTGTCAGTGGTGGGTTAATCAACATGGCTAACATCTGTGTGGTTCATTCTCTCTCTTATCCTCTCCTCAGGGGGAGAACTGTGTGTCTAATGTAGCAGAGGCCTTTTGGTAGTCAGCCTGTGGAACTCCTTGCCAGAGGAGGCTGTGAAGGCTAGGACTATAATAGAGTTTAAAGAGAAGCTCGATAATTTCATGGAGGTTAGGTCCATAAAAGGCTATTAGCCAGGGGATAAAATGGTGTCCTTGGCCTCTGTTTGTCAGAGGCTGGAGAGGGATGGCAGGAGACAAATCGCTTGATCATTGTCTTCGGTCCACCCTCTCTGGGGCACCTGGTGCTGGCCACTGTCAGCAGACAGGATACTGGGCTAGATGGACCTTTGGTCTGACCCCGTACGGCCATTCTTATGTTCTTAGTGTTCATAGTTTTTGAAGGAATTAATTTCACAGTTTCAGAGCTTCCCCTAAGAAAAGCTCAGTCCACTGAACTTTATCCTTATGGTCCATAGTGTGTGTTTGTTTGTGTGTGTGTGTGTGTGTGTGTGGTTTGTGTTTTTTTTTTTTTTTTTTGTACCTGCTTTGGTAGTCTTTTAGATATGCTTGGCCCAAGCCTTTGATGCCTGGAAGCAAAAGACAGAAACTTTGAATTCGACTTACTGTTTTATAGGGAAACTTCTGCAGAGAGCAGAGGACAGATTTGTTGTGCTCACAGCAGCCCCTGTGATGAGGTGATATGCAACAGTGTTCTGTACAAGCTGGAATTTCCTGTGTGCTGAAGGCTTCATACCCAGCTATACTGCACTGCAATAGTCTGGATGGGAGATATGATATGACAAAGATATGAATAAATATGAGGTCAGGTCCCCATCCTCTTTGGTGTCTTTGGAGACTTCTAGACAGCTAGAGATGTTGGAAAGTATTACTTGTGGATGCTGCTGCGTGAGTGCATCAGTGAGCAATCAAGGAACACCCCCAAAACTCCTGGCTGAACTGATAATTGTGAGATGTGTGCCTTCCATTAGAAGAGAGTGCACCATGCATGCAGTCCCTTCAGAGTGCTTTCCTCTGCCCACCTCTGTCTTGCATATGTTGAACTTCAGCTAGCTGTTTTTAATCCATGAGCTGAGTTCAGTGCCTAGATGAGATGTTTTATGTTGCATGGTGTGGTTGTCATATAGGTAGAGCTGTGTCATCTATGTATTGTTGGTACATAAGTCTCTCTTTTTTTCTTACCAGTTTATATAGTGGCTGAATGGTGATTCTGAACAGGATTGGAGAGAGAATTGAGGCTTTTTGAAACTCCTGAAAGGTCTAGTGGGTGAGGTGCAGTTCCCATCTCCATTCTTTGGGTGCCATTTGTATGCTGTAATTATCTTTCCACACTCTGGATATCATGTTAGATTGCCTCTTGTATTAAGTCTAATTTAAATCACAAATGCCTCAGAGCAGGGACCTGTCATTGTGTTTGCCTGTGGCATTATGACTACAATAGTAATATGTCAAATAAATATGTCTGAATTTATTTAAGGGAATATTGTAAATGTAACAAGAGATGAATGTATAATTTTCTCTAACACCGCTTTAAAAACTGAGCACAGATTTGTTTTACTAAACAGGGAGCTTTTCCATTCTGTTTATTATAAGGCTAACTAACTTGACAGTTATACTGTATTGGAAGTCTTGCCTTTAAACAGATTTTCATGCTATGATGATGTTTTGAATATATCCTACATCAAAACAAGGTCCAGTCACCTGTTTCTTTGCTAATGCCCTTTTCTTTCCCATGAAAGAGAATTATGTTTAAATAGGGGCATTCTCTCTCGTATTCCATCTGCTTCACGTACTTGATCCTGCAGTGAAATCAGGGTTGAGTCTGTGACATCATTGTCATTAGTGTTGCTGTGGAAATATCACAAGCACAGAATTATGATCTCCCTGCATGAGTGAGCAGCAGGAGAAGTTGAGTTAGGAGGGAGAAAGACCTTAATGTGGCCCATAGATCTTCAACATTTTCATTTCAAGTTTTTCCCTAGTGTTTAGGCTTTTCTGTATTTTGTTTAATGCCCCCTTTGTTAGTTGTGCTACAGGTCAAACAAACAAGTAAAAACTAACACAGCCCTACTGTGTCCAATTATAAATGAACAAGTATTTTTAAATAAGATGCGGCACACCTGCACCAGTTTGTTTATGATGTGACACCCAGTAATTTGCACTTAAAATTAACACTTTCCAAAGATGAGTTTTGGCAGTTCAGCATTTTAAAATAACTGTATTTGATTTATTATGAACCTTTGTTTCAGCCTTCATTATTTCACTGGCAAAAAATACATCTAGTGTCTTTTTTTTTATTAAGGGGACAATGTATTTACTAATTATGTAAGACTGCAGACACAGAAAAAGGCTTTAGCTGAGTTGGTGTGTATTGAATATTACACTTTCAGAAGGGGTACCACCTTTGCTTTTGTGCAATAATTAAGAAAAGTGATAAAGGACTTTACAGAATATAATTTGCACTTGAAACTAAATGTTAAATTTATCAGAGTGAGAGACATTCTAATAGATCATCCACATGTAAAAGCTCTGTTAAATCTAGGTGTGCCTAGTCAATGGGAAAAGTTTGATGCCCTCATAATGTCATCAAAACTGTGTTAATTAACATTGACTGGGGGAGATCAATTAGCATGTGTTGGCTGATCACTTTGGTTTGGCATGCCCCTTCCAGGTACATTTTAAACCACAGTTCATAAAAATTAGACTGGCTTATGTACAGTATAATTTTTTTGCAAAGGGTGGGAGAAACTTTAACAGCAAGGGGGTTGTTGCTTACTGGAAGTGCAGTATGACACAGTTGTGCAGTAAATAGAGAATAGACAAGTTTACTTTATTTTTTAGAAAACTTCAAGGATGCTTATTTCTGTCAGCATGTCATACCTTAAATTGTTTCTCAGAGGGAAATGAGCAGTCCTGTGGAGACTAATAAATACATTATAGCATGAACTTTCGTGGGTAAAACCCACTTCATCATTTAAAAAAATTCTATAGCAGTAGAAGAAACATTTTTTAGCTGGCATTCTACATTCAGTTATCACAGGTTGCAGTTTGAAGCCTGTCATTAATATTGTAGAGTCTGCTATGTTGATTATATTATTCTAAAATAATGATGTCAAGTCTTAATACTTCTATTTTTTAAATATATATTCCAGTGTTTTTTGATCTTCTACTTTGTAGAAGTGGCATGCAGTGTCCCACTGCAAACTTCTTCACAGTGGTAACTTAGACATGGCTATTATTTAATTTTAGCTGTGCTGCTACATTGAAACAAGCTTACTCTCACTCCCTGGAGACATTCCTTTATTTAAAGGTTAAATGCTGCAGAAGCACCTTTCAGTATCAGACCTTAGTAAAGAGGTTTGCCACATAGCTTAATTTTAGCTGTCTATTTGTCCACATCATTTCTGTATGAAAGACAAACAGAATTTCACTATATTGTTTTTACTGAAACGTAGCACCATAGGCAAGGCAATATGCTATTTTGAAATAGAAAGTCAGCAGACCACAAATTCTATGAACCTGATAATCTTTGAACTTTTGCATAGCAAATTAATTCCTTGAACTTCACTTCCAGCATGTATATCTCTAGTTATCCATTACATACAATCACCAAATCATTCTTCTCTCATTCCTAGAGAAGATTGTGTCTCAAGTTGAATATTTTCTGCAGTAGTGACAATAAACCAATTTCCACCCTAGTTCTCTGACCCTGTGTGCCATGTTTGAAAGGGTAAAGGGGACCCAGAGTCCTTTTAGTATGCAAAAATATTCTATAAAATTAAATAAGTCTGTGAGTATATGGTTTTAGAAGAAATTGTTTCTGTAATAAAGATTGTTTTGTTCCACTAACTTTAACATAACTAATCCAGTAACGTTACCTCTTTTAGTGGGGAAGTATGTCCGAAGATGTTACCCTCAAAGGATATCCTTAAATGTTTCTTTTTCTATCATAAGAAAAAGTTGGGATCCACTGAACAGTGTTAAATGCTGACTTTCTTTCTGTTCATTGTTTGTACAGCACTTAGCACATTGGAACCCTGATTTAGGGTTGATTTAAGCACTATGATAATACAAATAATACAGGAAAATCATTTTCGTAAGCCAGGAGACTTGTGTGTTCTTTATTTCAAGTGATGTTCGCTTGGAACAGGCAAGTTTAAAACAAGTATTGAAACTGTGCAAATCACTAATTAAAATGAATTTTAATACTAAATGAAATGGTTAGTTTCACTCAGGTCAGGTTTACACTAAAAAGTTAAGTCAATTCAGCTTTGTGGCTCAGAGCTGTAGCTAGGCCGACCTAGCCCCTGGTGGAGACACCTTTAAGGTGACAGAAGAATACTTCTTGTTAGGGATTTACATTCCCTGTTAAAAAGTTAATGGGTTAAACACTACGTTTATCTGTTTAACCTTGGAACAGCTGCCCCATTGCATGGAGGGCTTGGCTGCCGCACCATGTCGCGGGATGTGGAGTGGAGTGTGGGGGGTGGTAAGTTGTTCCGGCTGGGCAGGGCAGCTAGTTAACCAGTTACTGCGTAAGCATGCTCGTTAGGTTGATGCTTACCGGTTAACCATTTACATTCCTACTTCCTATGTTGTTGATCTAGCTTTCATCTCTCAGGGATCTTGGTGAACTACATTGCTGTAGTGCAAAGGGAGGCAGTACATCAGCCATTTTAATCTGGCTCTTGAGTGCCCTTTAGTGCCTGCTAGTTCTGGGGCTTGTCCTGCTCTGTGCAGCTTCTGGAAGCAGTGGCATGTCCTCCTTTTGGCATGCTCCTATGTGTAGGGGCAGCCAGAGGGCCCTCTGAGCTGCTCCTTCCCAAGCACAGCCCCCACAGCTCCCATGGGCTGATAACTGCAACTAGTGGGAGCTGCAGGGGCAGTCCCTGCTGCCTGACTATGACTCTGTGTACGAGCTGGGCAGAAGGACGACATGCTGCTGCTTCTGGGAACCACTTGAGGAGTTAGAGAAGTTAAGTGCAGCTCGGAGCCCGCATCCCTGAGCCTGCATCCCCATATACTAATCTCTTGTCCAAGCCCTGATCTCCCTCCCATCCTCTGAATCTCTCAGTCCCAGCCCAGAGCCTCCTCTTGCACCCCATATCCCTCATCCCCTGCCCCATCCTAGAGTCTGCACCCCCAACCAGAGCTCTCACTCAGCCTCCCCTACCCCACATGTGAACTCTTCATTTCTGGTCCCACCCCAGAACTTGCACCTCCAGCCACAGCTCTCACACCCTCCCACACTCCAACCCCAATTTTGTGAGCTTTCATGGCCCTCCATACAATTTCTAAACTCTGATGTGGCCCTTAGCCACAGTTTGACCACTCCTGCTGCAGTGAGTGGCTACACTGAGCACTTTGGCTGTGCTGCTGTATTTTTTTTTTTAAATAGTACATATAGTCTGAGATCCCAGTCCTGCAAGAAGTTAAATGAAGGTGGAAATCCCCATTGATTTCAGTGAGGCTCTGCACAAGAGTCTGTGTTTGTGGAGCTGTTTACAGGATTGGGGTCTGTATGCTCTTTGTTTATTGGTATGTTGTCTTCCTCCCTCCCACTGCACAGAGCTCTTCATTAACCACAAACACTGTGGGTGTAACTTGTACTGATCAGATAACTGTTTTCCTCTGTCAGTTTCTTTTCAGAGTATCACTGAAGTCTGACAAAAAGCTAGCTATAGCAATATAATTCACTAAACAATCTGTAGTAATTTTGTTTTTTCAGAGTACTTAAGCGTTGAATGGAATACCCAATTATTCTGCATTGAAGATATATTTAACTGCTGGTTTTCAAGTGTCAGGCTACTAAAGAAACACTTTTCTACAAAAGTACTGATCTCTATAGCATTTAAAATTGTCTGTGACAGAAAGGTTAATAAAAAGTAGCCATACGCTTGTCTACTGCTATTAGTTGAAAATAAGTTTAGTTTTGAAAAATGTATTTGAACATCTTAGTGTATGATTACTTGAACTTATAGATTATTGTAAGACTTAACCAGATAGCTATTAATATAAACATAGTAGGTCCTTCAAATAAAGATTAAATATATATTTTTATAAAAATTAGGGTTTAGTTTGCCCTAGTATGATGTTGGAAGAAATGTTCTGTTACATAGTTGCATTATGTGGTACATCCCTCCTCTAAACTTGTGTCATTTTTATAATTATAGCTTTTAAGTATTGTAATTGGATGCCAGTATTTAGGTGTATGACAAGTTTGTTTTTTAAAACTTGAATCCCTTTTACAAGTTTTTATAGTTTTTTTTTTTTTTAATTTTTAGTAATATAAAAGAATTGAGATTTTTAGTAGTCCATAATTAAAGTGTGTGGTGATGTTTGTGGTATTGTGAATACAGTACTCTGATTCTCCTTGTCATAGCAGAATGCTACAGGCCGTCCTTGCTACCAGTCCAAGATACGTTCCAAAAAACTTGGACTTAAAGTGAAACAACTTAAAGCGGGGAACTTTTTCACTGTGGCTGACTTCGATTTGTGCAAATTGGGTGGCATGGTGTGTGTGTGGTGTGTTTGTTTTTTTTTTTTTGTGCGTGACTTAAGAGCAGGGAATGGGAGGACTTACAACACATCAGTTCCTACAAACGTCAATGATTTTAGTGCGGAATGGATGTATGCTGGGGCGACGTATAGCAGAGACACTCTGTGTGGATAATGGCAATAAAGCATTTGCAAATGGACTTTAGTTGTGCATGTTTGGACTTGTTACAGAAGAAGCCATAAACTGAATGTGATTATTCGTAAAAATGTTTAGGAAAATATGCAGTATTTGCTGCAATGTTATCATACTGTAAGTGCACTTTGAAAATTCACTTCAGTTACAATAAAAAGGTTATTTAATTGTGGATCTGTTACTAGCAATATTTATATCAGTGCTTAATATTTTGGGAGATATTCATGAGTGATTAGCTTCTGTAGTTTAAAGTGGTGGTATCTTAAACTGTATTTTATTGATCATGTAATTATAGTCAACCTAACACTAGTTCCACTACTTTTCAGGGTTTTTTTAATTTCCATTATTCAATTTTACAAACATAATGTAATTTAAAAAACAAGTATTTACATCTAATCTAGGTCCTTTACAGTTGTTCTTAACTGTTAGGAATGCTTTGCCTAGTGAAGTATTATAAAAACATTTTGAGGGCAAAAGCTGATGAATTGTGTCTGAGATTGTTCAATATGGACATCATTCTTTGCTTGTAGAAAATATTGCACAACCTCAAGAATACAGGCCAAAGGTTGTCTTAATACTTATATCATGGATACCACCAAGAACACTCTTAGCACTTAAAAAAATACTCATGCAATCATTATGATTTGTAAGCTCCAGTGACATATAAATGGGTTAATGTTTATTTTACTCAGTTTTCATTTATTTAGTCTGAAAATTTTTTAGGGCAGGAACTAAGTCTTCCAACATATTTGGACAACACTTAGCACATCATGGGTGCTATAAGAATATGAATAATAAGTGATTTTTTTTCAATTTACCTGTTAGGACATAGATTTATGGCTTGGCCCCTTTCACCTTTTCCTTTCCCTTTGGCAGAAGTTTGGAGAAGGGAGGAGGTCTGTAGGGCCCACCCTCTTTTCTTCATCAAGGTAAACTAGGGGATGGAAAACTGCTATTGTGCTTTCTTATTTTCTACAGTGTTTTCCCCACAGCTAAGATGATTCTTGGTCATGAGTGTCATGTTAGGAGTGGGGGAGCTGGGAGGAGACCTAGTCCAGTGAAGTTATTGATTATACCCACTCCTCATTTTCCACTTTGGAGAAGAGGTCCTGGGGGAAGGATTGACTCCACATCTTAGCAGTTGTGTGAGAGAGGCTGGGGTGGGAGGTCCAGCTGGACTTCATAGGCATCAATGATAGCAAATGGTGGGAGCAGGTTATCTGACATGATGTTGATGGAGGTGAATTATTACTTTGAAGACATTTACTACTGCCTGGCTGTGTCGGTTTCTGCATAGATACGTGACCAATTTGTAGAATGTGGAATATAAGAAAAAATCTGACGGGTAAGGAAGCATAAATATTAATTTGCCATGGAAAGAACTATTTTGTAGTTTTAATAGCATTTTCAATACACATTTAAGTATATTAATATAAATATGTCTCCAAGATAGTTAACTTTAAGTTGCGTCAACATGTGTAAAACATGGCAATTTTTGTTTTTTTTCCCAAAGTGGAAGTTGTCTCAGCAAATGAACTTGGATTTTGCGATGGCTCTGTTCATTTGCTGACTTTTCAGAAGCATTAGGGAGTTTGACAACGTATTTTTCTCAGCTAATGTCAGCATACTTTTGTCCTCCCACATACTGCACAGTCTATCTTAAAAAGAAAGTTTGCTCTAAGTTCTTAGAGAGATGTTATGCTGATAGTACAGTACATCTGTAGTCCAAATGTAATTTAAAGGCCTCTCTTTTACTTTTGGTATGGACATAAAATGTACTGTAACAATTCATGATAATTTTAAGTTTTCATGAATCCTATCTGTAATCAAGCCATCTCTCTCTGTTTCTCCACCCCTTGAAAAAAGTGGAATTCAGTATTTCTTCTCTGATTCAGAGTAGTGTTATTTTGAATTGTTTCTTTTCCAACTGCAGTATCATCTGGTGATGCCCTAGGTGTGCCCATCATAGAATTTTGTTGGGATAGGACTTAAGAGTGGCCATATTGGTGTTGGAGCAAAAGTCTGCCTAGCCTAGTATGGTGTCTTCTGACAGTGGCCAAGGCCATGCGCCCCATAGGGAGTGAACAAAACAGGTAATCATCAAGTGATCCACTTCTTGTCACTCATTCCCAGTTTCTGGCAAACAGATGGATCTATCCTCTATCATTGATGGATCTATCCTCTGTGAATTTATCTAGTTCTTTTTTTAACCCTGTTAGGGTACATCTACACAGCAGGGCTAAAGTTGAATTAAGCTACGCAACTTGAGCTACGTCAATTGAGTAGCTTAAGTAGAAATAGCTTAATTCAGCTTTTGGCGCTGTCTACACAGCAGGAAGTCGAAGGAAGAAAACTCTTCCATTGACTTCACTTACTTCTTATAAAATGAGAGTTACAGGAATCAGAGTAAGAAGTCCCCCAGCTCAACATTATTTCAAAATAATGGCTTGCTGTGTTGACGTGCTCTTTGTTGTTTCGGAATGATTAGTCATTCTGAAATAATGCAGCTGTGTAGACCTACCCTTAAAGTCTTGGCTTTCACAGAATCCTCTGGCAATGATTTTCACAGATTGTCTGCATGTTGAAATACTTCCTTTTATTTGTTTTAAACCTGTTGCATATTAATTTAATTTGGTGACCCCTATCTGATGGGGTGAGGTCACAGAATACCCCTTGGGCATGCTTCCTGAGGTGCTGACAAGAGCACTGCCACTCACCTTCCTGCTCTCTGGGGCTTCTTGCTACCCTGTCCTGCTGGGCCAGATCCCTGGTCTCCTCCAGCCAAGGCACAGAGCTGTGGTCACTGCCCCCCTGAGAAGCAGTACAGACACTGAAACTCTTCAGGTCCAAGGAAAATGCAGGTTTGGGCCCAGCATCCTGGGATTCTAGTCTATTAATTCTTTGGGCTCCTAATGGAGCATAGGGCCTCCACAGTCATTCTCCGTCTCTTGTGATCCTTAGCGATAGTCTTGATTTGATCCCATGTTAAGCTAGCTGCTTTTACTTCATCCAGGCAGCTTCATCACCATGTTTGTTTGGGACATCCTCTTTTCCTCTTTCCCTTTGGATTCCATTCTAACGATTGTCTCATGATACATTCCTCACAGTCCTTACGCAGGATGTGGCCTGCCCATCGCCATTTTCTCTTCTTACTCTGGACCTCCATTGGTTTCTGATTTGTTTTGGTTCACAAGGTTTCATTTGGCATTCTATCGTACCACTTTAGCTGGAGAATGTGTCTGAGGCATTTATTGATAACGCGCCACGCCTCCCAGCCATACAGCAGCACTGATTTCACATTGGAAGTGAAAATACGTAGTTTGGTTCTTGTTGAAATGGTTCTTGTACCCCAGATTGGTCATAGTATGGCAAAGGTTTGTTGCGCCTTTTCGTATTCTTGCACTGATGTCCTCTTCAGTTTCTCCATTCTTGCTGATAACACTCCCCAAGTATACAAACTGATCTACCTCTTGCACTGTTTTTCCTTCAATTATAGTTTCACCTTCCTGTCTGTTGTTAATGCATATCAACTTGGTCTTCTCTTGACTAATCTTGAGGCTCACTCGCTCAGCTGTTTCCTGTAGGGAGTCTTCTCTTGCATATGCTCTAATTTGTCTGCAAGCAGGGCTAAGTTGTCTGCAAACTCTAGATCTTCAAATTGCCTAGTTTGAGTCCATTGGAGTCCCCTTCCTGAGTCAGCATATGCTGTTTTTGTGCATCCTGGGATACCACTCCCCAAATGGGATCAGAACCCCAGATGAATTATTTAGATAAGCCCCCTTTAATAATGAAAGGAGGATGTACACACTAATTGCTCCTCCAGGTAACAATTATTAACACTGGGCTTGATAGTAAATAAAAGTGATTTTATTAAGTACAAGCAGTAGGATTTAAGTGGTTATAAGTGAGAGTAGGCAGAGCAAAGTAGATTACAAACTTGAAAACACTTAACTAATTCTAAAACCAAAACCTCAATATAAACTTATTACAAACTCACCCTAAAATTGTACTAATTCCAGCTAAGTCTCCAAACCAGAGAAGACTCCTTTTCTCTGGGGTCTCTGGTTCACTTTCTTGGGTGTGCCAGGCCAGCCAAAAGACAAAGAAATTCTTAGCTCCCTATTGTTTTATTAATTCCTACTTTGGGCGGGAATCCTCTTTCTTCATTTCACCCTTAGATGGGAAATTACCTGGCCAGCCCCTACCAATTAGGGAGGTCCCATGACTTCTTAGGACCAACCACTGCTAAGACTTAAAGGACAAAAGGCTGTTTTACATATGATTGTCCAGACATTGAGGCATCCCAGCATTGCAAACACCCTGGATGGCTTTCCCTTGCACATTTAAAATCATAAAGCATTCCATACTCCCTATGTCTAATTTTACACACAAGAATGATACATACACCAAAATGAGATCTACAGACCCAGTGGATTATGACATGAAGAATGGTAGGTTACGAGGCAATTTTTTCCCAAGCATCTTTGAGTTATGTATATTTGTGTCCATATGTCCATTTCATAAAGCACGGTGGGGGGGCTTCCATCACACCCTAATTCTTGCGTTATGAGGAGTAAGTAGCACTTGCTTGTCTACTTTCTCTATAACCAGTCATGGTTTTATAGATCTCAATCATGTCCCCGCTTAGTCATCTCTTTTCCAATCTTATTCATCTCTCCTCATACTGAAGCGGTTCCAAACTCCTGATCACTTTTTTTGCCCATTTCTGAACTTTTTCCAGTTCAAATATGTCTTTTTTGACATATGGCAACCACAGCTGCATACAGTATTCAAGATGTGGGCGTATCATGGATTTAGTCATAGTTCTACATATAAATCTAATAGATAAATAATTGTGCTTTTGCATTCTAAAATACACAAAAGAGACTGCTATACAAGCTATTTTGCTAGTGCAAAGTACTGGAAGATGTTTATTTTTAAATAACTATTTTTTTTCCCAAAGCAAATTAGTGCTGTTACTAGGGATGTAAAATCCCAGTTAATCAGCTGAACATTAGGTTTCCCTAATATTTAACTGGTTAACTGATTAAGCAGGATCTAGGCTGGGGACTGCTCCAGCCCTAATGGAGCAACCCCTAGCCCACGGGGCTCCAGCCCTGCACTGGGGCTGGCTGCTGGCTCCCAGCCCCACTGTGGAGTTGGGGTTGCTGCTGCCTCCCAGTTCCCAGCCCTGCTGAAGCAGCCCCTGTCTGTGACAGGCCCAGGGTATCCACAGACTCAGGCTTCTCCGGCACTGTGTGGCGCCCGGGCGCTCCCCCCTCCCCCCCGTAAACACTGGTTGCTGGATCGGGGGTGTTCCAGATGAGAGCAGCCTCTTTCTGCAGCGGGAGCAGCCCCTGCCCATGGCAAGCAGAGAGCTGCTCCAGCACCCTCCCCCCATTTACTGTTTAACTGGAACTGGTAAGCATTACTGGTTAACCTTTCACATCCCTAGCTGCTACTGCTTAAGGAACTTTTGTATATTAAGAGTAACTTGTGCATACTTCCACTTGGAGATCAATGTATAAAGTAGTTTCTTTTCTGAATAGGAGACCTGGTTTTGTAATAATTCCTTGACACGAAGAGTCAGGATTCACTGATGTAAATAACGTTGGCTGACAGAAGCTTAGATCTGCACACTCTAAACAACTGCTTTCACACAAAATGATTGACTATAAATTTTTGCCCCTTTGCACTGACATTTGAAATAGAGAATTTTGGAATTGTAATGAAAGGGCAAAGAACTCTGCATTAAATCTGCATTATGAATTTAGTAAGCTCTTTCAGTGGGACTCTTTCTTACGAAGAGTTAGTGTACTGCCTCACTCAGTGTGACTTTGGTATCAGCTGAAGCCTCCCAGATGCTATAACTAAAAATAACTTTGAAAAAGTGTTAGTATGTATATCCTGTGTATTATGCCCATGGAAGCTTCAGGTGAGTTTCATTAAGCTTGAAGGGATGGGTGTTCTTAGGGTGGTAACATATTCATGTACAGGTTGTACCTCCCTTAACTGGGTCTTCCTGGACAACAGACCCAGGTATAGGGAGGTCAGGCCCCGGGGGCAGAGAGGCAGAGGGAGCGCAGAGACGCAGCCAGGATTCAGGGCGTGGAGGGGCAGGCGGCTCAGCAGGGAGTTGTGGCCCCTAAGGCCAGGCGGTAGTGGGGGCCTGGCAGCGGCAGTCGTGGAACTCTGGGCATGGCTGCGGAGCTTGGACGCTGGCTGCAGAGCTCTATCCCCAGCTGCGGAGCTCCGGCCCCAGTGGCAGCCTGGCTATGGAGCTCTGACTCCAGTGGCAGCCATGGCTGGGCAGGCAGCAGTGGTGGGGGCTAGGCTGGAGCCCTAGCCAGAGGCAGTAGAACAGCACAGGCCATGTTGGGAGGGACTTCCCCTGGTCCAGCAAATCCCCTCATTTGGAACTGGTCAGGTCCTGAGGATGCTGGATGAGGGAGGTCCAACCTGTATTTGGAGTCAGGTAGTGTGGATTTTAATCCTGTCTCTGCCACTGACTTGAGTTTAGGAATGTTAGATAGAGGGTAATAGAATAGTCGACTAACCGCATGAATTCTTAGCGGTTAGTTGTCTATTCTATAGTCCCCGGGGGTGGTGCTGGCTGGCAGTGCAATTCCGCCCCACTCCTAGGGAGCCCCTGTATCAGGCAGTAGGGCTGGGTGTCAGGCAGGAGCCAGTCCACGATGAGAGCAAGTTTAAAAACCAGCTGCCATCTTGGACTGACTGCCTGTCACCTTGTACTGAGTCAACTACTACTATGTGGTAAGATAAGATACCTTCTATTTTGAATATTGGGAAAAACTGTTGTAACATAGTTAACGTTTACTATCTTAGTTAGGTTTTTGTTGTGCATTAGTTCCTGGATGACTGGTACTAAACATAAATGATGCTTTTTTGATCCTGCTTTCATTCTTATAAACTCAGATTTCGAAATTTGTTTTGCATCTGACCCCACGCCAAGAACTTTTTTTTACTCTGTTCTGTTGTTTGAATGTCTGTTATAACTAACCCATATTTTGCAAAATCCCAGTGCTTTTGGACATAGCATCAGAATTTTGCCTTTGAAAAAAGGCAGTGATGTTTGGGTTTATCTATTTTTCTTCTTACAGTGTACTAAGGTGGTGGTAGTGTATTCATTTAAATGGTTAACTCATGAGCTTGGGCTTATGGGTTAACCTTCATGGTTACATGCAAGCCCCCCCCCACGTCTGTATCAGAGGCAGCAGGATGGGGAGGGGCAAGCCAGTGTGTGCAGGGAGCTGGCTTGAGACAGCTTCCTGCACGCACCAGTTCCCATCAAACTGCTTCCCCCCCACGTGTAAACGTGTAACTGCTGAAAATTTCAGCAATTACATGTTACCCTCTCCCCCCCACTTTTTAACATCCCTAAAATGTACATGTTAGTGTTATAGGCCTACTCTGTGTGATTCACTTGAATACCAAAATTACTTTGGTGTCATATAAAAAAGAGAATTAAAACTGGAATGAGGAAATTGAGTTTAAAGCTATTATAAAGCACAGGAACATATTCCACCAAAAGGAGGAAAGGAAACGGCAACATTTTAAGTATCTCTTTCACTACTCTACTTCCAAAGGCGAAATGATCAAACACTGAAGAATGTTGATGTATATATTTGGTTTTCTGTGGCTCTCATTATTCAGACTAGAACCACTTCACGTCCTGCAGGCTACATTTTTTGTTAGGTCCCTACTAATAGACAAATTACACAGTGGGGTTCCCTGTCCACTACTTGCTGATAGTTGGGTGTGCTGCTGGAGATAAGTACAGATAGGTGTCAGGGCCAAACTAAGGCAATTGAGGGGGCTCTTGGTGAACTTCAGGCTGTGTGCCCAGGGCCTCCACCCTTATGCAGTGGGCATGCCCTTCTGTGTGGTGACATAAGTTTTAGAGTTACGATGAGTGCGGCAGTTCCCACCTCTTGGAGATATTTTTTTTCAGGTTATGAGCAGACTCTGACAGGGATCGGTTACACTCGTTTCATATTTTCATGTTTGCAAAGTTGTTTTTGCATCCATGAGAGCTGGAAATGTGACGTTTTTAAAATTAATACTGCAATTCTGATCACATTTGTCTCTAGATCTGGATCCCTAGCATGGGCCAATAGTGCCTATGGCCTAATTTGGTTCTGGCTGTTGCTGTTTACTGGGTCTGACATACTGTCATCTTTGTCCTCTTTCCTTCGCTTCCTATGGTTGGTTGTCTTTGCATTGTTTTTCTCAGTTTTCTTATAGCATGAAGAATTGAACAGTGTAAAATATTGTGTTATGTGATAGTGACATGCTCTGTCCACGAACGGCTTGGACCCCCCATGGGCAGGGGCTGCCGCCATGAAGCAGCCTCTGTCTGTAGCAGGCCCAGGCTGATGCAAAGGTAGCAAAGAAAGACAAGGCAGCAAGGAAATAAGGAAGCCCAAGTTGATACAGAGGCAGCAAGGAAATAAGGAAACTCCTGTATAAAAGCTAGCACACTCTTTCATCTTGTAGGATAATTGCTGCTGCCTTAACAATCCTCATAGGAAACTCACTGTTAAATTTTGTATTTTAACAATGGAAAAACAGAAGTAAAGCTTCCAGTTGTAATGACGGGAGTACAGACTTTACCAAAATGAGCACCCAAAATTCATTCACAAAAATACAAGACTAAAGGTTTGATTCAGAAACTCAAATGGGGAGTAATTCTCTTGAAATTACTGGAGATAAACTACTTTCAAACCAGGTTAAGTGAGAGGAGAATCGGTGCCTCCTGAAGACCTTAGAAGTTTATGCATCCATGAACTGATCTTTCCAAATTCAGGTGGCAAAAATTATCTTACAAACACTTCCCTTTTTAGCTGTTTCTTCTGTTTTAAAATACTGTATAATACTCTAGTGAATGATTATCGAGAAAATTGTATAAAGGTAGCTTTGTATACAAAAAGGCTTTCTAGTAGTTTAACTTTTTCACTGTTACTGATGTACTGTCATATTTATGGAAAAAATCTTAATCCCCAGTGATTTACTGTATTTAGTCCGATGACAAGTAACTAGTCAATTTTTAGTAGGGCTTTGCTTTTGCAGATTGGCCTTTCAGTGTCATAAAAACAAGAAACTCTGCTGAGGCTTGTAGTCTGTTGAGCAGCTTCTAATTTCAGCTATATCAATGGAAAATTGGAGTGATTCCAGCTAACTGGAGTTACACAGGTCTGTGACAGAATTTGACTCTCAATAGGTGACATTCCACTTTGTGCCATTTGGATGGGTGAAGTGGAAGCTGAATACATTTACATTTATATAGGTCTTCAGAGATCATAAACCTAGATTCATGAGAACATATTTAAAAATATAGGTTGTGCACATTATTTTTGTATGAAAATAAACTGCTCTTGATATTTGAGTAGCCATAGTTACTTTGCAATGTCCAGATGCACAAGTTTCATATCATCATGCAGACCAAAACAGTTTTTTGGATTAAAAGGAAAGAGTATTTGACTGAAGTAGAAATAATATCAATTACAGTCTTGATCCTGTGTATAGAATAACAGTATGAAGGTTTGCAATGTCAATATGCTAGTGAGATTCAAAGCATGAATAAAGACAGGGAAAAGCCTCGCTTCAATGGATGAAGTGATTAGTTTATAAAAAAAACTACACTACTGTGCGATGTGAAACATAGGGGCATTTATTTGTTGAATAAATTATATTCTGCATAATGATCTTGATACTGATAGAATGTTGGAGAACAGTAAAGGAAAAAACTGAAGGGTTAGTGTTACTGAGTGATATTAATTTTTCTTAATTAATTTCCTCCCCTTGTTGAACCATCATGGCTGTTGCTAAACATTGGTAAGACAAACAGATGTGATCATCTTGTTTTCATAGAATCGTAGAATCATAGGAAGAGACTCTAGGAGGTCATTGAGTCCAACCCCTTGCTAAAAGCAGGACCAATCCCAATGAAATCATCCCAGCCAGGGCTTTGTCAAGATGGGACTTAAAAACCTCTAGGGATGGAGATTCCACTTCTAGGGACCCATTCCAGTGCTTCACCACCCTCCTACTAAAATAGTTTTTTCTAATATCCATCCTTGAGCTCCTGCACTGTAACTTGAGACTATTGCTCCTGATTTTGTCATCTGTCACCACTGAGAACAGCCTCCCCTCTTTGGAACCCCCCCTTGAGATAGTTGAAGGCTGCTATCAAATCCTCCCTCACTCTTCTTTTCTGTAGTCTAAATAAGCCCAAATCCCTCAGCCTCTCCTCAGGTCATGTGCTCTAGCCCTCTAATCACTTCTGTTGTCCTTTGCTGGACTTTCTCCAGTGTGTCCACATCCTTTCTGTAATGGGGGACGCGGCAGAATTAGACGTAGTACTCCAGATTTGGCCTCACCAGTGCCGAATAAAGGGGAATAATCACTTCCCTAGATCTGCTGGCTGTGCTCCTAATGCACCCTAATATGCCATTAGCCTTCTTGGCTACCACGGCACACTGCTGACTCATATCCAACTTCTCATCCACTATTATCCCCAGGTTCTTTTCTGCAGAACCGCTGCTTACCCAGTCGGTCCCCAGCCTGTAACAATGCTTGGGATTCTTCTGTCCCAAATGCAGGACTCTGTACTTGTCCTTGTTGAACCTTCTCAGATTTTTTTGGCCCAATCGTCCAATTTGTGTAAGTCATTCTGTACCCTATCCCTATCCTCCAGCGTATCTACCTCTTCCCCTATCTTAGTGCTACTGGGAACTTGCTGAGGGTGCAATCCATCCCCTCATCTAGGTCATTAATAAAGATATTGAACAAAACTGGCCCCAGAACTGACCCTTGGGGCACTCTGCTTGATACCGACCGCCAGCCAGACATCGAGCTGTTAATTAATACCCATTGAGCCCAATAATCTAGCCAGCTTTCTATCCACTTTCCAGTCCATTTATCCAATCCCTTTAATTTATTGACTATAATATAGTGGGAGACCATATCAAAAGCTTTGCTAAAGTCAAGGTATGTCATGTCCACTGCCTTCCCCGTATCCCCAGAGCCAGTTACCTCATCATAGAAAACAGTTAGGTTGGTCAAGTATGACCTGTCCTTGGTGAATCCATGTTAACTATTCCTGACCACTTTCCTCTCTTCCAAGTGCTTCAGAATAGATTTTACTTCCTCTTCTCTGTTCCTGGTTACTGCTGCTATATCATCTTCACATACTCATCAAAAATAAGTCTGGATCAATAGATTCATTCTGATGTGAATCATACAATCTTATAATGCTGATTTATATTCTAAAGTAGTTGAATGGACCTTAAAGTTTATTTACTTTAAAATCAGTTCTGTGACTATAAACAACAAATGCTCTTTAGAAGCATTTGGATTGCTTTTAACTCTGCTTCTCTTTCTCCTATTGTCCAAATCCTTGCGTCTCTTACAAAGCAAACATTTCATTCTGTATTCACAGTGAATTTACCTGCCGTGGTGTTTTTTGCCATCTATGCCACTTAAACCCTGTATCAGAGCTGTGCAAGAGAAGTCTTGGAAGAAAAGGTCTAAGAGGGTTGCATTTGCTATCTCATATGCATGGAAATGGTCTCAGATTGACATGGAAAGCTGGAGAGGGCCAATAGTTAGAGCATCTCATTCAGTTTCTGGGCATGGGCTCTTACTGCAGTTCCATACTCTGAATTGGATCTAGTAGATTTCATCTTCCAAGCCTCTCCATAGTCCACCCACAGAAAATCCACCTACACTGCAAGTACGTGACTGGAGAATGAGTTCCCTTTGCTTTCTTGTTCTATGGTCTACTCTGCAGTCTTAGAGCAAACAACTGGGAATGCTGTAAATCTGCAAAGTTTTCTGAAACTGTGTGAGGAAAGATGTCAAAGCCTCCATCTTACTTCCTTGAAACGTATCGAATTTCTTCTGTGCTTTCCAGGATTGATAGATATTCTGAGTTGGGATGGAAAACAGAGAAGTAGTTGCACTTTGGAGCAGTTGCTCTCTGTGGATTTCTGAGTGTGAATCTGTAGATTGCAGCATTAACTCTTTTATAAAGTCCCTTTCTGTGGCATCTACTGCACATTTCTTTTTGGTGGAGTGTGTGCTTGCTATGGCTGTGCAATTCCTGCAGGAGCCAGACGAGGAGAAAAAGAAAAGCATTCAGTGCTGAGGCAAACAAGCTAAAAGTTAATTAGATGAATATTAATGTCTGAAGCATCTGTGCGAGTTTCCTTGTGCAGTTACTTATTCGGAGTGAGAAAACTTCTGCAAATAATTGAGGTGTGTGGTGTTTTTTTTTTTTTTTTTAAAAACCAGACACTTGTCTTCAGATAGAATGTGCAATAGGAATTTTGATTTTATGGTTGGCCAGATCAAGCACTGTACCTGGTGCGTACTATCCTATTTTTCACATGCTTGGTAGGCCATTTTAAGATATAGCAGAGGGAGAAAGCTGTATCCAGGCTTAAAATTATCCTATATATACAGTGAGCTTTCCCCTTCTCCCCGGTCATGACTTGGCATTTTAAAATTATTAGTATATGTAAATAGCAACTTCATCATTAGTAACTTCTGTAAAGTTAAAGCCTAAATGCATGTGACCCGCTAGGTGAGTTATGATTTGTTTTAGGATTGAACGTCAGTTTAGAGTTAGAGCCTGTTTTAAGGTGAAATGTTGTTAATAGGTCTGGTTGTTCCCCATTTATAGTGAGGTAGTAATCTAGCCCGCCTCTAGAACCTCAGACCCTATTTGAAACACATATGGAGAATGCATAAACTATGAAGGTGCTTTATTGTTTACTTTATATCCCATTTATAAAAGGATGGTGGCTACACATTTATAAAAGGATGGTGCATCTGGGTACAGATATATACGTATTACTGCTATAGAACTGTTACTAGATGGGAAACCTAAACCAATTAAAAATTCTTTGACAAATGATTGATTGGTAACGGTTGATACAAAATGGGTCATGGTATATGCTTAAAAGATTTAATACACTGCCTGATTAATCCATGTATGGTCAAGAAGCCCGGTTCAACAGTGACACGGCTTTTTACAAATTTTGCAGATCCATGTGTTCAAGACCTCTGATGCGCAGGCCTAGGCAAGAGTGTGGAGGAGTGGAAGCTGCCCTAGATCTCTCATTCCTTCCCCCCTCCCCCCTCCATACCATTGAAATAGTGTCCAAAGGCCAGACTGAGTCCAGACAGTAAGGGTATGTCTACACAGCAAAGTTATTTAGAAATAACAGCCCTTATTTCAAAATAACTTTACTAGTGTCTACACAGCCAAACTGCTATTTTGAAATTAATTTGAAATAGTGGAGTGCTTATTTTGAATTCGGTAGACCTCATTCCATGAGGAATAACGCCAAATTCAAAATAGCTATTTTGAAATAAGTGCTGTGTAGACACTTATATCGAAATAGGGGGCCTCCAGCCTTCCCAGAGTGCCCTGGTGGCCACTCCGGCCTCAACCAAGAACACTCCACTCCCTCCCCCCTCCCCAGAGCCCTTAAAGGGGTTGACTCTGGCCACCGTGCCTGTGCCACCTCCAAGCCTGCCAGCCTAGAGCCAGCAGTCATTGCCCCTGACCCAGTGGCCCCAAAACAAGAGCCAGCAAGCCACTGGCAGCCAGCCCTCCACTGCTCCCCAGGAGCAGTCTGCCAGCTCCCAGGAGCCTGCCAGGGCCCAGAGAAGGCGGGCGCCTTCCTGGTTCAGGGTGGAGATCATGGACCTTATTCAGGTTCGGGGGGGGATGCCCCCGATGTCCATGATCTCCTCACTAGACGGAGGAACGCAGCTGTCTATGGCAGGATAGTTGCCAGCCTGGCCACCAAAGGCCACATGCGAACCCAGGAGCAGGTTTGCATGAAAATCAAGTTGGTCCGGCAAGAACCCCAACCCTGAGCTTCCCCTCCCCCTTCTTCCCTTTGCTTCCCCCTTCCAGCTCCCTCCTCCCAGGTTTCCCCCTCCTCTCTCCCACCCTCTCTTCTCCCCTCTCCCTCCTCCTTTCCCCAGTCTCACCAGAGTTTCATTCCCCTCCTCCCCCCAGTTTTGTTAAATAGAGAGTTTGTGTTCATAAAAATACATGTATTTTATTTGACATCAGGAAGGGGGGTTAGGGAGGGGCAAGTGGAAGGACGTGAGGGAGGAATGAGGCACAAGCCCCAGTGAGACAGACCAGGGAGGCTCTTAGTGCTCCTCAGGGTGGAAGCTCTCCCGCAGGGCCTCCTGGATACTGACAGCCCCCCGATGGACCTCCCAGATGGCAGCCTGCAGCAAGTGCAGCCAGGCTCTCAGCAACGCGTCCATGAGAAGCACCAGAGAGCCCAGGGGCAGCTCTGGCTCCATGTTGCAGAGTCCTGTGGTGTCCTGAGTGAGGGCAACCAGAGCATGCAGAGACAAAATGCTTTGCTGTCCCTCACTGAGGTAAGCAAGCAGGGAAACCTGAGAACTGGCTATCCAGGGAGGTCCCTTTAAGCACAGGCCTCAGAGAGCTTTTTGCTATTTCGAAATAGCACGTCCACATTGAGTGGACGCTGCATCACATTTAAGGCCAGCTGGAACCAGGTCCAGCAGGGCAGCAGGTCAGGAGTTACTTTGTGTGGCTGCTGCCTGAGGCTATTTTGAAATGCATTTTGTGTGTAGACGTGTTATTTCAAAATAAGGTATTTCTAAATAACTATTTCGAAATAAGATAATTCAAAATAATGCTGTAGTGTAGCCATACCCTATGCATGTCAAAAGTTGTAGCTTCTGAGAGCAACAGATTAGCTCTGCTGCTGCCATGCTAGCACCTCAATGAAAGTGCATTTCTGTCAGGGTGATGTCTGTTAGCCTTACTCCAAAGGAATACCCATAAGAGAGTGAGGGCTAGGTTTTTGAGGCACCCTCTATTTTCCTTATTCTGAAGCTTACGACATTGTGGTATTTTATAAGAACTAACCTGCCACAAATAGCCCCTCCACATTGCTACCAGGGCTTCCGGTGGCAATTTATGGTCAGACCCAGGGCCCAGTGACAAATGAACACTTGTTAGTCTATACATAATGCATTGCTTTCATTTAGTTAATAATTGGTCAGCATTTGAATATGTAGAGCACTATATACTATAGATGTAAGAGTTTAACCTGTTAACTGATAAGCTGAGGCTTATTGGTGCCAGTTAACAGTTAAACTCCCGTGGGGGTGGGAGCCTGTGGGGACAGGAATGTTTAACAATGTAATCGATTGAAATGTAATCAGTTACATCGTTGGTATTTTTTAACCGTTTTTATATCCCTTCCATATACGATAAATGTTAAGTACTATTAACATGATGCATTTGTACTTGTAGAGTAAAAGTCAATTCCATGATTTGGGTTAACAACTTAATTTGAGGAAACAAGGGAGTATTTATAACTCATTGGAGTATGGGAAGTAAGGAAGTACCGTACTACTGATTTGTATTCACTCCAGTATTATTTATTGAAGTCTTAGCAATGAACACTCCAAAATCTATTTCATGTGAATAGAAAAGAAGTTATATCACATGGAGAAAAAACAGAAACAAATGTGTTTAATGCTGCAGCTCTACAAAGGATATGCTAAATTAAGCTCAGACATTATGATGGAAGAAAACCAATCAGTTGTTGGGTGTTGCAATACAATAACATCACTTAGAAACCACAGTTGGAATATAAATCAGTAGACCTAAAGTTAAAGTTATAACATGTCCACATGTAGAATAAGATTAATAAAATATGCTTACATAATATATTATTTTATATTAACTATACAGTGCATAGATTTTATGATGGTGGCATTGCATCTGTATCTATACATAAAGAGAAGGCCACATTTTTTCTACTTTGAACATGTGGGACACTAAGAAATATCAGACGTATTTGAAATAGATGTATTTCAAGTTCTTGAACTGATTTTGAGTTGTCTAAGGACCACACTGGGTAGCACAAATGGAAAGCTTTGAAGCATGGTAATTTATAAAACACCTGGTAAAATATTTACATTGAGATTTGAAAATGAAATTAGAAAAGATGCTTGGTAAAATTAAGTTATAACAGACACCAAAATTATAAATAATGCCCTTAAACAAATTAGGAAATGGAACAAAGTTATTGAAGATAAAGTAATGAACAGCTGGATGGATAAAATGGAGTTTAATTATAGCAAATAGTAATCCACATCCACAGGAAAGAAAGGGTAATTCTGATACTCAGGGAATTCATCACAGATAGTAGAAGCATTGTAATACAAAGTGTTTATATTTAGGCGGCAATATAATACCAACAGGAAGTATGGAAGTTAGTTTTGGATCACAATAAGTCAACAAGGAAAACAGTTTTAAAAATAAATGCAAATATCCTCTTAATTTAGGAGACTGGATGACTCAGTAATTAGAGATAGTATACAAAAACTTTCAGCCCAAGGTCGTGTTTTCAAATCTAGCCTTGATTATTATCCTTAGATTGTTCTGTTCTGTCCCAGCCTCCTCTCTTCCTATGTATTTTCATTTTGTCTTAGCCATGCTAGCTTTATGCATGATGTGGGAGGGCAAACTGAAGGCCAGAGTCTCTCCTGGATCTGTGCTGACTTTTAGAGATGTCGAACCAGACAAAAGGGCAAGGAGGGAGGAAAGGTATGGTTGCACAAAGTGAGCATAACCTCACTTTTGCCAGGCTAGGGGAGATAGCAGAAGCCAGAGAAACTCAAAATGGGGTTGACTCTGGGCAGAGCATGGTGAGGGTTCCCTTGAAATGCTGATTAAGGGAGGCATCAATAATATTGCACACACTCAGCTGGGTTGAATTCCTGAGCATTACTTCCCTGTGCTATCAATAGTACTGTGTAGTAAGTTATAGTTCAGATTCACAACTTTACTATTAATAGGCAATGATTATCTGTTAGAAAATGGTTTTTTGTGTGCGATTTTTTTTTTTTTTTTTTTTTTTTTTTTGCGAGTTGAATAGCACTTTACTGGAAATGGATGATTAAGCTGGGAATGCATGAATAACACCTGCATACAGTATATTTTTATAAACAGTTTCCCAGTACTGAATGTAGTTACTTGGAGCTAATGTTAAACTGTCCTGTGTCTTTTCTGTTCATTACTCATTATCTATTTTCATAGTCATCTCACTGGAAGCAGTGCAAGAATATTAAGGTATTTTACACTTTAACTTTTGTTTAAATTTAATAAAATGGGATGTCTACAAATGAATGTTTTCCATTTTGACTGCTATTTTACTTGAATTTGTTTTCACACTTCTTTTATTTTATTCCAGTACATATGCAGTTCATAAACTGCTACTTTATGGTGAAATTAATCTCAAAATGACAAACTGTGGCATGTATTAGATGTCAGAAGAACACTTGTAGGGTTTATTAAAAATCAAATTAACTAGGGATATTTATAGGCCTATAAGAACTGTTAAAGTTTTACTCAAATCAAAACAGGGAAAATCATTCAAAATCAGTTATGGTCAGGGAATTCAATGATTGTAGTTAAATTGGGATATTTATTGTTGCAAGGGTTATCCATTTTGTGAATCTGTTGCTAGGCTCCATTAATTCTTATATTCTTCCAAAGGCACTTAATTATTGGACAGATTCATAACATTTGTAGAAGCGAGTTAGAAATGTGGGGCATCCCCCAACGCTAACGTGTATCTGTAACGCCTACTTTGTAAACATGGGTTGGAGCACAATGTGTGTAGGAATTAAACTTCTAGTGAATTACTTGGAGATTCATTGAGTTCAATTTATTTTAGATCCAAGGGAAACCAGGACACTCCAGGGATACTTAACCTCTTTCTTATTTATTGCAAGCTTTAAGCAGTTAAATCAGTTGTTTAAATTTTACAAGCCTTAAAAGCAATTACTATACAATTTAAATCTTAAATACTATAAATTCTAAAGCAATTAATACAGCACAAAGCAATGCAAAAACAATTAATATAAGATCTACTATAATACAGTAATAAAGCCTAATTAATTTACACTTCACCCGCGTGGCAGGAAGTCGTGGTTCCTTTTCTTCCCACGCAATGGAACGCCATGCACTGGGTCACCAGTGTGAAGGGCCTATTTACTTCTATTTACATCAAGCAGGACCTGTGGGTCAATCCTGCCCATTCCCGCCCATTGATTGTTCTTACTAAGCCCATTTTATAGCAAAGTGAGATTTGGTCGTTCTAATAATATTTACCAATTATGTAGGATATGTAAAATGCCTAATCCCCCTAGTTTAGGGGTGTTGCCTAAACCAGTGTTTCTCAACCTTTTTTTTATAAAGTACCCCTTTAAATATATATATATATATACACACACACCCCCTTTAAAAAAAATAAAATTAGAAGTACCCCTACTACCTACAGTTTTCTGACACACACAATTTTTTTTCTACCATTGCAACACATTTGTTTAAACAACTTAATCGTAGCCAGGCAAGCGATGAAATTTTTGCATATAAAAAGTACAAAAATAATAAAGCACTGTAAAACTTACAACAAAAATTCAGTTTTCTCCAAATTTCAATTATGTTGATGTACCCCCCAGATTACTCTTGAGTGCCGCTAAGGGTACTCGTACCACTGGTTGAGAAACACTGGCATCAACTATATGCGTAGTTGACAGTTTTACGACTGCATCTGTAATTTTTGCTTATCAGAAACAGAAGTACCAGTACAAGGTTGCTTTTTATGTGTTCTTGATGTGGTCTCGTGTACCATGCTTCATCTGCATTGTTGTTCAAAACATTTCTTCCTCTCAGTTTCTCTCTCGACCTTGTGTGCATGGTTATGTGCACCAGGCTTGAGACAGGCCCGGGTTTTGCTTTTTAGAGATCCGCACTTTGGACAAGGCAGACATCACCATTTATTGTCAAGGCAGGGTAGTCCAGGCTCCCCTACAGTCCTACATCTGACATATATATATTAATGTTGGTTACTGTCTCTTTGGAGCTCCCAAGGATGTTATTTTTAAACTGACCAGCAGGCAGAAAAAAAAAAAAGGTAGTGAAAAACCACTTGGCAGATAAGGGAATGATGAATGCTACCCTTCCCTTTTCATCTTTCGTTACCCTCTCACCAGTTTTGTTTGTACCAGGGGATTAAATGATTTGTCTAATTGGCACTGCTGTATTTTGAATTGACATTGGACTGGTAATCAGGAAATCCTGGTGCCTGTTTCAAAGATTAGGTCAGTTAGCTTTCTTGGTTTCAGGTATAAAATGATAGTAATACCTAATAAGTTGTATGACTATCCTGTTTTTCTGTCTTTTAAATTTTTTTTCTTGAAGATAAATGGCATCATTATGCCCTGTGTCGGACTGGGCAGTTTCAGTATGGGGGGGAGGAAGAATAAATTAACTATTTTGTTGCCCATTAGCAGCGTGCAACTAGAAGTGAAAATGTGTGTGCCAGTTTTCCATTAATTTAAAAATAAGAAGTTTAACAAGCTCGTTTGCTATTTTCCACCTTTCTTCCACTCTCCTCCCAAAATGTGGAATCAACCCTAACTATCCTAGGTAAGATCTTAGAATAAGTATACTCATAATAATTAATCACAATACTATCAGGTATGGTAAGGCTCCTGAGTACTACAGTAATGCACGTAATAAATAATAAAAACTAAGTCAAACAATGAAAAACAGAGCATTTTACAAAGAGCACATTAAGAGTCTCACCAATTTTTCAACCCTTTTACACCGTAGCCCCAATCTATCTCAAAAAGGGTTAGAGAAGCTGTTGATCTTTCTATAACACTAGTGAGAATTCCTCTTTTTCACCTCATTTCCTATAATTGCAGTTTTCTATTGGTAAGCATTTGACAAACAAGAAGATATACACTAGTGTTTATGAACTATTTGTTGGACTTGAAAAAAAGAGCTTCACCTGGATCCTATTATTCAAAGCAGCATCAGGGAGAGTGGATTTAACCCTACCCTACAACAACCCAAAACCCATGTGCCCACGAAAGCTCATGATACCATCTGCATGTTTTGTTAGTCTTTAATAGTTAGACTGTTTGTTGTTTTATAAGTTTTTCCTGTTACAGACTAACTCAGCTGCCCCTCTGAAGCTTTCTTTCACCGCAGGCACACTGAGTACCTGGAATGTGCATTCATGTTCCCTTACCAGAAATCTGAATTAACACATGCACTGAAAGATAGTCTGTATTTTCCTTAGCTAGGATTTATTAGTTGTTTCACCTTTTAACAAATACATTTTTTCCTACCCCACTAGAATAAGTTATCACTTATTTTGCCTTTCATTAAGGATTTAATCCTGCACCTCTGAAGTGAATGGGACTTTTGGAACTGAGTTCAGTAGGAGTAGAATCAGACTCTAATTCCTTTCTTTATTGTTAATTTATTTTCACTGTTAACACAGCGACCAAACTTCTCTTACCTTCAAAGGAAATATCCCATTCATAACACTTTCACTTATATCTTGATTAAACATTAATTTGCATGACAGTGTTTATATGTAGTTAAGCAGCTTTGTGAGAACTCCCTTTCAGGAAGGAATTAGTGTGGGCAGCGTGTAAAGCTATGAGAAAGAGAGTGCTTCCCTGCCAATGATCTGAGTTTGGTGCATATGTACAGGAAATAAGTTACTTTATAAATTTTCAGCATTCTGAAGGGGTGGACTGAATGATTTATCATTATATCTAAGGAATCCATTGCAGTTTGTTCTGTAACCACTGCTCTAGGAGTTCATCATCAGATTAATTACTAAATATCTATTTTTAGAGAAAGATAGGGTTACCATATTTGAATTTTCAGAAAAAAGGACACCTGGTTTCTGTAGGTGCTGCTGCGGCAGCGGCTGCTCCACTCACGCAGGAGGCCGGGCTCAGGAGCTGACACACTCGTCCCGTGCATGCCAAGTACGGGGCTCTGGTCACTGCCTTGTTGCTGCCAGTGTTGCTGCTGCCTCCATTGGTTCTCATGGTGCAAGGGGACACCGCATGCCGGGCTCCTACTTCCCCACCCTGAGACGTATGGCAGTGCAGGCTCCAGAGGCGCTGCCAACCAGCTGGCAGCCTGGGCTGCTGCGGGTCCAGGAGGGCAGAGTAGGGGGCCAGTGAGGCTGCTGGCTGGGGCCCATCCTGGGGCATGAAGTTAAAGGAACCAAGGGGAGAAGTGACATGGCTAGAAAAGGAACCCAGGAATCCTGCTTCCCAGAATCCTGCTTTCCGCTGCCTGCCCCACCAAGCACCAGCACCCATCGTCCTCACAGAGCTGAGACTGGAACCCCCAAATCTAACCAACAGACCCTCTGCCCATCTACAGAAAGGAAAGAAGCCAGAATTTCTAACGCCCAGTTCCCTGCTCTAACCCAATGCCCCTGCCCTCCCCCAGAACCAGCCACCCCCCAGCCCTTCTGCTCTGACCCAGTGCATCCACTCCTCCCCCAGAGCCAGGCACCCTCCAGCCCTCCCGTTCCAACCCAATGCCCCTCCCCTCCCCCAGAGCCAGATACCCCCCAGACCTTTCTGCTCTAACCCAATGCACCCACTCCTCCCCCAGTGCTGCGGTCATAAATCTAGCAGAGCAGAGAGTAACGCCCTGGGTCTCACTGGAGCCACCGCTGCAGCTTCACACTTTTACCTCCAGGCACTGGGGCGCGCGTGTGCAGAGTGGCTGTGAATGGTTCGGGCACGCAGCTCCGAATGTTTCATTTGACAGGCACATGCCGCCACCTCCTCCCCGATCGCCTTTGCAGGGCAAAAAATCCCGGACATTTTTTTTCCATTTAAAAAACCCGTCCGGACGGAGATTTAACATATGAAAACGAGGACAAATCTGGGAAAAACCGGACATATGGTAACCTTAAGAAAGAACTTAAAGTTCTTAAAAATAAATGTTCCAAGTGTATTGTTTAAGCTTCCCTGCACAGCTCTGCTAATGTATTTCAGTTCTGACCTGAAACACCTGTGCCATTTGTGACCTGGGTGTCTTGTGAAGGGATACAGCCAATTGTGACAAATTATGTGACTGCTCATGATGTACTCAAATGGAGGGTTGAAGAACATTGTGAAATCTGTGGCCTAAACTGGGATTTTACACTTTCTTTTCTGAAACTGAGCGAGTATGCTAAATTACTGTGCTGCATAGCTCCTTCTCCCTGTGTGGTCTTATAAATTCATGCTGAAATGTATTCATTTGAGTGTTGGTTCAAAAGTCTTTACATAGAATATTTGATGATTGCTGGTATTTAAAAATATCTTGTATATATTTTTATGTTAAATACAAGGACCTAGAATTTAATATAGACATGCAATCCAGTGACTTATAAAGAGTGGTGAGCCTTTATGTTTTTATTTTCTTGTCAAAAGCTACCTTTACGTTTATCTAAAACAATAACAGAATAAAAGTAGAACCATCAGTTGTTTAAAATGTCTAAATTTCTTTTGTTTTTTTTTGTTGCAATTTTAGACCACTTGTTCACTTACCCTTCGTTAATTTTTTGTGGGGAACTGAGTATTGTTTCATACAGAAGTTTCTTAAACAGATAGGGCTCCTAAATCATTTAAGGTAAAACTTTAAAAAACACATAAGTGCATAGTTGGTATTCTAGGAGTAATATGTGTTCTATAATAGTTTGCATCAGATTATAAGCAAGCCATTTGCTTGTAGATCAGTAGTAGAAAATTAAGTTGACAGAATTTTGTTGGTTAATTGAAGTAAAAATGAGGCTAACATGATTTGTAAACAAATAGCGTCACAGGTCATGTAAACAATGTTACAGGTCATGATAATAGGTTATGATTAGGACCCTACTAAATCCACAGTCCATTTTGGTCAATTTCATGGTCATAGTTTTTTAAAAAACAGTCAATTTCATGGCTTCAGCTATTTTACATCTGAAATGTCATGGTGTTACACTCATCGGGGTCCCTTACCAAAAGAAGGTTGTGGGGAAGGGGGTGGCAATAATGCCACCCTTTCTCTTCTGCACTGCTGCTGGTGGGAGGTGCTGCCTTCAGAGCTGGGCAGATGGAGAGCAGTTGGCAGTGAAGACATGAAGGCTATATGGAAATGTTGAGTAGATGTCTTCACTTTTGGGGGACAGAGCTGACTTTATGAGTGGACCCCAGACTGAGGGGGATGCTGTAGTCTATCTCCCCATACCGAGCCAGCTGAAGACCCCTTTAACCCCCGAGTGTTTGGCCCAGAGTCAGGGAGGGGCAGGGCTTGAGGCAAGGGTGCCAGAATCATTGCAGAAGAGTGGAGGGGCACTGGTGCTGGAAGCTGGGGGACTGGAGGCCATTCCCCAACACTTCTTAACATGGGTATAGTTTGGGAGACCAGGGGTGGGGTTACATCCCCCCCCTCCAAAACTGCAAGTTTCGGGTAGGCATGGAGCAGCACCAACAGGGCTGTGCTACATGGCAGGGAAGATAAGGGTGATCAGCTCCCCTGCAGTGAAGCACTGCTCTATATGTGCCCAAGACTTGCAGTTTGAGTGGGGGGGGCAACTGCCACCTTCCCCCCCAAACTGTGCCCGTGTTAAAACATGGGGGGTATGACCCTGCTGCATGCCATGGTTGTGGTGCCCCAGCACTTTGCTCTGGGCTCCAGGCTGGGACAGGACCTGCATCTACTGCAGGGACCACTCTTGGCGTTGGGTCAGAGCCATCTCTGGGAGTGGAGCTGCTCACTGTACAGTGACCCCTCCTCCTGGGGTTGGGGAACAGTGTTGGCAGGAAATGAAGCAGGGGTAAGGCAATTCCTGCAGCCAAGGGAAGTCCCATTCCTCTTTATTCCTGCCAGGAATAGCAGCTGGAGCCTGGCTCTGGCTGGGTTGCCCCAAGTCCTGCCTTTCCCCAGCAGATTTCAAGGGGAAACCAGATTTTTATAGTCTGTGACACATTTTTCACATCTGTGAATTTGGTTGGGGCCTAGTTGTGATATAAGGATAAGTGGAAAAGGATATAGTAGGTCAACCAAACCTACCTTTTGGTGTTGCAGGGTTGTTCTTGCCTGTATAGTTTCCTAGTGCATTGTCTAACCTTTTTACTGAAGACATGTTTAACATATTACAGACAGGGTTTTTTAAAGTTTGTTCTGCACCTCAGTGGAATGTCTTTGTAATGTAGTTGAACCAGCTCTGTTTTCTGCTGTCTTGGTGTTTGTTGAAACTTTGGGCGTGGGTGTATGTGGGAGGAAATTGTGACTGAGACCTTTTCTTAAAGAGATGCTGTATTGTTTGAGGAGCAACAGAAATCTGTATGCTAAAAGTAGAATTTTGTGATCGAAAATTCATTATTGTACTTTTGCATGTGAGAGGCAGAAGCCAAATCAAAAAGAAAATCTGATTTTCTTCTGAAGTATATTTTCCTTCTTTTGATATTGTAATTTTATCTGCATTCTTTGATCACCAAGATAAGCACGTGATATTTCTCCCTCTGATGGACATATATATCCAGACCAAAGTTCCCACCAGCACTACTAAAACGGTTTGTAAAACCATCTGAAATTTAATTAGATTAGATATCACATTGGCTCTCTTTGGCAAAAATGGGTAGTCTGGTTTGAATCTTACTGAAATAGCTGGAAAACTTCTTAAGAGGCACACTCAACTCTGCCTTTTAAGTGGGGACAGCCAAAGACAGGTACTTCTAAGTAAATGTGGATAAAAATAGCTCCAGGAACTTCCAAACCATCAGATTCAGGGCCTTTGCTGGAATGATTCCCACCTACTTCACCTGCTCCTAGACCAGGTTGATAAAACATCATTCAGAAAATGCTTCAAAATACGTATTTCAATGCTAGCTATGTTAGAAATTGTTATCCTTTCTGCCCATGTCTCCCACACTACCTATCAATGAGAATTGGTTGGTAAAACAGGAGAAAGAAAGAATGGTAGTAAGAGTTATAAGTAATTCCCAACTTTTCCTACATCTAATGCAGCCAAGGACATCAATACACCAGTTCACAAACAGTTCCCATGCCAATATCAGAATCTCTTTGCTATTCCGAGTATCCTCTTCTTCATCTTTCCTCTCTCAACTTTTCAACTGATGGTGTTGAAATCTTATAACTGAAGTCTGTATATACTATTGTGACTCCCTGTATCCCATATGAGATCCTGTATCCCATGTTCACCACTTTTATATGGTTAAAATATATTTTGTACAAAGTATGCCTTGTGAGGAGGAGTGGGCATGTTGATTTCTATTGAGAGGATCAGGGTAAGTGTCAGATCACAGACTAAATATGGAGTTAAGGTACATTTGTTCCAGGGATTAAGTTGTATGACATTGTACTGCAGTACTACTTAGTTTTGAGAGAATAATATAATGTGATAATGCAGTAGGTTTGATTTTACTGCGGTGCATTCTGTTTTGTGACCTCTACCTTCTTGTTACCAACTTGGCCAATCTGTGTAGAAAGATTCTTTTGATTATTTTGTGTTGCATCATTGAGTGAATGGGTTTGGAATAAATTACACATTTTATTAATACATAGTGTTCTTAAAAAGCTTATTCCTAAATTATTGTAATCTGTTGCATTGACCAGAGAGTCTATATAAATGCAGGGTGCAAGGAAAGGGTAAGAGGTCAGGATGCTATGGACATCAAGGAGAGGACGGATAGTATGTGTCTCATACTAGCTTGTACAACCATTGTCCTTTTTTTCCCATGCTGTTCTCCCTCACTTCACCTTTACTCCTACTCCTGGACGTTGGTGACTGCTAGCATGGTGGGGGTTATACCTTTATGATTCAGGTAAGTTCAGTTTTGTATTTTTTCAGTTTGAAAGTACTGGTAGTTTGGGCAGAAAGCAGGAGGCAGAAATGACTCATGGGGGGAGGAGGGGATGATTTTTTTTCTACTAATTGGTTTTAGATTTGTGCTTGGGAAAATTCATTGGTCCTGAAACTGAGACAACTGTCAGCCTGACTGACACACTGGAGATTGAAATGGTGACCTCCAGAGGTAAAAGCATGAGTTACTACAGCATGGGCTGAAGATGAAGATGGAAGACTCTCTAGTTCGCACTGAAACATACTCATACCTTATTTGGATTGGTCATAGATGGAGAACTGCAACACACACATTCTCCAGTCGGTTATGAAAACATTTCTACATGATCCACAAAAATGTTTCTCTACTGGTGAGAAAAGAAACATTAGGCCTTAAGACATGGTGTCTCCTAATGTGTTATTTTTTATTATGTTTTATTGGATGTTAAGTATGTAAAACTTAATACTTACAGAAGATATGAAAGTTGGTTGTTTTTTTTTGGTGACTCTCCCTTTTTAAAAAACTGATGTTGACAAGATCATTTATAGTCTACTGAAGATTTAGCCGGCATTGCTTGGGTCCTTAACCCAAATAATTTTAGGTGTTTTTGGAAAATAAAATGAAAATGTACAGGCTTCATTGAAATTCTTGCTTTGAATTGGGGTGGCGTATGCGAGGTTCAGTATGCAGGCTGTCCCAGGAGAGAGGACTACTCTGACCCTCTCTCACAGCAGCCACTTAGGGCCATGGGAGAAGCCCCTTTTTATGACCACTGTAGCTCCAGTGGGCACAGCCAGGAGAGGGATGCATGTTCCCCAGTTGGGGCAGGTTCAGGTTAGTCTGTCTCCTGTGCTCCCCAGCCAGAGTGAGGAGTGCAGCAGCCTGTACTTTCCCCTCACTCCTGACAAGGAATGGCCCGATGGGGGGGGGGGGGAGACTTTAGCCCTTCCCACCCTCACTAAAGGCCCCAAGGGTGTGGGAGGCTCTGGGCTGGGGTAGTCCCAGATGGGGGGAGCACACCCCCAGCCAGCCCCTTTCACTTGCCTGGTCATTCTGTTTCTTTTCTTTATGGTTTCATGAGAAGCAACCCCATTCCAGGCACATCCAATTTTCCTGTCACAACCAAACCCTTACCTTACTTTAAGTTGTGATAAGAGGAAGCCGTATTGGTAGCTCTTACCGTTTAGGAAGAGTTCTTGAACGAACAAACAAACACATGGGCGGATGGACAGACTCTCAAATTTATGGTAGTTTATGGGCCTATATATCTTTCATGAAGCAGGGAGATGATGTGTGTGTGGTATCTCCTCCATCTTTGCTGAGTCTCTTGGTGGTATTTATCTTCCTATTTCCACTGATGAAGGATCTCCCATCATCATCACCCTTTCTAACTGTTGTGGGAAATTCTGTTTTGTCTAATGACAAATGTCACTTTCTGTCTCTCTCCAGCTGTTGGAGGGTTTCTCTTTTCAGTAGCTTGACTGCTTGATGGCACCTCCCAGATGCTGCTGTCATGAGGGATCCCTCGGTTAAGGGTTAGTGAGTGGGTGGAACTTATGGGAAGAAAGGCTCCCAGTTCACCCCAATGTTAACAAAACATCCCATCAGTGCTGAGCTGTAGAACTTTGTCCTTTCTTTTGAGTCCTTCCAACTCTCTCTCTATTTTTTTTACAAAGAAAAGTTCATGTTTGACCTTCAGCTGTGGAACTCTCTCCTTGGAAAGCCTGAGGAGCTCTTTGTGTGCCATGCTGCTATAGCTGACTTCATAAACTTTTCCAGTATCCAAATTTCAGAGGATGTACAAGAGTCTGATAAAGAATCTTGCTAATAATAACAATTTTTATCAATATCCACTATTATTATATCCACTTAACTTCACTAGCATTTCTTGAACATGAAACTGGGGCCAGATCTGAGTCAGAAGCTGTTTATACTCAAACCCAATAATTTGGGTGTGACACGCATAATTAAAATCGGGTCATCCTGAATACTGCTTTGTTTTATTTCCCTCACTTCAACTCCCCAGCCTATTTTCAATTTCATATATTCTCATCAAGTCCAAGAGCCAGTGGTATCACATAATTTTACAAGGTACAGTATATAGCCTTATTTTTAACTCTAACATTTCTTGAGATAATGGACACTACATAGTGTAACTTGTGGTTAGAGGCGTTGTAGAGGCAAAATGAAAATTGCTAGCTCGGTCTGAAACCACACAAAATTTAATGAATGACACTTAAAATTAGTTTAAGGTCTGAAATCTTGTAACCCTTTAGAGCTAGAAAAAGATTCTACATAGCATTACAAAAATTTGTGGATGCAGCTGATACACCAAGCTTTAGTTTAATCACTCGGCTTGAATGTTTGCATCACTTCCTCTTCCTGTTTCTCATCTAGTTATTATCCACTTTCTAATGATCCTGCAAGTGCCTCAATCTGCCCTTATGCTGTCAGTTACAATGTTGGGGTCTTAGGCCATGTCTACGATACGAGATGTGGTCAAATCTATTATGGTCAATTTCTCGTCACCCTATTTTGCAGTCGAAGGTCCATGTTGCCACTGCAAGGAAGAATTGAATGTAGTTCAAAATAGCACGTCCCCTTTTAAGGAGTCTGCCATCAACTTTGAGAATGATTCATCATGGGTAGGTATTCCACAGTGCCCACGCTGCTTTGCATTCTGTGTTATGCTCCTGGTGTATGCTGCCAGGAACTCCATCACTGCCCTCAGGGAGCCAAAGATTTTTTCTGGTTGCCTTACTTGCAGTTCCCTGCAAACTTTCGTTTCCTGTCTCTTCGCCACCCTCTACTCCCTCTCCACCAGGAAAGTATTTCTACACTTCATTTGCTCCTTCAACATATCTTCCCATGTCCGTTTTCACTTGCGGAGCTGTGTGTGACAGACAGCTGCTGGAGCTGGGGGAGTATGCAGTGAGCTGGCTGCTGTTCTCGTTGTAATGAAAAGTTACAAGGGCACATGTTACAAGAGATACATTGTGATAAAACCCAACTCTAGTCTCTGTAAAGAATATGGAGATGTGTTCTCTGCAAGGTCAAAGATCTTCTTTAAAGTGGCCACGGTACAGTAGGTACACAACAGAGTTCTCAAGGGAACCTCTGGACTTGTGACGAGGCAGGCATGGTCAAGGGGCCTGGCAGGGCACAATTCTGAGACCAGGTGCAGGGTGGTTTCCATCTGTGTCTGGTATACGTGGCTTTCCAGGGCAGTGCTACTTTCCCATCCCACAGGAGCCTGCAGACTGGAGTGGGGGGACAGGTTCCGGAGTAAGGATGTTAAAATTAAGTTATTTTAGTAATCGAGTAGTCAATTGAATTTTTATTGATTACTCGATAGGGGAAGGCAGCCTGGCTCAGTCCTGGCTCGTGTTGGGACCAAACCCTGCTGCAGCTCTGCAATTTAAAAGGCAGTAGGAGCTGGGCAGCCTATCTCTCGGCTCCTACTGAGTCTTAAATTACAGTCGCAGTGGAATTTGGTCCCTGACCCAGCGCGACAGACTGAGTCAGGCTGCCTAAATGTAGTAGGAGTTGGGTGGACAGGCAGCCCGGCTCAGTCTCTGCTTGTGCTGGGTGGGCTACCCAGCTCCTACTGCCTTTTAAATTGCAGAGCTGCAGCGGGGTTTGCTCCCGGCGCTAGCTGGGACTGAGGTAGGCTGCCTGTCCAGCTGGCAGCAGCTCTGGTCCACAGGGGGCCCAACTCCCTGCTGGGACCTGCCACGGACAGGGGCCGCTGCTGGAGAAGCCTTCCCTGCCCCTCCCCCCCCCCCACTGCTGCCTCTGATAGAGGCAGCAACGGAGGGAGTGGAGATGGTGCTGCATGGGGAACTAGCTTTTAAGCCCAGCACTGGCTCCTGCTTTCCCTCCCACCCTTGCTGCCTCCAATATAGAGGCAGCAGTGGAGGGAATGTGAGTAGTTGACTCAACTAATTGGCTACTCTCTTGTATCCCTAGTCCATTCATGCCAGCAGGGCTGGGTGGCTTCCCCTCTATGTCCAGCACAGACGGATTCCCAGGAGAGTGCTACTTTTCCCTCCTGCAGGAGCCTGCGAACAGGAGGAGGGGTGCAGGGTCTAGTCATGCTGGTGGGGCAGGGTGGCTTCCCTCTATGTCTGGCACATGCAGCTTCCCAGGAGAGTGCTACTTTGCCATCCCACAGAGTTTGGTCATGCTCGTGGGGTAGCCTGCGGCCAGAAGGGCAGGAGGCAGCAGCCAATAGCTTCTGCTCCTCCTTCATCCAGTTTGCCATGCAAGATATCAGTCTTCTCCATATCACACAGAGTGATAGGGAGTGGATGCTGACTGCATGTGGCCAGAAACTTGGGCCTTATGCTGCAATGCTTTGTGGTTCAGTGATGTCAGACCACTTACTGCTGGCTTGGCATGGAAAGGTGTCCTACCATGGAAGACAGAATAAGGCAGTCCTCCTCCAAGACCTTATGAGAAGGATAAGAAAGTTCATATGGGAGAGCTTCATGGAGATATGCAGCTTCATGGAGATCTCCAGACACGTTAATAAGCCGTTGCAGGTCCCCCCCCCAGAGCCCATTGCACATTGCAGCCAATTGCTTTAACCTGCTTGTAGTAAGAAAAACATTGTAAACTCACCAGAAGTGTCCTCCCCAGGGATCAGTGCTCGACTGGGAAACATCCTGGGAGGAGGGGACTGGCTTCAACATTATAAAAAATTCCTGGCTCTTGCCAATCCCTGGCTGGCCAGTCTCCTTTTCCTCCATCTCCTCCTCCTCTGTCACCACCCTGTCCTCCACGCGGCTGCTAGGAGTGTCTGGCTCGACTCCATTATCTGGCTTGGGAAGTTGGTTGGGTGTCCCTCGTCCCCCAGGATTGCATGTAGCTGCTCGTAGAAATGGCATGTTTGCAGTGATGCACCAGACTGTTCATGTCCCTCCTTTGTTTTGTGGTAGGACTGCCTCAGCTCCTTTAATTTAACTCTGCACTGTTGGACGTCCCTCGAGTACCCTTTGTCCTCCATTGCCTTTGCAATGTTCATATAGACATTCATGTTTCTTTTGCTGGTTCGGAGCTCGGAGGGTGGATTCCTCCTCCCCACTTGATGAGGTCCAGGATCTCCTGCACGCTCCATGCTGGTGATCATTTGTGCCTCTGGGAATCAGAGCTCATGGGACTTGAAGTCATGCAAGTCATGGCCACGTATACTGCTCATGTGTGCTGCCTGCTCTGAGCTGTGCTTTCAACACTCGCCACACAGGAAATTAAATTCAAACTTTCCTGAGGCTGTTCCTGTTGACCTGGAGAACAGCAGAGATGCAAGTTCTGGCCAGATTGGTCAGAGTGGAGCACTTGTGGGATACCTCCCAGAGGCCAAGCACCTCAACTTTTGCCAATGCTGCATCTACACTACCATAAATTTGACCAGGCGAGGTCGGGAATTGCGTTACTCCTCGTAAAAGCAGGAACACCTGAAATTGAGTTCAGCGGCTATTCAGGTCGACAGAACAGGCGTGGTAGTGTGAGTGCATTGACCTTATGTGACTAAATTCGGTCTAATCTCCTAGTGTAGACCAGGCCTCAAATCGTAATCACCTCAGGACAAGGAACTGTCATCTTACATGTTTGTAAAGTACTAAGAACATCATAGGCTTGATTAAATAGTAATAGTAGTAATAAGAATAATGCTGAATGGCAATCACGAAATACATTTTTAATTTATTAAGTTTGTTCAGTTTAGAGTTTTCATTTATTATGAAAAAGGTGGGTTCAAGCCCATTGAAACTGACACACTCCCACTGTGTTAAATGGACTTTGAATCAGAATCCATGTCAATAAATAAAAAGAATAGTGTTGTGTTTTTTTGGTAGTTCACATGGAAAGGGTTACTGATCCCTCAGACCTTGTTTGTCAGGCCAGGAAGCTGTTAATGTCCCAAGTCCCTGGGCCAGTCTGTCTATGATATATGTATATATTTATGCAGTGTGAATAGTGTTCTTTTTTTTTTTTTTTTAGTTTATTCATACTTTCAAAAGCATTCTGGATCCGATGTTTTTTTCTGGCCTGCTTTAAGTATTTCAATAAGGAAGACTACATTAGTATTAAAAGTAATCCAATTAAATAATATTCTGTCTTCTGGGCATGATTTATACTGTAGAAAATACACTGGTTTTCAATAAAACAAAATTAAATGACCACAGTATTTTTTAAAAATTCCAGTATTTATTTGTAGCTCAGGTTTAGAAGTGTCCTCCCGCACATATATCTCTTTAGATGCGGGTTAGTGTTGAACAGATGTCACTTGTATAGAGCAAGAGATACATAGAAGAAAACTTTAAAATCATCGGCTGCCATATTTCTACTCTTTGTACAAACTGTGCAAATTGTTAAAAGTAAATTTATGGCAGTTGCCATAAATATCCCAAGTTTATACTGAGGCATTGTGATTTGCCTTAATCTGCCCTTGGATTATATAAAAATTGAGGCTGCCTGCGAATAAATTTCACAAATCCCAAATAGTAGGGGTTTGATTGTCATTTAATAATGACATAGTGTATTGTTTTATAGGCTCTTTTAGGGCAGTAGCTGCCTGCGAATAAATTTACTGACCCATGATTGAATTAGTGCCAATGATTGTTTAAAGCTTTGGGCTCTAAAAGTTTTTCTCTTATCTTTATGTTAAACAATGGAAAGTTTTACCGTATGTTCAAATAACATCTTCATCAGGTTCACAACAGGGTACCTTAGTTAATTTTCAGTTGAGTGCTTGACAGGATTTTCTCTTTGCTCATTGGTTGGGTGAACGTCTAGACATTGAGAGGCTAGGCTTTAGTGAGGCCTCACAATATAGTTATTGTGAATGTTAAGTAGGAGCAGCTTCCTCTGATGTACAGACTCCATGCTCAAACCAGCAGTACAAAGACACAGCTTTTGTTCCAGAGGAGAGGGGCTAATCCAAATGCTGCACACTGTGAAAAACCTTTTATAGAAGAGGGAAAACTTGCCTGGAAGGTGAGAGGTCAGCAGTTTAACCTCTGACCATAAAAGAAGACCAGTGAAAAATAAGATGAACAAGGGGGAAAATACTCTTAAGCTTTGTTTATAAAAAATGGGTCAAGAGATGACTGTCAGGAATGGTTACATAGGTTCTGATAGAACATGTGTATCCCCTGGCTTATTTTCTTGGTTGGATATTAGTGCTTAATTTGAAACTTGCATAGATCCCTTTTCTCAGACACTGGTAAACAAACAGCAAGGCAAAATAGAAATCTCATCTTCTGCCTCCTTTTTTAAGTCTTACATGTAAATTTTTCCTAAGATCTGACATTTCTGATCTTGCTTTTTTTTTATAGATAAACCAGTCTCAGAAGGGTAGCCATGTTAGTCTGTACCTTTAAAAACAAGTAGTCCTGTGGCACGTTAGAGACTAACAAAAAACATATATCAGAGGGGTAGCCGTGTTAGTCTGAATCTGCAAAAGCGACCAGGAGTCCTGTGGCACCTTATAGACTAATAGATTTATTGGCACATAAGCTTTCGTGCATGCATCTGACGAAGTGGGTCTTTGCCCACGAAAGCTTATGCGCCAATAAATCTGTTAGTCTATAAGGTGCCACAGGACTCCTCGTCTCTTTAAAAAAAAAAAAAAATACAGTATCATGACCTTTCGTGGGCAAAACCAGTCAATCTTTCTTCCCAGTTCCCTTAACTGTTTTTCTCTCCTCAGTTGTGTTCTTCTGTAGGAAATCTCATTCGTGCTGAGGGTGGCAAAGAAATAGAGCAGTATGCATCTCATGTGTATGTTATAACCTCCTCACTCTTGTTCAGCAGGCAGTGAAAATGGGTCTCTTAAGTTAATGACATAGGTCTTTGGGTAGTCATTGTTATTGTATAACGCCAGAGGAGAGCTGTTCTAAATCTTAGTGCATAGGTAATATGGAGATTTTTCCCTCTGATCTTGTTTTGGCATTATCAGCACTGGAAATTTAGTTACAATCCAATTAGAAATGATGTAAATTGTTAGTTAACAGCTGAGCCTTCTATACTCTCAGATCCACCAGTCTTACTAATTGATTACCATCCTTCTCTTCAGTCACTCAGCAGATAGTAATTAATATACTTTGGTGCCTTTTGAGGTCTCTGCGTGGAACACTAGTATACTGAATGCTTCGCTACAGTAAATTCACAACAGTGACACTTTTCTTTAGCATGGAAAAGTGGAAAAAAAGAAGAAATAAAAGCTTTGCTAATGTGCCAGTGAAAGTTATAGATGACTCCTAAACCTTGCAGACCTTTTTGTATTGAGTAACCGCCCCCTTCCCACTTTTAGTGAAGAAATCAAAGGTAAGGCTCATTATCCACCATTATGTTTTAAAGTGTGTCCAGAATGAACAGAACTTATTTGCTTATGATCATGATAAATTAGCTGTCTCATCATTACAGCTGTAGGAGAATTGGTCAGTAAGTACCATCCCTCTTCACTCAACCATCCTCATGCCTTCTTCGTTTTCCTTGGTACACTTTTATTTTGGCTGTGGATGAGTGCGGGAGTGGTAGACTCTTGATTTTAGTTTATGTTCAGACTCAGTACAATCCCAGATTTCTGCTTCCTATCTCTCTTACCAAAACTTAATGCTTTTGGCCCCCTCAATTTGATATGGTTACTTCTTCTCTTCAGTTACAGTTAGAGGTACCTTTCTCTCTACTTGTAACTTAGTTGTCTGGAATTTTCTTAGTTGAAGGAGAAGTTCCTTTATTATCTTTAGTTTCATAGTTCTTTAAGAACCCCTTCAAAATTACTTGTATCAAAATGTGGTACCACTGTGAACAGCTTGTCATAAACACGAGTCTGCCAATTGAGTCTGTTAAATGAAAGATTCAGGAATCTATTCCTTGATTCAACAAGCATGGACAGTCTGTTCTTCAGTTACATATTTCATTTCTTCCTGTTTGCAATCCGTGTACCACATGTAACTTTAGCCAAATCCTTTTCAACTGGAGCAAACTGCTAAAAATGAAATGTTTTTTATGGAGGGCTGTTCAAAGATGGACATGTTTGTTGCCTTCTGCATTTTTATCTCCATTGAAATGTCTGTACTAGGAATTTTCTAGAAAAAAAGTTGGTGAGGATCATGAAAGAATGCTTTATGTGGTCATTATCTTAGGTGGACATTTCCAAATATAGTGTATGTAGCCTGGACATTTTTGGAAAAACATGCCTTAAAATGAAAAGAATACATTTTTTTCACTACTGCTGAGGATTTAATAGAAGAGCACCAGAAGGAAAATCTGTGATTACTCAGAAACTTTAAAAAAAGTACTACTAATACAATAATCATGAAGTTAAACAATTGAATTATATTTGGCAAAAGGGAATCAGACATACCTTGGATGATTTGTCCTTTTAAAAAAATTGTATTCACTTACAATTAAGTTTTGTGGTTAGTGTATGTTGGTAATGTTCTGCTGTATTTGGATAATAAATTAAGCAACATGGCATTGAAACAAGTCAGATGCTCCTTCATTTGACAATGTATGGTATATCATTCATTCATATGACTAGTACTTCATTCACATCTGCGACTGCATTTCTTAACAATAAAAGCTAACTGGTATAAAGACACAGAGATTAAAACTCTTGCTGAAAATATGTTTGTTCCCTGTGTTTGATACACCAGTCTGGGAGGGGATCATCTAGAGTTAATGCTTAGTATTTTTTCCAGTTAGAGGAGATTTTTCACCCATGTAGAAAATTACCAGCTATAATACATCCCTAGGTTCCACATGGTCATGACTGTAAAGCAGAAGCCACCAAAAGTCTTATTTTCTGCTCATAGCTCCTCTGACTGAAAAAGAAATTAGCAATTCATCAACTGAGTTAGTAGATAACAGCACATGCTTAGATAAAAAATTATCACTGTATACATAATTTTAAAATATAAATAACAAAATGGAATATTTTACTTCCTTTTGTTCATTACCTGGTAGCACAGTGGTTCTCAGACTGTGATCTATGGTATATTGCTGGTCTAAATAGATTTCCTAGTCTTCAAAGAATGATTTGTAAACCTGCCAAAGTCATCTTTTAGCCATCACAATGCTGTGACCAGCTAAAATTAATAAACAAATGCATATGTACATATGCCATTTTGTACCCTGAACTGCTGTTTTATATTTTCCTTTGTTGGGAAATTCAGTCATAATGATCTTATTTACTGACAGCATTAAATTGGAGGGGTAGCAAAAATACAGGAGGACAGATGACTTGATGAGATTAGAGTGGTGAGGGCTGCAAGCCGTCCAGGTACATGTAAAAGAAGAACGTCAAGGGAAAAGAAATCAACAGTGTAAATACAAAGAGAGTGCCATAACAAGACAGCTGGCCTGTTGCTTAATCTTTACATGCAGCCGTTGAATATAGATAAATTCTGGTATCAGCATTGGAAAAGGCAGTAGTCTAGGAAGACCTCTGTTTTGAAAAACATACAGACAATATGGTTATATGTAATACAACAGGAAAAGTTAGTTCCTATTGTGTTCTATATATTGATGGGGTAGCTTATGCAAAATTGTATATAGTCTGAATCTTTTAAGGCAGATGTATTTGCAAGGTAACGTTCTCACATGAGATATAACCTTCAATTTTACATTTTTTTCACAAATCTTATTTAATTGCTGGTAAACATTTCTTGAAAATAATAATTACTCCAAAATTATTTTCCTACTGTTCTGTGAATTTAGAAATCTGGTACATGAATGTGAACATACAGTTACTCATGATCTAATGATCTCTATTTTATCCATTGGAGTCATTTCAAAATGCAATATTAGAAGCTTGATCTTTGTTTAGTTACCATTGTACTATGGTGATAATCACCATAGTAAAACCTTAAGTGGAGAGAGATCATGTAGCATGCTTTTATTTAATTGGCTTCTCCTGAGACACAGGTCTTTTATGTTTTTGGACTGCCTGTTTCAATGCAAGCGCATTAGTGTGGTAATGTGGAGGTTAACTAAGCTCCTCCTAATGGTGCATTAAGAAAATGCTCAATTCATAAAAGATATGTACATTTCTAAACTCACATTAGCATTGGAAATGTGAGGACAAATGTATCATTTTGAGCTTAGCATAAACTTCATTTTAATGATGGTTAACTATATTCTCCATTCAAATAGGTTTTCCAGTAGAACTACAAATGGAGCATGTATGTATATTTTAGAGGGGGACAGACGGTGTTGAGGCAAATACCTTCTTCAGTTAAAGAATATGCTACATATTCAACTGCAAACTGATGCCCAATACCTTGTGTCAGATCCTGTCTATAAAAGTAGTAAATGAAGAAGAGAATTTTTTTAACAATATATGACAATATGCAATTATGTATCTTACATATAACAATATATGAGATGCACAGTCTTTACAGAATACATTGTAGCTTTGATGCAGCACAGTTATTAAATTTTCATACCAATTAAGGTAAATTGGAGTGATACTTCCACCCAGCCTTTTTTTGCTATTCTGAAAATTCAGTATTTTAATTTTTACTAAGAGAGAAAAATAAACTTTATTTTATTGCTGAAGGACCCTTTTGTGTAAGTACATACTTTCAGTGCATTTTTGTAGATGCATTTCCTATTTATTATATATAGTTTGGAGCTGCATGAGGTGGCATGTAGATGTACTTCCTCAACAAGAGCTTCAGTAAGAAATTATGACTTAGAATATCATAGTTCCATTCCTGCTTCCCTCCTCCTTCAGAGAGAAATAACAATTGATGCCCCCTCTCACCACTCTTAGGAACACAGCTATGTTCTCATTGCTTAGGGTCCTCCCCTCCCCCCTTCTCCTCCGGTGCTTTCATGTCACATCCCACTAGTTTCTTGTGCACTGCTTCCACACTATATCTGGGGGACCAAGATTTGGCTAAGTTTGGAGGGCTGCACAAAATAAGTCTTACTCCCCGGTGCTACACAGTGTGAAGGTTCAAAGCCTTGAGAGGATTAATCCTCATTCTTCTTAGCTGTGTTTTTGAGGCAGCAGACAAAATATTCTTTTACACATATTCTGTCATTACTTTTGTACATTGTTGAACCTCTCTAATCTAGCACTTTCTAGTCTGGCAACATCCGTGGTCCAGCATGATTTTAGTTAACCAGCTATCCACTTCTCATGGCTTTGGCCAACTTTCCTGCGGTCCCATAAAGTTTGGTTACAGCCACCAGTCCTGGTTCCCAGTGTTCTGTGCTTTTATTTAGCACTAATTTACCCCCACATGTCTTCTAAGAGCCCAGTAAGCTGTGGAAATGTTGGGAAGGTTGCTAGACAATAGTGAACTCCCATGGCCTGGCAAATGCTCTGGTATGGCACTTCTCAGGTTCAGAGGGTGCCAGACTAGAGAGCTTCAGCCTGTACAATTAAATATTTTGATGACTTAACATTAAATGAGAATAAGAACACTGTTAAGTATATTTGTTTTTGTTGTGTGCGTACCGTCATTATTTTCCCAGCAGACAGTAAAGGAATGGCATTCACCCCCCTCCTTCCCCCGCCACGCGTACCGGCACCTGTTTTCCTGGCGCCGCTTGTCTCCTGACGGAAGCCTCCTCTGGACAAGAGGCTTTTTTTCCCGGCTCCCAGTGTGGCGTTTTGGCTCTTAAAGGGGCCTTTTTCTTTTCTTTTCTTTTTTTTTTTGCTCAATAAGTTTGAGCCTGGAGTACCTTTATTTCTTACAAAAAAAGCACTGATTATTTTTGTTGCCTTTTTATAGTACATCATTAAGTACTTCTTTTTTTAAACTTACTAGCAGATGTACCCGGCATTGCTTGGGTCTTGAACTGAATTAATTTTGTTTTTGAAAAATAAATGAAACACATACATGCTTTATTTCAGTGATTGTATTTTTTGAAAATGAAGGCTGAAGTGAGAGTTTGACGGTGAGGAGAAGCAGGGAGTGGGTGGCTTAAGGCAGAGGATTGGGAGGTGTGGGTGGGCTCAGGCAGGGGATGAGGGACTCAGGGCAGGAGGAGGGAGGTGAGGGCTCTAGGCAGAGGGAGAGAGTGCAGAAGTCAAGGCACATGAGAGGTGCAGGACTCAGGGCAGGGGCCTCAAAACACGAGACTGGGAGGTGGGAGGGGCACTAATCTGGGCTGCGTGTGGTGGCAGGGATGGCATTGCTCTGGTTGTGTATCCCCCAAGGGGGCCGGGGAAGTACTTCCCTGTCAGCGGGCTTCCCCAGTTCCTCCCCTGCAGCCTGTAGATTGTCTGGGAGGGGACGGCCCCTCTTCTAGTGGCACCCCTCCCCCCTGTGGCCTGCAGGCTGTGTGGGGGGGCGGGGGCGGGGCAGGCTCTGGAGGTTGCCACTTCCTCCAGTGGTCCCCCTGTGGCCTGCAGGCTATCTAGATGGGGCAAGGTTCTGGGGGCTGTCCCTGGCCTCTGTTGGCCTCCCTGCAGGCTGTCAGGGTGGGGGACACCAGGCTCTGGGAGTTGCCATCCCCTACAGTGGCCATCTGCAGGTTGCTTGGGGGAGACCAGCTCCAGGGTCTGTCCCCCCTCCAGTACTCTCCCATCCAGTAGCCAGCAGACTATCATGGGGGGCCAGGCTCTGGTGGGCTGCCCCCCTCCAGCTGTTCCCCCTCCCTCCCATGGCCTGTTGATTCTCTGGGCAGCCCCCCCTCCAGCTGCCCTCCTCCATTGCCCCCTCCCATGGACTGCAGCCTCTCCATGAGGAGGTAGGCTCCCAGTTTGTTGCACAGGAGCTACGTATCTGGTCTGGTGGCAGGCAAGATGGCAGAGCCCCAGCCCTGCTGGCTGCTCTGTTGATGCTGCAGCTGCCCCCAGTGGCCACTCTCAGTGTTGTGCCCATCCCTTTTGCATTCCTCCTCTCTGCCCCCCCTCCATGTTATGGAAAACAGTCCCATTTCCTGCACTTCCTATTTTCCAGGCACAACCAAACCCTGACCTTGGTTTAAGTTAGGGTAAGAGGAAGCTGCCTATGAAATTTGGTGGTCCTAGCTCTTAAATTTTAGGAGGAGTTCTTGAACAAATGGACTTACAGACAGACTCTCTGTCTCGTGCTCTCTCTATCTCTGTCTGTCTGTCTGTCTCTCTCTCTCTCTCCATAATTATACATCGAAGTTGTCTGTTTTTTTTGGGGGGGAGACTACTATCTGAGGAAGATTCTATTTCGTAAATATAAAAATGCTTTTTTCATTAGTCCATTAAAATAATTGTCTTTAACATTTAACATTGGATCTAATTATTTTAAAAATAACAACTGTCCCGCATCTGTAGTTCTCATAACACTTTATAAAGCACAAGTATCTTGTGCTCATTTTACAGATGTGGAAATTGAGGTTCAGATAGATAAAGTGTCTTACCCAAGGCTCCCCTGCAGGTTACTGGTAGAACTGAACCATGCCATCTCCCTGGACAGACTGTGTTCAACAGTTCTATCTGTTACAGATCAGAGAGGAGAAAATGCATATGACTATGGACCAACTATGGCCTCAGACCATGTAAAAAATGGAAAGTAAATATTTGGCACTTTTTCTTTTTCTTTTCTCTTCTATTCTAACTTGTGGCCATTCCTTCCTGGTCTCTCTCTTGCTGTGTGGCTCCATAGGAATTTGAACATGATACCAGTTAGAAGGGGGAAATGTGAGAGTAAGGCTACTCTCGGCAATTTGCTCTCTATTTTCTAGTAGGAATACACTGCTGACGTAAGCAGTACCAGTTTGCACAATGTAGTTGTTCCCCACCATGGAAGTATTAATTGTGTGGTCTAAAACAGGTGAGTCCCTGTCATGTAGCCACCAAACTGGTAATAAAGAGCCCAGAACATCATCTGTAACAACAGGCAGCCTATGCAGGTTTCCTGAGGGATCCACAGAATGGGTGTGCTGATTCCATGTTAATACTTGGACTCCATATGATGCGAAGGCTATGGTCCGTGCCTTTTTCTGTGCTGTTCCTAATCTTCCTCTCCTTAGAATACCATGTCACATCTGTGCAGTCACTGTCTTGGGACATTTTGTGGAGATGTTCCCTCCTATATATTTTTTTCTGATGAAGGGCATGACTTGATCTTTTTTGTGAGTAATTTTGTCTTTTTAAATCCGCAGATGGAACAATTCAAGAATACTATAAATGGTGGATGATCTGACTAGCTAGAGTGGGCAAATAGTCTCTTATTTATTCTAGTGGCAATGTTCAGCATAGATACTAATTTAAATGTTTTCCCATGTAGAGTACGTGTGTGAGATGCTGAGTAGTAAGAAAGTAATACTTCATGATGTAGTGAGAATCTCAGCTGATTAAAAGGTTTATTAGTTGTTGGAGTAATGCTGATCTTTCTATAAACAACCTATTAACTGTTCTTTCTTGTTTTGTTCTTATCAAAACTTTAAGTGTTGACTTTTAAAGATTGGTACGTGAAGAACGTCAAAACATTCATTTTTAGCTGCATGCTGCCTGTCACAGATGAATCAAGGCTGAATGTATGTGGTGTAGCATTTTAAATTTTTGTTGTTGTTGATTCTTGCTCACATGGAGAGCCCTTGGGACAGATGGCCCCTCACTGTTGATGGTTTGATTACAGTGATCACCCACAGCTTTAGAGGAGTGCGAAGAAAAGAAATTGCTTTCTTTGTCAAGGTGTTTTCAATTCAATTCTCACCCATTAGCCCTGTTTGGTTAAGTTTTGAATTACTCCATCAGGTGACTGATGAGTTCATTCCCCCGCCCCCCCCCGCCCTCCCATGTTATTAAAATAGATTTGGTACGCAATGGAAAGAAAAAGCAAAAGTAGATTTATTCTGATTGATTTGTACAGCACCCTTCATCTGTGTAGTGTCTTGAAACATTTTGTACCAACAAGGCACAATGAATACTGAATCAAAAGTAGCTGGGGAAGATATTTTTAAACATATTAGGAATTCTAAGATGTTCTTCATGTAAGTACTTCGGTAAGCTATATGTGCGGGCTATAGCTAACCTTTGGTAGTAGTGGTTGTGACAATATTTAGTCCTCTTTGTGTAAATAAGGAAAAAAAAGGTGTTCTCAAGTTAAATTCCTTGTGAACTGTATTCACATTATGAATCTTCAAAATATAATCTGATACAGTTGGCAGATTCGCAGTTAGAGAGGTTTCTGATTATGCTGTTTTAGAGACTCCCTAGAGTGAAAATTGGCCTATCAGATCATGTTTGGGTTGTTGGTGTCAACTAGCTTTCCCAGTGCTTCCCTACCATTACCGGTGGGGGAACAACAAAGGATTTAAATTTCTTAAGTACAAAATATATATCTTAATTGGGAAATTGAGGGCGAGGTGGAGGGGAACGAATTTCCAAGTGAATGTTTTGGTAAAAACAGTTCTATTCGCCCTACTTTTTCCACATACAAGCCTGGTAATAATTAAAAATATCCCTATCTTGAATTACTGTTCAGTTGTACTTACATTGAAATGTGAATGCTTCTTTAATTGGGTAAAATTTAATGAAAGTAATGGAGAACTGGATCCTCAATTGCAAACCTACCATTCCTAGGTACATGCATCATGCAACCCCATTTATCGCACCAGTGTTCCTGTACAAACTGTGTTGCAGTGTCAGTAATCAATAGGACTCAGTTGGCAAGGCTGATTGAAAGCTTGGATCCCATAGATCACAACTGCTCAGGGGAAGAAAGGTGATTTGGTTAAGAATCATTCAGGTGGTTGATGAATTGGGGAGAGTTAGTTTTATTAATCTGCCTCTGAGATTTGTATTAAGTTAATACCGGCTGAACCTCTCTGGTCCGGCAACATCTGTGGTCCAGCAGGACCATGAATATTGCTGGACCAGAGAGCCCTAGAGCCCAGCATCCTGGGCTGGCCTTGGGGCTTCAGAAGCCACAGTGGCCTCAGGTGCTATAGTGATCATGGGGGCTGCGGCAGCCCCAGTGGCCCCAGAGTAGCAGAGTCATGGGGCAGTGGTGGCCCCGGGGACTGGCAGCCCCAGCGGCCTTGGAGTGGTGGAGCCCCTGGGTATCGGCACCCACAGCAGCCCAGTGCTGCGGAATCCTGGTGGCCCTGGTGACAGCGGGTCCCCGGCAGCCTTGGGGTGGTGGAGCTAGGAGCCCTGTGGTGAGGGGTGCAGAGGAGCCCTGTTGGCAGACCGCGGGAGAACCTGCAGTCCATCAGCAGAAGGGTGGAATTGACCTCCCTTGGTCTGGCAAATTCTCTTGATTGGGACCGGTCAGGGAGGTCCAGCCTACAGATAGTAACTACGTCAAGGTTTCACTATGTCTTGTGTTCACAATGTACTCAGGGTTGGAGGGGTGTTATATCAAAGTATAAGAGATGTGCATGATAGTCATATTCTTGCTGGATACCCCAAAATTTTGTAGGCAGCCCATTTCAAGACTGATAATGCTAGCCTCTGCTTTTATTGTGATGGTGAAGAGGTGCTAGATGGTGAAAATAGAACACCCTGAGGCTTTTGCATGGTCTTAAGTGTGATAGGTTGGATTGTTAGCGGGGAGCTACAGTCAATTCACATCCTCGTGGGATGGACTAAGGTCCTCACTACTCGGATCTATCACCGGTCATAATATCAGTAGATTTTAGGCGCAGTCAATAAAAACTGGCAAATAGTTAGTTAAACAACAGGACTATATTATAAAACAAATTTAAATAACATACATCGAATAACCACGGAGGGCAGTCCTCCTATGGTTACCCCTAATTACTATAATTACCAGAGTCCTTGGCGCAAATGGGACGATGGTGGTGGTGCTGGTGACCTCAAGCCTCTGGCTGATTGAGAGCCTTGGGCGAGGAACAACCAGGAGTCCCTCGGTGGCAGGGTCGTTGGTCAGGCGACCTCAATCCTTAGGCTAATTTGAAGCCCTTGGAGAGGAACAGCCTGTGCGATCCCTCGAAGCGCTGAAGAAGATTTCGAAGACGGCCGATCTACCTTCCGCAGATGCGTCTGGTCTTCGGTCCTTTCCCACTCTTCGGCTGTGGCCGGAGCAGACGATGGACGCTAGACTCTAATAATCCTATTCTATCTAACCTAAAAGAAAACCCTAATCTACTCACTGATGCACCCGTCGAACAGACACCACGACGGCCGATAAGCGGAACCGCGACGCAGCCTGCCCAACAGACACGACGATGAGAGCTAAACTATTCTATAATACTAAACTATCTAACTAAGTCTAAGCTACCTAAAAGAAAGAAAGGAGCAAAGTCTTCCGCATTACTCAATTCTTGAAAGCTGTACTAGACCTCTCTCATACTCTTTACCTAGGACAAAGATCTGGACCTCTCTCACTCTCTTACACTACGCCTAACCCGACGCACATATACCCGACGCCACACCAACTGCTGCGTGGTACAGGCTTATATAACATGGGTTCATGCATATTCATAACATTTTACTTTAAATCGATTGGCTCATTCTAAATGCTAATTTACATAACTTTGAAATGATTGGCTAAGGAAAACATAACAAGCGCATACATTAACTTTTCAAATTCCAACAGGTAAGTTGGTGGATGTGTCATACATGTACTACGTGCCAAAACATTTTGCCATTATGGTAGTTCACAATGATTGACAACCTCGGTGATTGACAGTTGATCTCAATTCATTCTAATACATATATTTCCTGGTTTCTTTACACAAGGTGTACAGATAACGTATTAACTTTAGGTCTTACATTTTCCATACTCGTTCTTATTTAAATACAATAATAATAATAATAATGATCAAGGCATTTACATATTCATATAAGTCTGCGTACAGGATCACAGTGGTTCCCCTGTGCTGCAGGACACCCAATGTGCTGATCTTGCCACTGATGCCCGCCTTCCTGCCCTCTGAGGCTTCCTATCACCCTATCGTTCTGGGCTAGAAGCTCTGGTCTCCCCCAGCTAAGGCACAGAGTTGGGGTTACTGCCCCCGAGCAAAGCACCATAGACTCTCAACCAGCTCAACTCTGGAAGGGCTTAGTTACAAGGCCGTTGAACCTAGGGACCAAACCCTCAAATAAATCTGTGTTAGTCTGTATAAAAGTTATACAGAGAGAGAGCTTATAAATCTACCCTTTTAATCAATGAAACAGAGATATGCACAGTGGTTGCTCTGCCTACCGTAACAGTTACATTTTCACTGTTTTGCAGTTCTAGGAATATTAGCCATGTGCCATGATTTAGAGGAAAGTCTGATATGCAGATATCAAACAGAGCTTAGTCATCGCAGAGCCGTACGTACTTCAAAATGTAAGAGGTAGGATAGATATTGCAGTGGTTCAGTATGAGGTGATGTTAATTGTCAGGCTTATCCACTCAATATGTAAAATACTGCCTTGTTCAGTATGTTTCTCTCCTCCAACCATGGGCGTATTACGTTAGCTTTCTTCTTTCCGTAAAAAGGTACAAAAGAAGCTTTCAGACTTCTTGCTATTTTTAGCTCTGTTTATAATTTTATACGGAAACATCAGTGTTTTGATTTACTTTTGCCTATTGTATTTGGACTTTTTTTCTATCAAGTGAAAGATCTAGACTGTAGCATAGCATTGCTTTTGAACTCTTGCCAACAGCAGTCTGCTAGAAGATGGTGAATATTTATTGCTACTGTTTTGTGCCATTTTTTCAAGCCAGGCATTTTACTTTAGAGAACAGTGTAGGTCCCTGTATCTGGCCTTTTCTAACTTTGTTAGAACCTGTAGATAAGTTGGTATTTGCTAAAGGGAATTAGGAAATAGTATGGCACATATAGCCAAGAAGATATAAGAGATCTACTGTCTATTAGATTAAAAAAGCTTTTTAGATTTTTCCGTTTGAAGTCTATAATTTTCACAAAGTAGACATAGGTTCTCACTACTGATGTAATATTCTTCTTGCTCAATGTCTTTTTCCAGCTATAAACCCAATGGAAGGGGGCATATTAATCAACAGGCTAGATAGGGTTAATTTAGAGATGCACAGAAGGCATACTTGTTCCTAATTTATTCTGCGTATATTGTTTAATAATAACTGGGTAGAAATGATCTGGATCTTTCTCAAAATCAGTCTTGCAATAACAATCTAGCAAAATATGTGCTTGATCTCAGCTCTACACAGTCTCTTTAAGAATCTTGAATACTGCAGATGACTCTTGAAAGATAACTACATGCTATGTTTTTCAGTAGAGGTGTATGTGGCATAGTGAGCTAGCTTTTCACCTTCAGCTCAGTGCAAAATTTGTATTTGGTTATAGGTTGAAATGGCTTTGGTTGCCTCATCCTGTTCAACCATTGTTCAGTTTATAGAACCATTGTAGAATTTGGCTCATTTTGGGCACATCTAGACTATGGTTTTTTTCCGAAATGAGATATGCAAATTAGCGACAAATTTGCATATTTTCTTCCAATTGCTTTTTTGAAAGTGAGTTTTTTGAAAGTGAAAGTAGTCTGGACGTGGTTTTTTTTTGAAACCCCCTTTTTTGAAAAACCGCATAAACCTCCTTTTTTTAGGAAGAGCGTTTTTTTCGGAAAAGGGTTTTTCCCCCCCGAAAAATCCTCATCCAGACTACTTTCACTTTCGAAAAACCCACTTTTGAAAAAGCGATTGGAAGATATGCAAATTAGTGCCAAATTTGCATATCTCCTTTAGGGGAAAAAAAAGTAGTCCAGACATGCTCTTAGTGTTTGCTCAAGAGAGGCTTGGGACAAGAATAATGTTCGTATTATAGGTATTAAGTGATGTGCATTAGCATGGATGTTTGCAGAAGGTTGCCCAGAGCCTGCTTGCCCTGTGCTTGTCCTGCAGTTGCTGATTTTAGAGCTTAGTTTTTGTATTCATTAAATTCACTCACAGAAGAAAAACAAAATGTAGTAACTAATACTGCAGTTGTCAAAGGGCACATAATTGTTGTCATTTTTTACAAGTTCACTCTAAAACGTTAGTAGCTAAAGATAAGAAACTCTATCTTATCTTGCAAAAAGACCAAGTAAAGTTTGGACATACTTATTTTATCTCTGATCTTTCTGTGCAGTGAACCTTCACCCTGATTAAGGTTTTGTCCTAAAGCATGGCTAATAGTATTTCCTTTTGTCCCTAGTTAGCTGAAAATGACTTACTGCTCTGTCCTTCAATGGTAACAAATTCTTGTGTAAAGGGATTGACCTATAACTAACAGAAATGGCAAGTTGTGGGCTCGAAGTTTTTATACTACTTATAATAAGGGGGAAAAGAGCTGGTACATATTTTCTTGTTTCTGAGAGTTACAAACACACTTGGAACCTTGGCAGTCATTTCTCAGAATTATCACAAATACTCATAGTGCTTTCAGCTGAAACTTGGGATCCAGAATGCAGTATGTTGAATCCTATAAGGTATTTGTAGGCGTAGGTTAGGTTTTTTCGCATTTTTTTTAACAACATAGATTTACTGAGTTCTTTAAGGAACCACTAAGATACAAATTAAGACAGAGGTACTTTGAAGTAAATCGATGGTAAATTTTGTGAATATTGGCTCCGAGTGCCTTCTTTTTATCATGTACATGAACATCAAATTCACCCCTTAAGTAGAGACTGTGCCAAACTGAGACCTAGAGTAAATAACTGAGGCAGTGTCTAAAGTAACTTTCTCCCTCTCCTGACCCCCGGTCGATCTACCCTATGCAACTTCAGCAATGCAAATAAAAAGTCGGTGGGGGTTGTTCTCCTGTCAGCTCTGGCTACTCTTCTTGTGCCGGTGGAGTATTGGAGTTAACAGGAGAGCCCTCGGCGATCGATTTATCGCGTATAAGTATGAGACACATCTGGAGTCACTGAAGTTACTAAGGAATTAGAGTAGTGTGATAGAGAGCAGAATTTGGTCCATTGACTTCAAAATGTGAGTTGGGCTGCTTAGACCATAGTTTAACTCGGTCTATTGTTCTTGAAACATTTTTCAGCTGAATTATTTTTGATTTGGCAAATTTGTTAATTTCCTTCTCTGTCTCTTAAAAATGTCTATTTCTGAAATATGAATTGGGCCCAGTGATATCATAAAACCATTTTTTCGTACAACTGAATCATATATCTCTGAGAAGATCAACTGATTATATCGTAGAACCCTGGATCTAGGTTACAAGTGAAGGAATAAGAACACATACATTAAAGACTCACACAGTATGGTTTATACATTTTGAAAATCTTAAAATGATCTGTCATGGTTTTTGTTATAACTCATAATGCCATGATTTTAAGCTTCATTAATTGATGACCTATCAAGTCTAGAAACAATTTCTTTGTTTAACTGGGGAAAAAGGGATTTCTAGCTTTACAGTGATAAGTCTCTCATTCCTGTTCATTGAACCTTAGAGAGAATTGATCTGAAGGAAAGTCATCACTATTAGAATCACATCTCTCTTGACATGTGTTCCTACCATTTTTACAAAGATTACGATAATTGAAAAAGATTACTAAACAAATTATCTTCTCTTTTTCCACTTTATCTGTACTTTTTAATTTGACAATACTTAGTGTAGTCAATGGCTCTATGGTCAGTCATTGTCTACTTGTAGTTTGTGAGAATTTTTCATACGGAAACAAGGGAGTGAACAAATACAATTTTAAAAAGTGCCCAAGGCCCATTTTCAAAAGTGATTTATGCATTTTGGTGCCTATGCCACATTGCCTTTCAATGAGATTATTTCTGAATGCCTAACACACTTTTTAAATGGGTCTTGGGCATTTTTGAAAATATACTGTTAATCTGTATGTCCATATAAATTGTAGCATGTAATTACTGTAATTTAAAAATCATGTGATAAATCATTTAATTTTGAACCTTTTCCTCCTTCATTTGCACGTTATACGCATAATCCATCTCCTCTGGGACTACTTCTAATGAAGCCTGGTTTGCTAGATGTCAATCTTATAGTCTATTACTGTTTAGAATACAGTATTCAGAATCAATAATACTCTGTTCTTTTTCCTTTACCTAGGTTATTGAAATAGGATTGAAGTTTGTAAATATATTTTCTTACACTTTTTGTAAAGGGAACCTCTTTACCTGGGTGTCTGCTTCCTGTAGTAATTCCTCTATGAAATACTACAGTGAGAACAGACTCAACATTTCTGTATATTTTTTTTAATATGCTTTGAGCAAAAATGCATCAAGTGCATGATTTGCATAAAAAGATGCTTTCATGTATTTCCTAATGTGGCACTCTCATTTGCATATTGTCTTTAATCTGACATTTTAAGTGCCAGAAAAGTTAGCAAGTGTTCCATAGCTTCCCTTCTTTCTGAAGTTTCTCTATTTTGTGTGTTCTTTCTTTTGATTATTGATGCCTAGAAAATACTGTAATTTCCTTCCCCTCCCACTCTGCTCTGCTCTCCATCCAAGTACAAGAATATGCTCCACTTTCATCCTCCTGAACGTAGGAGCCTGAGACCACTCCTAATCTCAGATCTTCCTGACAACAGTATTCCTGACAATACCATGTACTGTTAACAAAGATAGTTTATTGTGATATATAGCAGTCATCTTTGCTAGTAATAACTTTTGTTTTTATGTGAATGCTGTCTCATCACCAAGTTAATTCATCTTTGAAAATACATTGTATGTTATGGTTGGTCTTTTTCCCTAGTTTAAAAATAACTGCAGGTAAAACAGTAGCAAGATACTATATTTAGAGTGGCAGCTCTGGTAAGACTGAGAATCTCTGTTATTGCAGCTAAAAGTATAAAACACTTACGCTGTTTGACGGTTGAGGAGTACTTCAAAAAGTAGATACCATATTTTGTGCAGTGAAATACATTTTTATGCTAACAAAACCAAATATACTTAACATTTAAGCAGGTAAGCTGTTTTATCATTTTCTCATGAGGTAATGGGTTGACAAGTTAGATTTATTCATGGTATTCTTTTAAAAGCACAACTGTCTGAAATATAAACTTTTACCCTCACCTAGGGATTTTTTTCTATATGTAGAACTCTACCCATAGGAGATACAGTTTGCTTGAAACCAAGTCCGTAAAGGCACACTACAGCTTTTATTGAAAGATTTCAGATGAAGTGTTTGTGTTAATTAGGTTACATTGATTTTTATGGGAGTGTTAGTGATTTGTGAGTTTGACAGTGAAACAGTGATTTTTGCATAACATTTATTTCCTGCTGAACTATCTGAAGAATTACATCCTGATATTTTGTACTCAAGTTTTTCCATTTTTATGTGTCTGAAAACACAATTTTTATAACAAATACTGTTGTGATAAATTTTTATTTTTATTTTTCTCTGGGTTTTGTTACAAATATCACTACAGAAGCTAACTTGATTAAAAAATATTTTCACCAAATATGCAGTTGTACATGTACTATTACCACTGTAAAGAAAAGATTTGTGAGATGGATTGCTTCCACTGAGAATATTCTCTCTTAATCTGTATCCTGCTTCTTTATATTTTTTTCTAAACTAAGAACAATTTGGGTGTGTCTACACAGCAAAGTTATTTCAGAATAATGGCTGTTATTCCGAAATAACTATGCGAGCGTCTACCCAGCAATTCTCTTAGTTCGAAATAATTTTGAAATAACAGATGGCTTATTCCGACTTCTGTAAACCTTGTTCTACGAGAATAATACCTATTCTGAAATAGCTATTTCAAAATAAGGCGTGTGTATAGATGCTCCACTTCTGCTACTTCGAAATAGCCCCTCACCAAGGCCATTTTAAGTTATTCCTTCTGGAGCTCTAAATTGAGATAGCACATCTACATTAGGGAAGCCTTCCTCGGACTAATTTTGAGTCTTCCCTTCAGTGTAGATATGCTATTTTGAAATAAGCTATTTTGGAATAACTATTCCGGGATAGTTTATTCCGATTAACTGTGCAGTGTAGACATAACCTCTGGGAAAGAGAGTGAATTAAAACACTTTTGAACCATTAAGTGTTGTATGAAGACTCAGTTTGAGAAATTTGTGTTCAATGTATAGTATTGATCAGGGAGAGTGTATTGTGACTCGTGACATTATAGTGGAATCTCAGAGTTATGAACACCAGAGTTATACAGACCAGTCAACCACACATCTCATTTGGAATGTGAAGTGCATAATCATGCAGCAGCACAGTCAAAAAGGGGAAAAAAAAGGGGCAGAAAGGAGTGGAAGCAAATACAATATAACACTATGTTAAATTTTCTTCATAGTAAAATTTCAAAGTTGTATTAAGTCAACGTACAGTTATAAACTTTTGAAAGAACAACCAGTGTTTTGTTCAGAGCTATGAACATTTCAGAATTACTGACAACCTCTATTCCTGAGGCTTTTCTAACTCTGGGGTTGTACTGTTTCTTGCTTGGGACTTAGATTTGTATTTCTTTATTGAAGTTTCCTATTTATTTTAGGTTAGAGTTGACCCAACTTGTCTCTACAAGGTTTCAAATACGAGTGTCTCCCTGTAATGAGTAAGGTACAGCATGATAGAATAACCGCTGCACACCTTTTGTTCCAGGCTGAGGGTGTACTCAGACTCTAGTGGCTGCCGATCCCTTTTACACTCTGTATTCTTATTTTTGAAGACTATATTCATGTAAATGTGGATCATCTTTTCTCATTAAGAGGCCTTTCCCATGCTAGGCTATTTGGGACTTGTAGTAAGATCTTCTACAGCAGTGGTTTCCAAACATTTTCCACTTGTGGACCCCTAAAATTTTTTGAAGTAGGTATATGGACCCCTTTGGAAGTCTTAGACATAGACTTTGGACCATTTGAATGCATGGAGCACAGGTTGAAAACAACTGCTCTGCAGAATTCATGTTATCCAACATAAAATCATAGAATCATAGAATACTAGGACTGGAAGGGAATCCCCAAGAATTGTCTTTTGTCCTTCCCACCCTCTCACATGACCCAGTAACTGTTATGCAGAGGGCCTTGCATGAGCCCTCTTCACTTGGATGTTGTTTATCCTGTATGCATAAATTGGAAACCAAAAAGGTAGCAGAAAATAGTTAAGTTTCACCATATGTAGTATTATAAAACTGTACACCATGAAGAAATGTTATTAACCACACATGTAATTATGTAACCCTTATCCTGTGAGCATTTTTATCCATTCTGTTCCTCTATTCCCAAGGCTTTTCTGACTCTGGGGTTATACTGCAGAATCAGATCTGGAAGTTAAAAGTCACTGAAATCCATAAGACATAAAATCTGAAAAAAATATGAGAAGCAGAATTCCATGATAACATAAAGAGTGATACCTGGACAAGCATCATGCAAAATATACTCACAACCACATCCTCACCTTTGTGGTGAGAGTTCCAGTGGAAGTAACCACAAAGTGCTTCCTTGCCCCAGTAGTCACTAACAAAATGAACTAAAGCAGGCTTCACTTCTTCTGCTGGAGGGGATATGGGCAAGGCCCTTTGCTCTCTCCACCCCTCCCTTGGGTAGATGAGGAAGTACTGTTCGATTTATCTCCTATTACAAAAGCAAGGGGACATTTAATGAGATTAAAAGATGGCAAATTCAAAATTGATAAAAATGAAATGCTTTTTCATTTACTGTACACTTAGACTGTGAAATTTATTATCGCAGGGAGTTATTGAGGCCCAGAATTTATCAAGAGCCAAAAAAAGGAGTGGACGTTTATATGAATAACAAGAATCTCTAGAATGGTCATAATTAAAGATGACAATTTTAGAAGGGATATTAAACTATATATTTCAGTGTGTCGTGACTGGGTGGTAGGCAGCCTGGCCTACTAGTTAGAGCCAGAGTTCATGGTCATAGGACATGGAATCAGTTGAGTCAGGATACTGCCAAGTCAGAAGCAGGATACAAACTGGAAGTCATAACCATGAATGAGATGCCAGGAAACCCAGGAGCAGGAAGCACAAGGCATGCAGTACAGAACAGGATGGAAGCCCGTTTGTCCTGTTCCTGTTGCTGACTTAAATGGGGCCAGCCAGACTAGCTAGCTGCTCCAGGACCCCACCAATAGGACTGCAGGGGAAGAGCCTCAAACTGGAGCTGGGCTTCATGTATGCATGCATTGGCAAGCGGACAGATGGAGGGCTGGAGCATGGCTGCTCCTAGAAACCCTATAGATGTTGGTTCAAGACCTCTGGGTCATGACACAGGGTTTAAGACAATCTCTGAATATTAAATATTTAGAAACCTAATTACAAGGGTAAATTATCCCATGTCTGCTTGCTGCAGGGTTCCTAAACCTTCTTCGAACAGATGGACCAGTGGAAGTAGGCTAGTGGACCATAGATCTGATCTGATCCATTCTCACTATTCCAGTGTTTCCCTCATTGGATTCTCTCTCTCTTTAGGTCCTGTAGTGTTGAGGAGTATGAGACTTTCATGGTTTTCATTGATTATTCAATTGTTTAAACTATTGTTGTGGTAAAATAAAGGATATGTATTTATTTTTCATAATTTTCCCATGACAAACCACTGTATATTAATTAACAGATCTTTTAAAAAATAAATCTTAAAATTATAACTATGGTCTTTTTTTATCCTGGCCAAGCTGTCACTTTTCCTGTTTTTTGTCACATCATAGCCTTGCACATCACAGTAGCTGGAGGATCCACTGCAAAACCAACAAGTGAAGAAAAGGAATGTACATTATCCTTCTAGCTATTACTACCAAATTTTGGTTTATATTAACTCTCAATAATCATATAGAAGTTAAAATATTGTTCCTATGGACACCTGAAAAGAATTGAGTTAAAGAAAACGTATACAGTTTTGAACGTAATTAAGACTACTCGTGTCATTGCAATGACGTTGTTCTTTATAGCCATTATATTTGAAGAGAATGACTAATGGACTGTATAATTTTGATTTGAACACAGCATTCTTGCACTGGAATAGTTTGATAATCTGTATTAGGAAAACATACTTTTACCATAAAGGAATGACTGATACAGTCAACTTTCAAAATATGTATTCACCAATGCCAAATTATTTTCTAGGTGAATGCATTTCCTTCCCCTCCCACTGAAAGAACCAGACTTGAACCTATGGGAATAATGCAAAATACGAAGACACAGAAAAGTGTTTTTGGAGAGGGGGAATGGGGACATTGTGAATCTCATGTTTTCATTAGTAGGGTTGCCAGATACTTTCACAAAAAATACCAAACATGGGGGAAAAATTGGTTGAGGGGAAAAAAAAAAAAAGGATCAAACTTGTTGAGCAGAAAAGACCATTTTACATGTCCGGTATTTTCTGGGTTTTTTTTTTTTAACCGGACAGAGGCCGCGAATACCGGACTGTCCGCTCCAGTACCGGACACCTGGCAACCCTATTCGTTAGGCCAGTGGGGGAGAAAATGTGGAGAATGTTTCCTATTGTTTTGTCAGCAAGAAAAGATAAAGATGCCCTCCTGCTGGCTTTAAATATCCACAGACCAGAGTTATTGAGTCGAGTCCCACGATTTGAACTCGAGTCCGACTTAAGTCGACTAGGTGACTCGACTTGAGACTCAACTCGGGTTCATTGTTTGTGACTTGAGACTCAACTTGAGACTTGCTAATTTTGTCAAATAGAAATAATTGGTGAAAAAATTGTCCGAAAATGCTGATATTGATGGCTTGTACAAAAGTGACTTGACATTTTTTAAATTAAGACTTGAGACTCGACTTGGCACTTGACTCGAAAGTGACTTTAGGGACTCGAGACTCGTCTTGAGACTTGAACTGTAGTGATTTGAGACTCGACTTGGATTTGACAATGATGACTTGAAGACAACACTGCCACAGACCCATCGACAATGTGGGTAGGGAAGTGGCAGCTGTGCCCTGGGGCCTGGCGATTTAAAAGAGCCCAGGGCTCTCAGCCTCTGCCGCCACTACAGAAGTAGCAATAGCGTCCGGAGTCCTAGGCCCTTTAAATGGCTACTGGAGTCCAGGGCGGTGTGCTCTGGCCACCTAATCCTTCCACCCCAGCCTTGCCCAGGGCCCGGCAAAATCTGTTGCCAGCTCTGGGTGTTTATTATCCTGATCACTGAAGGCCTAGTCCACTTAAAGGCTTAGTCTATATTTAAAATTTTGCTGGCATAGATATTTTTGCTAGGGGTGTGATATTTTGCTAATGAAGTTATGCCTGTTAAAACCATAGTGTAGATGCATTTATAATAGCAAAAATACTTTTGCTGGTAGCTTATTTTGCTGCAGGAACTAGTTTTCTTTTCTGGTTAAAAATCCTTTTTTGGCAATATAAAGTGTGTCTACACTATTAGGGTTTGCTGTATAGTTCACGGGAAAACCTTTTGAGAGTTAAATCAACGAGGAGTCCTCTGTCACCTTCAAGACTAACATATTTATTTGGGCATAAGCTTTCGTGGGTCAAAATCACGTTATCAGATTCATGGACAAAATAGTTTGACTCACGAAAGCTTATGCCCAAATAAATCTGTTAGTCTTGAAGGTGCCACAGGACTCCTTGTTATTTTTACAGATACAGACTAACACAGCTACCCCCCGGAGACTTTTAAGAGTTGACTCTGTGGAAACTTCTGACTGACCCTGGATCCATTGTGGGCCCATCCTTTCTATCAGTAACAACTTGTAATATTAATTTGCTAAGATTTTTTAAAACTTAAAGCTGACTTAGATACTCAATTACTCACCAGTGATTGTGTTTATAAAAAGGAAAGTGATAGAGCATGGAATTGGAACATATTTCTAGGTGCCCCCCTTTTGTTCATCCTTTTGATCCCTTTCTTTTACATGGCCCATAAATCTCACCCCCACCACTTATTTTGAGCATTATCATCCCCCCCCCATTAACAATCATTAAAAAAAAATGTTAGCAGATAGGATTATTCATTGGGCATTCCCTGTGCACATTTGTATTGTTTGTTGAGATTCTAGGCTGCTGAGGCAGAAACTTGTTTTCTGTGTTTAGGAATTGCTATCCCCAGAGCATCTCCAAATACCATGAATTTAGTTCAAAAAGGGGTGTGTGTGTGGGGGGGGGGGGGAGAGAGAGAGAGACAATTACCACTGTCAGCTGCTGCACCCTTATAGTGTGTGATACAGGTTTTGGCCCCCACATCTCTACATGACATGTATCTGCTGAGCCCCACATCAGTTGGCCCTCCAGACATGATCAGTTCTGCACCTCCTCTAGCCTTTGCCACTTTTCCCTCAGCATACATCAATTTTTCCTGCAGCTTTAGAGCCCCCCCCCCCGGCCGGGGGCAACGTTCCATGGTCTCTTCTTTTCACAACCTCCTCCTTTTCTCCAGTGCCTCAAATGAGAAGCATTTGCAGTGGGGTCCGCTCCCCCTTTCCAGCATAAATAAGGGAGGAAAAGCAACAAGGAGCTGCCCTATTTTTTTTCCTCAGGAGCAGATGGGCAGAAGTTGCCATGAGCTGCTGGGTTCTTTCTTCTGGCTCCTCCTCCCTTCACCTATCCTCTGAAAATAGTATCAGCTGCTCCCTCTTTCCTTATCCAAAAATTTGATCAGTTCCTAAAGGGACACAGAAAGCTCAACCTGCATGCCATAGCATATCTGATTGGCTGTTTTTTACCAGGAGGCCAGGAACTGGGGAAGTCAGCCAGTTAGAGGAGGTTTCCCCTTACTACTCTGAAATTTATAAGAGGGACTTCTGCTTCTCATACCCAAATTGCTTTTGCTCATGATAAAATCACGAGAGCTTGCAACACTGATGTTTCATACATACCTGAGTGCACTGTTGTCATTTAGCAAACAATAAAAAGCCAACATTTTTTAAAGATTTAGAGCTCTGTTTTGAAGCTTCTAAAGGACACACTTGGAATAAATTTCTAATCACATATTCATATTGTTATAACATTATTTGCTGCTAGTTTCAGCTTTGCAACTTATAGGAAATGACTTACTGGCTAGGGGTATGGCGAGACTGCGGGGGTTTTTCCGGATACCTCCAGTATCCCGAGAAAACTCTGCCGTGTCCAGGGAACGCATTTGCTCTTCCGCTTTTTTTTGCGGAAGAGCAAACGTGCTCTTTCGGAAGCCCCTTTAGTCCTCATTTTATGAGGAAGAAGGGGGCTTTCGAAAGAGAGTTTTTTCCTGACATTTGGCCCAGTCTGCATGGGCCTAATGTCGGAAAAGCCTCTTCTGACAAAAGAATTGGAAAAAGGTACGCAAAATGCAGAGCGCATTTTGTGTACCTTTTTCCGACAAAAACTTGTAGTCTAGCCATACCCTGAGTTTCTTTTAACATAAAGCTGAAGCCCTTCATTCTGGAAACGTCTATATGTATTAAGTGATAAAGTTATGTGGATACATAATGTTTGAATAATTGAGGCATAACTGAAGTTTTTATAGAGACTGCTACTTTCTGGCATATTGCAGTATTATGTTTCTTGGTATTGATCTAGACAAATAAGATCTTTATTATTCTTAAGGTTTCCATGGCACATTAAATATGTCTAGCTATGGAATTAAAGAAGAAATTAGCTATTTGTTTAAGTGTGATTTGGGTATAGTTTTTCCCCATCTCTCTTTTTTTTTTTTTTTTTGTATAACATATGTTTGTTAGGAGGAAGTTTCTTTTTTAGACATGAGCAACAAAGGAATTTCAGAATTTTTAAGTACAGCTTATACGCTACTACTGTATTTTCAGTGTGAAAGTGATAGTTATAGTAATGACTTTAGAATATCTTTTGCAAAACAAATACTGTTTCCCTCAAACTACATATTCAAATTAAGTGTGTACGCAGTTACAGTAATACAATGTGTCTAGTAAGGTTTAAAAAAGGTTTTCCAGTCAAAATTGGATCATGACAATCAGCAGTATGTATGGCATTTTTTAAACTGGATATACATTGTTACTCTAGTTACACAATAAAAAGCATTCTAGCAATATTTTCATCAAATGTATTTTGATTTAATGTAAGCAGTTATTACTCATTTTTGTAGCCTAGACTTTGTTCCAGGCAGGACTGTAGGAGCTCCCGTGTAATAAAGGTCTATCTTATTTTTTAAAATAAGATGTCTGGGTTATTTATTTATTTATTTTTAAATAAAATATGGTTGCTTTAGGTATTCACAGCTGAGGTAGAAACAATAAATTAGTAATTGCTGTAGAGCAGGAGTGGGCAATAGTTTAAAAAATGGGGTCACTTCATTAAATTTCTTAAGTGGTCCAGGGCTGCCCCAAAAAGGGTGGGGCCTTGGGCAGAAGAGGCGGGGCCAGGAGACTTCTTGTGCTTCCCCACCCACAGACCCTGATTGGCCTGGGGATGGGGAAGCATGTGAAGTCTCCCCCCCGCCCCTGGCGCCTAGAGCGAATCACCAGATGTTCGAGGCCCTGTAGTGGGAGGAAACTCTGTGCACACCCCCCTTGCTGCAGGCCAATCAGGGCCTCAGAGTGCGGGAAGCGCACAAAATCCCTCCCCCCTGTCCCCGCCCTGCCAGGGGTGCGCAGTGACTAGAGAGAACAGCTGGCTGTTTTAAAACAGCCAGCAGTTCCCTCTGGTGCTGCGCATACCTGGCAGGGGAGGAGACTTTGCATGCTGCTCTATCTCCAGGACTTGATTGGCCTGGGGTTGGGGAAGCAGCAGGGCAGCTGCAAGCTGGATCCACCGGCTTCGCAGAGGCTGGCTTGCCCTCCCCTATTATAGAGACATATTTGTGGCTTCAGTATATTAGTTCAGGTAATATAGACTTGGAGACCACTTTATAATACTTCATACAGACGAGGTATATTTTCAAATACTTAATATTTAAGATGTTAATTGTAAAGTATTCTTGGGCCAATGTTGAGCACGTTCTGTTGTAAGAAATGTGTACCACAGATTCTGTATACTTGGTAAAAAGCTTTGTTTTATATATTAGGGTTTCTTCTAGCTAGCCCATTTACTTAGAATTAATGCATGGCGTGTATGCCCTGACAGGTTGTGTAGGAAACTCAATGGTTCATCAGCCAACTATGGCAACAGCTATCCTTACTAGCAATTCCCATCCTCTCACTCATAAAATCAGCATAAAATTGACCTAACATTGCCAGATCAGGTGGGGTATCTGTAAAGTAATCCTCTGGGGGAAAGAAAAAATGAGTCTTTGTAAAGTGCATAAAGTTGCAGAATCAGTTTATTCTTTCTCTTTCTCTTTTTAAATTTAGTGCCCTTTTCCTTCTTTTGCAGCACTTGTGAGAAGTTTCCACAACGATATGTCAGATATAGTCTGAGTCTAGCTCCCAAAGCAGAAACAAACATAACTTGTTAAAAAAAAAATGACTGAGATGATGACAATAAAATCTAAAGAAAGAAGGGTAATGTGGGTTTTTTGGGAGAGGTGGTGGTAGGAGCTGGTTTCAGTAAAACAGTGAAAAGAAAGAAAACTAAAGTTTCTTTCTGTGGCATAAGAAATTTGAGTTTTTTCTTTTAGATATTTATTTAATAACTTTACTGCATCTATAAAATATTAATAACATCAACACCACCACATAAATATTAGTAACTATATTACTGTGAAGCCTGTCTCTTTGAACATTTGGAGAGGTTAAGAGGCATAGGGTTTTTGTTTGAATTAAGATGGGGATTTTTTTTATGGGCTGCTTTGTTTATGGGAGGGATTGGCCAATTGCCTGCCACTGATGTATTCGACTGTCAGAGTCTACAGAGCTGGAGGATAGGTGTGTCTTTTGTCTTTTTAAACTTAAGTAAATAATATCCAGAGAGAAATCACACCACAGTGCATATAATTATAGATCACTTACAGTTGTTGGAACTTTAAAAAGAAAGTATGATAAAGCACGGTAAAAGTGAGACAGAAATGGTATAAAATGTAACGAGACCTAAAGCTTATTGTCTGGCTGAACTGAAAAAAAGGACAAGAGACTTTTCATAGGCACAGACTTCTGCTCTGGCTGTGGGGAGCAGTGTACGATCCCCCACCCCCGCCATGCTTCTTATTGCCCCCACCCTCAGCACATACCATCCCCATTCTTCCCCCCTCCCTCTTGGAGCCTGTGAATGCCACAAAATGGCTGTTTCATGGTGGTTTGGAGGTGCTGGGAAGGAGGATCAGAGGGGCTGCTGGTGGGTGGGAGGTGCTGGTGGAAGTGCGGGGGGGGGGAATGCTGGTGGAGTTTGGCTGCGAGCGGATGTTTAGCTTCCACTAATTTTTCTTGGTGGTTCCTCCAGCCCTGGAGCACCCACAAAGTCAGTGCCAATGTGACACTTGATGTGGTTTTAATCAGGTTGCAACTTTATTATTGCATGTCTTGGATAGGGATATGAATGAGTAGTCAACTAGTCGATTCACCGATAAGCCTGGCCTTCTTGGTTAATCTAGTCGACTACTCGCATTCCCTCCCCCGCTGCCTCTGTATCAGAGGCAGCAAGTTGGGGGGAAGCAGTGGTTGCTGCTAGGGGGAACTGTCTTAAAAGCCAGTTCCGTCCAGCACTGGCTCCACGGTGCTGCCTGCCCCCCCCCCCCACTCTGCTGCCTCTATCAGAGGAAGCAGCATGAGGAGAGAAAGGGGATGATGCTGATGCCCAGACCTCTGCCCCCCAGCAGACTCTGTCTGTGTGGAGCTTGGACCTCTTGCAAACAGGAACTGTTGCCACCCCACATTGCTGCCTCTGTCTTGGAGGCAGCAGCGTGGGGTGGCAGGCATCCAGTACGCGAAGTGGAACTGGTTTTTAAACTGGCTCCACTTGTGGACTGGCTCCCTGCGCTAATGCCTCTGATGGAGAGGCAGCAGTATGAGGTGGTAGGGGTCTGCCCAGGAGTGGGGCTGGATTGCACTGGCTGCCGGCCCCGACCCCTGGGCACTATAGAATAGTCGACTAACCGCTAAGAATTCATGCGGTCAGTTAACTATTCAATTTGCCGATAGCTAACGTTCCTAGTCTGGGACTACCTGGAAGATAAAAACAAACAGTGTTGGTTACTCAATGATCATTCAATATCCAGTTCCCTTCTCCCTTGGTTCTGCTCCTTGAACAAACATCTGCTTTTAAAATTCTTTACCAAGCCATTTTTCTGGTCACTAATGCCATTCTTTATTGAGTACCTGCATTGGAGTGAACTGTAGTTGTAGGATTTACATTGGTTAAGGTCCTATGGAAGCAAAAAGGAGTTTGCATTAGTGATGTTTATCTTGTACTATATATAGGGCACTGTTACAAGATGCCATATTATCATTTATAGAGGAGTATGGTTCATTATGCTAGTGACCAAGGAAAAGTAACAGCTAATAAATACTAAAAAATAGTGCCTTTTGAATAATTCCTAGCTTTCAGAATGGTTACTGAATAATAATTTAACTACAATGTTCCTGTGGACCACCGAAAAAGTCACCATGGACCACCAGTTGAGAACCACAGCCCAAGAGGGAAGCATGGGAATAGGACTTGGGGACTTGGATTCTTAACAGTTTTGATATTGATTTACTCCACCACCTGTGATCGTGCCTCAGTCTCCCCATCAGTAAAATTGTGATAACACTTGCCAGACCTACCTCACAGAGGCATTTTAAGGTTTAATTGAATATTTGTGAAACAATTTAGAATCATTGAATAGAAGAGACTAAAGAATTATGTTATTAAAAATGGGTAAAAGCTGAAAAAAACCACAGGTATGTTGTCCTGTTTTGACTTTTGCTCAAGTTAAATTGTGATGCTTGGCTCTTCATAAGTACGTAACAATCAGTTCTTTAATTCATAGCTTATATAGCATTGATCTGAGGCTGAAGGGAAAAATATGTAAAATGGATTAACAAGAATAATAGCCATTTTTGTATTCATAGGTTATTTGTAGTCATATTTTAGTTATTTTCCCATTTAATCAGTTGTCATCTTGCCATCTTACCTGCTGAGGCTGGAAAAAGGCTCTTTTCATTTGATGCCATAACTGAAATATAATTTTGAATATTGGATTGACTCCTTAAAAATGAGTTGAAGTACTTAAAGGCTAAAAAGAATATTTAAATCTGAAAATATCTCAATACATTGTAATATGCTATTGTTACATAAAAGTATACTTGTAGATCCATAAATATGAAATAAAAGAATATTTTTAATAATCCAGTATCTTCCTTAGTTTTGAGATACATTTTTGCACTTGCCGGAGAGCTTGAAGCTATGCTGACCCTCTCTTTAATATTAATGTACTCTGACTGTAATACTCTGTTCTTTTGCTTCTGATTAATGCTGTCTGTCAATTATTTACAGATCCGGTGGTACTGTGGAAGTTCCCGGAGGACTTTGGAGACCAGGTTGGAAACATGAGATTGAACTTTTTTTTTTTAATGTTAGAATAATAATAAAAAAGCTCTTCTATTCAGCTGTAGAAAGGCAGATGCTAATGATACCAGTGAGCAAGTCTTTGCCAACTGATGGATTGGTAATTAGAAAGCATTTGTGACAAGAATATGCAATAGTAGTTTTGAAGCATTTTGCCTATAGTAGTTCCTTTAGCAGATTCACATTCTTTTTATTATTTGAACTGTAATGCATTTGACGAGGATTTTTTAAATTAAGTTGGTGGATTTTGTTGCCTAGGGTTGAAAATAAGATACATTTTTCAACAAAGCTTTACAATTCCTCTTAGTGAGCCAAAATTTTTCTCATAAAAGATATATAAATTAACAAAAACTTCTTGTCTACTTTTAATATTGGAACCTTTAATGAATGATGTTGCCCTAGTAGTTTACAGCTCAACATTTAATATTGCTTCATATAATTACTATGTATTTTGTTTTGTAATACAGTTATTTTGCATATGCTAGCAATGGACAATGGAGGTAAACCTACTAACTGTACAAACACTGAAGCCCTAATTTCTTATTATGAATTATTCTCAAATGTAAACTTAGGTCCACTCTATCTAAAAGGTTATATCCATACTTGATAGCATTAGTAGAAAGTTTATTAATTAGGTATTCTGCTTAAATGGAGAAAATACTTTTATTTGTAACTTTTTTGGTATTTCATTATGATTTAGATTATTCTATTTTATTGAGAACATTTTAATTTATACATAAAGAGCTTCTATAGACACATTTTATTGAAGAAGTGATTCTGATGATGAAGAATATCTTTGCTCTCTTTCTGGGATCCACATTGACCCAACAAAGCATAAGAAATATCTGCACAGTAGATTTTGATAAATTGGAGCAATAGTTTTAAATTAGTAACAAGAGATTCTGTAAAGACAGAAGAAAGATGGTATTTGATTAAAGGAATAATTCACCCACTTAATATTTGTGTATTATCTGGATGGGGGGTTCTTTCTAGTCAAGGATCTGGAGCTTATAAGTGAGGGATAAATGGAATATGAGCAAAGTACACCATGATAACTTTTTAACCATATATTGGGCAAGTTTTGATAGTACCTTCCCTAGGAAAGAATGAGGTTTACAGGGATGGTGAAATAGTGTGTCGGCTATATTTTGAAATAGCGGGTGTGTTCAAAAGATGCAGGGTATCCCAAAATAACTTTGCTGTGTAGACATACCCTAAATGTCCTCCACTTGCACATTTCTAATTAGATCTATTCAGAGCATTTCTAATTAAATAAAATGAATGTCAGGTGGGGGTGAGGGGGAGGGGAATTCACAACAAAATCAGTGCCTGTTCTTCTCCCCCAGTCAGCTTTACTTCAAAAGTAAAATGAGATTATTCAAAATTGAATGTAACCTAAGGAATAATGTTGGCTAAAATCCATAGGCTCTTCATATACACCTGTGTTAATAGTGAACTGATTACATTTACAGAGAGAAACAAAAAATTGCTTTCCTCCTGTGGTGAGCCCTGAGAGCTTATTCCCTTATCTTGTCTTCACTTTCATGGGCCAGCAAAACCTTTCCAAAGCCCATCTCACTTGTTCTGATCTTTCTCCTCCTTCCCCTTTTCTTATCCTCTTCTTTGCTGCTTCCTTAGGTCTTTTTCAGCATCTTGGCTTAACATTTCTTTCCTACTAGTTCTGTGAATAGCTTCCTATCTCTTGTTTCCCTAGAGGAATGTGTCTTTCATATCTGGCCACCTTTGCAAATTCTTCCCGTAGAGATCCTATCGTTACAGCTCTCTTCAGGTCTGTTAGTGCCAGAACTATTTGGTTTTAGCTTGATTAAAATGTTAGCTCTTTGAGGCAGGAATTTTGTCATCTTATTTATTTTGTAAAGCAGTCTATATATTTAGGAATCTATGGAAATAATAGGCACATGATCTGAAAAAAATGTCAGCGTAAACTAGTTAATTATAGTTAGCTAGTATATGTGGGAGGAAGGATGGGTCAGTGGTTAGGGCACAGCCCAGGACTGCTGTGCCACAGACTTCCAATGTGACTGTGAACAAATCAGCTAATTGTTTAAATGCCTGCAAAACTATTCATATGCCAGACCAGACCAAAACAAAGTTTTGAAAAATGCTTCAAGAAAGTATATTGACCTCCTCTCCCAAAAAATCCTTAAAACCCTTTGCCAGTCCTGAGCTTTTACTGATCCTTCGAAAATATGGATCTCAACACAGAATCATAGAAATGAAGACTTGGAAGGTACGTCTAGAGGTCATATGACACTCCTTCTCAGAGGCAGGACAAAATATAACTGCGTCATTCCTAACAGATTTTTGTCTACCTATTATAAACCTCCAATGACTGGGCTTCAAAGACTTCCTTGGAATCCTATTCCAGTACTTAAGATCTCTTTTCATGAGATGCTTTTCAATTTGCCCATATCTTTCTTAAAGTATGGTTCCCAAAACTGGACACAGTACTCCAGTTGAGAACTTACCAGTAGGGCAGGACAATTACATGCAACTACATACAACTCTCCTGTTAATATACCCCAGAATTGTATTAGCCTTTTTAGCAGCTGCATCACATTGTTGGCTCATATTCAGTTTGTGATCCATTGTAATCCCCAAATCCTTTTCAGCAGTGCTAAGCCTTGCTGTTTATTCCCCATTTTGTAATGGTGCATTTAATTTTTTTCTTTCTAAGTGTCATACTTTTGCACTTGTCTCTACTGATTTTTCTTCTTGTCTATTTCAGACCATTTCTCCAATTTATACAGATCCTTTTGAATTCTAATATTGTCCTCCAAAGTACTGGTAACAACCCTCCAGCTTGATGTCATCTGTAAATTTTATAGGCATACAGTCTTCCCCATTATCCAAGTTATTAATGAAAATATAACACTGTACCCTGACTTGTTCTTCCAGGTTGATAGTGAACCGCTAATAACTATTTTTAGTGTGTTTTTTCAACCAGTTGTGCACCCCTTTTATAAACACTTCATTTACACCACATTTGCCTATTTTACATATGAGAATGTAAAAACCAGTAATAACATCTATATATGGTCACAAAGCACAGTAAAGGAATCTTTCAGAACCCTGAAATGAGATGACAAAAATCTCAATAGCAGTGGAGAAAGATGAAATCGTTTAAGAGAGCAGGCCAATAGAATTCACATTTGCTTATGTTTGGAAGCTCTAGTGGGCAATAAAGAAATGGCTATTAAGAAGTTCATTGATTACTTTAATACTGAAGTTAAAATAGATTGATCATGACCAATTTATTGACTAAAGTTGAAGTAAGGTAGTCTCAAAAGAGGAAAAGCTTGTCTTTACATTTTGGGAAGTGTAGATAGCAAATGAGTAGTGGGATGAAAAAACAAATTTTGGTTAAGTTTATTCATTTAGGAAGAATATTTGGATACTTCTTTTTCTATAATATTTAATGCCAGAGGTTTGATGATAGATGTTATGATTGTCACAAGTACAAAGATGTTTGCAAACAAATTATTTTTTCATACTACAACCTTCATCCATTAATAAGTTTGGTCATTTAGTTATCCTCAAATTTCTTTCAATAGAATTTTCAATATTCAAAGTATATCTCTTGTATCTTGTTGCAATACTCTAAAACTTCGAAAACATCAAAACATTATATTTTGTTTTACGTTCTTTTGAAGCAAGACAAAAGGCTAGCTCTACAGCTGATATAAATCACTGATCTACACGAGTAGAGGATCTTGCATGGTCTCTTTTTTTTGTTAAATTTAAACTTAAAACTTCTTAGGCTGTCACATCACTATGTGTGTACACGCTGTGGGTCACGCTAACCAGAACCTGGTCTTCAATACCTGTATTGTACTTTTTGGTAGAATAGCTTCCAATGACTAACTAGTTTGTTCATTGTAGAAATACTACCGGTGGATGGTTGAACTGAGCAGAAGTAGATCTCTAGTTTGCCTCGTTATTTCTACAAACTCAGATCTATGTGAGTGGCAGATGGTGGTCAGGCATTCTTATATTTTAGAATAGATGGTGGTTATATTTTGTACATCTACGTACATCTCAGTTGTGTTTTAGCCATTAGAATCCACATTTCTGTTTTGTTCTGAACACTTTTTAAATTATATAAATGTAAGTTATTTAAAAGATCATTTAGACTTGTTAGATGGAATTCAGTTTCACTTTCAGTATTGTATGAAGTTCATTTTTAATCGAACTATGTGTACAAAAGTACCTTTTAAAGTACTATATTAAACACAAACCCAACATAATTTTCAGAAAAGACAATCCAATAATTGTTGGGAAAAAATGGAATAGTTATGTTTCTACGTGTTTTAAAAACAAAACCAGCAATCCTCTCAAACACAAAAACAAACAAAAACCCAAACACCAAATCTTGTATAATTGTTTAAAAACAAACAAAAGAGATCTATGGCAGAAAAGGAGTAATGCCCTGGGTACAGTACTGAGCCCCAGTAACTGTCCTGACTGTATGGAGGAAATCTGGTTCCACTGAAGCCACTGGCAAAACCACTATTACATAAGAACATAAGAACGGCCGTACTGGGTCAGACCAAAGGTCCATCTAGCCCAGTAGCCTGTCTGCCGACAGTGGCCAGCACCAGGTGCCCCAGAGAGGGTGGACCGAAGACAGTGATCAAGCGATTTGTCTCCTGCCATCCCACTCCAGCCTCTGACAAACAGAGGCCAGGGACACCATTTCTATCCCCTGGCTAATAGCCTTTTATGGACCTAACCTCCATGAAATTATCTAGCTTCTCTTTAAACTCTGGTATAGTCCTAGCCTTCGCAGCCTCCTCTGGCAAGGAGTTCCACAGGTTGACTACACGCTGTGTGAAGAAGAACTTTCTTTTATTAGTTTTAAACCTGCTACCCATTAATTTCATTTGGTGTCCTCTAGTTCTTCTATTATGGGAACTAATAAATAACTTTTCTTTATTCACCCTCTCCACACCACTCATGATTTTATATACCTCTATCATATCCCCCCTCAGTCTCCTCTTTTCTAAACTGAAAAGTCCCAGTCGTTTTAACCTCTCTTCATATGGGACCCGTTCCAAACCCCTAATCATTTTAGTTGCCCTTTTCTGAACCCTTTCGAAGGCCAAAATATCTTTTTTGAGGTGAGGAGACCGTGCACATCTGTACACAGTATTCAAGTATTCAGTATTGATACCAATGGGGTCAGGATTTAATCTGCAAGTGTTTCCCAAAGCTCCTTTATTTCTGGTTGTCCCTATAATATACCGAAAACTCACGGAGAGTACTTCCTTCACAACATCATCAAATAACAATTTCCCCTGCAAAGATGTAAAGCTTCCTAATGGTCATTCTGGGACTTGAAGTTCAATTTCCTCTGGGAATATTAGAAACAGCAGCATGACTTTATTAGTTTTGTGACGTGTCTGACAATAGATTTGATAAGTATTCATTGTAACTAGCCAGCCAAATAGAAGAAAGATGATAGATTTTTTCAATCAAATTTCAGACTGTTAATATACATACTTTTAAAATGGTGGTTGCATAAGAGGTTGGTATAAGCCTGGAAGAGTATGGTTTAATATTCCTTCCAAAGTTGTTATCATTAATTATGATAACTTGAGGTATTCTTAGCATTCATATAAGCATCTGATCTCCTTAGCATCTTTCTGTGACAACGCAGTCCATAATAAAGCATATGCATTGTGTAAAAACACATTTCATTTTTATCAGTCTTTGGTTTGTCACCATTTAATTTAATTTATTGCTCCCTTCTTGAAAGTCAGGGAGACTTTTCTGATCTGCATTCTCTAGAAAGTTAATTATACTTTTATCATGTCCTCTTTTATTTATCGCCTTTATAATGTAAACAAACTCCAACCATTTCAGTCTCTTCATGTCAGAGGTTTTCCATGCTCTTGCTCATTGTTGCTATTCACTAAAAACTCTCTAATTCTAACTTTTTTTTGGATATGAGTGAGTAGTAATATGCACACTTTTCTATATGAGGCTGAACAAATGATCCATATAAAAGTGTAGTGAACAGGGGTGGCCGCTCACTGACCCTGACCCCCTCTAAGCTTGGGTGGGCTGAGCCCAGTCCTGCCCCTTGAACTCCCTGGAAGCCAAGGGGCAAGGCGAGTGATATAAAAGCCCAGCCCAGGAGCCCAGTGGGGGCCCAGCCGCTGGAGGAAGCAGATGTCTGTCCTGAGCTCCTAAGCCAGGAAGACCCTGAGGACGTTGCAGAGGCTGAGGACTGGCCTGGACCACTGGGCCCCTGCTCCAAAGAGACCTTCTTTATCCTGCCCAAGGATTCAGACTATGACGACCTCAAGATCCAACAGCCAGTGTGGAGCCAGGTAGATGCGGAGGAGGAGTTAGGCAGTGGCCCATGGGGAGCCAGCAACTGTTGGGCTGGTGTTATAACACTTTAGAGTGTGTCAGCATGTTTTGGGCTGGATCCCCGCTGACTGCTAGGGCCCTGGGCTGGGATGTGGTGGAGTAGGCAGGGCCCGTGTCCCCCCTGCCACTCTACAAACTGGGTGTCAGTCTGCCCCTCCCCTCTCTTGTCTGTGGAACTCATTTGTCTTGCTGCCCCGCCCTGAACCAGGGCCTGGGCCTTACTGACTGGGAGGGCTGGGTTTGTTTTGCTGCCTTGCCCTGAACCAGAGCCTGGGCTTTATAAACAGGGGAACTGCTATTTATTTGTCTTTATTTGCCTGACTTGTACTCAGGGCCCGGGGTTTGAAGGGAATCCTTGGACATCAATTTACAGGCCTGAGCACAGGTCAGGGATCCAGGACTCAAGCCAACCAGCTTACAAAAAGATAGTCAATAACGCAGACATTATTAGACTATCCCATTTTTTAGGTATCCTAACATCCTTTCCAGTTATGAACCATTTCAGCAAAATCTGATTTCTGTGTTATAACATATGTCTGCTCTAGTGGTTTGATCCTGCAGTTGGCTGGCATTTTGGCCCTGATCCAGCAAAGCACTTCATCTCATGCTTAACTTTGGACGTGTGAGTAGTTCCGCTGAGGTTAATAGGATGACGTACACATTGAAAATTGAGTGTAAGCTCGAGTGTGCTGCTGAATCATGCCAGCATCTTGCAGCATCGAGTCCTTAGTGTGTGGAAACATCCAGGAAGTGAACAGTAATAGAGACTTGATCAGTGTGAAGGAGAATATATTGTTTTCTTTCTAATTTAAATAATAGTACAAGCTCTATAGAAGTATGAGCACTATAAAAAGCTGGATTTGGTTTTCAGAAGACAAACTTATATTCCAGACAATGAACATTGAGTCATGTGAAATACAATGAAGTATAAAAGAGAAACAAGGTAGGTGAGGTATTATCTTTAGTGTATCAATTTCTGTTGGTGAAAGAGACAAGCTTTTGAGCTTACACTAAGCTCTTCTTCAGGTCTGTGTAAGCTTGAAAGCGTGTCTCTTTCACCATCAGATAAGAAGTTTTATTGCACCCACCTTGTCTTTCTAATATCCTGCGACCAGCACAGCTATAAGAGCACAGCAAACAATAATGTATAAAAGACAGCTGTAATAGTCTTGCAGTCCTAGCTCCTCATCTGTGGACCAGCAAAAACCCGGACTATCAGCACGCAGTTTGTATTTCTGTCAAAGTTGCAGAGATGATGTCAGGAGACACATCTCACTATCTTCTATCCTTCTTGATAGTGTCATTCTTCTGCACTATTGGGGTATTAAATGTTCTTTTCATGTGCTTATGGGAGATACAAGGGTGTTTGCTTCAGGGATGCAACAAATCTCTGGTTTTGTTACTTTGGTAAACAAATCTGAAAAGGGAATTTAAGATGATGGTGCTGCTCATATGTTGTTTGACAGTGTTTTTATTATCTGGAGAATTTTTGGATTTATGGATTTGAGATTGAGGGTATTGAGGTATGCAGGGCTGTTTCATTGCTGTGTAGAGTCCTGGGCTCAGGCGGGAGCGTGGGCTCTAGGCCCCTTCAGTGTGTGAGGGTCACAAAGTTCAGGTTCCAACCCAAGCCTGGAAGTCAAAATAGCTATGAAATAGTCCTGCAGCAAGGGCCGCGTGAGCCTGAGTTGGCTAGCACAGGTCAGCAGCGAGTTTTTTTGGCTGTGTACACATATCCTAAGTGTGTCAAACATGGTTCTCTGCTTCATCTTGACAGCATTCTTTTATTTAAATGATATTGTCATTGCATTGTTGAGGAATATTTAGGCATTTAATGCTTTCAGTGACATCTAGGAAAATAGGTGGTTCAGCTCAGAAAATAGCAGCTTTCTGCCTGCTAGCTAAACCCTGCTCAGGTTAACGTAGATAATTTCTTCTGAATTGCTGACTCTTTAACTTCATTTAAGGCTGAAAAGCATCTAATATTTATTAAGCCAAAGGACCTACAGAAAAGATAATTAATAAAATAGTCTGTGTGTAAATAAGGAATGCCTTTATTTTTCTTTCATGCTCAAATTGCAGCTAATGGAATAAATCATTTTAGCCATTTTATAAATGTGCGTTGCTACACTGAGTGGTAGGTTTCTGGTTTGCTTTGGAAAACTTACTTTAGAACAGTTACTTGTTTAAATGTTTTTAAAACCCCAATGACCTTTAGGATTTAAAATGTTTCAAGTTGCAATCTAAGCAATGTCGTGTGTGTGTGTGTGTGTGTGTGTGTGTGAATCATTTCTATCAGGGTACCATTTTTTATAAAGGGGATGCAACACTGATGTTCAAAAATCAGGACTTTCCTGCACTTTTGGGGACAGGTGGCAACTGCAAGGATACTTATTGTTAAGATTGTGTTAGTTTTGTTTTATAGAGCTTTTCCATGAGCTGAAAATGCTGGACTCGATCAGCATATGGTACCAGCTAGCCTCATCTCTACCAGCTCTTTTGTTATCTTGTTATTGTTATAGGTCTTAATGACAGTTGTAAGCCATAGTTCTGGAGGTAGGGGTAAGTCCACCCTGGGGAGAAGAGGGAAAAACAGCAGTGTGGATTATGGAAATATGAATTGATTTAAAAAGCAGCTCTCTTGTAATAGAATGGGGCTCAAAGAAAGACGGAGGAGAAGCTAGTGAAAAGGCGATGGAATATGATGTGAAAATGATCATTTGAATGCTTTCTTTTTCATTCCCAGCTGCTGTTTCTGGTGAAAAGACATGCATTTGTATATCTTAAGGCTGGGTGAAAAAGGGCCAGATGAATGGAATTACTTGTTAGATATGTTTTCGTTCTGAGTCAAATTATGTGCATTTTAATAGACTGTATGCATATGTTAGCCACTTTTTATCATATAGCTGTAATATTAGGGGCTACATTTTGTAAAAATGTTCTTTTCTATGTGTGTTCAAGTAAGTACAGTATTAACTTAATATTTGACAGTTCTTCAGTCTTTCACCTTCAAAAATTAGTGGTTTGGCCTATCCCTATAGCCATCAGTAATTTGCAGACCAAAGGGGGGGAAAATGTAGTCGATGGTTAGGTATTGGATCAGTGATGATGAACCTTTTGGATCATCATTTTGAGCAAGAATGCCAAAAATAGTTACCTGGTGTCATGCTTAATAGGTGTCTATTGCTCTCACTCCATTCCAGTTTATTGCTTTCTTTTCTCTTCATTCTGCTCTTCGCTACACTTTTTTTCAGCTCCCTTTTCAGTTAATTCTGTCAATTTTAGCCTTCATTATATTGATCTGTTTTGTCCTTCCATCATTGGTTCTATCTCCCTCAGCTTCAGGCCATTCATTGGCGGTTGTTCCAGTTAACTCTGCCTCCCTGGATGTTGGACATTGAATGGCATAATCTGCCTCTCACTTGCCTGGTACTGCCCCATCCTTTCCCCGAGGTCCAGGATTCTAAGTAACTGCATGTTATGTTAAGTACACATGCCACTGGTTTACTGTCACTTCTCAGGATGTTTCTAAATGTCATCGCTGACTGTTGTTTGCATTTTAATTGCTTTTATGTGTTTGTGGTAAAAATGAGATTATAGTACAATTTATAGAATCATAGAATACTAGAACTGGAAGGGACCTCGAGATCATCAAGTCCAGTCCCTTGCCCTCACATCAGGACCAAGCACCATCTAGATGATCCCCGATAGGTGTCTATCCAACCTGCTCTTAAATATCTCCAGCGATGGAGATTTCACAGCCTCCCTAGGCAATTTATTCCAGTGTTTAACCAAGTTTTTCCTAATGTCCAACCTAAACATCCCTTGCTGCAATTTAAGTCCATTGCTTCTTGTCCTATCATCAGAGGCCAAGAAGAATTTTTCTCCCTCTTCCTTGTAACACCCTTTTAGATACTTGAAAACCACTATCACAGGGGTGGCCAACTCGCAGCTCACGAGCCGCATGTGGCTCTTCTCCCCCAAAAGTGCGGCTCGCGAAGCCGCTCCTGTGCCCCCCAACGATCCCTGCTCCCTCCGGCTCCCCTGTGCTCACTGGAGTGGGCGATTCAAAATGGCGCCCAAGATAGCGGCCATTGACGGGAGCCTGATATGGCCAAAAAGCCTAAGCTTGTTTCTTAAAGGGGCAGCCTCCTTTTTTTTTTGCTCGACAATTCTGGTGTGGCTCTTCGCATTTTTTCCGCCGTGTTTCGGCTGTCTTAGTGCAGGGGTGGCCAACCCATTTAACAATCATGTTCCCTCTCAGTCTTCTCTTTTTTTCTAAACTAAACAAGCCCAATTCTTTCAGTCTTCCCTCATAGCTCATATTCTCTAGACCTTTAATCATTTTTGTTGCTCTTCTCTGGACCTTCTCTAGTTTTTCCATATCTTTCTTGAAATGTGGTGCCTAGAACTGGACAAAATATTCCAATTGAGGTCTAATCAACGTAGAGTAGAGCGGAAGAATGACTTCTCGAGTCTTGCTCACAACACTCCTGTTCATGTGTCTCAGAATCATGTTTGCTCTTTTTGCAACAGCGTCACACTGTTGACTCATATTTAGCTTGTGGTCCACTGTGACCCCTAAATCCCTTTCAGCAGTACTTCCTTCTTAAGTGGAGTACTGCTGCCAGGGAGGATCCAAGGCTGCCCCAGCCACGGCTCTTCCCCCCTGCCCTAGGAATGGCCGGGCCCAGCTTTCCCCCCAGTGCCTGTGAGGGGTCAGGCCTGGCTTTCCACTTAGCTTCTGGGAAGGGCTGGGCCCGGCTTTCCTCCTGGCCACTGGGAGGGGCTGGGCCCAAGCCATGCTGGCCCCTCTTTCCCCCCTGCTGCTGGAAAGGGGAGGGGAGGGCTGGCTGTAGGCAGCCCCAGCCCTCCATGTGGGCCCTATGAAAACCAAGGCTGGAAGTGGGTGGGGCTTGTTCCTGTGGACGCAGAGTGAAGTGATGACGTCACTGTTGTCCCACAGGAAGATTATTTTATATATAGAGAGAGATATAGGGTATGTCCCTACTGTTCTACTTTTTTGTGGTGAGGAGTGAGAGGGCAAGGTCATTTTACTGCCTCTGGTGCCACCAAGGCACAGTATAACACATGTTAGGCTCTGCTCATGAAATGTCTTTTGTCACTTGTTTCTCATTTCCACTTGATGGTCCTCTCCGATTCATTGAACCTCTGTTCTTTTTTGAATTTCAGCTATGATCACAGTATTATGCACTGAAGAACACTGGTTCTCCCCAGTTACCAGAGTTTCATTCAGTGATTCAAATTAAGTTGTATGATTCTCATTAAACTATGTTATAATAAAATTATGCATTACCTGCATTCTCTGTAAAAAGGAATTAGGAATAATTTATTTTGAGTGCTGATGTTATTTCTTTTTGGACAGCTATAATTGTAATCAACAACTGTAATCATGAAACTGTATGTATACCTAGTTCCCTGTAAGCTGTGATCCTTCCCCTTCATCCTGTTGCTTCTCTTCTTGGCCACAGACTTTTTTATATCAAATTAAACACAATTAAACACAGTTCACATGACTAGCTTGTCTCACTACCTCTTGTATCAGAGGGGAAGCTGTGTTAGTCTGAATCTGCAAAAGCAGCGAGGAGTCCTGTGGCACCTTATAGACTAACCGAAGTGTTGGAGCATAAGCTTTCGTGGGCAAAGACCCACTTCGTCAGATGCATGTACATGGGTCTTTGCCCACGAAAGCTTATGCTCCAACACTTCAGTTAGTCTATAAGGTGCCACAGGACTCCTCGCCGCTTTCACTACCTCTTGTGGCACAAAGCCACACTCTCTTCTTACCGTCACAGCCCTCTGACACTGACACGTAAGCTGGTGTTCTTCAAGAAAGAATTATGAAATGCAACTATCCAAGGTTGGGGAGCTCAGCCAAGCCATTACCTTTTGGAAGATCTTATTTTTTTCTGTGTTGTTTCCTTCATATCCTTTTGTAAACATAGCCCTTTGCTCTAGATCAGGGTTACTCAACTTTGGAAGCTCCGGGGGCCACAATGATACAGCACATGCCGAGGGCCACAATCTTAGTGTGGTTGCATATACATGCAAATATATATGCAAATAGCTTTTCACACTGACAGGCATGAACACAAAGTTTAAGGCAATACTACACAACACACAGGGCCCATTTAAGTCATTTCTGCTGATATTAATAAAATGCAATATTTACCCGATTTCCACCCATATGACATTTATAAAATGCATATCAACAGAAGAGCATTATATTGACTACTTTTTTGTTTTCGCTCCCACCTGTGGGCCGCGTGTTGAGCCCTGTGAAAACCCAAACCGCACCACGGGCCACAAACAAACAGCTTGCAGGCCACATACTGCCCATGGGCTGCGTGTTGAGTAGCCCTGCTCTAGATTTCACCCACTTGAGAGAACATCACTCTTCTCCTTTCAGAGCTGTTTATTATTACTATTATTATTTTAATTGATTTAGTCAATATTGATTTATAATTTGTAATATTGTAGTGCTCGGCATCCCCATCCAAAATAAGGGGCCCATAGGTGCTATGCCCTGTCACATCATGAGATGATTTGTATTACTGAAGCATATAGTCCTGCTGTAAGGGAGCCTTGTTCTTAAGACATCAGAGTCCAGAGCAATGAGATGCAACCCATGTTATAGGCTGATACGGCCAGCACTTCACTATAATGGATCTGCAAAGCTAATGTGTGGTCTCTCCACGTGCAATGGTACTAGACATTTTAGAACAGGCACATGTGCAGATGTAGCTTTCAGTAGAACTGTTCTAGAAAAGTATTATTTAGAGGAACTGCAACTAATCCTACCCCACTCTGACAACAGCTTTCCTTATCTATTGTTCATGGAGAGGAGCAGTCTCAGATACCCCGACCAAAGCTCCTGTTAATTTTGACTGTTGCATTAGCAATGTTGTTTGTTTGTTCCTGTTCTGTTTCTGAAATGTTCCTAGATAAAAGCTGATTTCCTTTTAAACTTAAGTGAGACTCCTTTATTTTTCTAACTACTGTAATTTCATTGCAGCCAGATCTGTCTTACCTACCGGCCTGTAATAACATTCATGTTATGTTAAGTGCTACAGTCTTTACGCTGGTGATGCTTGACAGGAACTTGAAACAACTTGTATTGGTTGTCAAAAATCTGTTGTTTCATTGGTCGCATAGCCAAAATCTTTAGAGGTCTTGACACACTCCATTGGAGAAATACTATTTACAATGGGAGGCAGGAGAGGGGGAGAGAGAAGTGTCTGATTTGTAAATAAAATAAATTGAGCAGTTCTGTACTTTCTACCTCAAGGAGTCCCCTTCTTTTTTTTCTCTTGACTTTTTTAATTCTGGGCAAAACCCTAAATAATGATGCGTCCCTTCAGCTCTTTCATTCAATGGAAATTGCAGGTGCTCTGCTGTGTTTAGTGTTAGGCCTTTTATGGTACAGTAACCATACATAATCATAGAACACTAGAACTGGAAGGGTCCTTGAGAGGTCATCGAGTCCAGTCCCTTTCCCTCACGGCAGAACCCAGTACCGTCGAGACCATCCCTGATAGATGTCTGTCTAACCTGCTCTTAAATATCTCCAGAGATGGAGATTCCTCAATTTCCCTTGGCAATTTATTCCAGTGTTTAACCACCCTGACGTTTAGGAAGTTTTTCCTAATGTCCAACCTAAACCTCCCTTGCTGCAGTTTAAGCCCATTGCTTCTTGTCCTATCATCAGAGGCCAAGGAGAACAATTTTTCTCCCTCCTCCTTGTGATACCCTTTTAGATACCTGAAAACTGCTATCATGTTCCCTCTCAGTCTTCTCCTTTCCAAACTAAACAAGCCCAATTCTTTCAGTCTTCCTTCATAGGTCATGTTCTCTAGACCTTTAATCATTCTTGTTGCTCTTCTCTGGACCTTCCCCAATTTTTCCACATCTTTCTTGAAATGTGGTGCCCAGAACTGGGCACAATACTCCAATTGAGGCCTAATCAGCGCAGAGTAGAGCGGAACAATGACTTCTTGTGTCTTGTTCACAACACTCCTGTTAATGCATCCCAGAATCATATTTGCTTTTTTTGCAACAACGTCACACTTTTGACTCATATTTAGCTTGTGGTTCACTATGACCCATAGATCCCTTTCTGCACTACTCCTTCCTGGACAGTTGCTTCCCATACTGTATGTGTGAAACAGATTGTTCCTTCCTAAGTGGAGTACTTTACATTTGTCTTTATTAAACTTCATCCTATTTACCTCAGAGCATTTCTCTAGTATGTTCTGATCATTTTGACCCTATCCTCCAAAGCTGTTGTAATCCCTCCCAGCTTGGTATCATCTGCAAACTTAATAAGCGTACTTTCTATGCCAATATCTAAATAGTTGATGAAGATATTGAACAGAACCGGTTCCAAAACAGACCTCTGCGGAACCCCACTTGTTATGCCCTTCCAGCAGGATTGTGAACTGTTAATAACTCTCTGAGAATGGTTATCCAGCCAGTTATGCACCCACCTTATAGTAGCCTCATCTAAGTTGTATTTGCTTAATTTATTAATAAGAAGATCATCTGAGATTGTATCAAATGCCTTACTAAAATCGTGTCCACCGCTGCTCCCTTATTCATAAGACACATTATCCTATCTAAAAAAAGCTATCCGATTGTTTGACATGATCTGTGCTTTACAAATCCATGCTGGCTGTTACCTATCACCATATTATCTTCCAGGTGTTTGCAGATGAATTTCTTAATTACTTGCCCCATTATCTTTCCTGGCACAGAAGTTATCACTGGTCTGTAGTTTCCTGGGTTGTTCTTATTTCCCTTTTTATAGATGGGCACTATATTTGCCCTTTTCCAGTCTTCTGGAATCTCTCCTGTCTTCCATGATTTTCCAAAGATGATAGCTAAAGGCTCAGATACCTCCTCTATCAGCTCCTTGAGTATTCTAGGTTGCATTTCATCAGGCCCTGGTGACTTACAGACATCTAACTTTTCTAAGTGATTTTTATCTTGTTCTTTTTTAATTTTATCTTGTAAACCTACCCCATTACCACTAGCATTCACTATGTTAGGCATTCCTTCATCATCAGACTTCTTGGTGAAGACTGAAACGAAAAAGTCATTAAGCACCTCTGCTTTTTCCATATTTCCGGTCACTGTTTCTTCCTCCTAACTGAGCAATGGGCCTACCCTGTCCTTGGTCTTCCTATTGCTTCTAATATATTTATAGAAAGTCTTCTTGTTACCCTTTATGTCTGTAGCTTTTGTAGCTTTTTATGTTTTGCGCCTTTGCATTTCTAATCTTACCCCTGCATACCTGTATTGTTTGCTTATATTCATCCTTTGCAATTTTTCCTAGTTTCCATTTTTTATATGTAGTCCCCTTACTAAAGGTGCCTCCGCTTATTTTCTGGGAAGACCCTGTGTCTCATAGACTACAATTCTCATGAGCCCTTGGGAAAAACAGGAAGGAAGTGACTCTAGTGTGGGAGATTGGAGTCTTTCCACATGCATGAGAAGAGAGGCCTACCAGTCTGGGACTCTGCCCTTGGATTTTGGAACAGAAGGGGAGCCAGGCTGCTGTGGAGGAGTTTGATCCAGTCCAGGGGCTGTTAGAGTGAAGCTACAGTCTGGGACTAGATGCCTTTGGAACTGGGATCTAGCAGGCTGCTTCTGATAGGCATAGCATGAGACTGTAAGTAATTGGGCATTTTTGGGGAAAGTGCTGCCTGGGACAGAGCTGCTGCCTAGCTTGGACCCTCATACACACTGCCTACAGAGAATTTCCATTACAGCTGCAGTTCTTCAAGCGCGCCCACGCAAGCAAGAGTCTGGGACTCTGAGTCTAGGGGTGTGCACACTCTGGGGTGGGATCAATATTGGCAGTGCAAATGCTAGATATATAAGTTCCAATTATTGTTGTGCACTTTGTTAACGTTATTCATTGTTAATCTGTTAAACCCTGTTTATTTAAGTTAAGTAAAGATTGTTTATTTTAATGTAATCTATTAGATGTATATGATTTGTAGTTGTTGTTCTGGAATTAGATCCAGATTATTGCTGGAATTAGTTTATTCCTGGAGGCTCTCAAGGCACACCAGTAAGGCCAGCCAGGTGGAGGCACCGCCATTGTATGTTCTTTATGAGCAAGAGACTGCAGCAAGGGGGTGGATAGGGTTTTCCCCAACTAAATAACATCACCACTGGGGTGCTCAGGATCTCCTTTTATGTTAAAACCATCAGGCGCCCAGGCACACCTGTGAGTGTGACCTGCTCCCAAGTAACCCGGGGAGGAAAAAGGGGGTTACATATATAACTCCTCCTTTTTATTTTTAGATCATGCAAGATCTCCTAGTTAAGCCAAGGCAGTCTTTTGACATACTTTCTATCTTTCCTATGCAGCAGAATAGCTTGCTTTTGGGCCCTCAATAATGTCCCTTTTGAAAAACTGCCAACTCTCTTCAGGTGTTTTTCCTCTACTCTTGCTTCCCATGGGACCTTACATACTAGCTCTCTGAACTTACTAAAATCTTCCTTCCTGAAATTCATTGTCTCTGTTGTGCTGTTCTCCCTTCTACCATTCCTTAGAATCATACTTTCTGTGATTTCATGATCACTTTTACCCAGGCTGCCTTCCACTTTCAAATTCTCAACCAGTTACTTCCTCTTTGTTAAGATCAGATCTAGAACAGCTTCCCCCCAGTAGCTTTTTCAACCTTCCGAAATAAAAAGTTGTCTCCAGTGCAGTCGAAGAACCTATAGGATATTCTGTGCCCCGCTGTGTTAGTTTCCCAACATATATCTGGATAGTTGAAATCCCCCATCACCACCAAATCCTGCGCTTTGGATGATTTTGTTAGTTGTTTAAAAAAAGCCTCATCCACCTCTTCTACCTGGGCAGGTGGTCTGTAGTAGACTGCTAGCATGACATCACTCTTGTTTTTTGCCCCTTTTAACGTAATCCAGAGACTCTCAACACATCTGGTTCTTACGTCCATCTCCACCTCAGTCCAAGTGTGTACATTTTTAATATATAAGGCAACACCTCCTCCCTTTTTTCCCCGCCTATCCTTCCTGAGAAAGCTATACCCTTCTGTACCAATATTTCAATTGTGTGTATTATCACACCAATCTCTGTGGTACCAACTATGTCATAGTTGTATTTCTTTATTAGCACTTCCAGTTCTTCTTGCTTATTACCCATGTTTATTGCATTTGTATATAGGCATCTAAGATACTGATTTGATCTTGCTTCCCAGTTCTGCTTTGTTCCTCCTTTCTTTCTGCTATTATAGCCCACACTCCCTCCCATTTCTGACCCGTCTCCCAAGTCTCCATGTTCTTCACTTACCTGTGGGCTTTGGTCACCTGCCCTCGTTGAACCCTGTTTAAAGCCCTCCTCATTAGGTTAGCCAGTCTGCATCTTCCCCTTCCTCGAAAGGTGAACCCCATCCCTGCTTAGCAGTCCTTCTTGGAATAAAATCCTGTGGTCAAAGAAGCCAAAGCCCTCCTGGCGACACCATCTTCGCAGCCAAGCATTCACCTCCAGGATGCATCTGTCTCTGCCTGGGCCGCTGCCTTTGACAGGAAGGACTGAATGGAATACCTTCTGCAGTCCAAACTCCTTCACTCAAACTCCCAGAGCTCTGTAGTCACTCTTGATCCGCTCAGTGTCACACCTTGCAGTATCGTGGATGAGTAGCATGGGGTAATAGTCAGAACATCTCGGCTATGGGCCCCTGGCATGCAGCATACCTCCCGAGATTACATGTCAGGGTGACAGATGGGTGCCTCCTTCCCCCTCAGAAGAGAGTCTCCGACCACCACTACCCTACGTTTCTTCCTCGCAGTGGTGGCAGCAGCCCTCCCATCCTTGGGGGTACGAAGCTTCTCCTCCTCAGCTTAAGTGATTCCTTATCTCCTGTATCAAGAAGAGCATATTGGTTTCCCTGTACCACGGTGGGAGGCTTGGGAGCAGGGGTGGAGCATTGCTTGCTGCCAGAAGTGACCAGCTGCCAGTGTCCCCCCTAAACCATCTCCTTTTCCACCAGTGGTGTGTCTGCATTCTTGTGTAGTGGTACAGCTTCCTCAGCCTCAGCTGTCTTGACATGAACACTGTCCAGGAATTGCTCCTGGATTTGGATGCTCCTCAGCCTAGCCATCTCCTCCTGTAGCTCTCCCACCTGCTTCCTGAGAGATTCCACCAGCAGGCACCTTTCACATTGGATGGTCCCCCCCAGCCTGGATTTCAGTAAGTGTGAATTGCAAGCCACAGTCCCTGCAAAACCACACCAGGATCTGGGGAGAGGCATCCATGGTTAGGTAGTCTGTTTGGCTACAGGCGCAGGTGGAGGAGCCAGAAGCAGTGCTGGCACAGGTATTGCGGGTCTTCCTGACCATAGTAGGCCTCCCTCTGTCAAACTTCCTCTTAAACTCCTCTGTCTGGAGCCCCCTGTCCCATTTGCTCCCCTTTCATAATGGGAGTATGATCCATTTTTGACTATACACTGCCACTCAATAGCAAGTGAAATGAGGACTCATTTATCATTTAACTTGAGACAAATGTCTGGGATTATTTAAATTAGAGATTTCAAATATAGAAAGTATTTGAGGTGATGAAAGCAGTATTTTTAAATGTTAGTCTGATCTTATTTAAAAAATGTACCTTATAAGGTAGAGTTGGCTGGATCCTGTTGTGTTTTTGCATCATAAACAGAATAGTTAAGAAAGAAAGATTCTTTATTATCATCATCATCATTTGAGCCTTGAAAGAACCCAGCCTGAATTTCTGATTTCAGGATAAGGGAATAAAAAGTTTTGTAAACCTGGGAACTTTGGGTCTGAAAATCATAGTGGTCCATAAGTATGGAATCCCTTGATGATGCTCTTACAGTTTATTTTCAGAATGAAACAACTGATTTCAGGGGGAGTTTTGAATAAAGAAGGTAATAAAATTTATGGATACTTACTATTAGGCACTAACTTGAAAATTTCATAATTGAAATTACAAACATTACCAACATAACTCAGTATTCATATAGGAACTAATTAATTGATCTTTGAGTTCTTCTATTTGTATTCATTATACATATGCCACTGAAGAGACAAAGGAAAGCTTTGCAAAAAAATTCTGTTTTATTATTGCTGATAAAGCTTTACTGGCCTCAGCTTTGGGAACTTGGCGGCTTGTGTGCATGGCACTGCAGTCCAGTGTGATTTGTAAAGTGCTCTAAAGTGTTTTACTCTAGCTTCTCATGTAGATCCCATTGGGGCCAACAAAAAGGTGCCTAGTTTGCATTAGTATAGTTGTGTGTGATAATAGGAACTAGTTACCTTCTTAGTTCATCTCAATAGGATCTACTTAGGACACTTGCGGTGGATCTACACAGTACCCTTAGCTCGAAATAAACTACGCAATTTGCGCTACGCGAATTGTGTAGTTTATTTTGAGTATTTTGAAATAGCTTATTTTGTAATTTAGTGCTGTCTACACAGCGCCAAATTTCGAAATAACCTGCTATTCCAAAATCCTCCTTAACCCCCATGAAATGAGGATTACTAGGATATCGGAATAAGCTGCCCGTTATTTCGAAATCTATTTTAAAATAAGTCTGCTTCAATATATGCAGAATAGCTATTTTGGAATACTTCTAGTATCCCAAAATAGCTCCTCAGTGTAGACATACTCTTAGAGCCCAACACTTTAATCCCTCTACAAATCACACCCCTTGTAGTCTAGACACTGGCCCCCTCATGGATGAGCCACTGGCTGCAGCAGTATTTTGAGGATCCTGTGAATTATGTCTACGTTAAGACAGATTAGATGTCAAAATGCTTAAAATGTTTGTGGCTATTTATACTAAGGAGGAGCTCAATCAGTATTATGAACAGTGGGACATTTTTGCGAGACTTGTGTGATGGACATTAGTACCCTCTCTGCTTGTGGAAATGGTGAAAGAATTTTAATTATGTTTGTTAGATTTTTGTTGTACTTCATGAAGCATTCTGCAGATAATTACCTTTTTATCGTTAGTTTAAACTGCTTTCCAAATCAGTTTGTGAATAAAGCCAGAATTGCTGTCATGGAATCTGTATACTGGTGATGAGACACCTTTGCATTTACTGAATGATAATAGAAGAGTGTTCATTATCTTTTAGCAAGTGTAGAGCCTAAAATATTTATGCACCAGCAAGCAACTTGGAAATTTTCTGTCTTAAAAGATAACTATTGTCCACATAATAATCCATCAAATGCCACTTGTATAGAAGGGAGTACTCCCTTTTTCTCTCTGTGATTCCCAGACCTCCTACATTGCTCCGGGAATAAGAATTTCACAAACGTGAATCAAGGGGAAAAAACAATAGAAGTTGTTTGTAGATGTATGATGTAACAGACAGACTATCACAGACTTCGGACTTTACTATGCTAGCCCTGCAGTAACACAGTGGTCTTTATTGTGCTATTGTTTGTTCTACAATAGTTATAACCAGTGCTTTTTTTTTTTTTTTTTTTTTTTTAAAAAGGGTGCCTGTACTCCAGGGGAAAAGTTGTTGAGCTCTGACTGGAGGTGCGGGTACTGCGTCTGGAGGTGCCGGTACTGAGTACCGGGCAGTTCCGTCACAAAAAAAGCACAGGTTATAACAGTTATTTACCTCTGCCTGAATATTATCTAGTGGAGAAATCCTTTGTGGAATGCAGTGTTGCTAACTCTCCTTATTTTATCCCGAGTTCCATGGTATTTTCAACTTTTTTTTCAAAGCCCCACTGCTTGTCTCAGTTGATTGCATGAGAATTCGAGAGTTTAAGAATAGCGAGTTTCTATGATCGTGCTCTGAACAAAGAAAGTCCTATGAAATGTTAATAAAATCAGATGACAATTGCATAAGCAAACTTAATTGTGGCATTTCCTAAAGACTGAGTGCTTGGCTTTGCAAATTTAGCATTCTTTTTGTGTGTTTTATATGTAACTAGAAGATTTACTTAACGTTGCTTGAATCCTTAAATCAATTAATTTTGTTTCAATAAAATGAACATGTACCTGCTTCATTTAAGTCATTGTTTTGGGGTGGGGCTGGAGATGAGGGGTTCGGTATGCAGGTTGCCTTAGCAGCTTGGGGCCAGGTGAGAAGCTTCTTTCCATGGCTGTTTCAGGTCCAGCAGGCACAGCTAGGGGAGAGTGTATGTCCCCTGCACTCCTCAGACAGAGTGAGGAATAGAGCCAACTGTGCACATTTCCCTCACTCCCAGCCAGCAATGTTCCCCTCTGAATTGGGAGGGAGTGCACACCTCCCTTCCAGGACTGCTCCAGCCCCCCCACCTATCTTTAAAGGGCACCTGGGGAGTGGGAGGCTCAGGGCTGGGGCAGTCCTGGAAGGGAGGTGTGCACTCCCCCACCCAACCCCTTTCACCTGCCAGGTGATTCTGTCTCTTTTCTCTTAGGTTTTATGAGAAGCAATCCCATTCCTGGCACAACCAAACCTGTACCTTGCTTTAAGGTATGATAAGACGAAGCTGTATGCAGAATTTTGTGATCCTAGATCTTACTATTTAGGAGGAGTTCTTGAACAGGCAGATAGACAAACTCTCTCAAATATATAGTACATTTGCCAGGTTTGTTAAAAGAAAGTGGGAAAAAATTCCAAATGTGGAACCATGGTTCATCAGCGGAGATCCTTTAGATCCACGATGCAGACCTCAGCCATTTGAGGTAATAGTAACTGCTAAAGGATAAGAACATAAGAACGGCCATACTGGATCAGACCAAAGGTCCATCTAGCCCAGTATCCTGTCTGCCAACAGTGGCCAATACCAGATGCCTTAGACTAGGTCTACACTACAGAGTTTTTGAGCAAAAACGTGCAGAGCGTCCACACCTCAAGCACGTTTTTGCACAAGTAAAACGAAAGAACAGAGGGGCTTTTCTGGTGTAGGTATTCCTCCTCCTACGAGGAATAACTCCTTTTTGCACAAGAGCTCTTGCACAAAAAGGTGTGTGTGGATGGGGAACAAGGGTTTTTTGCACAAAAAGAGGCAATCAAAAAAAGCACAGGTACCCTGGTGGCCATTCTGTGAATAGCAATCAGAGTTTCCTTTCAAGAGAACATCCATGCAGTCACTTTTTCGATGCGCTTTTGCAGTGTGGACGCGCTCTTGCGCAAGAAGTTTTTGCGGAAGATCTCTTGGACAAGGAGCCTGTAGTATAGACATAGCCTCAGAGGGCAGGAACACAACAGGTAATCCTCACATGATCCCCGTCTATTGCTGCTTTGTGGGCTATCTGTTAGAGGAAAATGAGGCATATGTTGTAAACATGGCACACTGTTACTTCTGAGCTGTGGTGCAGCTTCTGTTTGTATGTTCAGTAACAGGTGGTGGTTGCCTTTTGGCTCCTGAGTCCCACTTCTTTGTACTGTCATCTTTCTTTTGTGACATCCCCTAGGTGCTACTAGAAGTTTTGTCTTCCTGTTTCTCTTGCCTGCAGAAGCTATCAAGGTGGGCTAAATCACTCTTCTTTCATGTTCCCACTTTTAGAGGATCCTTTTATGAGTCCTTCTCTGGCTCTTCTTCTTTTAGGTTCCTTTCTCTCTTTGTGTGTCCCATACAGAAAGGGAGAAGTAGAAGCCAGCAGAGGGAGAGCAGAGAGGGGACAGCTTCTTGGGAGCATCAGGATCTCACCTTCTTCAGAGTTTAATGGCAAAGGTCTCAAATGTGAGAAGTTGGCCTTTATCAATGCATGTGCTTAACTTCATGCATCTGAATAATCTCACAGTTGTCATTGGATCAGGGCAAGGTGTTCAGCACAACACCCTTCACTGTGTATTTTTGTGTGGACAAAGGAGAAATTAAAATAAAAACATAGTGGAACAGTAAAGAAAAGAATCCCTGCAGGGAAGGGAAGGGTTAGGGGAAGTTTGGGTGAAACTCAAGAAGGGAGAAAATTGGGAGTTGGAGGACAAGAGACTTGAGGGAATTCCAAGAGGGGAAAGAATTTAGAGCTGTGGTGTCCAACATGCTAACCACTAGCCACAAAAGGCTATTGGGTTGTTTGAGTGTGGCTAGTTCGCTATAGCAGTAGCCATTATAGTGGTTGCTGCTTCAGAACTGGTTGGACGCCATGGGTATGTCTAGACCGCATCCCTCTGTCGGCAGAGGGATACATATTAGGCAGGTCGACATTGCATATGAGGCAGGGATTTAAATATCCTGTGCCTAATTTTCATAAAAATGGCTGCCGTGTTTTGCCGATTCAGCACTTTGTCGGCAAAAAGCGGCAGTCTAGAGGGGGATCTGTCGAGAAAGAAAGCCTTTTTCGACAATCCCTTATGCCTCCTGCAAGGAGGTTTACAGAATCTGTCAAAAAGGCTTTCTGCTTTTTGCCGACGAAGTACTGGGTCGGCAAAATGCGGCGGCCATTTTATGCAAATTAGGCACAGGATATTTAAATCCCTGCCTCATTTGCAATGTCGACCTGCCTAATCTGCATCCCTCTGCCGACAGAGGGATGCAGTCTAGACTTACCCCATAGGTTTAGAGGCAGGGAGAACACCACCACTGCAACACACACACACACAGGACATTTTATAGTGGAGAAAGAGATAAACAGGGACCACAACAAGGAAGAGTTGAGAGAGAATTAGTTGAGATTTACGGGAACACAGGAGAGAACAAAGAACAGGGCAGCAGCAGTGCTATTCAAGAATGTGGGAGAAAGCAAGGAGTACAAAATAAAATGGGATTGGCTGTGTGAAAGGTAAAGAATTGAGAGAAGAGGAGTTGCTTCCTTTCAAAGAAGAGGAAAAAGGTACAGGAAAATGAACTTCAATTTTTTTAAAAGTCTTAGGCAAAAATGAGAAAAGGAAAAAAATAACATGGTGAGAAAATAAAAGGAGCTAAAGATATAGAATAAGTGAGGGGGTAGTGAGGAGAAAAGATGTTAAAAAACCTGTCACTTCTGAGTTAGTGATTTTTATTTATGCTCCTATATGTGATAATATTTCCCTGACAGATGTCCTATCACTCTGCAAGTTTATGGGGATGGTTATTTTGAGCACCTATTATATGAATATTGTACAAAATAGCTAACAATACTCATCCTTTCTATCTGGTGATCTCAGTTCTGTATTTTAATAATTAGTATTTTCATGGCTGCTACTTAAAAAAAAATTCCCCCTCCCCTGGGCAATTCTGAAATGCCTCTGGAGTAGACAGGGGTGTAGGATTAATCCATTTTTCCTAAAGGGACACATTTTCTTTTCTATTTCACTGCTTGTAATTAGGGTAGACATGTAGCTGAGTATTTCTGAGTATTGATCTATGTAAGCTAATGACCACCATTTTTAAAATTCCAGCCTTGTCCTTCCTAGCTAGTAATGAATATGATGCCAGTCCTTTAACCAAAAGGGCAGACCAGTAATATCTTCCAAAGGCAATGCCATAAGTTTGCCTACAACAAATGGTCATCACCACCAGTGCATTAAGCATCAGTCTTATATTCTTCAGCTGTACTTGCTTTGGGTGATGCATATATACCACAGTAATGGATGCCATTTAATAATAACCCAGATAAAAATACACTTTAGCAAGAAAAGAAAGTAATTCTTAAATGTCAGATGCTAGCAGTGGCTCTTCCCATAGAAGCCTAGAAACCCATGATTATGGGAAAGGTAGAGCCATGGTCAGTGAAATTGTAACTGCTGAGGACTCCTGGACTACAATCCCATGGGAAGTGAAGTATCTGCTACAGCATTATATACATTAATAAACTATGCTGAGATGTGTCATGCCCTGCCTCTGAAATGATAAAGTGTCTTCTATTCCCCTTCTACTTGGGTTTTGCATAGAGGACTGGAATTTCACCTATAGAGGGTGATATTTCAGGAAAACAAATCTAGCCTTTTCAAAATTGAGGGATTTTTGAAGCTTGTGGAACGGCACTAATGGTTTGTTAAAATTTAGAAAACTTTCTGTATGAACAGTATGTAAAGAGTGAGGTAGTTGCCTGTTGTTTTAACAACAAAGTTAAGTTGTTTATGCGAATATATAAAGTTTCTTATTTTTAAAGTCAATAGGGAATACATGGCAAAAGAACTTTATTTCCAAAATTAAACGGTATATACTCTTATGAAAGCACCCAAATCTAACATCCAGGTTCCATAGATGAAAATAATCCAGTAGAAGCTAGAATTCAGGATATTTCTTGTGTCTGAAGATACATGTAACTTTTTCATCAGAGAAGAATAATTTTATTAAACTTATATTCCATTTTATTATAAAAATCAGTGTAGTACTCTTTTTCTGTTGTTTGCACATCTTTTTGCCAGCACTCAGGTACGTCTTAGGTGCATGCCCCTGGAAATGAAAATTGAATAGAAAACCATTTTCAAGTTTCATTCAGGGGAAAGGGTCACTGTACAATGTGTCAATTTTACGTATGCACTAATACTTAATATGTATGATGAAGTGTAACATGGTAATTTATAATTAAAACACCCCAAACAGTGTTTAGAAGTCATCTAGAAGGCATTTTAGATGCATCTTATTTTCCTCCATTTAAAAAAATCTGAATACCTGTAATTAAGGGAGAAACTGAGCCCTGGAAGGTAGGACTTCCATCTATTGATCTGTGTAAACCCAGCTTACACTGTCAGGGGAGAAGCAGTCAACTGCTGAGCTGCTTTGTCACTGACATAAGCTGAGAGAGGATTTTTTTGTCTATACTGTTTATACACCAGTCTATAGACCTGCTGGCTGGTTGAATTTTAAAGAGTGCGGAGGTTTAAAGACATGTCCCCTGAGGGATGCTCCTGCCATTTGGGAAGCGAGCTGAGGCTGTATTTTGCAGAAGTTGTGTGTATGTATGTTTGTGCAGGTCATGGTGGGGGAAGGGTGGGAGGCAGAGCAATGAGAAACTACTGTAGTTTGCTTGAGTCTCAAAAGTGTTGCAAAATGTACTGATTTTTATGTTGTCAAAATATTGGATTAATCTTTTTTTTTGTTTCCTTCTTTGTGCAGTAATTTATTTATTTTTTTTAAGAAAAGCTCCAGTGGGAAACTCAGTTGAATATTAAAGATACATTTCCTACCTATTTTAAATGAATCCTACATATATGAAGCAGAAATTAATACTATTGACATAAAGACAAAAATGATAAGTTTTAAATTAAGATATATACTGCAAGTGAAAATGATTCAAAGTGGCATGATACCTATGTTGGGTGTTACCACCTGAGGACCCAAAATTTAAAAATAAAATTATTTCTTTGAAAAAAAAATTTGTGAGCCCGAGAGAATGATGTATTTAAAATGTAGTATGTTACAAGTTTGGACTGTTTTTTTGGTAATGTTTGTTTTTTGGTGTTATTTCATTGCTTGTTTTCTGCTGTGTGTATATGTTTTATTCCCTGCTATTTCTACATTGGCCCCTCGCTGCTAGCCGAAACTGAGGCTGAACAGTAGTCTCTTTGGAGAATATTATATGTGTTACTGCATAGAAATAGATTTTCCAAGATCAGGGAGTTAGCATCCTTCCTCAAAACACAGCATATTACTTTCATCCCATTCTTTAATTCTGTTATCACAGAGAGAGAGTGAATCCCAAAGCTGCTCCCGAACTCAGGGACAATATCCTTTCTCATTTTTAGCCTATGTACTAATGTAGTGGTCTACCAGGACACACAATATGTCTTTGAAAAAAGCTGTAAACATTTCACTCATGCAGTGTTTAGGGAGTCTGTAAATATACAGACCTTGCTGGTGAATATATTATATTTTTCCATGCGTGTTGTATACTTTGTGAAAATGCAAATGCGTAAGGAAAGTTACATGTTCAGTGCAGTGCACAGGAATTTAACTGTACGGCTTTTGGTATATGGGAGTTGCTGTCTCATCCTGCAGTGTGTTCAGCATTCTTTGACTTGAGTGAACTTGGGGGTTCTCAGCATCTCATACAATTAAGCACTTAAGTCCCCACCTTTTAGCACTGGAAGTTTGGAATCTACACATGCAGTCCTGCAAACACTCTCTTAGAGGGGTGCCTTTAAATATCGCTTGTTGGTTTGGGAAAGTAAGCAGGTGGTGCACATCACTGACCCAGCTACATTTCATCAACTGCCATTCCCCTACACTGGGACATTTCACACAGGACTTGTTTTCCCAACTGTTTTAATGGAAGCAAGAATATAAATACAGGTTTTGGGATCTTGTAAGAACAGTGGGATACATTTGTTCAGATTTGCTGACAGCAGATCTGTTAGCTTCTTATTTTCTAGAGACAGGTTTTTGTTAGCTCTGATTTTTCTAGAGATAAGTTTTGTACTTCTTAAAAAAGCAAATTAGTCCATTTTAATATTTTAATTAACATATTTTATTTGTCACTAAACAGCTTCTTAAAAATGTGCAGAAAAGAAACCATATCCATTTACATGATGGTCTGAATGCTGCAGGACTGGTCTTACTTTCTCTCTTAATTAATAATGTTTGCTTCTAAATGCCTTACTGTTCAACTGAAGGGATAACCATATACATTTCTATTTTGTACCAACAGAAGATTTTCATCTTTTTCAGCATTTGACTATGAAACATGTATAGAGTTGTTATACCTCTGAGTAATTTATTCTGCTGCCAACTTCATTCCCTTTTCTCTGCCTGCATTTTAATTGAAACAACGTTTGTATTTTTGAGCCAGGATCTGTCAGAAGTCCCTGTGGCTAGTCTGTGGTACAAGTAGCAGCAGACATGGCTTACCCATATGGTGCAGTGCTTCTTGTAAAATCCATATGGCCTTGTTGAAGGGAATCCCAGCGGGGATGTGAAGGGTGTTAATACCCTTCAGGCCAGGCCTTTCCCTCCTGGGGCATCTATGGCATTGTCTTCGCAATCTGCCAAAGCACACACTTAATTCCTTTTTAATAATCAATTATTTCAGTCCAGGAACGTGTGCTATATTTCTTGCAACCAAATATTTCTTGAAAAAATGTTTTTTTCTAGCAAACAATACAGCAAAAATGCTTAAATAAAAAGTCCCTTTAAAAGCCTAACATCATTTCTTTAATCTCTATTTACAGGAGGTGCTGCAGAGCGTGCCGAAGTTCTGCTTTCCTTTTGACATTGAAAGGTTTGTAGTGCAATAGTCATTTATTTAAAAATAATTAACTCAAATTATCTGTTTAGTGAAAATGTAAATATTTTTTGCAAAGCTAGACTTAAAGAAATAAGAGCAAAATAAAATGCATAGCATCATCTAGTCTTGCACCTGGAGATGAAAAGAATAAAGACTAGCCATTTTTTCCTTTGTTCTCCAAGTATGTATTTAGGCATGAGTTAAAAAAAAAAAAAAAATCACAGTATAATACACTCTTGCTAGGATTGTAAGAATTCTCTTTTGATATAGAGCTGCATTCTGGCTCCCAACTTCCTCCAGCCCAATTGTAAACACCATCTGTGTAATATAAGGATAGAAGATAGTTTCCTCCCAACAGCAGCTTTATAGAAATGATGCAATATACCAGAATATAAAAACTAGTTGTGCAGTTTTAAAAATAACCACGGTTTGTGTTTCACCATGTATAAGAATTGAAAGAACTTCAGTGCCAGTAACTGCATGGGCAAGGGATTTTTCTGAGGGTAGGTTCAAGACCTTTGTTTGTAAATTATAGTTCATCTTCCCTTATATGCATTTCAGATATTCATACAAGGTATTTTTATTAGCTAAAAATATTTATTTTACTTCATCCAAATGTTTGATAATGAGTTTCATGGTTATTAATTTAACCAACTGTGTAGATTTGTAGTTTAGAAAACTTACATTGTGGGTATATCCATGAGTCAATTAATGTTGTGTTACTTGGGGAAGCGTGGTTTGGACAGTTAATGAATGTGCACCCAGATAGCTTTAAGATCTCACTGGTCTCAGAACATAAGTTGCATGAGAGGATTTGAGGAGAAGGTGTTACTATTTAAGAAAGAGAAGACAGAAATATGAGTGTGTGCATGGGAGAAAAGACGGGCTTGAGAGAGAACATTGGGGCAACCTTGCAAATGCATGTTATCTGATAGGAAGCTTGGTCATATCACCTTTTAGATGTTGCATTTCAGTTGAGTTGTTTGGCTTTTGAACATAATTCATTATACAAGTTTTATGGCTCAGCCAACACTGTAGATAACGTTTTATATTCCTTCATTAAAGCCTTTACATTCTTGTGCTTAAAATATGGACCAATATCTATTTCAAGTTGATCGTGAATATGTGGCATGGAAATAAAATTTGATGATGACAGAAGCAGGTGAGGTTCAGTTGCTGCCATCCAGTGGCAAAAACTTAGCATCAGTAAATAAATTATTTTCACAAATTGCTCTGTGTGATTAAGTTAGATAGATATTAACAGGCAAAGCAATGTCTGTAGATTAGGTTACCTAGCATTTCTGTTTTAAAGGCTCATGTTCAGTTTACTGTGTTCTCAAAATTTTACCTTTTGGGGCTAAGGTTTGGTAGATATGCTCCATACAGGAGCGAGGAAAAGAAGTATTTAATTTTGCTAAAAAATTTTTGCTGTAAACTTCTTTTTAAATATAAGATATATGAAATTTGGCAGAAACATATTCTCTAGGTCATAGATATGCTGATCATTGGTTTAATTTGGCCAAGTTATAAAATTTAAAATTTTCATTTTGTGCATTTATACAGGTTTATTCTGAACCATGAAACTAAGGAACTCACAAACTTTCCTTTGGCAATGTACATACATAATTATATAAACCAAGTAGAATTTTTCATCTAGATAACGTCTCAGAGTGCCATTGGGGGTGCTTTTTGGTATGTATAACAAAGTACAATGGAATCTGAGGTTTCATAGCAGAACAGGGCAATAAGCAGTTCACGGGTTGTAATAGCTCCTTTGGTGCCATTAATGGGTAGCTAACTTCACTTTTGTTTGTCATGGGGATTCCCTTTTCCTCTCCTTTTCATATAGAGCAACAGGATTCTACAGTTCAGGGTGTCCTTCTCCATGTCTTTTGTATGTTTTTTGCCTGTAACTGCTAGTTGGTCTGTCTGTCTCTTACTTTATCAGGGGCTCTACATTCCCCACTGTCTCTGTCAACCTCTGTTCATCTTGGTTATCCTTCCTTCAGCCAAGGAGATTCAGCTGTGGCTCCCTATAGAGTCCATGACTAAATATCCTTTTAATTGGTCAGAGGGTCAATAAAGTGCCATGCAAGCTGTGTCATTTCTCCTGGGGCTGCCTTCCTGGTATTTGAATCCCAGGGTGTGAAGGATCAAATTCAGTCCCAAATTACAGTATGTAACCCCTGGAACTTCAGTCCTCTTTCTGCTTTGAGTCTTCTCTCCTTTCATTTGTTTCTGCCCTCTCATCCTTTCTTCCTGTCTTCTGTTAATCTATTTTTAATCCCTTCAGCTTGTGAGCCTTCTGCAGTGCACCTCCCAGAAGAGGGTACAGTAAATCTGTGCTTGCAGGTAGCACATTTCCAGAAGTACCACAAAGAGTAGCAAAGTGACACTGATATGTACCTCATTAATTTCATGCTTGTCCCTTGCTGTGTCCCTTGGGAAGCGTTATGTACCACAGTCCTACTACTCCTGTTGGTACATGAGGGAAAGGAAGAAATCTAGCAATGGAGGATCACTCCTATGATGCTTTTGGATCACAGCTGGGTTCCTGTGCATAGTGGTTCCCCAGGGACCCACTCAGGTCAACAAGTGACAATGGTGGGGATGATGTCACTTTCGCTCTGCTGTTTCTTGTTGATGCTGTTTTGTTGATGTGAGTAGGGGAATTGCTAGGTGCATGCAGAAGCACACGTGTGATCTGAAATCCTGGCAGTCAATCTGCAGTCCTATGTAATGTATCCTTTATGGAAAACTTTACTTTAGAAATAAGTAATGAAAGTGCATTTTCAATCAAGGCAAACACCAAAAATAAAGGAAAAGTAGAGTTCAAGTGATTCCACTATAAACAGCATTCCCTCTGTATTTGACTCATCCCAGATCAATGTACAATCTTATCTGTGACGGTAGTACAGTGGTGGGCAGTAATTTTTTATATGGGGGGGCCACTCCAAGAATTTGGTAAGTGGTCAAGGGCCATACTTTTCCATGATATTAATGGAGGCGGTGTGGGGTCTTTGGTGGTGGTTGGGTGCAGAAGGGAGCTTGGGGTAAAGGATTGGGGTGCCGATGGGGGTGTGGGATCTGGGGAGGAGTTTGGGTGAAGGAGGGGGTTGTGACCTGGGGCAGGAGACTAGTGTTCAGAAGGGGGTGCAGGGTCTTAGAGAGGGGTCTGGGTGAAGGAAAGGATTCTTACCTGGAGGAGAGGGGTACGGGGTCTAGGAAAGGGTTGTGACCTGCAGCAGGAGTGCAGGGTGGGGGTGCGGGGATCTGGGTTGTGATGAGGAGAGGTAGAGGATTGTGGTGAAGCGATTTGGGTTGTGGTGAAGGAAGGGGTTGTGACCTGGAGGAGGGATGCAGGATCTGTGAGGGGGTTGTCATCTGAGGCGCGGGTGCAGGGGACTGGGGTGCAGCACTTGGGAGGGAGTAAGGGTGCAGGAGGGAGGCAGAAGACTGGGGGAAGGGTAGGGATGGGTTTCCAGAGGCAGAGCCATGTACAGCTGTGAATGTTGTTAGTCTGGAGGGGTGGGGTAATTGGTGCACTGCCTGTTATGCAAACAAGCAGGAAACTGGCCAATGGGAGCTGCAAAATTATGCTGGGGGCAGAGGCAGTGTGTGAAGCTTCTCTACCCAGGCGTGCAGCATTCAGAGAGCTGCTCTAAGCAGCGTGCTGGGCCGAGGCAGGCAGAGAGCCTGACTCAGGCTCCTGCTGAGTCACAGCCTGGATCCTGCAGGCCGTATTTTCCCTGCCCCTATACTAGTTCTTCTTGGAGTGCTTGCTCGTGTCCATTCCACAGTAGATGTGTGTGCTTACCACATGCACCGGTGCTGAACATTTTTCTCTCAGTACACATAGGGGAGCACTGCTAGCCACCAACAGAGTGGCACTACTTTGGCATGGTATCAGGGGTGCGTTGTGATTTCCTGCCCCCTCCAGTTCCTTCTTGCCGTCAGTGACGGTGCATTAGAATAGCTGTGCTGTGGACAACTTCTTTCTTGCTGCATAGGCTGTATCTTTTTTGTAAATAGTTCCCTCAGAAGTGTTAATTAGTTAGAACTACTGCTCTCGAGATTGCTTGAGGCACCTGATTTTGTAAAGTTGAAGTTGCATGTCCCTGCTGTGCAAGAGTTTGATGTAGTGCATCCCCAGTAGGGTGGCTACCATCGACTTTGACAGCAATGCACTGTGGGTAGCTATCCCACAGTTCCTGTCACCTCGTTGCGTTCTGGGCTAGGTGCCCAGTGCTGGATAGGACAAAAGCAGTTTAGCGGGTGGTTGCGGGTAAATGTCAGCATCCCATAATGCACTCATTTCCTCCCTCAGCCCCTGCTTTAAAGCAACAGCAAACAATCTTTTTGCATCTTTTTTTCCCCTGGTTATCCATGCAGATTCCATAGCTGGGCAAGCATGGACGCTATTCAACAGCAAAGTGCTATGGAAATCATAGCAAACATCTCCCGCCTTATGCTGTGATATGTCCAAAATCTATCCAGGAGCTGGAGCAAGGAAGAATGCGAGTAGGCTATGAATAGACTAGGGATGTTAGCGTATAATTATATAAATGATTAACCCATAAGCCTGGTCTTATTGGTTAATCCTAACAACTACACGCCCTCTCCCCTCTGCCTCTGTATCAGAGGCAGCAAGGGGGGAGAGGCGGGGTCTGGCTTTAAGGCCGACCCCCCCATGCATATCGCTCGGGCGATAGATGGAATACACATCCCTATCTTGGCACCTAGCCACTTTGCCAAAGAGTACATAAACTGCAAGGAGTACTTTTCAATGGTGTTTCAGGTACCGGTGGACCACAAGGACTGTTTGACTGACATCAATGTGGGATGATCAGGAAATGTGCATAATGCACACTTCTTTAGGGAGTCTGGTCTCTTCAGAGAGCTTCAAGATGGAATATTCTTCCCAGACTGGAAAATTACCATTGGAGGCATTGAAATGTCATTAGTGACCTTTGGAGACCCAGCCTATCCCTTGATCCTATGGCTCATGAAGCCATACACAGGCAGCCTGGATCACAGTAAGGACCAATTCAACTACAGGCTGAGCAAGTGCAAAATGGTGGTTGAATATACTTTTGGAAGTTTAAAGGGAAGGTTTCTCAGTTCATTGATTAGGTTAGACTTTAGTGAAAGCAACATTCCCATTGTTGTGGCAGCCTGCTGTGTGCGCTCCATAATTTCTGTGAAAGCAAGTGGGAAAGTTATAGGGTGGGATGGAAGGGTCAAGGCAGAGCAACTAGCTAGTACTTATGAGCCAACAGACACCAGGGCAATAAAAATAGCATATTGAGGGGTACTGCAAATCAGGGAGGCTTTGAAAGACAGCTTTGTGAATAGCTTGACTATGGTATGACAATTATGCATGTTGGTCTTAACAACATGCCCCCTGCATTAAGTGTGCTTGTTTGTAAACCCTATAACCTCTCTGCTCCCAGGCAACACAAGCAATAAAGATACAGCAGGAATAGAAAAGAAGTTCAGGGTGGGAGCTTCATGGATGGGGTAAGAAAGGGAAAGCAGCATATTATAATCCCCCTGCTCGGCAATCACACAGATGTGAGAATGTCAGCCTTTTTTCCAGCAGAGTTGGAAATTCCCAGCCAGAGCGATCATATTGGGGCTCTGTGGGACACCTCCCAGAGGTGAACATAGACTTTCACAGTGCTGTGTCTGCACTACCCTGAAGTTGACCATGCAAGGTTGAATTTACTGTTACTCCTCGCGGAAAGCAGAAATACTGAAATCAACTTTACCAGCTCTTTAAGTTTGTGGAGTGAGTGGGTTTGGTGGTGTGGACTCATTGTTTAGAAAAATGACCTAATGCAGCTAAATTTGACCAAAACTCCTAGTATAGATCAGGCCTGAGTAAGTTTTCCGGAGCTGAAAAAGAACTTTGTGTGAGCTCGAAAGCTTGCATCTCACCAACAGATATTGAACTCATGTTACTTAAAGGGGTAGATTGGGACAGGATGTGAGGCTGCCAGGAATAGAAACTTTGGGTAGAGACTGGGACTGGCTGGGCAAAGAGTTTTAGAGGTCATAGGGATGAGAAGCTTGGGGAAGGTTACTGATGTGGAGGCTTAATTTGGCCATCTTATGCATATGCATTATGATACTGTTTTTAATTACATTCTCACACTAATTTTTTCTTCAGGCACTTTGTCTGTGTGTGTTTGCAATGAATTAGAAAGTGCTATCTCCTGCACAGATAATCTTTTCCCTAGTGGTAGAATGTTCCTTTGTGCCTGAGGAGTGGCTTGAACTTCACCTTGGAGCATTACGTGATCTTTTAAGTAGGAATGTAAAAGATTATCTGGTTAACCGGTTACCCAGTAAGCATTAGGCGTACCGGAATGATTACTAAGTAACCAGTTAACTGGATGGGTTGGGCCAGACCAAGCAGCCCCAAGCATGCCTGTAGCTCTGGCTCCGGCTATGCCCACAGATGGGACCCCAGCTGTGCTGGCTATGGTTGCGCCAGCAGCAGGTGAGACCCCAGCCCAGCCACACCAGCAGCCACACGCCAGCCACGGCCACATCCCCGCCATGTACCTAGGGGGCAGGCAGGACTCCAACCCTGGCAGCCCCCGTGGCCCCATCTGCTGGCCACATCAGAAGCCCAGGTGGCCCTGGCAGCTGCAGCCAGGCAAGGGTAAGTGGGACCTTGGCTCTGGCCACACTGCAGTGGTAGTCCCTGCAACTTGGGCCCTGGCCGTGCCAGCAGCTTCGGCCTTGGCCCCCTGTATCTAAGAGGGGGCAGGCAGGACCAGGGCTCTAGCTATGCTGCAGTGGCCCTGGGCGAGGACAGGAGGGGCCTCAGCCACGGCACAGCGCTCCACCATGCCTGCCCACAAACCCGTGAGACTTCTGCTCTGGCTGCCTTGCACTGGCCCACCAACGGTTAACTGGCTAAATATAGAATTTTAATTGTTTAACCATGTAATTGTTCTGAACAATATTTTACATCCCTACTTTAGGTATCCGGGACCTAAGCCATTGAACACATTGAAGATTAGGATCAAATCTTGATCAGTTTTGGTTACAGGATTTGTGAAAGCTTATCACTGTGTTCTTATTTTTCATAGTTGAAAATACTGTTTTTTCCTTAAAAAAAAAAAAAAAAAAAAAAAAAAAAAGCATTGTGTATGCTGCTAATTGAATTAAATATTTGTATAATTTTAAAACTGTTCTTTTCTTTTTCAGTATATTGTCATATATGATTTAGCTATTTTACAATCTGTTTTTACATTTTTTTAGGGTATCACAAAATCAAGTAGGACAGCACTTTACCTTTGTGCTTACAGACATTGAAAGTAAACAAAAGTTTGGATTTTGCCGGTTAACATCGGGAGGCAAAGTCTGCCTCTGTATTTTAAGGTGAGTGAGTATAAAAAACCTTGGAGTTTGTAACTCCAGGGACTTGTTATTTTTAGATTTGCTTTATTGTGCTTTAAAATGCATAGAGATTTTAATAGCATGAAAATCTTCTAAATGATGTATACTTACTACTGTGTTTCTTTTTTACATTATATTAATAATTCATTTCTGACAAAGGCATAAGTTAAATTATTTTCATAAAATTGAACATAGGGATAAACTAAATATTCCTACACAAGTAATAGGAAAGATCTACTTTAAAGAGATATTTGAGACTATTATGTAAGTTTTCTGGTTTAATATGTTTAGTTGTAATTTAAAATGCTAAAATTAAATATTTTGTCATTTCTGAATCAATTTTTCAGAATATTTGATCCACAAAATCTTTAATGTTTTTTAACTTTTGTTTCTGGTGAAAATTAACATGTGTTCTTATATTTTTAAATTCAAAGTTGATACAGAAGTTTCATATAGTTCAATATTGTTCAAAAGCTTCAGAGGGGTAGCAGAGTTAGTCTGTAACAGGAAAAACTTATAAAACAACAAATAGTCTAGTAGCACCTTAAAGACTAACAAAACACATAGATGGTATCATGAGCTTTTGTGGGCGCAACCCACTTCTAGAGATGACTGGAGTATTAGAAGTCTTAGATCTGGACTTCTAATACTCCAGTCATCTGAAGAAGTGTGTTGCACCCACGAAAGCTTATGATACCATCTATATGTTTTGTTAGTCTTTAAGGTGCTACTAGATTATTTGTTGTTTTATAATTTTTTCAATATTGTTGTTAGCTGTATTAATTCTGTGATATTCTAGAGATATTCTTTTTTTATGTCTGATTTTGTAAGCAAATAGTTTGTAAGTAAAGAGTAACTTGGGAGTACAAAAGATTAATCAGACTCAACTGGAAAATTGGAAGTGGCTGCTCATTCCCTTCACCCACAAACCATCCTTTCCACGTAAGACTAAGAAATAACATTTTCTACTTGTTCTCCTAACTCTGTCTGGCTTATCTCTAATGTAATAAATGCTTCATCAGTTCCACAGACCCACGTACTAATGTTAAAATATTTTAAGTGGCACTGTTGCCGTCTACTTTAAAATAAAAAAGTATTGGAGCCAGATTATAAGCTGGTGTAAATTGGCATACCTCTACAATAGTTAGTTAGTGGAACCTACGTTGATATACGTCACCTGAGTTTCTGGCTGATGGTCTGCTACTTGGTAGAAATAACTAATGAAATGAAAAGTGGCAAGCTATAATTTTTAACTGAGTCATAATAAAAACATTGACTTTATTGCTTCTGCTGTGACAATTTCAGATTTACAATGCAATGCTGAATACATAGTTCTACCAGATTTTATAAAATTGTACTTCTGGATTGGTAAAATATTCATCTTTAACTTGGGAGAAGAGTGTGGAAAAAACATCTCATTAACTCGAGTGCCAAGAAAAGTTTTCAGGAATAGAATGCTACCTTTTGGTTAAAAAAGATCAAGCTATTAAATATTTAATATTTACAAGGTATCTCCAACAGGATGAGAGTTGATTTTCCATTGTTTGTATAAATGGAGTACAGTTGAAAAGTAAAAGATGATTGTAGTAAGTAGTCCTAAATACTGAAAATGAGCCGTTCATAAATAGCAGATTATATTTTCCTTAGCAGCTGACTGTTTCATTGCATTTAAACTTTGCCAGTAGAATTGTATGTGTCTGTATTTCTGATAGATACATATTAGCATCCAATGTGGTCTGTTCTATGCATCCAAAATTAATTAGCAGTGACCAAATATGTTAGTATTCACACACACAAATTTGTGCTGGTGAATCTGACTATCCCCAGTGTATCCAGTTTTTCTTTTAAAGGTTGACCAAACATCAAGAAATTCTTAAAAAGTTGATGTATGTTTTTGTAGAAAAGATTAATCTTTAATTCCAAAATTACCTGTTACTTTAAGGGTTGCTTACGATTGTTTCCTGTAGCTTTAGCAAAGGCAGCTTTGGGTAAGGCCGAGAGCAGAAGTTGGTCCCTGTAAGCAAACTGAAATGACAGCCCAGCACTGAAAACCGGGGGGGGGGGGGGCTGTTGTCCAGGCTTGCGGGAGGAGGGCAGTCATGCTTTGTGGTGAGGGAAGGAGGAGGGGTGAGTAACACCAAAAACTGCTGCAAAAAGGTGGGTGGTGGTCAGCTTTGTAGTGCTTACTCGTTCCCTGGGAATGTAAGGGCAGAAGGTTTTAAAAGTGTAAGCCCTGGTATTGGTAACCTTTTTCTCTCCACACATCAGGCAGGGCAACATCCATTGAGGGCTGATTATCAAGTGGGCACTCCTCCCATTGAGGGGTCATTATCAAGTGAGCATTGTGCTAGTTGCTCTTTTTCGGGAAGACTGATAAGGAATTTTTCTCTCACCACCACATTGGCTTCAGTGGAGTGGGTTTTTTCCCACCTTCCCCACAGTGGGTGTCAGGGAAGACTATTCCAGTGAGCCCAAAAGGTGTGGTAGGTCATGTATCGCAAGTTATTTGGTAAGTGTGGGGGGGATATCCTGTGCAGGTACCCCATTGGGAAGACTTCCAGTGACCAGATAAATGGCCTGGTAAAGGATTTTAAAAGGAGGTGCCAGGTAAAAGAAAAGAATGGTGTGGGGTTTGTGGCTCCTGTGGTTGTAACAGCAGAGAGCCAACCCCCCTTATAACCCATATTACCCCTCCTATGAATGGGTGGCTGGGGGAGATGGTAAGAGCCTGGCAATAGATTTGATGGATGGACTTGGATGGAAACAGAGGGGAAAGTTGGTGGAAACAGAGGGGAATAATAACAGAGGGGTAACCTGCATTGTACCCTGTTATCTGTTGAGTCGTCCCAGACATCTAATAATAAAGTTGCAGGCTGATTAAATCCTTGTCAAGTGTCAGGTGTCTCCTGTCCCCCTTTCAGTGTGGCTGGACAATGATAACATGTAAATACATTTTAACATAGTCTGTGAAGGTTGTATGGGGAAGCAGGAAGAAGCCAAGCAGAAAAGAGAAAAGAAAGTGGAGAGATTTGTTGGGTTGGTGAGTGGGCACCGAACAAATGCAGAGATCCTTTCACTTGCAGTTTCCTTTTATTACACCTTGCTATGTTCTAACCAGTCCTACACCTATGAAGTAATAGGATATGATCAATGGCAGTCTTGCTGATGTAAACATGATGTAATTGGGCTATGATTTCCAGCTGGCTGTAAAATACTTCCCATCTTGTAGATAACAGATTCACTTAGCTCATAGTTTATTTTTCACCTAAAACTTTAATATGAGAAAAACAAATTTGACATTGTAGTCACAGGGTATAAATAACACAAGATGTACTCCTGTATTCATGAAATCCTTACAGTAGTAAACGAAGAGGAAGAAAAATACACCCTGGGTATGTCTACACTACAGCGCTATTTCGAAGCTAATTCGAAATAATGCATCTAGACACAAAAACTAATTCGAAATAGCGTTTTTCTAATTCGAAATAGCACATCCACATTGAGTGGACCCTGAATCGAAGGTAAGGCTGGCCGGAACCAGTGCCGGCAGGGCATCAGGGTTGGACTTGGTGTGTGGGTCTGCTGCCTCAGGCTATCCAAAGTCTGTGCTTAAAGGGACCTGACCCCCCCCATCCCAGACAGAAAATTCTCAGGTTTCTCTGCTTGCTGGTCTACCTCGCTGAGGGACAGCAAAGCATTTGTGTCTCGGAGTGCTCTGCTTGCCCTCACTCGGGACACCACGGCACTCTGCAACATGGAACCAGACCTGCCCCCGGGGACTCTGCTGCGTCTCATGGACACGTTGCCAGCAGCCTGGCTGCACTGTCTGCCATCCGGGAGCACCATTGAGGGGCTCTCAGGATCCAGGGGGCCCTGCGAGAGAGCTTCCACCCTGAGGAGCACTAACAGTCTCCCCGGTCTGCCCCACTGGGGGCTTCTGCCCCATTCCTCCCTCTCGTCCTTCCACTTACCCTTCCCTAACCCCCCCTTCCTGATGTCAAATAAGACACGTATTTTCAAAAATAGAAACTGTCTTTATTTAACACAACTGGGGAGGGGGAATGAAACTCTGTGGAGACTGGGGAAAGGAGACGGGAGAGGGGAGGAGAGAGGGTGGGGGAAACCTGGGAGGAGAGAGCTGGAAGGGAGAAGCAAGGGGAAGAAGGGAGGAGGGGAAACACAGGGGTGGGGGTCTCGTTGGGCCATATGTCTCCCAGCACGGTGGGTGCGGGGGCCTCGGCATCCCGGGGGGGGGGGGGCGGGATGGGGAGGTGGGTGCAAAGGTTGAGGTGGGGGGTGTGGAGATTGAGGAGGAGGGTGTGGAGGTTGAGGAGGAAGAGGTGGGAGGAGGAACAGTAGCTGGGGGGGCAGCAGGTGCAGGACGGGCACGGGGCAGCATGCTCTGCAGCAGGGCCTGCAGGTTTGAGCACATGGCACAGTCCTGAGCAAGCTGCTCCCAGCGGAGCTGCAAGTCCTCCTGCATCCAGGCCTGGATGGTGCGGTGCAGGGCTTGCAGGGCTCCCAGGTGCTGGTCCCGGTACCCCGGCTGCATGGTGGTCGTCCTGCTGAGGCTGCGGGTGCGAGAACATGTCCCGGGCGGGGCGGTGCACCCTGCACGAGCAGCTGGTACAGCTGTAGAGAAAGAAGAGAAGTGGTCAGTTCTCCCTGGGGACACAGTGGATGATGCCCAGCCTCCCCTGCGACGTGAGGGCGACCACGCCCTGCACTGTCAGAGCTGCTGTGCTTGCACAGAGGCCATGGTCAAGATGTCTGGCTCTCCCCAGGACTGGGAGCTGCCCCAAGACTGCACCCATGCCCCTGTGCCGTGTATAGTGCTGCTGGGGGGGGTTGGGGGAGGGAGATGTCCCCTGCCTCTGTGTAGAGGGGGTGTGTGAACGGGTTGGGAGCATGTCAGGTCTCTTCACACACACATGTGCCTATTGGGCCATGGCCCCTGGGTGTCACGCAGCTGGAGCCACCTGCCCAAGGGTGGTATGGCATGTGCTCGCACGTGCACAGGTGGCTGCGTGATCCGTGGGAGGCATGGCCCATGTGCACGGTCCTTGGTCTCCCTCCCCACCGGGTAGGGGACAGTGCTGGCACTTACCTGGTATGGCCTCCCCGGACGACTCTGCCGACTCTGGTGCCAGGACAGCTGGTGGTGACCCCTCTGCTGCACCCGGGTCAGGGCCCTCAGCTCCTGGCTCGCTGTCCCCCGGGCTGGCGCGGACCGCCCCGCCCCCCAGGATTTGGTCGAGGGTGGGGAAGCAGGGGCAGGTGGCAGCCCCTGCTGCGGCGCCGCCCTGGTGGCCCTGATGTACGCCTGCCACAGCTCCTTTACCTTCAGGCGCACCTGCTCTTGGGTGCACCTGTGGTCTTTCCTGGCCATGGTGGCCGCTATGTGGCCGTAGATGGCTGCGTTCCTCCGCCTAGTGCGGAGATCATGGATGGTGGTGGCCTCCCCCCAAACCTCAATGAGGTCCATGATCTCTGCACTAATCCATGAGGGTGCGCACCATCTACGGCCCCTGGCTGGCCCCTGGGTGCTGGGGACTGGGCGGGAGATGGCTGGCTGCCACTGGCTGCCATTGTGTGGCCACTGGCTGAGGGTCTGCAGCTGCTGGCAGGCCTGGCTCTCGGACGTTCCCAGTGGCCAGAGTCTACCCCTTTAAGGGCCCCGGGGCTGGGGGAGAGGAGAGGAGAGGAGTTTTCCTGGTTGTGCCCAGAGTGGCCACCAGGGGAAACTGGGAAGGGCTGGAGGCCCCCTAATTCGAAATAAGTGTCTACACAGCACTTATTTCGAATTAGCTATTTCGAATTTGGTGTTATTCCTCGTAGAATGAGGTTTACCAAATTTGAAATAAGGGCTGCACTATTTCGAATTTATTTTGGAATAGCGGTTTGTATGTGTAGATGCTATTAAAGTTAATTCGAAATAACGGCTGTTATTTCGAATTAACTTTGTAGTGTAGACATACCCTCAGTGTGTATGTGCAGGGAGAATTATCTTTGTTACAATTTTTTTAAAGTTTTCTATAAGGTAGCATCTAGTGTAAGTATATTTTGCTTCTGATGACATAGTGAAAGAAAAATAACTCAATACATGTTGAACCTCTCTAGTCTTCCTGAAACAAACGAAAGGACTGTGCAGCACTTTGAAGACTAACAAGATGGTTTATTAGGTGATGAGCTTTCGTGGGCCAGACCCACTTCCTCAGATCAAATTGTGGAAGAAAATTGGCATGACCATATATACCAAAGGGATGCAATCAAAAAAAGTGAACACATATAAAATTGACAAATCAGATATTAGAACAGAGGGGGAATATCTGATTTGTCAATTTTATATGTGTTCACTTTTTTTGATTGTATCCCTTTGGTATATATGGTCATGCCAATTTTCTTCCACAATTTGATCTGAGGAAGTGGGTCTGGCCCACAAAAGCTCATCACCTAATAAACCATTTTGTTAGTCTTCAAAGTGCTGCATAGTCCTGTCTTTTGTTTCAGCAAGACCATACTAACACGGCTACATCTCTACTACCTCTCTAGTCTTGGCATCCTTGGAATCTGACTAGTGCCGAACCAGAGAATTTGCTGAACTCCTGGTGGTCAGTATTGTCTAGCAGCATTACAAAGACTTCCACTGCTTACTGGGCTCTTAGAAGACATTTAGGAGTAAATTAGAGGTAAATAGCAGCACAGAACACTGAGAGCCAGGACTGGTGGTTATAACCAAACTTTATGGGACAGTGAGAAATTTGGCCATACCCATGATAAGTGGACATTCAGCTAACTAAAATTATACTAACCATGGTTGTTGCCAGAACAGAGTGTGTCAAACTAGAAAGGTTCAATCTGTATATAAATGTAATGCCTTTTAATGTTAAAGAAAGAGACATTGATACAGTCTATATTAGAGATTATGCAGGTTCTGATTCCAGCTACCAAAATCAAGGCTCATTACAAATCATAGAATTATAGAACACTAGTCCTGGAAGGGACCTTGAGAGGTTATCGAGTCCAGTCCCCTGCCCTCACATCAGGACTAAGCACCGTCTAGACCATCCCTGATAGCTGTCTATCTAACCTGCTCTTAAATATCTCCAGAGATGGAGATTCCACAAGCTCCCTTGGCAACTTATTCCAGTGTTTCACCACCCTGACAGTTAGGAAGTTTTTCCTAATGTCCAACCTAAACCTTCCTTGCTGCTGTTTAAGCCCACTGCTTCTTGCCCTATCCTCAGAGGCCAAGAAAAACAATTTTTCTCCCTCCTCCTTGTGACACCCTTTTAGATACCTGAAAAGTGCTATCATGTCCCTTCTCAGTCTTCTCCTTTCCAAACTAAACAAGCCCAGTTCTTTCAGTCTTCTTTCATAGGTCATGTTCTCTAGACCTTTAATCATTCTTGTTGTTGTTCTCTGGACCTTCCACATCTTTCTCTACATCTGGTGCCCAGAACTGGACACAATACTCCAATTGAGGCCTAATCGGTGCAGAGTAGAGCAGAAATAAGTGGGAAACCAAAATATATAATCAATCCAGAAAAAAAATTAGGTTGGATTTCCCTCCAGTAGTTCTGCATGATTCTTTGCAGAACTTTTTAAAACTGTTTTGTGGAGCTCACATTTTAGACTCCTGCTGTGCGCATGGTCCCCTCCAATCTTTTTAGCTAATGTGCCCTGTACTGCCTTTAGTACATAAGCACAATGTGGGGTGCGGGTGTCGGTGTCAGAGTTTTTTAAAATATATCTTGGGCCTACGTGCTAGATTGGGTCTTTCCCCAATTTTTATATGAATATTGGCAAAAGTTTGCAAATTCAGATTTGATTGGTATCTTATAACACGTTTGTAAATTTTAAGTATACTTCTATTATCATGGGATGAAGTGTGATTCTTTTATATTTTGTTACTAAATATTTTGATAATATTTAAAAACGTACTACAGATATTGAGCAATACTAAATTCATTTTGTATTGTCTACGTTGCTTGAATAGAAAGATTCACTGAGAGCTACAATTCATTTTGTTAAAATCTTGCAACTGCTGACTGCCTGTAACATTGACCTTATGTACGCTGAGAAGTGCAAGGCATCATTAAATTTTCTGCCTTAGATTTGATTAATGAAATTTTATGACTGTAAAATTGTCACCTGCATTTCCAAATGAAATGCTCTAATAAGGAAGACAGGTTTATATGGTAAAACTTTGTAGTTCTTCAATTCAGACCATGCTTGAAGCTTTCTCTCTTCCTTTAGGCAAATCCCTTAGAAGCAGAATGTTTCAATTTTACACATTTTGTGTCAATTTTCCAGACAGAAAAGTAGCCCCTAGACATGAGACATTTAGCTACGGAAAGGCGGTTTCCTTAGTTTTATTTGATTACTAGAAGTTAGATTCCTGCTGATAGTTCAGGACTGCTAGTGGTTACCTTACTATTTGACAGAAAACATTTCCTTTTCTTTGTTTAACCTTTGACTTGTGAATGTAGAAGTTTTATCAGACCTATTGTTGAAGCACAAGTGAGGTGGAAGTCTTCTACTTACTGCAACAAAGATGATGCATGACTTTGAAGAAAAGACTGAGCGCCTGTCTTGTTGCTACTTTTGTATTATAAGAAAATGCTAAATACACTTTTTTAATTAACCATATAATACCTTGTAGTGGTGGGTTTTTTCATGACAGTGACATGCACGTTTGTAGAAAAAAATCCCCTGGATTTTAAAAGCATAAAATTTCCATTTCCATGTTCTGCAGTGCAGAAGTAATATAAGATTTATTCTTTTCATTGCAAGAAAAATTTATCATAGTATCTTATACACCAGTGAATAAGGAGATTGCCAAGTTTTCCCATATTTGCTTTTCAGAAGTTTATACATAGCAAACTCTTCAGGACCGAAACCATAGATAAAGTTTTCAAAAGCACTTAAGTGATTTAGGAGTTGAAGTCCTATTTTCAAAGGTAATTTAGACATTTAGAGTCTCACAGCTCATGGCAAATCAATGAGATTTAGGCTCCCAAGAGTCTGAGGTCTTTCCACACAGTAGGGAAATGTGCATTGTGGGGATGTGATTCCTAAAATGCACAAACGTGTTGTATATGACTTGGTCTGTATAGACACGTATACCAACAGTGCCTTCATGGACCGACTAAGGTGCAACACATAAGTACATTTTAGAAATCACACTTCCATAGCATGCATTATTACAACATAAAGTCAATCTCTGAGTTTCCTCTGAAGAAGAGATTCAGCAGTCTTAAGTCACTCATATAAAACCCCCATCCCTTATCTTCCAGTGTGTTTCTAACGTGCCTACCACAATAGGGCTTCAATTATTTTGCTGTTATTGTAAGGCAGTAAAATAATCATGTAAGACATTAATATTATATATTTGTATGAGTTCAGACTTGGGGAGTAACTTCTTCCTTAATACTTTTCTTTTTACCCGCACTCAAATTAAAATCAGTTTAACAGTTTACTTTCAATAAAGGCACTTAGGTGTTTTTTCTATCAAAACTGTAATGAACTTTGCTTGAACTATTTTATTGAGTAGCTTCTTTCATCCACAGCACTTTTATTCTTATAGATATGATGCATAAACACAATGAATTATATTACGGATCTGCATATTGCTGAATAAAAATGTAGGGCCCTAATACTGCAAATACTTATTTGCACTGTTGGATTCAGGGGGAAAAAAAGATGTACTTAAAAAAGGATGGACTACCACTCTGAGTGTTTTTTTTTTATTAGCTTTGTGCTGTCAGGATGATGTGTGTATATTGTTCTTTTCTTTTTCTTCACCTCTGTGAGTTAAGATATGCTTCCATTGGTCTTTTGGCTGTAAGTGGCATGCTTAAAATTATTTTAACTTATTTTTCTTTGACTTTAACAGTTTGTAAGCTAAAGGTAATTATTGTGTTAGTATTCCAACTGTGAAGTGAAAGGCTTTCTAGTACATTTAAAACATTGTATTTATTTAACTACTCAGATTTTTTACTCTGTTTTCCTTCAGTTTATGAAGGAATCATTTTTTTTATACAAGTTTTTGTTAGCATCTAGAATGTGGGCATATTATACTGCATTAAAAGTATAATAAGCATGCCTGTTTGTGAGGAAGGAAAAGCTCCCTTAGCTGTGTGCTAAGTATACTGATTTCAGAAACAAATAGGACCTTTCTTTCTGCATCTGTTTTAGTATTGTGTCAGTTTTTGTTTTTTATAGTAAGCGGGAGCTAAGTTCATAGACTGCTAGAGATAAATATAAGAATTTATGTGAGATAAAAATGGGAGAACTTGTTTTTACAGTGTGTTTGTGATCATTAAAAATGAAGGCTCAGAAGTCAAGGGACCTATATTTTAGAGCTTTTTGTTTTCTATTGAAAAAAGAAATATGTAGGAAAAGATACTGTACAATTACTGTGACATGTTGCTACACGGCACAACACTGGAAAATTGATGGAGAGTCTAAACCAAGGTGGAAAACCTTTTTTGGGTCGGGGGCTGCTGACCCTCAGAAAAATTAGTCGGGGGCCACACATTAGGTGAGAAGCAAAAAAAAAAATCAAACAAACAAAAAAAACCAAACCCAAACCCTCACTAATGTGGCCCCCAACTGAGAAGGGGAAAGACACTCCCCACATTCTCCTCGCATACCAGAGCCTAGGGCTAGTAGATTTTGTGTGCGCTAGCCCCCGGGGTTTAGGTCTCCCATCCCTGGTCTAAATTAATCACACATGACCGGTATAAGAAATGACTCTATAATTTATAAATTGTTTGATGGTTTTGTAGATAAATTACTTAGAACAAAACATCAATTGTAGATCACTATATTAGACTGATAAAGTCACTTTTTATATGCTCCATGGTGTTTGATTTGCATTGGGTTTTGCAGTTAAGGCTTTTCCCCCTAGACACACATATTGCATTTCAGCCACCCAATAAACTCTTCTATTAGCATATTTTCAAAAGATAACAAAAAAGATCATTTAACAGGAAGAAACGTCCAGAATCAATCATTTTGTGGAATTTTTTAATCCGTATTTAACCATAAAACACAACACTCACATCCGTGGCACTGTGTGCCCTTAGGTGTGATGGGGAAACGATATCCTAGTGTATTGAAGAGTGAACACTGTAATCAAGTTACGCAATAAAGTCACACCTTAGCTATCATAAAAAATACTAGGTCGCATAAATGTCTGTTAAAGCACTAAGATGTTGCCTGAGATGTGGATAACAGATGGCACAATGTGCATGAAAGTCATTTAAAGAAGCCTAGCTGTCTAGAGTCTGTCTTTAGCAGCTTTCAGGAAACTGGCTGCTTCAGCCCAAACTCTGCTGACTTGCTGACTGCCCCGCAGGAGCCTAAAGCCTCTAGCATCTTTCAGAAAGACAGCTGCTTCAGTGTGAGCTGCAGTCGCATATTGGGCAGAACATTTGAAGTTATCACAGCTTGGGGAGATGTCTCTCTCTTCAGAGAGACAAATTTTTGAAATCTTTATTTTTATTTTTTATGACATCAGATTTTCCAATACTTTAAACTTTACCCTACATCTGTAAAGAAATAGTTCAAATGTGTAAGTCTCATGGAAAGAAGACCAGTCTTTCTCTGGACTGCAGAGAACTGGGGTTATCTACCTTTGTGAATTAGCTAGGATGCATGCAAATATGTCCCAAAAGCTGTTTCAGGGTAAAATATTTTCATTCAGAGTCTTCAGAGCTTTCAAAGCTAGTTAGCCTCAGATGAAATAATGAGAGATGTTGACACATTGCCACTTGTTTTCATGAATATATTGATATATGAACAGCTAAAATAGCTAAGTGGTTTTAAACTATTGCCATTTTAAAGATACAGAAAAACCTCAGAGGTATGAACACCTTGGGAATGTTGGTTGTTCGTAACTCTGAAATATTTGTTCTTTTAAAGGCTTACAACTGAACACTGACTTCACACAGCTTTGAAACTTTACTGTGCAAAGAAAACGCTGGTTTAAACCATTTTAATTTAAATGAAATAAGCACAGAAACAGTTTCTTTACCTTGTCAAATCTTTTTTTAGCTTTCACTTTTTAATAGTTTATGTTTAACACACAGTATTGTACTGTACTTACTCCCCCCTCCCCCCTACTGCTGCTTGATTACATACTTCCAGTTCCAAATAAATGTAACTGAGGATGATAAAATTTCTATGTAGGAGAGATTATGTTTTACATACACATTTGAAAATCTCTTTATATAGGAACATTTTGAAAATAAAAGCCCACTTTTGCATGCTTGCTTCTGAAAATGTGCCTATTATTGATCGTTTTTGGGCGTATAGCCGTTCATAAATAAAGGTTAGAATTATGAAACCAGGCAGTTTTAAAACTGATAGTATGGATGTCATATTTTATGTGTACTGTATAGTTATATTTGAAATATAGTATATATGCTATTTAAAAATATCAAATAATGGTGAGATATTTGGGACTGATATAATATGCCAAATGTAAGATCTTGGTTATTCTATCTCCACTTGTGGTAACAATCTACCCCTCACAACCCTCCATTAGTTTATTCTTACAGAGGTGTCTGGTTAGACATGTGGGAAGTAGAGGATGGAGTTTTTATTCTGTGGAGAAATTTCTGGTGGGCTAAAATCAGATTTTAAATGCTGAAACTTCTTGGAGTAAAATCCCTGGATTAAAAGTCAGTCAGAATCAGTGAAGTTGTTCTGAGGTTGATAAATTGAACATTTTACAGTTTCTTCTGGGTCTCACCTGACCCATGGATCATGGAGTTTTCATTCTGCAGATGTGCAGATACAGGCAACCAATTTGTTTCCTTATCCTGAACCTCTGTCCTGGTGCATTTTTGTGCACCACTTCTTTGAATTGGAATAAACTTCCTATTTCCAATTATTCTCACAAACCATCCTTTCCTTTATCATTTCAAAAGCCTATTATTTTTAAATCCTGCCTATAAGAAATGAATGTAAAATAATATTGATGAAAAAGAAAAACATTGCAAGTTAGCTTTGACTTCCAGTGTATCCTGACTCCTCTGTCAGCCTTCTAAAATTTTAGCTTCATGAGGCAGGGATTGTTTTATACTTGTCTTATGCAGCTTCAAACACTTTTAGGCACGTAACTAATACCCCAATAATGCTGTTTATTTCCAGAACTTAATAAACTTTTTCTTGAATTTCTCTTACAGTATTTAGTAGTATGCTGCAAAGGCAGTGGAATCAAATGCTATTTCATCCTTTTTGAACACTACTACTATTATTTTTAATAAAGCATTCTCCATAAGGTGAGGGAAAAGAGATTAGAAGGTAAAATTGATTCACAGACGATAACTTCAGTAATGGGCTGTTCCCAATCAGACAATGATAGAAAAGTTTCAGAGATAGTCATATTAGTCTGTTTCAGCAAAAACAATAAGGAATCCTGTGGCACCTTAAAGACTATTAATTTTATTATGGCAGAAGCATTCATGATTTCCAACTCACTTCATCAGATGCATGAAGGAAAAGAAAAAGAAACAGACAGTAGGGGTATAGTAATGGTAATGTTACATCAAAGCTAATTCAGTCAGGATGGATTTGCCTAAGAAGAGGAGAATACCTAAATTACTTATGGTACTGAGTGAGCCATTCCCAATTTCTATTCAGACCCATTGTGATGGTGTCAAATTTGTATTTGAATTCTAGTCCAGCAGTTTCACGTTGCAGCCTAGTTTTGAAGTTTTTTGCTTGAGAGTGGCAACTTTCAAGTCTGTAACTGTGTGTCCATGGAGGTTAAAATGTTCTTTGACTGGTTTTTGTATGTTAGCATTCTTGATGTCTTGATATATCAGAAATGGCTTATCGGTTGCATTTTTCTTGAGGTTCTGAAATGTAAACATTTAATATAAGCACATATAGTTGAAATTAATGTTAAAAAGTATAGTTTTCAATAATAAGCACAGCTTTAAGAATTGTTGTTATTTTGATCCGCAGAAATGTAGAGTTTAATTTTCTGTGTCCAGTCAGAAATAAAAAATATGCAAGTTAGCAAATGCTCCAAATGTTTGATGGAAGCATGATGAAAATTAATTTGCAATAACTATTACGGAAAACTGGAAATAGATGATAATTTTCTTATTGTATGTGATAAAATAATAATACATATTTCTTTTTTACAGTTACCTGCCATGGTTTGAGGTATACTACAAATTGTTAAATACACTGGCAGATTATTTGGCTAAAGAACAGGTACTTTTAGATATATGTTTACTTCTACTAAAATATTTTACTTGAAATTAAGTGTAATACATGTTTGAACAACGTATTTAAAATTTGTAACAAAATAAAAAATGTGTGTGTTTTAGTTTGACATAGGTCAAACTTCACATGCATAGATTGGGCTATCACAATGGAATTAAAAAAAATCTGGATATGCTGCTTGGAGTATTTTGTTGATGTCATGTATTCATTTTAAAAAGCTGCTGAGAAGATAGTACAGCAAAGTGTCAGAGTCCATTTGTAAACAAATCCTGGGCCAAGTATGAGCAGAGTGTCAAGCTACTGTAAAACTTGATGATATGTTGATTATTAACTGGATAGTTTCTGAAATTTCAGGTTTCTTAGATACAAACACTTTTTCTGAACTGCATTGGATTTGATGTACTACTTCACCCTTCATATTAACTAATAACTACTTCATCATACTGCCATTTTGACTAGAAGGGGGGAACTGTTTGCAGCACTCAGTCAAGAATCATATTTGATTATATATTTTCACAGGGTTATGTAGGAAACAAAAAACTGCCACCTGTCTGTATTACAAGTATTAAAGATATACTTTTCAGCTTTGAGGATATTGGTAAACTAGATGGTAATTTTTGAAAGAGAAAAAGATTAGCCATATGCTGTTGGCTGCAGATGCTGAAATTGCAAGAATAACCAGATAAAAATTATATGAATCAGAAACAGACTAAAGAAAACAATTAATAACATTTTATATGTAAAGAAAATATAATAGCCCAGCTGCATTAACTTAAATAAAGCAAAATGTTATGATCACTGAAGTCTAATTGTTAGCATATTAAATCATTTTAAATTTTGTTTTGTCTTATTCTTACTATTTAATTGTAATAATCAGGGCTTTTTATTGAGGTCATGCTTGAATGACAAGGCTCATTCAGGGCAAGGACTGTTTTTACCTTTGGGTCTTTCTCAGTACTTGTTGGCCCTAAACAAATAATAGTAAAAACAACTCCTAAAAACGAGTAGTCCTGTAGCACTTAGAAACTAACAAGAATATATTTATAGCATCATGAGCTTTTGTGGGCACAGCCCACTTCTTCAGATGAGATGATCATCTGGAAACGTAGAGAAAGAAAATTAGTGTTAAAGAAAGTGACTTCAAAACTTTCAAGAAATGATCATTCTCGGAGTCATAAAAGTTGATTATGCTTCTACTTTAATGTATAGCAGTTGCACTATGGGATGGATTTATTAGTGATTAAATGAAAAAATATTTATTAAAATGGAGTATGTATTATTTGTATATGATTACTAATTGATTCTTTTGAAATATTTTCTGTAGGAAAATGACTTGAATGATATGTTAAAATCACTGTATAGCCACCCTGTGCCAAAGGCAAACACTCCTGTCAGTTTAAACGTGGTAGGTATCCTGTGTAATGTCTCTTCATTGTAAAAATGTACACCGTTTCTTGTGGTTAAAAAAAACCCCAAACAGATTAAACCTTGTATTGGGTGTTAAATTATTAATGTCTCAATAAATTTCCGCTGATTGTTAAATGGCTTGCCATAGTGTATTCGCTTATTATATAAAAAGTGTGCATACATCTGTACACATACGGAATGCAATCCTAAACTAGCAGAAATTGAGGTTTGCTGCATGGGTCTGAAGGCAGGCTACCATAGCAACTGATGATGCTTCTCCGTATCTTGTTTATTGCCAGCTATCTAAGATGAATAACTTTAGTTACTTGTGCTGTGCATCAAGATTTGCTTCATGGCTTCTGAATACTTGAATAGGGAGGGATATAGGACTGGACATATGTCAGTCTGAGCTTGGCTTTTCCACTGTCTGCCTGTAGTTGCATACCTTTCCCCCTTGTGCTTGATCATGCCAGAGTGGAATGCAGAAAAGGATAGGGGAGGCTTTACTCAAATGTGCAAGGGTTTCTGCAGGTCCAGACAAGTGCACTTGCACACAAGTTTGTCTTTGCCATGTGAGGTGATGTGGGAGAGTGTGCCCTAAAATTGTAGCAGATTATGCTCCCCCCCCTCCCCCCCAGCAGCAAAATGTTGCACAGATTACTTACTGCCATCATATTGGATTTGTTTTTCAAAGTTAACAAATCCCTGAGGTCACCTTTCATGGTGTTTTTGAATGGAATGCTAAAATAGATACACACAAATTCGGTTGGGTAGAAAAATAAAGCATTATGCCAAATGTGGGCAAGTTAATGTTAAAATAAACACCACAGTTTTTACAGTTGTTGACGTTTGTTTGTTAAATTTTGAATTTGTAACATTAATTTAGAACAAGGGGGCTGTGCCCCCTGCTTGCTACGCTCACCAACCCCCTTCTTGTGGGGGGTAGGCAATCCTGCCTCTCCCCCCGGCCACCAGGAAGTGCTGGGCTGTGTCTGTGCCAGCCCGGGCTCCTTCTCCCTCCTCTTCCACCTCCCAGTTGCTCCAGCCCAGGCCCCCTCTCCCTCACCACTCCTGTCCCCAGCTGAGACAATCTGGGCCCTTTCTCCTCCCCCCTGCACCAGCCTGGGCCCTTTCTTCCTTCCTGTCCACACCAGCCTGGGCCCCTTCACCCTCCCCTGCTACACCAGCCTGGACCCTTTCGCCTCCTTCCCCCACCCTCTCGGCTGCGCCAGCCCAGAACATTTCTCTCCACTGCCCCCGGCTGTGCCAGCCTGGGCCCTTTCTCCCTCCCCGCCCCTTCTTGGCTATGTCAGCCGGGGCCCTTTCTACTCTCCCCCTCTCCCTCCTCGGTCGCACCAGCTCGGGCCCTTTCTCTTGCCTGCCTCCGTCCCCCCTCCCCCCCCCCCGGCCACGCCAGCCTGGGCCCTTTCTCTCATCCCCCCACCCCCCTGTGGCCGCAACCTAACCCTAGCCTCCCCCCCCCCCCAGGCTACGGTAGGCCATGTGCTCTGCCCCTGGCCGCTGAGGGGGGAGGGGACTGCTCTGAGGCCTCGCAGGCCATGTGCTCTCCCCCCAGTTGCTGTTAGGGAAGGGGGGCCACGCCGAGGCCTCACAGGTCTTGTGCTCTACCCCGGTCACCAGGGTGGGCGGGGAGAGGGACTGCTCCAAGGCCTTGCAGGCCCTGCACAGCAGCCAAGCCCTGGGGAAAGAGGAGGGAGGAGGCAGGCAGGACATGGAATGACGTGGTGACATCACTCTGTCATCCTGCAGAAAAAGTTTTTTTTTATATATAGAGAGAGATTATGTTTTAAGTTTTTTGCATGTAATATATAATATTTCAGATTTGTGTTAGAATTCTTTGAGTAACGTTTTCCATTGACTCAAAATATAAACTGTCCTTAAAATGACTGGAATCTGGTTGCTGGTTTTATACAGCCTGGATGAAACAAGGTTTTGTGATTCTTCTGTTGACCCAATATACAGTTCTTTGAGCATCTTCTAGCTCGCATTATCAGTGATGCTCGTGCAAATGTAAGAAAGTGACTACAAATCAGAAGGTTTTTTTTCTGCTTTGCAAATAAGTGTTTCCTAAATGAAATATCAAAAGTAGCAGTGCAAAACAACTGAAATTTCCTAGATTCATAGAGTTTAAGAACTGGACCATCTAGTTGGACCTGTATATCACAGGCTATTAAATTTCACCCAATCATCCTGCATTATTGACCCTTCTGGAGTGACCCGTAACCACTTCCGAAATTTGCGAAGTGGCCCCCCTTCAGAAATTATTATCCACCCCTGAGTTAAATTGGTTTAGTCTATTTGGTTATTTGTCAGCAGTTCCACTGCATTTCCTGTCTGTATTTGCAACACAGCACTTGGCATTTGTTCTGCATTTATATAAGTATTCATCAAAACGGATTCCAAAGCAAAAACTGTTTAGCACGCTGCTCTCTCCTTCACCCAGAGAAGCGGGGAGGATGGCCACAATCTGGATCGCTTGATCAGCTAGGTGCAAGCAAACAGTGTGCATTTTAATATGGCTAAAAGTATACATCTGGGAATTAAGAAGGTAGGCTACGTTTACAAGACAGGGGACTCTACCCTGGGAAGCAATGACTGAAATGATTGGGGGTCTTGGTTATTAATCAACTGAACATGAGCTCTCAGCATGGCCAAAAGGGCTAATGCAATCCTTGAATGCATAAACAGGGAAATTTCATATACGACTAGAAAGGTTATTTCACCCCCATATTTGCACTGGTGCAACCATTGCTGGAGCACTGTGTTCACTTCTGGTGTCCACAATGCAAGAAGATGTAGATAAATTGGAGAGGGTTTAGAGAAGAGCCACAAGAGCAGGGGTGGGCAATAATTTTTGATGGGGGAGGCCACTTGACAAATTTTGGAAGTGGTCATGGGCCGCCCCGGAAGGGGTGGGGCATTGGGCAGAAGGGGCAAGGGCTCATGCAGCAGGGGCAGGGTTGGGAGCTAGCCTATCCCAAGCTGTGCTTGGCCTGGGATTCCTGTCCCCTAAGTTTCAGCCAGTGGAAGTTGAGGAAGCTGGAACAGATGGGCCGGTGCTGAGGGCTAGCCTCCTCCCAGAGTTGTCTGCAGTGGAGGCTTGGAATTAAAGACACACTAAAGGACTCGCAGCCCCTGGCCCCACTGCTAATCCATTTCCTGGCAGCCGTGAGCCTGGAGCCCTTTCAATTGCTGCTATTTAAAAGGTTCCTGGCTCACGGCTCCAGGTGGCTGCGAGGCAACACATTAGTGGTGGGGTCAGGAGCTGCAAGCCCTTTAAATAGTAGCAGTTTAAAGGGCTCGCACCATCTGAGCCACTGCTACCGGAAGCTACAGGCCCTTTTAATAGAACCAACTGAAAAGGCTCACAGCTTCCGGCCCTGCCGCTAACGAGTTGCCTGGGAGGCGCCGGGGAGGCATGAGCCCTTTCAACTCTTGCGATTCAAATGGCTTGCACCTTCTGGGCGGCTGCCAGGCAACACGGTAGCAGCCACCCAGCAAGTGCAAGCCCTTTACATACCAGGAGTTGAAAGGGCTCACGCCTCCCTGGTGGGTTCCAGGCAGCACTTCAGCGGCAGAGCCAGGAACTGCCCCCGGCCAGATCAAAGTGCTAGGTGGGCTGGATCTGGCCCACTGACAGCATCTTGCCCAGCCCTGATCTAACTGAATGAGAAGTCCTTGCTAAATTTGATCTAGATCCATGTGCACTGGTAACAGGCACTGTTGTAAGAATCTAAGAGCTGTTTTAGTCTGCTGCTTGGCTTAAATTTTTATGTCTGTATACGTTATATCCCTTTCTTCCCTATTGTAAATGGCAAGGTTTTAAACTGTGGATTTTAATAGTTTTAAAATTAAGTTATATTTGGAAAAGTTACTGTAAAAATTGCACTATGGAATTGGATGTTTATTATCCCTGAGTGGGTCTATATCAAATTTCTTGATGCAGAAGTAAAAAGGATGTTGACAATTGGAAAAAAAATACCGCAGTCTCCTCCTGGGATCTGGAAGCTAAGCTGTGCTCTTTCAGTCTCACATCAACATTGGTAAAAAATACAATATTCTGCAAATGGAACTTACCATATTTAAGCATTCTGTTGGAGATACATGAACCAGAATGGAATCCAGGTCATATTCTCAGGCTGTGTGTGTACAGTGCCCTGCAGCATGAACTTTTGGGGGATCACCTGCAGAGTGCATCAAAGAGTGGCATGCAAACTGCCCCACATGGCTGCTACTGGTACAAACTAAAAGGTACCTATTTTGCATTAACATCTTGTTTTGAAAACACTACATTACTGTGAAGCAGACATATTTTAGTTTGCGCCAGCAGCATCCACACAGGGGAGTTAGCGTGTCATGCTTTGGTGAACTCTGCAGTTGACAGCCCTGTAGTGTACACTGTGTTGCTCTGTAGACACTCCCTTTGATGATTTGGCACTGTAGCGTTAACAGGAATAAAAAGTGGTAATGGTTCACTTTTATCAGAAATGTAAGTCATTTGTGGTTTGAATATACACACGTATCAGATCTGATGAGTGAATCATCCTGACGGTTACATACTTCAGGCCTGCCCATTCCCCTGAATATATGGGTCATACATTAATAAAGCTGCACCTCTAGACTGAGCATTTTTGGGGGTGGTTGAAAGTTATGGACTTTTATTGATACTTATACTTCAACTGCACTCCAACTGTACATAAACAGCTTTTATGTCCCTGGGTGACTGCCTTGTTGCTATGGGGGTGAAATCAAAGCTGTCCAACCTGGGAAATTTGTTTCAATATATGGAACGAAGATATGGATGATGTGTTTTGAGTAATAAAAAACTAAAGTCTAGCTGTGAGGTAAATACAAATATAGCACACAGTGTAATACGATTTTCTACTCTATCAGCTAACAAAATGCAAAACCCTCTACTCTTAAACTTTGCTCAGTCACACTGAAAATACATTTTATGCCATGCCATTTTATGCATGGCTAATATGTATTTTCTGTTGATCTGTTAAGGTGTTCTACTTAATTTTATACAACAAACGAGGCTTGGATTATTATTTAGAAAGTCAGAACCTAAAATTTTACTTCGCATTTTCATTCGTCTGAAGTAATTATTTACAATGAAATCTTTGCTTCGGTTCCTTTGTGAATGAAATTTAATGTTTTAGTTTAAAAAACAAAATGTTCAATTTTTCTCTCATGTTGTATAAGAATCAAGAGATGGTTTTTGCAAGTGGCCAAGTTCTGAAAAATCAGCCATACTTAGTATCGGTGAGTTTAAAAGTACTGGCTACCTATATCTTATTGATGAAAGAAATAATTACTTGCCAAATGATTTCTCAGTTGATTACATATAGATCTTTTGAAAAATGGTTATTCTGTGGCTCTCTAGTCTAAACAGTCAATCTTTATTAACATATTTCTGTTTACACTATGCTTATTTTAAAACTGCAGTATGTGTGAATTATAATCCTACTACAAAAGCAAAACAAAAACAGTTAAAAATGAAGAGGGATATATATCCTACATTTTTTTGCACTACCACTTTTTAAATACACAAGAAGTGTGATAGTGGCCAGTACTTGCTAATTTCATTACTATTACAAGATCTTGTGTGTCTTCCTAAGAGATCTCATAATAGGTGGCTGTACTCCAAACTGTATTATTTCCACTGGAAATACAGTAGAACCTCTAAGTTACAAACCCCTCCGGAATGCAAGTTGTTCATAACTTTGAACAAAACATGATAGTTCTTTTAAAAGTTTGCAGCTGAACAATGACTTAATAGAGTTTCAGAACTTTTTTATGCTCCTATTAAGTATCTTAATTTAAACGTAACAAGCACAGAAACAGTATTCTTACTCTGTCAAATCTTTTTTTAAACTTTCCAGGTTTTTTAAATAGTTTATGTTTAATACAGTATTGTACAGCATTTGCTTTTTTTGTTCTCCTGCTTTCTAACTGTGCACTTCCGGTTCCAAGTGAGGTGTGTGGTTGACTGGTCAGTTCACAATGCTGGTGTCTGTAACTCTGAGGTTCTGGTGTAGTACATCATAACTCTGATATCTACATTTGTTTTTATATAGCTAGCATTTAGACTTTTTAACTAGTACCAAATAAACTAAATATTGTTAAGGGAAAAATGTTCTTTTAAGTCCATCAGTCTGATGCAGTAAGATCTTCCTATGTACATATAGTAAATAGCATTAATAAATAACATTTGCTGATTAAACACAAGATATATTAAACTTCATCAGGTTCTAGTTAATCTTTTGGAAGTTTGAAAAGAAGTACATTTTACTTTTATGTTGGCTGTTCAAGTACATGTATAAAAACAGAGACAGTTATTTTAAATTGTAGAGTACATGCTTACTAAGAGAATGGGATAAAAAAGTATTTTCTCCAGCAGATTTAGTCTAGAATACTAAAGATATGTTAAACTTATTCAACCAGATTCATTCACTAATTATTGAAGGCACTGGATTAATGTAAATTAGTGAATTACATATATCCTGAGTTTAATTTGGTCTGTATTTACATCCTGAATGGTGCCCAACCTTAAATATATATAATATTGTTAATATTTGTCATAGATTAATGTGGAAAGTCATGTAGTTTTATCCTGAATTTCTTTTTAAAGATTGTTGTGAAATAGAGCGGAGCTGTACCTGCAACAATGTTCTCTCTGTCCTAATGAATTTATTTTTGTAGGTGAATGATTTTTTCTCTTCACTCTGAATTTGGATTTTTTTTTTTAAATTTTGTAGTGGGAAATTATTTGCCATAAACTTTTAATCATAAGTCCCAAATTGAATCTGCTGTTTCTTATACTCAGTCTTGGCTCAGTATTTAAAATTTGCATAATTTCAATAAGACTCTAAAACAATGGCACGATGATGCATGATCTGATGAATCACAAATTTTTTTTAGTGTTCTGGTCTTATTTATTTTATAATGTATGCACACAAACACACAATTTGTATTCTTGGTCCCTTTCTGCACGAAATATTAATTTATTTTCCCTCCATTTATTAGCATTCATACTTCATTACCCCTGATGTAACTGGATTGCCAACAATCCCAGAAAGTGTAAGTATTGTTTTAAAAATATATCTATTCATTTATTATTTAAAAAAAAAAATCTAAGTCATAATATTAATCTTGTTCAATGGGTGTGGTTGAATTAAATTTTTACCCAAGTCTGGGACTACAAAGTTAGGGCCATATATTGCTTTCTACAGCAGATCTCATACTGGTGTCAAAAGCAGGATTTTACAAAGAATGAGTGGAGAATACAGCTTTTTGTTTAATTACAAAATCGTTAGTTATTGAAAGAACATCAGCAACATTGAGTGGTAAAAAATTATACAAGGTATGTTTATGACTACCACTGTTTCTGTACATTGTTTGATCATTTGATTATTCAGGTACCCAATTTGTTTGTTCACTTGGGGTAATGCTGTATACAAATCTCCCCTGCAACTTATTTGAGTATCTGCCCACCCATTGCATAATTAAGTGCCAGAATTAAAATCCCATTGAGAAGAATGGAAGCAATTTATTTATCTGATTGCTGTGGTTATCAAACTGCCTAAGAAGATTTGAATTCTACAGAATTCAGATATGCGATAGACAGCAGATAAATACATTAAGCAAGCAGGCTGTAAATGTAGTGTCTGTGATCCACAAGTGTGTGTACTTGACTGCTTGTTTAATAGTTAACCAATGAAAGTGTAGTTTATTTAAATAACCCACCTTCTTTAAATCTTGTATTTAAATGTAGGATAAAGGGCATTTATGGTACAGCCAGCCATTTGCTACAGTTTCACACACCCAGAAAATTAAATCCTCATGGTGGTTTGAAGAAATTGTGATGCCCATAGTAGAATATTGATGCACTAAAGTTTTTCAGATCTGTGTCAGTGTGAATAAATGCTGTGGTGGCTGTGCAAGGGATGCATTTGATTGATAGTTCATAGAAAGGAAAGGAAATGAGAGGTGCCTTTCTCTCCTAGCTCTTTCCCACTCATTTCATTTGTAACAGTGTCCCATCCTTTAAGTCTGAGAATAAATAATAAGATGCTGTGATTTTACATGGAAAATAAACAGATGGGAGCAAGTGTAAACCACACACCTTGTAAGTGTGGTATATTGTCCTATTCTTATTCTGAGGGTCGCCTTTTTTTTCTCTACTCAATATGATCTCATCAGAAGAAGTGGGTTTTGCCCATGAAAGCTTATGATACTGTACATATATTTTTGTTAGTCTCTAATATGCCATAGGACTGCTTCTTGAAAAAATTGTTTTTAAAGTTACAGACTAACACGGCTACCCCCTTAGACTGTGTCCCATGTAGTGTCACTTTGACCATGTACAGAGAGAGAGTTTCTTTCTGTGATTTCCTCTACTGCCTTAGCAGAGACCCAACTGGTTTTTAGCTCAAGCTGTAGAGCAGGGCTACTCAACACGCGGCTCGTGGGCCACATGTGGCCCACAGCCTGTTGGTTTGTGTCCCATGGTGCAGTTTGCATTTACACGGGGCTCAACATGTAGCCCGTGGGTGGGATCTTTTGAGCAAGGCCTCCACTGGGAACATGCTCCACAACAGCGAGGCATCTCAGCGAGGTGAGTATTGAAAGACGTAAGTGGACAGGCTGGCTGGAACAGAGGGGCAGGGTGTCGGCATTTCTAGCCCCCAGGGAGGAGGTGCTGGGAGTGCCGAGGGATTGTGGGAAGTGCTGGCTGCTTAGCCCTGTGGGCAGAGCAAGAGAGGTGCTGACTGGCTCACACTAGCCACGTTTGGGTCTGGTGCCGCAGCTTAAGGCTTAATCTTTGTATTAATACCTGTCAGAGTGAAAGAAGCTATTTGCATATATTTGCATATATATTTGCATGTGCATGCAACCACACTTAAGTTGCGGCCCTTGGCATGTGCTCTGAGTATAATTGTGGCTCCCGGGGCTTCCAAAGTTGAGTAGTCCTGGTGTAGAGGCTCATGCACTGAGCTCCAGAGGCCCCACGTTTGGGTCTCTCCATTGGTGTTGCACAAACAGTAGTAAATTAACAATAAATGACGGTCCACTATTTTTAGCAAAAATATCAATATAATAACATAAAGTACTTTATTGAAGTGAATGGCTAGATTTACCTTTTGACCGTTTTGCAGCTTTAGCACCACAGAACCAGCCCCAGTTATGTTATAAATAAGATGCTTGGCAAATTAGAATAAATCCGGTTATCGTTTCACACACATCTCAGATGAGGTATTGACATGTTGTTCAAAAGCCACGGTGCCTTTCTTCACACAACAGTGTGGGTTCTTGCAGCCCCTGCCTTAATTTCTTTTAGCAGCCCTGAGCCCTGCTGCCCCCCCGGGCCAGGCATTACTCTGTAGGCCTTCTCCTGAGATTTATTTAGCATCTCCAGTTTATGTGAATTGGGCTCTTCACACAGTTGAATCCTCATGCTTTGAAAATGTGGAGGCCTTATCTTGCAACTTACTGTTTTCTCTACTCCGTATCCCAGAGTACAGTCATGAGGAGAAGGTGACCATTCTGATCCTAGCAAATTTAAACGAATATTTATTTAAGGTTTAAATGCAGTATTAGTCCAATTTTGGTGCACAGGAATTTCCCCCTGTCCTAAGGGACCTATGCAGTCTGGAAGTGATATCGCTCCTGCTACCCCTTAGAGGAGGTGATTGTGTTTGGCATCTTTGTCACAAGATGGGAAGTCATGGCAGAGGGACTCAGCATTTTCTCTTATCTCCCTCAGTACACTGCACCAGCACAGCACCAGTAGAGATGACAGGAACATTAATAGTCATGTTCCTGATCTTTTCAGCATTGTGAGAGCCTGGCAAGGTAGCCATAGCTGATGTCATAACTAAACCAAGTTACAAGTGTGGAATTGCAGGAAAACTGAAGTAGGAGGAAGGTTTGACCGTACTACCCATAACCGGTTGGGGTTGGGAAACGTGAGATAGATATCAGGAAGAAATCCTCATTGCACTTCGAATCCCCTGGCTGGGGACTGATGGCTGCTTTCCTGTTCAGTTCAGGACAAAAATTAAGATTCCTCAGACCTCGCCTTGTAATTAGTGAATTGTGGGTGCAGACCCTGGGCCACACCAGCCTTAAAGGTTGGAGAAGCCTAGCTGACCATTGTTAGCCTCTGTTGATTTCCTTGTCTTCACAAACCACAGCATACCCTAAACTATGGAACTCAGCCCATTGTGGGGTGCGTAAGGATGTTAAATTGTGGTTAATTTACTAGTCAAATAGCCGATGGAATTTCCATCGACTACTCGACCAGTTGATAGGCACTTCTGTATTCCTCCTCTGAAATGTACAAGAGCTCCCACTGGGGTTCTTATACATTTTGAAGGAGGAATGTGGAACACATGTGCAGCCCGGGGCCAGCGGGAAGTCACGCTGACTCTGGGCTGCACGCAGGCGTGCCAGCTCTGAAATGTACAAGAGTCCCCAGCAGGGGCTCTTGTGCATTTCAAAGTGGAAGCATATTCATGGAGCCCGGGGTCGCGGAGGACTCAGAGTCCCCTGCTGACCCCGGGTTCCATGTTGTGCTGCCAATTTGAAATGCCACACAGAGCCCAGGGTTAGCTGGGGACTCTCCACCTGATCCCGGGCTCTGCGTGACATTTCAGCAGAACCTGAGGTCAGCTGGGGACTTCACAGCTGATCCTGGGTTCCGCAGAAATGCTGCCTCAGCGGTTGTGAGGTGCTGCCCTTTGAAGTACCCCGTCTTTCCCCCCTCCCCCCTTTGCTGCCTCTATCTGATAGAGGCAGCAAAGTGTGTGGGAGGAGAGGGGGGAATCGACTAGTCGACTGACTATCCAATAAGCATTTGCTTATCGGATAGTCAACTAGTCTTTAACATCCTTAGTGCATGATTGCCCTGTACAGGTACCATGATTGCCAGCTGTCAGGTTGAAATGTAGATGGCTGTCTAGTCAGATCCATTCTACCATTTCACATTAATAAAAATACTAGTGCAGGTTGGACCCTCTGGTCTGGCACCCTCAAGACCTGACTGGCCCTGAACGATTGAATGTGCCAGACCAAGGAAGGTCCCCTGCCACCGATCCCCCAACCTGCCACCCCTGTCCACCACAGGTTCCACTTCTGCCTTATCTGGCCATCCTGCCTAAGGCCTGGCCAGTGTGCTGGCCCCACTACCACTGCCCAGGTGGGCTGCCTGTCGCTGGCGTTGGCCCTCTTCTGCTGGCCCCAGCATCTGACAGGCTGCTGGACGCCAGCCCCACTGCCACCAGCCCTCTTGCCACTGGGCTTTCAGCGTGGGGCTCTCTGGTCCAGGAACATTTGTGGTCCTGCCAGACCACATAGGTTGCCAGACCAGAGAGTCCCAGTTTTGGTAGGTGCAAACTGTATCTGAAAGCCCATGCTACTGCATGAGTGTAATTGATAAAATCATGCCTATAAAAGCTGAAAACAACTGATAACTTAAGAAATTTGACAGTGACAGGCTACAAATCCCAGGTGGTGGTGGTGGGGTGTATGGTTGCGTTGATTTGCGTTTCATGTGGGGGGAGAGATGTGCTGGATATTTAAGATGTGTGCAGGTGGCAGATAAGTGTGTACTGTGGTGAGGGGTTATGTGTATTTGTAGTCGTATGTGCTGGTTTTGTTGTTATGTGGGTGGTTCTGCAGAACAATGGTAGGTGGGCCAAATAATCCACCATCTGTGTAGTCTCCTTCATAGAATTAATTATATTGTTATATGCATATTAGTTATAAAGTTAGGTTAACGATTGGTTGAAATCGTAATGGTCTAGGACTCTTGTCATGGCATAGATGTATGCCTTACTGTAGCTGGATACCACATAGATATAATTTGTGAGGCCAAAATGGCTGAGAGCTTAAAAATTCAAAAGTAACAGATTGAGAATCCCAGTAATGACTCAACCTAGTGAGATCCTGAACAAGAAGTGTCCTCAGTAATACTTGTAGCTGTTTCCAGCGCTTCACACTAATTCAATATACATTTAAGACTTCAGAAAGATCTATCAGGCGACATATTTGGAATCTTATTATACCGATTAAATGTCTTGGATGTATATAAATGAGGGGGAATTTACTAGTGAGACAAGTTGGGTGAGGTAATATCTTTTGCTGGACCAGCTTTTGTTGGTAAGAGACACATGCTTACAAATGCTGATCCAATTAAAAATATTTTCTCCCCCACCTTGTGTGTCTGATATCCTGGCTACAACAATATGGCATACAATGAGGAATTCACTAGGATTAGTATTCAGTCTTTGTGAATGCTTTTGTATGTATTTTACTAATGCACTTTTAAAAATTGTAATGTATATTCACCTACAGCCCAGGATACACTCATACTAAAGCCCCAAAATATAAATAAAAATGAATAGTTGTTTGAAGCAGAACTAGCAGATATTTGTTCCAGAGTTTCCATTTCAGATTTGTACAGAGTTCTCCTACACTCAAAAGGAAAATTAAATGCACAAAATAAAGAGAGAATCTTAAAAGTTAATTTTATTTTGTGTTTAAAACGGCACACATGTCTCTGGCAGGATTGATTTTTTTATTTATATTGTGAGAAATTTCTATAAATAATGTTTACAATATTCTTCTCAATTGCCATTGTGTTAACATTTCTTTTTTTATTTATTTAAACAGAGAAACCTTACTGAATATTTTGTTGCTGTAGATGTAAACAACATGCTGCAACTTTATGCCAGTATGTTGCATGAAAGACGAATCATTATTACCTCTAGCAAACTAAGCACTGTAAGTACTTCACACATCTCCTTTTAAGTAGAATATATTGAGCATTTCATAAAAAGACCTACAGACCTCTGCAGATTTAGATAGGTTCCATGTGTATTTGTAAGACAATATCTACATACTTTTTTGATATATGGTTTTAATCTGGCTCTTGAAGTACAACAGTTTGATTTATATAAGACCTACTGAGATACATTGTCAGGTTAATTATTTTTTCTTATCAGGAGATGAGAGTTCTTTAACTCTCTAGTGTTCATTTCTTTGCTTGCTACCCTACAAAGCATTTTTAAGGGTTATTATAAGATCTTTATTATTCACTTCTGGCTTATTCCATTGGAGCTACTTGAAGGAAATCAAGGGGCCATGATAATAGCTGCTATCCGAACCTGGTAATAGGTAGATTCATCTTTGTAGCACTGTAGCGGTTTGGGATGTATACTGTAATAGCTCTGATTTGCAACAGCTCTTATAGCTGATAATAATTTACAACTCAAAATAGCATTTTTATTACAAGTTTTAGGGTACTGCCCACACTGAAATCTTTTTCTTTATGTCAGTATAGACTAGAGAAATGAAGGAATATCTGTTTGGTTACAAAAACATACCTAAATGTTCTTTTATTTCAAACTTCAGAGTAAAGGTTGAGGCTTTGTAATTTTCTTATAGTTTGATGTACGCTCAAGAGGTTAACTCAGGTTGCAAGTGGTTATCATTTTACAAACCAATTTGTGTCATAGGTATATTAGTTATTTAGTACCTTGAATCTTTTGTTAAAATTCAATCGCAGAAAATCATTTTATTTCACTTATGCAGTGCTGCAATAAAGCCTTTTGTCTGACACATTTCCATCGTAGTAATTCAACATTACTAGTTTTACTAAAGAGTAAGTGAACTGTTATTTTGGTCAGGTGCAACATTCAGATGCAGTTTTATAAACACAATTCAGAACAACTTTTTAGAGGTTTACAGATGAAAGCTAATGCATCACCATTTTGTTTCTAAAAACAAATTTCTGTGTTCTATAATGTTTTTGAGATCTCAGAAAATATATCGTATATAGAGAGTAATTTAAATTCCATTGAGCCAAAAGGAAATTTTGTGGGGTGGGAAAAGTTGCGTTGCCAAAGGGTGCTGCTGGTAAGTAGGAGTAGTTCTTACAATTAAAAAAGAAAAAGAAAACATCACAAGTCCCCAAATATACAACTTGTGTGGGCTGCTGTTCCATGTAGAATCCCAAGTGACTTTAGTAGGTCTTCATGCAAGAACGGCAATTTGCTTACAGGCAACATGCTGCAGGAGCAGGGTCAAGCTAAATAACCCATTAAAATTGATATTGAATAAATGATGTGTAGTTTTTAGAAAGCAGTTAATAATGTAAGTACAGTCAGCTTATAAAAAACTTCTTCTGTTCAAATCCCAATGCCTTTGACTTTTAAAAGCTACATCTTTTCCTGTAAATGCATAATAGGCTAGAATCACCCATTTTAGACATACAGTCCAATATTTATTTCTGTTTATCTAAAATGCATCCATTAAGGGAATGGCTGTTTGTACAAAACTTTTCAATAAAAGAGAAATAGTAAACAGTTTGAACTGATATCCAAACACAAAATTACTCCTAGCCTACCCAAACCAAGATTTCATATAATCATCTTTCTATCACTTTACTCATCCCACCTCCCTGGAAAACCGTAGGACAACATGTAAGCATCACACAGTGAACAACAAATTTGAACCTGGTCAAATCATTAAGGGAGGAGAATTCTAAAATGGTGGTTCCTTCTCAGAAAACATCTTGGTCCTCACCCTCTAGCTGTCCAAACTCTGACCTATGTTCTGAAGTCCAGAGGAGTCAGGCGCAATAGGCAGAATTAAAGTCATCTTTGTAATTTACCAATTCAGCTGCAAGCTTGGTCGCTGATAAGACATATAATAGACATAAGGGAGCCCTAATAGCCCCAGTGCTGTTATAGGAGAAGAGATGTGTAGGAGTCACAGTGGTGTTCCATATGCCCCTACAAGAAACTTCTATTAGTCAATTAAGCCACGTTTAAGTTTACTTTATACTGGAAAGCTTAATGAGATGTAGACTCTGACCTCTTTTCACTCTAGCTCCTTCCCATATATAAGACCAAGGCTATTAGCCTTAGTACCTTAGTTGATCTCAAAAGACCCTGTGATGTGGGAATGCCTTCGTGCCAGCTGGCAAGGGGAACAGAGGGGGGTATATAGGGGTTACAGGAACCCCCTGAATCTGATATGTGTAGTCTAGTTCATGAAAGGATGTCATGTAAGATCTCAAATAAAAGCCAGTGCCACATGTTATGCAAGGAATTATGTGTATATTGCACAGAAAATATGTTCTTAACTTCTGTGTCTAGGACAGGAGTGGGCAATAATTTTTGATCGGGGGCCACTTCAGAAATTTTTGAAGTGGCCCCGGGCTGCCCTGGAAGGGCCGGGGCCTTGACATATCTGTGCTTCCTCGCCCACAGACCCTGATTGGTTTGAGAGTGGGGGAGTGTGTGAAGTCTTTGCCCCTGCCGTCTCTCCCCTCCCACCCCCCAGAGAACTGCCAGCTATTCTGAACAGTTGGCGGTTCCCTCTAGGTACCCATGCTCCTGAAAGTGGGAAGAGACTTGGCACACTCCCCTCTACCCCCAGCCAATCAGGAGTTGGGAGGAGCATGCAAAGGCTCCCTGTCCTGCCCCCGTCCTGCAAGGAGCATACGGCGCTTAGAAGCACCGCGCCCCTTGCATGGTGGAAGGAGACTTTGCATGCTCCCCCATCCCCAGGCCAATCAGAACCTGGGGGAGGGGGAAGTGTGCAAAGTCTCCACTCACCCTGCCCCCTTTCTGCAAGGAGCGCACAGCTCTTAGAAACACCACGCGCTCCCTGCAGGAGAGGAGCAGGGTGGGAGGAGACTTCATGTGCTCCCCTCCACCCCCAAACCCTGATTGGCCTGAGGGTAGGGGAGTGCAAAGTCTCTTGCTCTCTATCCTCGGGTGTGCAGGGCGTAGAGTCAAACCAGCAGGGTTGACTCTAAGCGCTGCACACTCCCTGTTCACTAGGCTCTGTTTGGCCTGGGGGCGGGGGAGCGACAGGGCCTCCACAGGCCAAATCAACCCGCTTGGTGGGCCGAATCTGGCCCATGGAGGCTCTTTTGCCCACCCTGGTCTAGGAACTGGTCAGCAGCAAAGGTGAGAAATTGGTTTTCTGTCAAACAAGATTTTTTTCATCTATCTTTTTATATGTTAATTAAGCATGGACTTGTTCAAAATTGGTCACCGATCACCAGTCTGAACTCAATGCAAATGAAGGATTGTGAGTATTTCAGAAAGAAACTAGCTGAGCGGGAGAGAACCTTATCTTGAGGTGCACTTCAAAGATTTGCTGTATATTTGGTGAACAAGGAAAACATCCATGTCATCCTTAACTGAGAAAGTAAATGTGCAGTGAGTTTGCTTCATGACAAAGGGGTCTCAGCTAGGTTTGAAAACCTTGTAGATCAGTGTTTCTGAAAGGGTTCCGCGGAATCACTCCCAGAAACGCATTAACTGGCCGCCCCGGTTTGTTTATTTACGGGCACTGCGGCCACGGAGCCTCGTGGCTCCTATTGGCTCCGTTTCATCCTTTGCAGCCAAGGGGAGCCATGGGAAGCGGTGGCCCAGCCCACGCCACTTCCCACTATTCCCCTTGGCTGCAAAGGACAAAACGGAGCCAATGGGAACCGCGAGGCTCCGTGGCCGCGGCGCCAGTAAATAAGCAGACCGGGATGGCCAGTTAATGTTTCTGGGAGTGATTCTGTGGAACACTTTCAGAAACACTACTGTAGAGAACTTTGCTGAGATAAGCTTTTTAGACTGGAGATTAACCTGTTAGTTTGAATTTATTCTCTAGAAAATAGGTTGTGATTTTGTTTTATATATAACCATTTGTTTCTCAGTCTTACTTTCTATCATTTGTATTTCTGTTTTTTGATAATTTATTTTTGTTTTTACTATAAATGTATCTAAGTTCTGTGGTACTAATCAAAGTGATGATTCTCAGCTGAATCTAGTAAGCTGGTGTGTAGTGATCCTTTGTGATCTGCAGGCCTGGTAATTCTATAAATGTTTAGTGGATGAGAGGCTGTAAAAAATGCAGGAAATGCTCCAAGGCCGGAGGTTTTAGTGTGTGCCTGTTGCTACTTATTCGGGGGAACAAGGCCTAAGGGGGCCTGGAAGGGCCAGGCATCTATATAATGAAGTATGTGAAGTTTATGATTATGATTAGTTGTAAGATGCAGCCCCATAAAAAGTGCATTGCAATAATCCACTCGTGAAGTGACATAGATTCTGTGGTGGAATCCTTACTAGAAATAAAATGTTGCAATCTCTTGAAAAGGTAGTCTTCTCCAGATAGCAACCCTGGCCATCCCAAAACAGTTGAAGATACAATAAAATCAGCAAGTTTTCAATCCAAATTACAGGTTGCAGACAAATTTCCATGAATAAGGGAGCTACCATCACTTCCTCAGTTTCTCTGGGTTATTTTTCCCAACCAATGAGTCTTAATTGGATTACGGTTTAGTCAGCTAGCCCATTTCCAAGGCACAGTGCTGGCAAAGGCAGTGTTTGTTGTCAGCAAGAGTAAGTCTCAGGTCCGACACTTGGTTCTCAAAGTAAAAGGACGCAACACAGGTATCTGTGAAACACAAATAGTTTATTTCCTGACAGCTAACAGCTGCGCTCCTTAACTAGAAGGGCAACATAACAAAGAAACGGCATATCTTATGTCCCTTCCTGCTAGCCGGGGATCCCGAGTCGGCTGCGGATGAAGTGGGAGGTTGTCTCAGTTTCCGAGGCGCCGGTACCCAAAGCCCATCGGTGAGGTCCAAATTGCTGTGCTCTGGTGCAGCTTTAAATACTGTGTCTCTACCTTGTTTGTGGCAGTTTGGAAATTTCCGGTGGTTACTCATTGCTCGTTACAGTATGGCTCAGCTGTACTGCTTGTCCTTTGACTTTGTTTACATGACCAGTACATTTAGGTAAACAAGATTGTTATGTTCCCGCCCTTATCTACAATTCGTTCTTGCTACAATGGCGTACGTTCCTAGAGGCTTGCTTCTGGCTCATCAGTGGTAGGGAAAGGGGGGGGAACGGAAAAGAGGGGAGAATGCAGGCCTCACCACCCCTAAACTTGCATGTACAAAGTTCTTCCGCAGTTAACCCCTACAGTGTTCCATCTACATTTTCTTTGTACATGGGCTAACTCCACTGTTATATTTTTGTCCTTGTGCAAGCTTACCATTTATTAATGACAAAAAAAAAGAGAGAGAGAGAGAGACAGAGAAGAATCCCTCAGAACAGTATGAGAGCAGACAAAATGGATTGCAATTGCTTTTTAGAAAGATTACATTCTATTGTATAAATGAGTATTCCAGGACTGCTTAAAGTATGGATTATGTAAACGTGTAGTTAAGGACTTTAAAAAACGCTTATTACAATAGGATGTCCTGTATATGTATCTCTAGGGAGTTTTAAAGACATGTATTGTTGCATGATAGTGTGCCTTTAGTTGGAATGCTTAAGACCTTCTTCCACATCTAGTAGAGATGACACCCATGACTAAATCATGAAAAGTTGCTAACAATAAGTTTGTTTAGGATTCTTAAAATTAAATCATTAAATTCAAGATAAATGATTTGGTAAATTCAAGGTAAAAGTACCATACACTCTGGATTTTTACCATGTCCATGCAATCATTCAGAACGCAAAAAGGAAAAAGGTCACATAATTAGATATTTGAAAATTGGCTTCTGTAATGGTTACTCTTGGAAAGGGTTCAGAAAAGGGCAATAGGGTTCAGGAGGAAAGGGTTCAGGAGGAATAACGGTAGTTCGAATTAGGAGCTTTAATTCGAACTACCTAGTCCGTGCCACGTGTAGCCGTGGGCAGGGAGTTCGAACTACGGGGCATTTAAAAATGGCGGCGCCCGGGAACATGCAAATGAAGCTCGGGATATTTAAATCCCGGGCTTCATTTGCAAGTTCGAATGCCTACATTAGCCACCCTAGTTCGAACTAGAGTGGCAGTGTAGACATACCCTAACAGAGTTTAAAGAGAAGCTAGATAATTTCATGGAGGTTAGGTCCATAAAAGGCTATTAGCCAGGGGATAGAATTGGTGCCTGGCCTCTGTTTGTCAGAGGCTGGAGAAGGATAGCAGGAGACAAATCGCTTGATCATTGTCTTCGGTCTACCCTCTCTGGGGCACCTGGTGCTGGCCACTGTTGGCAGACAGGCTACTGAGCTAGGTGGACCTTTGGTCTGACCCAGTACGGTCATTCTTATGTTCTCAAGGTGTTTTAGGAGCATCCATGTAATGTTCAGGTGCATCACCCCTTGAGGAAGCCATGCCATCATCCTAGGAACCTCTGTGTCCCCTATTCCTTATCCTTACTGTGTTGAGATATGCTGCCCTGCCAAGAGAAAGGGGAGAAAAACCCATCTGCTACCTATGTCAAATTTCTGCATGTATTACTCATTGGAAGTACCTGTTTGTAGAAAAAAAAAATATTACTGTCCCTTGCTGTCCTGGGATTTTCCTCTCTACCACTCTCCAGCAGCACATCTCCCTCTTTCTTAATCATGACTCATATCCCATCCTGATTTTGCCTATCTGCCTCCATCCTCTGCTTTCACCTCTTTGACTCCCCTGTATGTACAGTTTGACTTCCCGACATATGTTCAAGCCATCTCACCTTTCAATTTTACACATTCTGCACTCTGATAGCCCCCATTAATAGCAGGGAGTCAATTTTAATTCTAAGTGAGGGCAGAGTCAAGGCCTTGGCTTTAATGATGTATGCTCAGACTGCCCAACCAGGATCAGTAACAGCAAAGTAGCAAATCAGACCAGGGAGCAGTTTGTGCCACTACAGTGTTGGGAAAATAATTTGTAAACTGGTCAACCACTGCACTAGTGAGGGCAAACAAAACAGAGAAATAGAGTTCAGTGTCACTGACATAAGAGTTCATTACATATTGCCTCCCAGTCTCCCATAACAGTCTTTCTTACAAAGTGAACAGGAGTGGTGGTAGAATTACTTATTACTGTACTGTGACATGTCTCTCTCTCTCTCTCTCTCTCTCTCTCTCTCTCTGTGTGTATTCAGTATTTCAGAATGACTGTTTGCTTTTTGGTGTGATTAATGCATTTCTTCATTAAAGTGATTGCCTGCTAGATTTAATTATGCATGTATCTTAATAAAAACATTCCACATAAACAGTCTCTATTTGAGTGACATGTATGTTAGATTTAGTTCTCTTTGCTATTGCATGTATAAAATAGCATTTTGTTGACTGTGCTGGAAAGGCATCCTTTTGATACTCTTAAAATTAAAGTTTGATTCTTAAGCATATTTGTCTTTCAGAGATAGTGATATCAAATGCATTTTACTGTTAAAGGAGTTGTCCTTTATTTCAGCTTCATACCAACTTTTTATGACAGTTCATGAAGACTGGGTCATGATATCACTTCCAAGTTATCAGCTCTGTTTCGGTTCACTATCTCAGGGCAGTAGGACTGATAACAAAGACATAATTCAAGGATTCTCTCAATCTCTCCTTACCCTTCTTTTGTGGGGGATGCAAAATTTCTGGAATATATCTGGAAAAATTCTTTTAAATCTAGCACTTCTCTGCTATAAATTTGATGTGTTAGTTGTATTCAAGATAAAGGATTGGCCCTAGCATGAAGGCAGGAGAAAAATACAATATTGTATTTAAAAAATGGTTTGCTCTGAAGGTGGGGAGGATGTACAAGAGAGGGTTAAATCATGAAGTTTTTAGTTAGCCTTTTTAATTGGCAATTGGGCCATTTACATTTTTAATCTTTTTTTTTGTTCAAATAGGTTTAACTTAGTGAGTCACTGCATTTCATTCTCAACAAAACAGGCTTTTGTTTTGTATGCCTCTTTTGATGATTGCAACTCTGTTTACTCTTCTGAATGTTTCTGTAAATTGATTTGCTATGATTATTTTCCTATTAAAACTCCCTTTGCTTGACTTTTAATAGAAATCTGCATGGGGAGTACAAAATGGTGTACATAGAAACTTCCCTGCGCTCAGTTCTGTTGTAGTTCATGGTTATTATTTGACTTAACTGTTGACTCCTTCACTAGTTAACAGTTTTCCGACTCCCTTTAAGAATATAGTTGTCATCAGCCTTGCAGCTTGCTTGGGGCTTAATGTTAGAGTGGGCTAGATTCGCCTTGCCTGAGGTTCTATAAGATCTGTTTTTGTAGCAAAAACTATAATTTTTAGTTTTTGAACTGGAAACTATAAAAGAAAAGCAAATTACATTCAGAATGAGTGACTGAAAAGTGTGGTATATATTCACAGAGGTGATTTTTGTTGTTTCACTTTTATGAATAAGGAGGACTGGTCTTAGACATCATGTTAAAATATTGAATATTTTCATGTATTAGTATTTTAACATCCACTGCTATATTTATATGAATTGTTTTATTAATGACATGGGAATATACTAGTTTTAATGCAATGACTGAATAAAAAATAAACTACATAAATTATTAAGCTAGTGTGGAAAGCTTTCTAGTAAGGCTGAACTAGAACATTGATTTTATGCATGCTGTAGGCAGGCCCTAGATGGTTAGGCCCCAAGTGAACCTGCTGTGGTAGTCTACCAGAACATCATACCATAGTCTCATGTATTCAAAGCAAAGGAATAAATCATGATTTTACAACAGTGCATCAGTTGACTTATTGCTGTTTTGTGACCAGAGGTAGGAAGGGTTGCTGTTTAAAGCCATGTCATTGGTTCTCAAGTCATTCAGGCATGAAGGCTTGTCATATGCCTCTATAATTGTACCTCACCAGTCTTTCTCTAACTAGTCAGCTGGGGCTGTGCATTTTGTCTCAAACACCCGTCTGGCCAGCGTCTGACAGGAGCTTGCTCATCATGCTGTCAGTAATATGTTAACTAGAGTGTATCTTTTGCGGCCTGTAGTGGCAGGTGGAAAGGAAGTTTCACTTTAAAGCAGATGTCTAAATATTATGTCCATTTTGACCAGTATTTGTTTTAGGTAGTACCAGCCTCATAAGTCTGTAAGTATTGTAGTTAAAGTTTTGACTTCACTTGTCTGTGAGCCCTTGCTGGAGAAGCTCACATATAAAAGAATGCACTAGCAGTACTTTCATTATGTTCATCATAGATCCAACTTTTTTGGGGTAGGTATTTACAGTATAGTTAGTTGGATTGAACGGGGTCTTTTGAATCTCGTTGAGACCATATGGATTAATTTTGCCCATTAAATTCTATTCTGCTCCCTTGCCCTGACAATGACAGTATCTATAATCAGCCAGAGACTAGAAGACAAGATGACTCCTTTGAGGATGTGATGCATCTGACCAACTGCCAGGAAGGCAAAGCAAAGTGTCCCTACCTTAAATGCTAAGTGGATCATCCTTGTGTTTCCTCAGCTGACCTTAACGTGAGATTCATGAGTTTGTTCCCAAATCGATGTGTCCCTCTGTGGTGGTCCACTGAGTCCAAAGCAAGTTCCCCATTAATTGTCTATTTTTGCCATTCCTTTAATAATAGCTTCTCGGTTTGAAGTCTGCAGATTCATTTTTGGTCATGTTTAAAGAATAACTGCTGGCCAGTTCTGTGGAGCACACAGTCTAAGTCATTGAGAAAATGTATAGAATTCACTTTTATACTTTTCAGTTCTGAGTTGGCTGTTCGTAGTAATGTTCCTCAGATGTAAACTGAAAGAACCAAAACTATACCTATATTTATACCTGGTAAATTGACCCCCTGCTGGATGAATTGCTACCCATCCATCTGACGGGCAGTGTAGACATGCCCCAAGAGACTTGCCTAAGATGACACCAAAAGACCAGGGCAGAGCAGAAAATTGAACCTATGGCTATGTCTAGACTACAAAGAAAAGTCAGAAAAAGATACACAAATTGCGAACCACAATTTGTGTATCTTTTTCCGCTTTTCTTTCGAAAGAGGCTTTTCCGAAATTTGGCGCATCTACACGGTGCCAAATCTTTGAAAAACCTGCTCTTTCAAGCCATCCCTTCTTCCTCATAAAACGAGATTTACAGGGATGGCAAAAGAACTCGTCCACTTTTCTGAAATTTTTTTCAGGAAAGCGGATGCATTCCTTGGATGTGGCATTTCGTTTGTATCCCGGAGAAGCGCTGCAGTCTAGACAAAGCCTATGTCTCCTTAGTTTTAAGATGGTGTAATGGCCACTGGATTATCCTTCCCATCTTTATAATACAACAGTATGATGAATGTTGCTAAAGATGAAGTGGGGGGAGGGACAGGGGAATCTATGAAACCTGCGATCAGGGTTTACACTGTTGTTAATTCTGGTTTTATCTGACTAGGTGAGAGTTACATAACTATGCTCTAATTTTTCTCTCCTTACCTGCCACCTGTTTAGAAACTTAAATAATAGTACTATTGTGCTCCACAGAATAAGAGCGTGTATTTTTTTCAGGAAAAGGCATTATTCAAAGATGGATTTATTTTAAAAAACCCATCATTTGCAGTTTAATACTAAGGCAAAAAGGAAGGTCTGGCTGGGACTCTTCCTATATGAATAAGATGCAAGTTCACTTTCCATGTCCAGTAATTCGTGGCAATTCAGTAAAGATTGCCAAACAAGAGTGCCAGTAAGTGCCAAAGGACAAAGGTCTACAAAAACTGCCAGAAGTGAAGGCCACTAAAAACTCTTCATGTGTTGAGTCACAATGTAGCTGGGCCACATTTGAATGAGTGACATAAAAAGTGAAATACTTAATATTCCATTATGAATCTCCTCAGCAATCAGGTAACTTTGGGGAAAAACAACAAACAATTGCTCAGTGGATCAGTGTCTGCATAAAAAGTAGGAGATGTGATCATCAATACCAGTAGTATTTAGCTATCTGCTTTTTTCTACCTAGCACAGCTCCTCATACATTCCTTTACTTGTCTTCCCCATATTCCAAGTTAAAAAGATGAATTACAACATAGGCAATGATGCTCTCTATTCTTGCTTGCAGTAAATAAGTCAACAAAGAGTGGGCAGTAGAGAGCATACCATGGATTTCCTCTACTTTTTGAGGAAGAATGAAAAATGATTCCTGAGCACTCCCCTTTCACAGGAGAGAAGCATATGCAAAACCCTCTTGTTTGATGGTAGAGCCCACCTTTTACATAGAGAGGAAAAGTGGTTGTGGGTGGGGAGACAAAGAAAGTAGTAAGAGGAGGGGGAAATGGGCGAGGAATCCTGTGTGGGGGAGAGAGATTGGGGAGTCTTGGAAAAATTAGGGAGAAATTTAGCAAGTAGAGCAGTAGTTCCCAACCTGTTCCAGGTGGGGACCCATTCTGACAATTCAGGAAGACTTGGTGACCCAAGGCAATTCAAAAATGGGGGAAGGAGGGAGGGCAGAGCCATCTGGGGAGACACTTGGCGACCCTTTTGAAATGTAATGGCGACCCATATTTGGGTCCTGGCCCATAGGCTGGGAAACCCTGAAGTAGAGTATAAGTGAGCAAGAGGGGAATGAAGGACAGCACATAGAGGTGGAAAGTGAATACAGGGGGACTGAAAGTGAACATTTGAGAAGAAAAAAGTGATAGGTGGAGTTAGCTTTGTAAAGATCAAAGGAGTACCAGAATGAACTTGATTTAGTCTAAAACTTAAGGAGACACTCAATTTGAACTTGTTAAACTTGACTGATATTTTTCAATACACTTTTTTTTTCTAAAGTGCATCTTGTAAGATAGGTTCTAGCTTTTTCTGGAGGAAAAACCTTCTAAAAAATTTACAAAGCACTTTTCTCTGCCTCCCCTTATGCCTACAAAATTCTTTATTGCAAGCCTCAGGGCAACTATAGCAAATAAGCTCAATTTCCTCCTTCCACCTCCTCTTTTCTGGGCACTCATCTGCCCACTGCATCTTCAATTTCATTTTCTGCTCAGCTGCTGCTATTTTTCTTTGGCCTAGAAGGCAAGGCAAGATTTGTGTGAGCTCGCCTCCCTTCCAAGGTAGTATATAAGGCTGTGTCTAAACTACATCCCTTTCTCGAAAAAGGAATGTAAATTAGACACTTCGAAATTGCAAATGAAGCCGGGATTTAAATTTCCAGTGCTTCATTTGCATAATGGCGGCCGCTGTTTTTTTTTCAAAAAAGGGGCTTTTCAAAAGAAAAACGGCTGTTTAGACAGGGATTGTTCGAAAATAAAACCCTTTTTCGAAAGATCCTGTACTCCTGAAAAAATGAGTACAGGATCTTTCGAAAAAGGATTTTATTTTTGAACGATACCTGTCTAAACATCTGTTTTTCTTTCGAAAAGCCCCTTTTTTGAAAAAAAACCCGTGGCTGCCATTATGCAAATGAAATTTAAATCCCGGCTTCATTTGCAATTTCCAAGTGTCTAATTTACATCCCTTTTGCGAGAAAAGGGATGTAGTTTAGACACAGCCTAAGCGTGATATCATTTACCGTCTTGCATCATGGAAAAAATAGCAACTCCCCATCAGCATCACAAAGAAACTGACTGTACAAAAAAAATATAAGTCACCACAGGTTAGTTTTACTTACGCATGTCTTACTAAACTCACTGTGTTTAGCTTGCAGGGAATATGCAGCTAATAAGTTTTTATAAATTCCTATTTTTCACATTATCAGGATTGTAAATCTTGTCTTTCAGTTTTGTTTTCACTGGAAGTTGCAGAAAGTGCTTTGAACAAAGTAATTTATACTGCTAGAATGTCAACTGTCAGATAAGAAAAATGGTTTGTCTAATATACAGTTATTGTTTTCATATCATTCACCTGAATTAGATGTATCTGCAAATAGCTTATCAAATAAATTTATTGCAGAAATCTGTTTACAGAAAGCTTTCGACTCAAGATAACATTGTTTCAGAATGTTTTCAGTATTTCTGCAGAAATTTAAAAATTCAACTTAAAATGTTGTAGAATATTGCTTTTCTTGTTGACAAAGACTCCAGACTAACTTAAACCTCTATCGCTACTTTTAAATGAATTTGTTTACTAGAAGGGTGCATTTCCAAAAGGAAAATTCCTCTGGCTTCTCAGAAAGTTTAGCATGTGAGCTTGCATTGTTATGCATCATATATTGCTAACTAACACTTAGATGCTGTGGTGCTGGGTATTATTGTACGAATCTAATTCAAAATAACATAAAATCAAAATACAGGTACAGATATTAAAATTTCTAGAGGATATTTTACAGACTGGTAGCACTTGGCTGGTTAATGTGTTTGAGACAAATCTGCTGTGTTTCAGCATGTGCTACTGCTGAGAACATACTAAATATGTGTTCCCTCTGTGCAAAGTCAGATGTTTAGGTTACAGTTTTCCCACAATTCCAGATAGAATATTGACTGTACTGTGTATACGTCAGACAAACTTCTGAAAGTGTAGTCAAGTTTTGTTTAGTGGTTTGTTTTAAGGATATGTTCCTTTATGACCATATGATGACTCAGGCATTTCAGTATGGAATTGACAAATGACTTTTTAAAATCAGCTTATTTTATTGAATCATTCCAGAAAGGTAACACACCAGTACGAATGGAAACATTTTCTAAATTATGTATTTCTGTTGCAGCCATAACCACCTTCCTAATAATAGTGATGATGATATCATCATGCTTTTATGTAGTCTTTTCATGTGTAGGTATTAAAACATTTTACAGAGAATTTAAGTATCATTATCATCATTTTACAAATGGGGAAACTGAGGCACAGAGGTGCAGTGACTTGCCCAGTGCCAGAAATAGAATCCAGATCTCATGAGTCTTTCTACTGCTTTATTCACTAGATTGCAATGTCTCCTAAATAGTATGTGGATATTTATTCAATAAGCATAAACATTTTGGACTAGTAAAGTAGTTTAGGACCTGTTTAAATTGATTTCAAACATAATTCTTACATGATTTGGTTGCCAATTATAAACATAATTGAGAAACAAGATTCTAATACAATTTAATACCCTCCTGGCTTGACCAACGATATAAGTAAATAGTCTGAGACTTGTTTAAGCTGATTTTAAATAAAGTTCCAAATTCAGTTCCATGCCAAGTTATGATAGCAGCTTAGAAGATGAGAAGATAAATAAAACAGCAGACCCTCAGTAATATACTGGTCCATCATGAGCTTTAAATGTTAAGACCAAAATCTGTACACAAGCAGGCAACCTGTGTAGAGTACAGCTGTGGGCAGTGTTCCCTGTAATTTGCAGGTTTGTGCAGCTACTCAGGAGAGATTCAGATGCCACTTAGCTGATTAGCACAGTGCCCAGGTGTGTTTCTACTGGCTGTGCACATTTGCACATGCCTCAGTGCACATAAAAATGTATTCCGTACATGGACGGAAAAGATTGGAAGGACCATTACCTGTTGGTAGGTACAGTCCTCTCTATTGACACCAAGACAGTTGTTTTACTTCAGTCTGTTCTAATGGCAGGCAGTTGACCGGTCATTTTGAAAGCTCATAGTAAAGATTCATTGATGGGGTTGAACACTGGAGTACCAAAGACACATATCAGTATTGTCGAGTCTTCATGTGTAGGAGAGAAAGAAAGCTATAGTCTTTTGATGGTCTTAGGGAAAGGATAAATCTACCTTCATCACATCTGTTCCAGCACCATCAAACAGCAGTTGCTCTTCAAGGGTGTCTCAGTTTTTTAACTTTGTCAGACTTCTTCTGAAGAGACTTTTTATCCAAAAGAGGAAGATATAAGGATGCTTTCTGATTCTCTTCATGCTTTTTGCTCAGCTTGTTCAGTGCAATTTTAATCTTGTTGGAATTCAGTCACTGCTAATTTACCCGGTGTTGCTTGGGTTTTTAACAGAAATAATTTTTGCTTTTCTTCATTTTAAGTCATTGCCTTGGAGTGGGGCAGGGAGAGAGGACTACCCCAGCCCTCTGTCACTGCCAACAGCTTGGGCCAGGTGAGAAGCACCTACAGGGCACAGGCCAGGGAGACACAGACAAACACACATACACAAACTCAAATATAGAAGAAATAGCTGTCCTTTTCTCCAACCCTGCCCTCTGCTGCCCCAATGGTGTTAGAGCTGTTCTGATCCCCATATCTACCCTCCTCTGGTCATTATACAACAGTTGCATATACATATACAAAAACATTTTTGTCCAGGTATTTCTGAAGCTGTTTTCCCATATCTTTGAAGGCCTAGAAAATCAAATACTGGTCAAATCTAGCAAAGTTCAAACTTTCTCCATCTACTTGAAAATCATCTAATTCTGTGCCTATAAAACATCTGATGTTCCAATAGGAACTCTTCCAGACAAGGGTATAATCCAAAAGTTTTTGCAGGAAAGTGAATACAAGTTTCTATATCTTGCACTGTGGACAGTTCTGACTCTGAAACTAAGTAATCCCCTCTGCTATCCAACATGTTTAATAGGGAAGCTTTTAAGTGTGGTGCTCTTAAATGACTTTGTACGATGTATCATTTTAAAATCAGATTTATGGATATAATTATGAAGAAATTGACAGGTTTTGCAGTTGATGTCAGCTCCAGTAGCAGCTGACAGAATGGATAGGACCAGCCACACCCCTGAAGACAACTCCAAGGCAATTTACTCAAGATGCTGTCTGCCTTGAAAAATATCTGAACCATACTCTTTTTAAATTCTTAATCATTTCTGTTGAAATGGAATTCACTCTGGATGCAGTCTCCAGTTAAATGCTGACAGCAAAATCTAGCCAGCATTCTGCCAGGGACTCTCATAAACGACATTGCTCTCTACTTGTTTCATCCACAGTCATTTTTCCTGTACCACTTTGATTTGCATCTGCACCATCAGACTCCACTTTCTGCCCCATGCCTTCTTTACTACTCTCCCCACAGCATGCTAAATACTGCACTCTGGTGGTCATATATTACCATTCCTTGCAGTCCTGTGAACAGCAACTCTTGGATAACCAATTCCTCGCTCTCTTAGCAGGCACCACTAGAACTTAGAGTCAGGTGTCCAGAGATTTCTCTTGTATCCCACTATGTAAATGGTGGACTTATAAACTGCTGGCTCATAAGAGGCCATATAGATGAGTACAGTCATGTCCCTTAAATACTTTTCATTTTTTCCTTAAATATCTGGTTATTTAAATCTAAAGATAACTTTATCCCAGAATCTACAGAATTCCCTATATTTTGCTATACCTAGCAGGGGGAATATTACAAATATTGAGATGTAGTTATTTTGATGGATAATGCATTTGGGAAAACACATTGTGGCTGCCTTTTTAAAGAAAATATATAATTACAAGGTAAACCAAAAGCAAACTAAAATATGAAGATAAAAGAGCAAAATCCTTTCATGATACAAAGACCACAGTTATCACTTTGCAAATATTGTAATATAGAGTTGACCCAGAATTCAGTGTCATTCAGCTGAAGCGTATTTTTGTCACTTATATGCTTAAATCACCAAATTTCATGAGAAGTAAAAACAATCACTAAATATTTATACACCTCCCAGTGATATTTTTATAAACATACTTATTCTTGTTTAAGATAGAAATATAAAACAATACATTTGGTGTATTTAACTACAAAATGTAAGGAGAAATATAATGGACTTTGTTATTGAATAAGAGAGTTAAGTTCACACTTTCACTGCTAGAAAAGAGTAATGTTGCCATATTATGCATTAATTTAACATTTTTATCTTCTGAATGCCAGCCCAAAATGTGGATTGCGAAGTAGTAAAGACCAGTTATAAAACTTTAAATACCTTGTTCATTGTAATTATTTATTTTCTAGATTGCTTTGGTAATGACCGTGGACCAAAACATAATACATACTTTTCATGTTTTTGCTAAATAGAAATAGAAATACTTGTGTGCATGTATCATTTTTGTGCATGTAAATGTAAGATACACAATTTTAGAATCCTGAATAACACAACTTCATTAACTGGATAAAGAGAGATTTTTATCTTCAGGGAAAAGACCTTTATCTAAATCTTGGGAATCTTCTAACTAGCACTTTGCTTTGCTTTATTACAGTCTGTAATTAAAATGTCTGTAACAGTAATTTTTATATGGACAGTTTGGCTTGAAGTACAAAATATAACATAATACAGTATATATATTGTAATTTGTGAATACACATCTGTTTTATATAAAATACTTAAATACAGTACTGAATTCATTGTGTAGCTTCAAGAATAATATTTAAGGTGTAAATGAAAGCAAACCCAGATAAATCCAACAGATAATAATGAAAGCAAAAGAGAAAGGCAGGGTGTTCATTTGCCAAAAGAGAAATAAATAATTAACTCTTTTTAGCAAGCAATAATTATACTGGACATTTCTTTAATGCCCAAAACAGTACAATTGTAATAGTTTCACATAAAGCTAAGAAACAAAATGTTAATCTGAAATGAACAGTTTAAATATGGAATTATGATATACTTGGCTTCCTGTAGTACAGCTGTCAAGCTTGGGCAGTTCGATGGTCAATAGTGACATTCTATGTGTCAGTGAACAGAGTCTCTTGATACCGTAACCTGCAGTTCACACATTACTGAAGCGCCAACTGTCGAACATTCAAGTCCCTTGGTATTACTGCAGTTTCCAGACTCTCCTGACTGGCTCATGTTTCATTCTTTGGCAATTTGCCCTAATGATATCCCTCAGGAGCTTTCAGGCCTTCTCTTTTCCCATATTTAATCGTATTATATTAATCTGAGTGATGAGAAAACTGTGCTGCGCAAATTGTAATTGTCTGTGATTGCTGCTGAGGTGATCTTTATCATTTTTCCCATTTTTATTATAAAAATGTATATGCAAAATTGTTCTATAATTTTTATAAACAAGTATAACTGTCCAAGATAGCCAAGATGCTAAAGCTTTAATTGCTTCTTTGTTCCATGAAGAGAAAATCCATAATATTACAGCACTGTACTAGCAGGATTCACTTTTTTAGCTCTTTCTTTTGCTACAGTAGAGTGCGTGCTTAATAAAGACCAGTAGTAATTAAGTCAATATTGGGTAGTCACTTTATTGATTACCCAATAAGACTTTATAACCATCTTTTGTCTTCTCCCATAAACAAGGTGGCTTCTTAAACCCTCTTCTGTTAGAAGAGCATTACAAGATTATGTGAGACAAATCAAGTGCGGGGGGGGGGGGGCGGGGAAAGGGGGCACTGTAACACCAGTAGAAGAAATGGAAAGATAAAATTTTGAATACTACGAATTTTGAATTTGTGAAATCCTATGCATAGGAAAAGTGCTCCCCTTCTGCCTTTCTTTTACTCCATTTTAGCATCTGAGAACTTCATATCGATAGGGTTGTATCCTTGGGGATATCATGTGCTGGATCTGGGCTACCTCTGTTTGGAAATGTGATATTTTCTTATTTGTGCAATTTTCTGCCTATTTTATGAATAAAATCAATCAGATTTAGTCCACTTTATCTGCCTTCATGGTAGGAGAGCCATGTATGGGAGAGCAAAGCAGAGTAATCATTGGTTGTTTCAAATGGTATTGTTCACAGTTGTGTGTAGAGGCAAGTTCTCCAGTTAAGGATCTATGCCATACAGTCCATAAGACATGAATGGTAAATCAAACTGGGCTGTTGGGACCACTATTAGTGGAGATTAACATCTCATTACAGGCTACCTTGCCTCAGAGAAGAGGTTGTTCACTTACTGGTCAACAAAGCATCTCTTATCAACTTCTGTGTTGTCTCATAACTATGTGTTTTTGGGAGATGTTATGTGATAAAGCTACTCTGATATCATCTGGAGTATCCTGATTTACTGGACTCTTTTTTTCTAACTGTGTTTAGAGATGAGGACAGACAAAGACAAAAGATAATTTAATTGAGCCCTGAGGAATAGTGTTGGAAAGTTACTTATGCTCCTTCTCTGATGAATGAAATCTAGTGAAAGTTGACTTGAGTCTCAAATGTTCATGATGACGATACCCAATGTGTCTTCTATGTTTGATACCTTTGATCATGATGTGACATTGAGTTACTGAAACAGAGAGAGCTTCCTTTTTGTGGCTTAGGTCTTAAAAGATTACCAGGGTTGATTTGCAGGAATTTGGGGGTATTTGGCTCTTATTTTTGGCTGGAAAACTATTTCAGTTTTGGGGCATGCAGTTGGCTTGGTATGCTATTGGATAGCTATCCTTTGCTGTCTTATTAATGGGGATTTAAAAAAAAATAGAAGTAAATAAATAGTAGGGTTCATTTCTGATGTTACACTGACATATCTGAGTATGTTGACTTAGCAAGCATGCTGCATGTACAGCTGTTTTTTTTTCTTTTTCCTTTTGGAGGGAGCGTGGTTGAGGAGGAAAAACTATTAGAAGCATCTTTTTCAGATTGTGCCAGCTCCTCGTTCTGTAAATGTGTGTACACTAAAAGTCTTTAAATCAAAATTTGTGGATATCAGTAGCCCAGCCAGAGGTTAAGGGCTTACTACGGAGAGGGTGGATGAGGGTCTGTGGTCTGATGTGTGCAGGAGATCAGACTAGGTGATCATGGCTGGCCTTAAATACTATGAGTGTACAAAGGTGATGATGGTCTATAATACTTAGGTCTAATTATCATTATTGGATTTAGCATGTGTGTACTGTATTGTGTTGGTGTTCTGTGATATTTCGGAGGTCAAATTAGATGATTTTGTTCTCTGTTCTGGCCCTGAACTCAGATATCTTAACATTTGAAAATAATGTTAACAATACTACATTTAAATACTTTTTCATGTCATTGAGACTTTAAAAGCATAAACATTTTGTTTTAAATTTTGCATTTTGTGTTAATTTTTTGTTGTCAATTCCGTGTATATATTTTTATTTTTAGTTAACTGCTTGTGTTCATGGGTCAGCTGCATTGTTATATCCAATGTATTGGCAACACATATACATCCCAGTGCTTCCTCCACACCTGCTGGATTACTGCTGGTAAGATAGCTAATATATTATATTGAATTCTGAGATGCTTAGTCATAGTAATGCTTAGCTTTTTCAATCTAAATAAATCATGAAAACATTAATAAATTGTGTGAATGAATATACTAGTAATGGTGCATGCCCCAATTCCGCATTTGTGCAGGAACAGAGATTAATTTAAGCTTGTACTTCAGTGCTTTTCTATATTGCAACCTTAAACTGTAAATATTAAGTAATATCATTATAACCTTTGGAAGTACCTTTACAAAAGCTGCTTATATTATCCTAGCAGAGAACGCATGCAATAATTTTAATATAAGTGTATTATGGTTTTCATTTATTTACATTTATTTTATTTTATTAAAAATATATTGGAATTGTAAGCTAAAGCCTGATTGTTGGGTTTTGGTTTGGGTGCAAATATTAATGGACATAGAGTTGTCCTTAATTGTATATTATTATTTAATATTTGGATTCCATTAGTATTGTTTGAAGTCTAGTCACCATCAGGATCCTATCTAGATCCTGCGCCAAGGAGATTAGCTTTTGAAAAGCCATGAATTATTATGATTATTAGGATTGTTAGGTATTTTCAGAAGTAATTTATTGTTCAAAATGGCTTGGGCTTTAAGACCTAGAAATACCAGTGATTTATTATTCATTTATTTGAATTACCATAATCTATAGTTATGCAACTCAAACAGAGGCCCCATTGGGGTAGTCACTCTACACACACGTAGCAAGAAATAGTACCTGCCCAAAGGAGTGTGTTGTTTTAAATAGACAATTCAGAAAAGAATGGGAGAAATAATAATTATTACACTTATTTTATTCATAGGGAACTGTAGCCCAGAGATATAGAGTAACTTGTCCAAGGCTAGACAGGAAGTATGTGATAGAGGCAGGAATAGAACCCAGATCTCCTGAGTGCCTTAATAGCATCTGACTTCTTTCTTGTCTTTTGGTTAGTGTTTCCTGTATCCCCCACAGTATTGGTGTTGGTTTCATTGATTTTTGTTCAGTCCATCAATATCTTCTTGATTTCCAGATAAGTTTTAAATATATTTGCTTAAGGCTTCTTGGTAGTTATTTCTTGAGCAGATGGTTGATCTTTGTGGGCTGTTTTTTTCTTTGTTTATAAATTACCTTTTCTCTTTCAAAGCATACTCAAGCCCTTCATTTCAAATGATACATTTCTTTTGGAGAAACTCATTCCTGTTTGCTTTCCCTCCAGGCTTTGAGAAAATTCATCAAGACAGCGATATAGCTTGGAAACGATTCTTTAGTTTTTGTGTCACTTGAACTTAGCATCAGAACTCCTGACTATTTTTCAAAATCATCCATCTCTGCTCTTTTCAGAAAGAAGTCAGATTTCTGAACCTGAATCCACCCTTTTCTTCACCTGATAGCCTAGGATATTTATCTTGTATCACAGGGCTCTTATTTATTTCTGCTAAGCTGTGAATACTAGGGATATTAAAATATGTTTATTTGTGTAAACTTGTAACTGTGTAAATTTTTCAGTAATTACCTGTTTACATGTGGTGGGGAGGAGGCGAGAGATGGTGCTTGCGGGGAGCCAGCTTTTAAACTGGCTACCATGTATTGGCTTCATCCTGCCCACCTTGCACCCCATGCTGCTGCTTCTGATGCAGAGGCAACAGGGGGTGGGGGAGGGACTTGGCTACCACCTGCTCCCTCTCCCCCATGCAGTTGCCTCCGTCTCAAAGACAGCAGCGCAGGAGGGCAAGCAGCTCCACAAGAGCAAGTACTTGCACCTCCCCTGCTGCTGGTGCCTCTGTGGGCAGGCGGCTGTGCCGTGAGCTGGCTTAAAAACCTGCTCTCCATGTGCACCGGCTCCCATTTCCCTCCCATCCCCTGCGCTGCAGCCTCTAATAATGAGGCAGCAGTGTGGCGGGGGAGAAGGGAGGGTGTATGTGTAACTATGTAACCATGCATCCCAGGACCATGGGAACTCATATTCTGCTGACAGTCCACCATAACCCCAAAATATTTTTTGAAGTCATTGCTTTCCAGGATAGAGCTACATTTTCCAAGTATGGGCTATATTCTTTGTTCCTATGTATAAACATTTATATTGAGCTGGTTAAAACACATATTGTTTGCTTGTGCCCAGTTAACCAAGGGTATGTCTAGACTACATGGCTCTGTCGCAAGAGCCATGTAGATTAGTTTTCTAGACATACCCAAATGAAGCCACGATTTAAATAATCGCGGCTTCATTTACATGAAAATGGCTGCTGCGCTGTGCCGGGGATCAGCTGTCCCGGCACAGCGGGGCAGTCTAGACGCGCCGCGGTCGACAGGGAAGCCTCTGTCGACCGCTCCGGTAAACCTCGTTTCACGAGGCATAACAGAGCGGTCGACAGAGGCTTCCCTGTCGACCGCGGCGCGTCTAGACTGCCCCGCTTTGCCGGGACAGCTGATCCCCGGCACAGCGCAGCAGCCATTTTCATGTAAATGAAGCTGCGATTATTTAAATTGTGGCTTCATTTGGGTATGTCTAGTAAACTAATCTACATGGCTCTGGCGACAGAGCCATGTAGTCTAGACATACCCCAAGTGATCAAGGTCACTATGAACCAGAAATATGTTCTGTTCATTATTTTACCCAATGTTGGTGTCACCTGAAAATGTTGTTATTGTCTTCCAGGTCATTGATAATATGATAAATAGTTTAGATCAAGAAATGATCCCTGCTGGACCCCCCTAGGAAAAAAAATACCTGCTTAATGAAGATTCTCTGTTTACAGTTAAATTCTGAAACATACACATTAGTCTGTTTTTAATTCATTTAATGTGTGGTATGTTAGGGTATGTCTACACTACAAAGTTAATTCGAACTAACTTATTTTGAATTAGTTAGTTCGAAATAAGCTAATTCGAAATAACGCATCTAGACCTAAAAACTAATTCAAATTAGCGTTTTGCGGATTCGAAGTAGCACATCCACGTTGAGTGGACCCTGAATCGAAGGTAAGGCTGGCCGGAACCAGTGCCAAAAGGACATCAAGGTCGGACTTAGTGTGTGGGGCTGCTGCCTCAGACTAGCCGAGGGCTGTGCTTAAAGGGACCTGACCCCCCCATCTCGGACAGACAGTTCTCAGGTTTCTCTGCTTGCTGGTCTACCTCGCTGAGGGACAGCAAAGCATTTGTGTCTCGGAGTGCTCTGCTTGCCCTCACTCGGGACACCACGGCACTCTGCAACATGGAACCAGACCTGCCCCCGGGGACTCTGCTGCGTCTCGTGGACACGTTGCCGGCAGCCTGGCTGTACTGTCTGCAGGCTGCCATCTGGGAGGACCATTGAGGGGATGTCAGGATCCAGGGGGCCCTGTAGGAGGGCTTCCACCCTGAGGAGCGCTAACAGTCTCTCTGGTCTGCCCCACTGGGGGTGTGCCCCATTCCTCTCTCTTGTCCTTCCACTTACCCTTCCCTAGCCCCCCCTTCCTGATGTCAAATAAAAGACACGTATTTTCAAAAATAGAAACTGTCTTTATTTAACACAACTGGGGAGGGGGAATGAAACTGTGGGGAGATGGGGGAAAGGAGGCGGGAGAGGGCAGGAGAGAGGGTGGGAGGGGAGGGGGAAAACTGGGAGGAGGGAGCTGGAAGGGGGAAGCAAGGGGAAGAACGGGGAGGGGAAACTCAGGGATCAGGGGTGGGGGTCTTGCTGGACCAACCGCCTCCCAGCATGGCAAGGGAGGGTGCCTCGGCGTCCCCGGGGGTATGGGGTGGAGGGTACAGAGGTTGAGGTGGGGGGGGGTGTGGACATTGAGGAGGAGGGTGTGGAGGTTGAGGAGGAAGAGGTGGGAGGGGGGGCAGGAGTGGGAGGAGGGACAGTTGTTGGGGGGGCAGCAGGTGCAGGACCGGCACGGGGCACCATGCTCTGCAGCAGGGCCTACAGGTTAGCCTTTCTGGCTCGGTCCTCAGCCAGCTGCTCCCGGCGGAGCTGCAGGTCTTCCCGCATGCAGGCCTCGACGGTGCGGTGCAGGGCTCGCAGGGCCCCCAGGTGCTGGTCCCAGTACTCCTGCCGCGTGATGGTGGTCCAGAGCAGGCCGCAGGTGCGGGAGCATGTGCCGGGCGGGGTGGTGCGCCCTGCACAAGCAGCTGGTGCAGCTGTAGAGAAAGAAGAGAAGTGGTCAGTTCTCCCTGGGGACACAGTGGATGATGCCCAGCCCCCCCTGCGTCATGAGGGCGGCCGCGCCCTGCACTGTCAGAGCTGCTGTGCTTGCACAGAGGCCATGGTCAAGATGTCTGGCTCTCCCCGGGACTGGGAGCTGCCCCAAGACCGCACCCGTGCCCCTGTGCCGTGTATAGTGCGGCCGGGGCGGGGGGGAGGGGAGATGTCCCCTGCCTCTGTGTAGAGGGGGTGTGTGAAGGAAGAGCGTCCTGCTGGGTCCTGCCCCAGGGTTGGGAGCGTGTCAGGTCTCTTCACACACGCGTGTGCCTATTGGGCCATGGCCCCTGGCTGTCACGCAGCTGGAGCCACCTGCCCAAGGGTGGCATGGCACGTGCTCGCACGTGCACAGGTGGCTGCGTGATCCGTGGGAGGCATGGCCCACGTGCGCGGTCCCTGGTCTCCTTCCCCTCCTCCCCTCTGGGCAGGGGACAGTGCTGGCACTTACCTGGTATGGCCTCCCTGGACGATGCTTCCAACTCCGGTGCCAGAACAGCTGGCGGTGGCCCCTCCGGTGCGCCCGGGTCAGGGCCCTCCAGTCCTGGCTCGCTGCCTCCCGGGCTGGCGCGGACCGCCCCGCCCCCCAAGAGTTGGTCGAGGGCTGGGAAGTAGGGGCAGGTGGCAGCCCCTGCTGCGGTGCCGCCCCTGGTGGCCCTGGCGTATGCCTGCCACAGCTCCTTAACTTTCAGGCACACCTGCTCCTGGGTGCACCTGTGTCCCTTTTGGGCCATGGTGGCCGCTATGCAGCCGTAGACGGCCGCGTTCCTCCTCCTAGTGCGGAGATCATGGACGTTGGGGGCCTGCCCCCAAACCTCAATGAGGTCCATGACCTCCGCAGTAGTCCAGGAGGGCGCGCGCCTGGGTGCTGGGGGACTGGGCGGGGGACGGCTGGCTGTCACTGGCTCCCTGGCTCATCCTGGAGCCACTGGGTCAGGGGCAGAGACTGCTGGCAGGGCTGGCTCTGGCAAGTGCTGTCTGGCCAGAGTCTACCCCTTTAAGGGCCCCGGGCCTGGAGGAGAGGAGAGGAGTTTTCCTAGTTTGGCCCAGAGTGGCCAGCAGGGGGAACCTGGGAAGGGCTAGCCTCCAGCTAGTTCGAATCAAATGGCTACACAGCCCTTAATTCGAACTACTTAATTCGAACTAGGTGTTACTACTCGTAGAATGAGGCTTACCTAGTTCGAATTAAGCGCTCCGCTATTTTGAATTAAATTCAAAATATTGGTTTGCATGTGTAGCCCCTATTAAAGTTAATTCGAACTAACGGCTGTTAGTTCGAATTAACTTTGTAGTGTAGACATACCCTTAATGTTGTCCTAATTTCTTTAATCAAAATATTATGTGAGAGCCATTTTAATTTCCATTAATTACATTATTCTCCTTTAATTATTGATTAATCAAGTACTGTATCTCTTGCTTGGGATTGATAGGCTGAAAGGATGTAATTTCCCAGGTCATCCTTTTTTAAAAAATGGGCAAATCATTAGCTTTTTTTATGGATAATTCTACCATTTTTATTGAGCAATGAATCAATGCCATGGTTAGAATTCTTTTTGTTCCTAATATATTTTTTAAAAACTCCTTCTTATTGTTCTTTGCCCTGCTAGTCATAGATCTGTACTCGTGTCCCTTTGCTTCTTTTATCTAACTAACTTCTATTTTATACTCATTACTCTCAACTACTTCTTTCTTAGGTTCTAAATAATATATATTTTATATCTCCCTTCACTTCGTCTCTGAACCAGGTTGGGTTTTTTAACTAGCATGGCTGGTTTGTGGCTGGTCGTGGCTTTTGGGGCATCCAGTAAGATACTCTCAACTGATTCCCAATTATCAAGCACACTTTTCTGACTTTTACAGCTGATTTGACTTGTAACTGTTCTTAATTTTGTCCAGTTGTTCTTTAAGTAAAGTACCAAATATGTGTGTATTTGTGTATATATTGGTTGTCTGGACTTTTTTTTCTTGTAGCACATTATAAATGTGAACAAGTCGTGATCACTTGTACCTGAACTACCATTAATATTTAGTTTTGTGATCAGTTCCTCTTCATCAGTTAAGACAAGGTCTAATAAAGTATTCCCCCTGTGTTGGCTGCAACACTTTTTGAGTTAGGACATAATCATCTATAATGCTGAGAAATTCCATGGATGTTGTAGTACTAACAGTGTGAGACCTGCTTCATTTTGTGCTTTAACGGTGGTGTAGCAGACACCAACCAATACCACATCTTATACTTTATCACAAGCCAAATATACAGAGAAGGATTAGAACTTAACTTCATTCACAAGTTTAATTCTTATGCAAATGTTCTGATATAGAGTGACTGGCATACTATCTTCCACCTTTTAATGACTTAACCGAACAATGGAGGTGCTAATGGTTCTTAACAGCCTCTTGTAACTATTTGAACTATCTATTCACTGTCTCTTTTTTCTTCCTCCCCTCTCCTTTTTCTTCACCCCTCCCCACCTCCTTCCCTTATTTATTCTTGGATCTGGACTTATTATCCTCTGGTCATCTGAAGAAGTAGGTTTTGCCCACGAAAGCTCATGATACCATCTACATGTTTTGTTAGTCTTTAAGGGTATGTCTACACTACATGGCTCCCTCGACGGAGCCATGTAGATGAGGGTTGTAGACATAGCAAAATGAAGCGGCGATTTAAATAATCGCCACTTCATTTACATCAAAATGGCTGCCGCGCTGTGCCGATCAGCTGTTTGTCGGCACAGTGCGGTAGTCTGGACGCTCGGCGGTCGACATCAAAAGCCTTTGTCGACCGCCCCATTATGCCTCGTGGGATGAGGTTTACCGGGCTGGTTGACAAAGGCTTTTGATGTCGACCGCCAAGCGTCCAGACTACCGCGCTGTGCCGACAAACAGCTGATCGGCACAGCGCGGCAGCCACTTTGATGTAAATGAAGCGGTGATTATTTAAATCACCGCTTCATTTTGCTATATCTACAACCCTCATCTACATGGCTCCGTCGACGGAGCCATGTGATTTAGACATACCCTAAGGTGCTACTAGACTATTCGTTGTTTTTTAAGTTTTTCCTGTTACAGACTAACTCAGCTACCTCTCTGAAGCTTTTTATCTGTTAGGATATTTATCCATAAACATTCAAGATGTTTTTCTTCTGAGTTATCAGTGACTCAGAAACAGTTAATGTCATTTTTTTTTTTACTTAGCGTGCCACTCCCTCACTCCTTTTGCCTAACCTGGACCCCTTCCAGATTAAAGTCATTGATTAAAGCCATGTTTTTTAACATTCCATTCAGTAAATCATCCCACCAGGTTTCAGTAATACAAACTAGAGTAATTCCAATTCCTCTTGCTTGTTATCCAGGCTACTAGCATTGGTGTATGGAATTTTTTCTCTTCATGTCATATGATTCCTTGAGTAATTTTGTTCTCAACATCTTCACTTTGTGCTGATTGCTCATTTAACTCCTTCCTGACTACTCTAGTTAGCATGTCACCAAGAAGATAGGATCCTCTTACTGAGGTAAAGGCCATCCAAGCTATACAACACCCACTCTGCACAGAAGAGGGTGGATCAACATTCCACAAAACCAAAGCCCTCCATTGTACATCACTTACCAAGTCTAGCCAGTATTTTTCCAAGTGGCAAAATTAGGCTAAATGGTTTGTAAATCCCCAGATCCTCCTTTTAATCTGTATTAAAGATAGTTAATATGTTTTCCTTTCTCAAATCCTCTGGGACTTCATCCACCTTCTGTCAGTTCTCAAAGAAAATCACGAATTGTTCCCAGATTGCCACAGCTGTTTCCTTAAGAACATTAGGGTGAGTTTTATCAGGCTCTGCCAACTTGAACACGTCTTACTTAATAGTCTTAACTTGTCTTTTCCTTGTTTTGGCTTCTATGCCTTCCTCCTTTTGTTTAATAATTGTGCTAAGCATCTGGTTACAATTAACACTTTTAATGAAGAATGAAACAAAATAGTCATTAAACTTGTCAGCCTTCTTGATGTCATCTGTTATTAGCTCTCCTTCCCCACTAAATAGTGGGCCTACACTTCCCTTCATTTTTCTCTTGCTCCTAATGGCTTTATAGACTCTCTTCTATTTGCCTTTTGTGTTTCATTTTCTCCCTTAGCCTTTCTGATTTTGTCCCTTCATGCTTGCACAATGGTTTTTCTATTGCTCTTTAGCGATTTGTCCGTGTTTCAATTTGGAATATTGGCACATGTAAATATTTCCAGTATTAGACCCTACCTGTAAAGATTCATTTCTTAAAGATAATAGTTCTCTGGAGGTTAGAACTTGATTATCTTCAACTTAAATTTTTTTGAGTAGTGAGGTAGATACTTTTTCGTCTGAAAGTATTTTAGTAACATTCTTCCATTGCCATTTCTAGAGCATAAGCCTCTTGTGGTTCCATAATATAATTTAATCTATAATAAAACATACATCATGCCTTTTAATCAGTCCAAAAAGAATGTCTTCCCGCATAACTATGAAATATGATGCTACCAGCCTGGGCGATGTTAAGGTTACTTGTAAGACCCTGTAAATACACACACTGTACGTAGTGATGAGCCACTGACACAATAAGAGTTTTCCTCACATAGTGTAGCTTGACTTTGAGTTCCCATAAATATGGGATTTGGAAAGACTTAAAGAGAAAATATAATCAATTACTTTTATTTTATGATCAAGGACAGTAAAAGCACAAGTCGGTTAAAGTAATTTGTTCATTCAGATCTAGAAGAAGAAAACACATGAATAATATCTTATTCACTTAAAAGTTCATGTGGTAGAAAAACATGCAAAAAGAGTTCAGAAGTTTTTAAAATAAATAGTTTCCTTTCCTCCTTTTCAGTAAGCAACAGGGTATTCTTGTATTCAACCCAATAGGTAGCCTGATTTCAAGATTCCTTTAAAAAATTAAATTTGGACATTGATTTGAATAAAGATTGCTTTTCTCCTTTATAAAAATCAATGTAATTAAATATTCCATGTAACTTTTTGGCAAAATAATGTTGCTGGAATAAGAATGTATTACAGTTTTGTATATGGAAGATAAAGCATCCTTTTTACTGAAGCTCCATTAAGACAGAAATATGATTAGAGAATTCCAGTAACAGTTGCAAAACATTTTTTTATGAGAATTGATTTTTTTTCTCTTTTATAGGAAATAACCAAGCCTGTTTTCATGAGAGTATTACAGTTATTTTCCAATTAACTTACATGACCTTCAAAGCATAGTAATTATTTTAGGAAATGATGCTCTGAATTAATAAAATGGTGCAGTAATGATATACCTAAACTTTGAATTGTATCAGAGGTTAGTGAAAGACAAATCATATTGCATCTCCCAGTATCATAGTAAATATTTTTGTGTTTCCATTACAATCTCTGGTTTTCAGGGCTTTGTCATACAATAGTAAAATTCATTCTTTTCTAAAACTGATCATAGTGAATTTCTTTAAATGAACTTCTACAGCTGTCAATTCACACTATATAATAAGCCATCCTCTACTTCTTTAAAATAAAACAGTTGTTAATGAACCAGGTAAGTCAGAGGAGTTTTTTTGAAGCAAGTAGAGTTTACTCCAGTTGAGAATCAATGTCCATAAACTGAAGCCCCCAACTTATGAACGGGTTGAGTTACAAAAGTTCATTTGTAAGTCGCTTGTTTGGAACTCAGAATACATTTTCCCATAAAAACGATGTTATAATTGGTAGTTACATCCCCAGGTTAGCCCACAGAAAACTACTAGCTGAAATACTATACATTTGCAGTGAAAATAGTAGAAATAGTGTTTTATTTGATCTTGAATGCTGGTGCTTGAGGAAAGGCAGGTTTAATTAGAGGAGGATGAGGAGGTAGATGAAGATTCTGAAGGGGACTTCTGGGCATCCACCTCCCCCCACCCCCCCAACCCCTATGACTCTGCACCAACTCTGATGACCAGCACTATCCCCTGCCTCCTCTCTCCCCGTCCCCTGTGGGCTGCACCAAGTATGACTCACCAGGAGGCAGTGAGCAGTGCAAAAGAAGTGACAGTTTCCCCTTCAAAGTGCCGCTTCTCTCCAGCCGCTGGCTGAGTGATCACACCTTCTCCTCCGGAGTCCTTGCATTGCTCACCATCACCTGTTCCTCTCGTCTGCTCTCCTGTTGCAGGTGAGCTTTTTTTTGTATGTGCTGATGTTCAGAAGTCGCATGTTGTCACTCAGGGAGTGCCTGTACTTGATATAGGTAACTTTTTTTTTCTAATAGCCTTTTCAGTACATTTCACGGCTAATATTGAAATAGATTGACATGATGAATAGGAGGAGATATTTAGAACATTTTTAGCAATGTCTTCATATGTTATTCAAGAAGCTGCTTAGGGGTTTATGCAACAGCTGGAGTCTTGTATTTTGAGAATCTTGTGTTTTGAGAATCTTGTATTTGTTAGTAGTCTAGTCTAAGCATAGGTTCTCTCTGGCTCTTCCTCATGCTGTCTTTGGGCAGTCACACTTCTGTGATCTGTTACTGGCTGCTTGGCCATCAAGTAATCTGTTCTGTACAGATCCATCACACAGTCCACTCTGAATTAGAGAGAATCAGTGCCATTTCCGTGGCCACACTTGGGCTAGCATGCCTTCCCCTTATCCTGTATGCAGTGTAATTGTAGTGTTAGTCCTCACATATTAGAGAGGCATGGTCCTGAGATAATGTCTTTTACAGGACTGATTAATATTGGCATGAGAAGCAGGCATGTTCACAATATGGTCACTCCATATCTGACCTGTCAGTTTTCATTGTCAAAAGAAACCTGCACGACACTTTCAAAAGATGAGCCTGGCAGCATAGTCATAACTTTGCTAGACTCTAAAAATCATGGACCCAACAGAGATGCTTGATGCTTATTACAACAAGCTATAACCCATTATAGTCCAGTTGTGAGCAGGACTTCACCCACCAGGACTCAGGGAGGCCGCACCACCTCACAACATACCTAGTGCAGTCACATGTGGGGAATCAGCTGCAGCAATAGTTCAGGGGCTCAGGCCTATGGTCAGGCTGGGCGAACAGTCAGTAAGCCCAGGCCCTAGCTCAGGGCAGATGGCAATGCACAGTTCAGAAAGGCTCAGGCCTAGGTTCATGATGACCCTTTAAAACAAGCAGTCAGTGAGCCCAACCCCTAGCTCATGGCAGGGCAACACAAACTTCCTTTATTTTATTGGCTAAAACTAGGTTTTAATGTTCATTCACATGTAAAAGTCATGGAATATGCAACAATCACATTTGGTTTGTTTTACTCATTGCTTAAAGTTTTTAACTTAAAAATGATATATGCTTATTTACTTCAATCAGTTTTACACTGGCTGAATGGGAAGTGACTGTCTAGGAAGGAATACTGCAGAAAGGGACCTACGGGTCATAGTGGACCACAAGTCAACAGTATGACACTGTTGAAAAAGAAAGCAAACATGATCCTGGGATGCATTAGCAGGAATGTTTTGAGCAAGACGCAAGAAGTAATTTTTCCGCTCTACTCTGCAATGTCCAATGTTCAGTCCTGCGCACCATGTTTCAAGAAAGGTGTGAAAAAATTGGAGAGGATCCAGAGAAGAGCTACAAAAATAATTAAAAGTCTAAGAAACGTGACCTAGGAGGGACAATGGAGAGAACTGGGGTTTGTTTCGTTTGCAAAAGAGAAGACTCAGTGGGACATGATAGCAGTTTTCAAGTACATAAAAGGATGTTACAAGGAGGAGGGAGAAAAACTGTTCTACTTGGCCTCTTACGATAGGACAAGAAGCAATGGGCTTAAATTGCAGGAAGGAAGGTTTAGGTTGGACATTAGGAAAAACTTCCTGTCAGAGTGGTTAAACACTGGAATAAACTGCCTAGGGAGGTTGTGGAATCTCTGTCACTGGAGATATTTAAGAGCCAGTTAGACATCTGTCAGGAATGATCTAGATCAGAGGTCGGCTACCTTTCCAATGTGGTGTGCCAAGATTCACCCCTCCTGCCCTGTGCTGTCCCACTTGCGCCTGCTTGAGCTCCTGCCCTGGGCTCTGTGGGGAGGGGAGGAGCAGCACATGCGCACTTCCCCACACTTGGGTGCAGGATCCGGGTGGGAGGTGGGGTGCAGGAGCAGGCTGAGAGTAGAGTGTCTGACCAGGGGTGGAGCAGAAGTGGGCTGCAGGGTAGGTGTCTGGCCAGGGGGAAGGGGGCTCAAGCATGAGGTGAGTGGTCGTCTGGCCAGTGGGGAGGGGGCAGGAGTAGGGTGAGGATGCAGGGTCTAAGCACAGAAGGGGTGCAGGGTCTGGGTGGCACTTACTTTTTTTTTCCAGTGTCTGTAACAGGGTTTATGTATTGTAACAGTCACTCCCACATGGCAGCCAGATGCTGCTCCACATGTGGAATAAATTAGGTCCATGGACCAAGTGTGGAATGGAGTCTGTGCCTCACCAGGAGTGCAGGGAGTCTAGCCGGCAGGTCCGGGCAGGTTGGCCGGGATCCAGCCTGCCGGCACCTGGATAACAGACTCCAGCGGCTCCATGGGGCTCTCCAGCGGGTGCAAGTGCATGGCGCATGTGAGAGGCACAAGGCAGTGGCGGAGCAGCAGGGACACGGCCATGGCGGCAGTGGGTACTTCATGGAAAAGATGGCGTCCGGGTCTGCATTTACCCCCTGTATTGCTCTCAGGCCTCCCTGTTGCAGGCATGGCTTCCCGCTGCTCCATTGGCTGGATTCTGGCCAGTGGAGCAGTGCAAAAAGCCTGCAGGCAGCGCACTGGTGCACTGCTTTGTTCTCCAGCTGGGGGAGTGGGCAAGGGAGTGTGCACGCATGCGAGGAGCCGTTCATGGCTCCGGCTTTTTCCCCGATCGCATAGTGAGGCTTGGGGCTTTCTCCACTCCAGCGCCCCCATGTGCCACTGAAAATCATCTTGCGTGCCACTTACGACATGTGTGCCGGATGTTGTCGACCCCTTAGCTAGATGGTGCTTGATCTTGGAGTGAGGGCAGGGGACTGAACTTGATGACCTCTCGAGATCCATTCCAGTTCTAATGTTCTATGATTCTATGCTTATATAGATGGAAGTTAAAAACGTGTCATCTTGTCTGTACATGATCTATGTAACATTTGCTCTGGACCCAAACTATGTAATAGTGATTAAGAAGAATTTATATTTTGCATCAAATAATTCAGATATTGATCAGAACCTCATTGTAATCTGGGGTTTTGATAACTCCCTGGCTAGAATAGGTCTACCCCTGGTGAGACTATTTCTAGTTGTCTCACAGTATCAATGCAAAAGAATACAGGGAAGCACATTTGACGGGATATGAGCTATATGAAAAATTCACAACCTTAAACTTTATTATATGCTGATGTGGAAAATGTGGTTCATTGAAGTACATCCCTAGCTTATTTTAGTCAAATATTCTCTGCTCATTGTGGACACTTTTTTTTTTTCATATATTTAGGGTAATGTGCTCTTATGCTGAACACCTTTAATAGTTACCTTACTGTTCAGTGTTTATATGGAAGTTTTTGGATCTTTTTTCCACCATTTATGGCTGTTTTCTTACAGTTGTGGGTATTATCAGCATAGCTAACTGATTAATTTCTCCACAGCATTAGTTTTGTCAATATTTTTCCCTGATATCAACCATTGGCTGTAGTCTAATGTGAATTAAATTAAAATATATTAGTTGGTACCATAGGTCGTATGCACTCTTTAAAAGATGTTCTTTTCTCTTAATTCCCAGTGATAACATTAGTTTAGTTTTCTCTTTTGATAACCAGTTTATTTGTGAGTCTGAGTAAGATAAAATTGGAATGATATAAAAATGGTGGTAGATCCTGACTGCAGTTACTCCATACAGGACACAGAGGTCTAATCTGGTAGCTTCACCTGAATTGCAGTGCAGCATTTTGTGCTCTACTTTGTTTTGTTGTTTGCCAGGATATAGTTTGTCCAGTAGCCCCTGTTCATGGCAGACAGAGCAGCCCTGGCTGCCATGAACAGGGGCTGCTTGGTGGCAACAGCCCCTGTCTGTAGGGGGCCCAGCTCCCCACTGGGACCCCGGAAAGATAGGGGCAGCTTTGCAGTAGCACCCCCTATCCTCCTCCCCTTCCCCGTCTGAGGCAGCAGGGCAGGGCAGGTGGCACCCCAGAGACAGTGCTGGGAGGAACTGGCTTTTTAAGGTGATTCCCCCCAGCATCGGTTCATGTCTCTCCTCCCCCCCCCCCCACTTGCTGCCTCTCATGGGGGGGCATTACAGAGAGCATCGGGCGAGGGGGACTGCTTGAGTCCCCCTCACCCCGTGCTCCCTGTGGCACTTCCTGTGGCACCCTCCAGCACCGATTTCTGCTCCCCCCCTCTTGTTGTCTATCTCTGATAGAGGTGCGGGGAGGACTAGTTGAGTTGCTGCTCAACTATCCAATAAGCATTTGCTTATCAGATAGTCGACTAGCCACTAACATCCCTACATCCCATCTTTCTGATATATGTGATACAATATAGCTGCGTTTCTCAAACTGTAGGTCCCGACCCCTTGGGGGGGTCGCAAGCAACTTGGAGGGGGGGGGCGGTATCACAAAGTTTGAGAACCCCTGCAATATAGTGATGTGATCATTCCCATACGTCAGCTAAGAACACATATGAGCTCCCTCAGGTTAGCACTCCAGCACATCAGCTATGTCTGCTGAAACTGAACTTGCCGTACTCAGGTGAAGTTCAGGCCAAGCTGAAAAGAAATGATTCAGGTTGGCTCAGATGTGTGCAGCCAGCCTTACACATCTGATTTTACCTCTCGTAAGTCTGCATTGAGTTTTACAAAGTCTGCTTCTGTTGGAGATTTAAAAACAGAATAACTTCTTTTGCTTCATTTAGACTAAGGATACTGCTTTATGTGGGGGTGTCTACTTTGTATAAAGCTTTTCTATATTTGGGTATAACGTCAAGAAGATGAAGATACTGGTTGTTTGTATTTCAAGAAGAAAAATGATATGTTTATGTTTTATTGCAGTGCACCAATGCCATATCTAATTGGAGTTCACTTAAGCTTAATAGAGGTGAGTAATTTTCAAACTGACTCCATCTATATGTGCGAGAAGGGGAAAGCATATGGGGTCATTATCTTTTTTCCTCATGGGGAAAGGATTGGGGAGCATTTTGTCAATTGTTCTGTCAGGAACATGCATATTATAGAGAATAACTAGAGCATGACTTACCCGGCATAGCATGGGTCTGGCCTGGAGGCTGGTTTGAGGGGCTCAGGCTGTCTGTTGGTGCTCCCCAGGCCAGCCTGGGGCCACAGGTGCTGGCCAGCGATTGAGGGGAGAGCCTGGCCCCAGGGCTGGTGGTTGGGGTCACACATCAGGCCCAGCAGAGGGGCAGGGGGGGCTGTGCAGGCCTGCCCCACAAGTGCTACCAGGGCTGACCTGGGGGTGGGGGAAAAGGGGGACTGCTGGTGTATTTGGTGGGGGAGAGGGGCTGCATGGCACTGCCTGGCCCCAATGGTACTCCGGGGGGAGGCCATGGCAATGGAGCCAGTAGGGCTTCCTCCCCTCTCCAGTCTGGTGTTGGGCTGAGGGCTGGGGAGGAGAAGTTTGAGGCAGTGGGGCACTTATCTGGGCTGGTGGCAGGCAAGATGGAGAGCTGCATCCACAGCTGGACACTCCCTTGCTCGTGAGGCTGCCGCCAGTGGTCACTCAGGAGCAGTGGCTGCCAACCTTTTTCACACCGCGCACCAGCAAACCCATCACAAACTTTTGGTGGACCGGTATCAGTTTATTTGACTATTCAAATATGCAAATAAAGTGTTAGCGGTCCTCCAAAAGTCCCGGTCCCCAGAGCCGCTGCGTTGGCTTCAGCTCCACCAGGCCCCCACCCCTTAGATCCCCCGAGTGCCAGCCCCCAAGTGCCAGCCATGCAGCTCTGGCCCTGGCCACTGCAGCAGCTGTGAGCTGCCTGCCACGTGGCTCTAGCTACGGCCAGAGCAGCCGCCACGTGGCCCAGAGGTCCTGCTCTGGGGAAGGGGCTGAAGCTAGGGCTAGTGCCAGATGGTGGCTGCCCTGCTGCTCTGCCTCAGAGGGAACACTGGGTGGGCAGCATGCCCCAGAGCTCCCGCGGCCCAGCAGCCAGCAGTTTACAGACCAGACTGCCGGTTGGGAACCACTGCTTTGGAGGATAGCTGTCTCCTGCACTCACTTCACCCCACGTTTGTGACTGAGAGTATTGCATTCCTCTTCTTGGCCACCTCCCTTCCCATGTTGTGGAAAACAATTGAATTCTGGGTACAACCCATTTCCCTAGCACAATCAAACCCTGGCCTTGCTTTAAGTTAGGATAAGAGGAATCTGCACACCAGATTTGGCGGTTTTAGCTCTTACCATTTAGGACCAGGGTGGGGAGCCTATGGCCCAGAGACCAGATGTGGCCCCTGGCTCACCTGGATCCTGCCCCTGAGGCTTGGGGCTCTCTCCCCAGCACTGGGGAGCCAGACCCACCAACTCTCCTGCACCCTCCCTCCCACACAGATCGGACACCCCAAGCCCACTTCCAGGTAGCCCTCTCACACACACTGAACCCCTCAGTTCTTGAACAAATGGACTCACAGACAGATACACAGACAGACAGATGCACAAATCTCTAAAATGTATATATAGAGATTATAACAATGTTGCTTCAAGAATGATTACCAGAGAAGTGAAGTGACTGACCCGAAACACTGAAAGCACCATGGAAGTAGAAATGTCCTTATGTGGATATTCAAGCCTTCCACCTTGTCTGACTGTGCCAAAAGAAGGCAAGAAGACATTTGATATGGGTTTAATCAGGCTGCAACTTATTATTAGATATCTGGAACTACCCAGCAGATAAAGGGCAGGTAACCCTCCCTTGTTTTCTCCCATAATTAACCAAGGGAAGTGCCTTTACACTCCCCTCCCTTTTCCACCCACATTCTTCCAGCAGATCTATTGCCTGGACCTTACAATTCCCCAGCTCCCTCTCTTTCCATCCAGATCCCTCCAGCTGGGACCTTATCAACCAACCCACTTGTAGAAGGGATAGGGTAGACTATAATGATAGGAGGGGAGGTGTTGGCTCCAGACCGTATCAATCACAGATGTCACCAACTAGCTGATGAAATAAGCTATATCAAAATAGCATTGAAATAAGTTACGCAATTTGCGTGGCTCAGATCGTGTATCTTAATTTGAATTATGGTGCAGTGTAGACTAAGACAGTAAGTCATCTGAGAAAAAATTACTGTGCAAATGAAACCACTGAGTTATTCCTTTGAGCCATATTATTTCCAGGACTACAGAGGTAACAATTAAGTCAGCATCCTTCCAAAGAACAAATCACAGAATTCTCACCTTGTGACCACAACCTCTACAGCTAGTCAAATGAAAGAAGAGAGATAGAGGATAATTGTTCCTTCATGCTCCCCAGCAGGTTGTGGGTCTGATCCCATGCACCATGGCAGCCAGTCCAGTCCTTCCTCCAGGTCCAGTCCAGCCCTTCCTCTTATTTTCCCCTTACCATCTGTTTGTGTGGAAAGGGTTAGAAACATACCTGGGCTCTGCTCTTGAGCCTATGAGCTGTTGTGGTGGAGAAGACCTTGAGGAACAGAAACATACATCAGTCCCTACAATATTTCCATTGTGTTGGCACTAGCCCTCATTGACCTTCCTTTCCATCACTCCTGGTGATAGAAGCAGCTACATATTCACCTGATCTGCTTACTGTCATTTCTAGATTTCAGATGATTATACCAATATTTCTGGTTTTTAGTTTAAAATGCTGTTTAATTTGATAGTTCCGCTAGTGCAGAAGCTGTTTGACTACTGCTTTTACGGTAAAGGTTTGGAGATAATTTCTGCTCATCTTATATTTTTATGTGATGCCCTTCCCATCTATAGTTCAACTGCTATTCAGCACCTTCCTTTGTTTCAGTAGTAAATGAATTGTAGCTGCAGCTGTCTCACCAATCATCATGCTCTTTGGCTGGCTGGCAGTCAGTTCTGTTCTGACATGTTGATGTAAAAGACATCCAACTGCTGTAGCATTATGGTCATCTGAATCGTTTGTTAGGCTTCTGTGATAGCGTATTGGGGAAATCTTAACATTTTTTCCCCTTTATCATGAGCTTGATTTTTTTCTTTAAAAATAAATGTAAATTGGGTGCGTAGAATGTCACAGATTACAGTATATTCATTTTACCTTTTATAATTTTCCTAAAATTAAAAGGTGATTGTACACTGTTTTTGAAACCCAGTTTTGCCACTTTCACAATCCTCATACTTGTTAAAGCTGTATAATTCACTTGTGATTTTGAAATGCATAAAGAGAGATAATAGACTTAAATATCATCAACAAATCATTAATTGGTGACCTCTAAATGCCTAACTTCCTAGTTTCATCCCACATTATTTTAGTATAGGGGTTAAAATAAATGAATTAAAACTCTTTGAACTGATGAAGAGTTATCCAAACAATTTCAAAATGAAGGGTCAAATTGTACCTTCAGATATATATGTGCAACCACATTGCCAGCAGCAGGATTACATGGGTGTAATCAAGGGCAGAAATTGTCCAAAAATATTTGAATAAAATTATGTATTTTACTGTTGAGGTTCCACACAGGTATTTCTAAGTTATAAGCAGTTTTTGTACTATTGCTGTTCACTGAAGAGGAAAGTACTTTTTAACGCTTCATATAATGATACCCTTGGCTCAAAACATGAAAATGTTAACTTTTCATATATTTGTAAATTGTTGCAATCTTATTATAATCCTCACTTAAGCATAGAAAGTTGTGTAATATAGGTGGACAGGGTATTAAAATACTAATACCCACTCATATATTTTTTCTTAACAGAAAGTAAAAAATAGATCACTGGAGGATGTGGTTATGCTAAATGTTGACACAAATACTCTAGAAAACCCATTTAATGACCTGAACAACCTACCTACTGAAGTGGTAAGTCTGATGGGTATTTCATGTTGTTCTTTTCTTTTCTAGTAGCTTGAATTACTAATAGTGATTTTTGCCTGCTTTTTCTAACTGAAATAAAAGGAATAAGGGTGGAAATTAGTAGATGTAGACCCCATATTTAAGATTTTTTTACTGGGGTTTTTTTGACAGTTGAGGAGATGTTGAATGGAACATCATATACCTTATTGTAAAAGCAGGATCATAATTATAAAGCTAGCTGCATTCATTAGGCATTGCTGCTTTAAACGCAAGAGTCTCTTCATCTCATCTTAATCATTATATTACAAAGTAGGCATTTCTGTCTGCTTAGTGGCATGTCTTGCAAAAGAATGAGAGAGTTTTTGAAGGCAAAAAGAAGAAGGGGGCCAATTATCGGCTTCTGCTTCCCTGCCACCTGCCAGCACTTTTCCTTTTAATTAATGATCTGATGGCACTGGTCAATATAATAAGAAATGCTTGTACAGTTGGGGTCAGAAAATTCAGGCTTTGATCATCTTCAACTTTTTGAAACATTTATTTGTTTTCTCTAAATTATTTCAGTTTTATTTTAATCTCTTCTATCCTGCTGAGGGGCGCATGAATGAAAACCTACACTGTTTGTCATTTGCTTTGGCAGAGCAAAGACTGCTTACTTAGAATTCTATTTGTAAATTAAACTGCTAACCCAGTTTGTCATAAAAGACATCTGATCCTTTTGAAATGACGAAAACTGTCTTTTGTCTGTAAAGGATGATAAATTAAGTGCCAGTTCTTTCTGGACTTTGATCTTGCACAGATTTCCCCCCCCCTGCTGCTTATAATGGAACATATTCTGTATTTCATGTTAAATACTCTCAAAAAATGCATTACACTTACTTTGCTTTTCCTTAATATAATGCTCAAAGGGTATCCTTTTGATAACAATGTGTGTATTTCGAGTTTTAGCTATTCAAGATATAATATTAGTGTGCTATTTTAAATATGTCAACAAAAAGTATTTTATGGAGTGAAATCAGGTAGTACCTGTTTCCAAAATTGCAGTCCTTTTAAACCCAGTATTTTAACCACATTAAGGAACTACAGCAACTGAGAAGCCTATCTTTATTTCAGTGGTAATCTGTCTGACTGAATATATAATAGAAAGCAAAATCCCAATGCTTACATTAATGCTCAGCGCCAGTTTATTTTAATATTATTACATTCTTAATTTTTTTATGATAACGAAGGCAGAATTTGATCAGATAAAGTGTCAAATGCAGCTATCTCTGAGCTCTAATGAAAGAATTTTATAATGTGATTGTGGTATTTGTCAGTCACTTTTAATGTATTGTATTTTTATAAGAATAACAAGTTACATCAAAAACTACCAGACATTCATTGTTGTGGCATTAAATGAAAAATATTAGTGTGTTGAGGTTAGAATGTATGCCATAAAGTATACATTCTCTGCCACATGATAGTTAGATGTGAAATTCAGAATTAAGCGTAATCTGTTACATACCAGTATTATAATTGACAGTGATTTCAGATTGTAAAAAAGAGTGCTCACATAGGCAGGAAATCTGTTTTTAAACATGCTTATCAAAATACTCTGAGTAGGTTGAATTAAAATAAAATTAGTGAACACAAATTCCCATAGTTTTAATGGTACGTTGTCCCAGAATACGTACGTGTGTGTGTGTGTGTGTGTGTGTGTGTAAGTCCTTTTAATGTTAATAAGGGTTATCCAGACACATAGACTACACAATGGACTTTTTATAAAATGCAACATTCCATATACATTATGGAATAAAACAGGGAAACTATTTTTATAGATGTCTCACTTGCCAGATTTTATTTGAATATATTTTTTCTGGGCGAAATAAGTGTTAGTGGGTTACTTTATATTTTGTTTGTCTCCCCATCTCTTTCTGATTTGAGCAGTAAAACAGTTTTCCTTATGGAACTAATTTGTTAATTAAAAACACATACAAATGTGGGTGAAAAGTCCTAAACGAAGGGTACAGACAGTATACAGCTTTTGGCTTATAAAATGACAGAGGAGAGCAAACTGTTTTTACTTCATAAGAGAAATTACTGTTATAAATGCTGATATGGATATAAATATTTAAAGTATATTATAAAAATATAGAACAAAATTATTGATCTAATCGAAAAGATCACAGAAAATACTTGCAGATGTAAAACATATGAATACATATAAATAAAGCCAACAAACATATAGACAAGGGTAATAAACCTTTTGATGAAAAAATAGATAAACAGGAATAGCAATTAAGAGTGTTAAAGCACAACAAACTGCTGAAAGTAAAAAGGAAGCTTTAAGTTTACCATCCCCCTCCAAAAACTGGTTTCAGACAACCATAATAAATTTAACATTTTCAAAGGATATTCTGAAACTGCCTCTTGTGTCTAAAAGGAAATTGGATAACAGCTTTCTTAATCAATAAGCCTGAAGATAATATGTTTTCAGGGGTGAGACATATAACAGTTGAGCAAAGTCTAGTACTATAACTATTAAAATGTTGATATTTCTTTTATTGTGAATCAATTTCTTTAAAAATATAATATGAAATCTGAAAAAAACCTATTTGATATTGTGTCTCATAGATTATAGTTAACTGAGATTTAAATAACCTTTTAAAATCATTCACTTAAGCATTTAAATTATGCTTACAGCCTAGATAACTTTCTGTGCATGTGAACTCTATTATTTTGTCAGATTGACCAGTGGTCTTGACTGTTCAAAGGTCAGTGGTCACAGTTGTCCTGAATTACCAGTCCTTTTTTCATGTGGACCCTCTGCTGCGTTGCATGCTGTAATCTTCTTAATGGCTTCATTCCAATATTCACACATAATATTCTAGATTTATTGACTGCTAGAAATACTACCATGCCAGTAGCAGTTCCGCTATTCCTAAGGTATTTAAAATTGGAAAAATAAATCAATGCAAGACTTTCAGGAATCCTTTGTTTTCCTTAAAGGAGTTGGGGGGGGGGGGGGAGCCTTCTTTCTGTCTTCTGACAGAAACACTTGTTTTTATATTTCATCGTTTCACTATAGGGTTGCCTCATTTCTTAAAAAAAAAAAAAAACAGAATAAATAACGATTTCAGTAAGAGTTAATTATCTAATACTATAGTCCTTAGAATGCCATTTTTTCTTGTAAGTTCTTGTATTATAAAGTTTTTAGTGATGGTTGAGACTACAAGCACCTCAAAATTATTAATGTTAGGTCCAATCCAGCAGTGACTTACATATATGTTTAACTTTATTTCAGTGGGACTATTCGTGTACTTAAAGCTAAGTATGTTCATAGAGACATGCAAGATTGATGTCATTTGTTTAATGCCATGAACAGTTCCATTGACCTCATGATTGGGTCCGCTTCTTGTCTTGCTGTTTGTAAGTGCTTTGAGAAATATGTAAATGATTTGCAGAAAATTATGATTTCTTTAATATTTTTTTGCATTTTGTTCAAAAATGTTGCCAAGTGCTAAAAACCTATGGAACAACTGAAAAAGATATAGTCTGTATTCAATTAGACACTAAAATGCAGAACAGTGCCTGTAATGTGTCCTTTCACCATCAAGAATTACATTTTAAAAACGCAAAGTAATCTACCATATCTCAGCTTTCTATTTAAAACCACTACATATTTGATAAGTACACTCTAATTTATTCAGAAAACACAATATTTGCTTTAAATAGTAGTTCCTTTGAGAATAAGTTATTCCTCAAAGTACAACAGTTAGTGCTGTTATAAAATAAATTGTGATTAGTTCATAACTGAAACTGATTGCATTAGTCATAATATTTAATTATTTTACTTATAAAGTGTACGAGTAGGAAAATGTATTCTAAAAACATTTTCTAATCTGTTAGAAATCAAGAATGCTTGGAAAGTAGGCAATATTGGGAGAGCCAGCTGCTTATGTGCAGAGATTTTGACTATCATTTGGCATCACAGCGAACACTGGTGTAATTTTAAAACTTAGAATATTAGATTAAAATTATTTGAACCCTGTTTGATTTTGGAAATATCTACATTAAACAGATGCCCACCATTGTTTAAAAATAAATTGATATTTAGTATTACATTTGTAGGGCCTATATGTCCAAAGTCAGTGCATAGAGAAAGTCTTTTCATTAATGTAATGATCTACGTATTCTGAGATTAGTAAATTTGTTTTAAACTGCCCTCCATTTCCGTTTTTTAGCCATTCCTCTTTCTCACTGCTTGTGATTTGTCTTATTCTTACAGTGGCCTGATTTAGTGTGAATGCTTGTTGAAACACAAGCAACTACCACTCATATTAGAATAATATCTTGAATATCCATCTGGGAGATTTGAGTACCATGTGCTTTGGTTTGTAGACAGACACACATGTGATTTCTGTCAAGAGGCTTGTGACAAGTTTATTTTAGAGAATTTACAACCAAACTTAAAAGGAATACAGGATCCAGTCCTGCAGTCTGTAAAAGTTCTAATACTGCATACCAAATTCATGCAGGTAGCTGCTGCAGTCAGTCGGACTACTCACCCAACTTTGATCTGAGCATTTTCACTACTTAACTATCATGAATAGGGACTATGTACATGTAGAAGTGTTTTCAGGATCAAGCGGTGTTTTCAGGATGAATAGTCCTCTGATTTTAGAGAGACCACTTGCATTAATTTGGCCTGAGGATTAGAGTTTTAGAGGCTGTAGGATAGGATTCAAGTTTGGTTGTAAATTCTCTGAAATAAATGTGTGAAAATGAGCATGAATTTGCACAGCAGCACTGGGAGTGAGGTTAAAAATAAATATTTTTAACTGTGTTAACAATTTAAATGGTAACAATGGAAATGATTTTATGAATTATTTTGCATATTTTTACTTTTTTTTACTGTTTATTTTATATTTCTTTCCACTTGGGCAATAAAAATAAACTAATCAGTTTCACTTTTATTTCTAGTCAGTTTCTTGTCATCTTTTGCTTTTTTTCTGCCTTCATGTATTATATAGCACAAAACGTGTGGGTTGCGAGAACCCCAGGGGAAGGTTTTCAATTCAAAATCCTCCCAAAATGCTTTAATTGAAATATTAAATTTAAATATGGAAATATTTATATTGATCATAAAATATCTTTTCTATGAAGGGTGAATTTTAATCTTCAGACACCTTACAGTATTTCATTAACATATTATATCAAGCAATGAAGGTACAAGTCACGTGTTTAAATCAATTACAGTTTACCATGATTCAGTTGCATTTTTGAAGGCTAAAATCTTCAGGGAAATACAGTGGATATTAGGGATGTAAAATCCCATTTAACCAGTTATCTGACTGAAGAGCGGGTGGAAGAGCTGCGGCCGTGGGCTGGAGCAGTCCCCTTACCCAGTCCCATCACGGACAAGGGCTGGAGCACCCCTATTTGCGGCAAGCAGCCCCCTGCCCACAGGGGGCAGGGAGCTACTACAGCCCCCACCGGTTAACCGGAACTACAAAATAATCTTTTGGGAGATAAATTTGCCATCGTCAGCCGTCTTTATGAAAGCTGTTAACATTACTCTTGCTGCATAACATTATTAATGTTTTAGAATGCCTAAGCATGTAGTAAAAGGAACCAACCCCTCCTCTCACTAATAGGATAGCCTATTAGTTGAAAGTTTTCCACATCTCTGCTTTATCCTTGCTTGCTAGTGTTCAATAGTCAGTGAAGTGACTTTCCCAAGAGGATCCAAGAATGGTCAGGGCAAGATAAAGATAAACAGATTGTTTTCAGTGCAGTTTAAGAATTCCATCTCTGACTGTCCTAATGGATCACAAGTGACTCCTGCAAACAAACTTGACAGTTACTCCTGCCTCCTGTAAATTGCTTGATTCCAGTTTTAGCTTTTGTGGGTTTTTTGGGCATCACACAAGCTACATAACAATACACAAACTTACAACATGCCTGATTTTGTTACTGATACTGTATAAATGTATATTTGAAATTTATTAGTCTTTGTTTATGCATTTGTGTTACTAATATTTCCACTGTCCTGTCATCCCAGGTGACTCACATTTCCCCTTCTTGGCTTACTATCGCTAGCAAATCATTTTTCCCACCTTTCTCTGTTATCATGCTCCAAGATCCAACCCCACAGCCAAGTGAAATTAATCCATTCAAGAGCGCTTCACGTCTATTCCCTCCTCTTTTAACACTTCAGTCACTGCACAAGTACTGATTTGTTTTAATTCAGTCTGTTACTTTCAAACTTCTCTTTTGTTTTCATCACCACTTTCCTCAGCTCTGTTCTTTTTTGAAAAGCTTGTGCCAGTACCACTCCAGTGACACAGTTCTTGTGGGGACACTGCTAAAGGAGCTCTTGTCACTGCATATGGTCTGTGAGAGAGACTTTGACTTGTCAAACGTTGGTTGCCAAGATTGAGAAGTCCATTGTGATCTGGTGGAGCTACCCCTTGCCTGTAGCTTAGTGTTCTTAGGGAAGGTTGAACTCCAAAATAATCTTTTGGGAGATAAATTTGCCATTGTTAGCAGTCTTTATGAAAGCTGTTAACATTACTCTTGCTGCTATAGCACGATGTATCTTGGAGTATGTCTAGACTACTTTGTTTTTTCGAAAAAACTGCCCTTTTTCCAAAAAGACTTCACCTGTGTCCACACTGCAATCACGTTCTTTCGAAATTAAATTGAAAGAACACGGGGGTTTTTCAACATTAGGAAACCTCAAATTATGAGGAAGAATACCTTTTTCAAAAGAGCTCTTTCGAAAAAAGGTGTGTTTGGACCCAGAACAGGGACATTCTTCGAAAGAAGAGGCAATCGAAAAAAGCACAGGTGCCCTGGTGGCCATTCTGTGAATAGCAATCAGGGCTTTCTTGCGAAAGAACATCCATGCAGTCTGGATGATCTCTTTCGAAAAAGCAAATTGCATTTTCAATCTGATTTTGAGGTGTGGATGCTCTCTTTCGAAAGGAGCTTTTTTCGAAAGAGCTCTTTCAAATAAAGCTTCTTTCTAAAGAAGCTTGCAGTCTAGACATACCCTTGGAGTGCGTAGAATTCTTACCATTTTTTACAGTGGAGTATCTTTGTGTTCATGTTGACACCCTGTGGTTGCTGCTCATATGACTTCGATGTGAAGTTCTCAATGCCAGTGAACTAATAAGGTTAGAATGCATCCAGCACTGCAGCAGTGGTGGGTCTCTGCTTTCTGCTGCTCTTATATATAGATGCACAAGAAGAAGTTCTCACACATGTATAGCTAGCTAGCTTATCTTTTACCACACAAAGCTTTGGCCATATTGATTGCCTGTTTTTAACTTTTCTTCTTGACTGAACATATAAGCTGGTCCCTCTGTCACCAAGCTTTATGTCATCCTCTCCTCCCTCACCTCTACCTTTATACATCCTCTCTTCCCACAAGCGGCCTTATCTCCCCCCAACTCCTTTTACTATGTTTACTGCAAGATTTTCTCTCCTCTGAACAGAAAACGTACCTCCCCCTGCTCTTCAGTGTGCCATTGCTGACTGTGTTGTGTTCTTCTTTACACAGATAGTTGGGTAGGGTAATCATCAACATATGTTGGTAATCTCTAGCTCTCCTATTTATCTGTACAAAAAGAAAACAAATGTAGACCCATTATATGTATGTAATGCCAAAGCAACATCTTTTTTTGTAATCCATGCCCTCCCTTCTTCTGACACTTCCATTGCTTGATTTAATTATCTTTAAACTTGGAACTTGATCGTGCAAGTGCTTATGCAAGTAATTACTCTGTGTTTGCAAGATGGGAGCCTTAGATAATAAGCTCTTCTGGGGAGTGATCTGTTATTTTTAAATGTCTGTAGAGAACATCTGTGGTGCTCCAAAAATAAAATCATATTTAAGATACATTTATTACTTGGTTAATTTGATTAGCTTTGTGATGAAGTTGGTTATACATCAGCAGAGTGTGGTTTATCCCTTTTTCATTAGACACCTGTGGGAGGTACTGTTTGTTCCTTTTGACTCAATTGTTTGTTTCTTGTAGCAGGATGTCTTTAGGACTGTGGACAGAAAATAAGTATCAGTCCATCAGAAGCTGCAGTAGAACAACATTAAGGGTTGTTCTGTAGTTTGGATAGCTGGAGCCTTCATTGGGATGAGGGAGGAGTTGCCTAAGTGGGAAACTACAAAGGGTTTCTGGCTCATCATGCAGAATACTTCAGAGAGAGAAGGGGAATGAGTGAGAGAAAGAAAGGACAGCTGCATTTTATGTGGGTAGAGTGTAAGGTCCTCCTTTGTTGATCTTTCTTTGCAGACTGATGTATAGGGAGTAGGTCTGAGGTCTTATTTCCTCTGGTTGTCAAGAGCACTGCTGGCAGTAAACTCTCCTGATTCTTGTGAATGGCAACTTGATTCTGAAGGGTGCTTAGCATTCTGGCACTTATCCAGTAAATCATTTTAGCACATGCGTAGCTTCAAACCATGTATTGATTCAAGTAGTAAGGCAAATGACAGTCTCTAATCAGTATGTAATAGTATGCATTCTTTTGAAAGGTCCTGTCTCAGTAACAATTTTTATGATTAACCTGTTAAATTCAGTTGGCACAGTTGTGTTGGAAATTAATATCTCCTAATTCACTGTTTGATAGGTGAAAAATATTTTCATTTACATTTTAAAATGTTAGAGATTTTGGAATTTGTTTCCATTTTGTGAAACCTGCCAAATTTTTATAGGTTTGGGTTTTTTTTTGTTATTGCTTTTCAAAAAATGAACCCCTAAGATGGGTTTACTTTTTTTAAACAAAATATTCTGTTTTAAAGAGTGAAATTTTCAATTTGATGATCAGTTTTTATATGAAAAGATACAAGACACGAGATTATAAAAAAATTAATTGCAACATGAACAATTTTGCTGTCCAAAGATGTCTTGGAATCACATGAAAATTTTATCATGATTTTTTTCACATTCCCATTTATAATATATAATTTACATGAATGCAGATTTTTTTTTAAAGAGGAAGGGGGGATTTCTATCTCTTACATTTGGGAACTGCTGTACTGGTTTAAAAAAGTAGAAATCTTATTTTCATTTTTGACAAACCAGGTTTCTTCATGCTGACCCTTTCTCTCTTATTTAAATGTTAGTGAAATATAACTGTAATTGCTGACACGTCTCTCTTGCAAAAGAACTTCGGAATGTTTTTCCCTTGAATTTAATAACCTTCAAAATAATCAGAAATTACAGAACAAAGAATGTTAAATGACAAGCATTTATTTTTGCAATTTTGAACTTTGTAACTGTTTCTTGTACTGTGAATTGTACTCTTTTTTTTTTCTTTTGAGGTGTAAGTTTAAAAAAAAACGTTAAATGAGCATTGCTGTGTGCTCTCCATGGGCTAACCAAATCAGACTCTAAACTTTTATCTGGATCTATGGAGCTTGGATATAAATTCAAAAGATCACAGCTATGGGGAGAAGACCTATACTGTAAAGGCTTTTCTGCATAGATTATGAACATCATAACTCACTAATTTTTTTCAAAACTATATTTATAATTGGACCCAATGGGGGTCTCTCTCTTTGATCAGATCACAGTAGCTGTGACTTTACAGTAGAAAATGTCACTACTGTGAAGGTTTATCACCTGTAGAGTTGGTCTTTTCTCTGATGCCATGTTCAGTTCTGATTAGCATTATTCAAAGTTTAGTTATTAATTAGGCTGACACTTCAATTACAATCATCATCTACAAGAACAGTCTTGACTGCTTGCATAAAGAAACAAAAAGATATTCATTCTTGCATACATTTATAAAAGAATGAAACCTGATACTGTGTGCTGTTAAAGGGTAGCCTAAAAGTTCTGTTTAAAGAATAGCCAACTTAAAGATGCTTTGAGTATCTGATAACTTACATATTGTTTTGCTAGACACTTTGCAATAAATGGAAATACATCTTTGTAATATTGGCAATTAATTTTTTTCTCCAACTACATCTTAAAACAAGGATGCTAAAGTGCTCTTATTATCTGCTTTCCAAGATCTTTTTATTTTGGAATATCAGAAAAATTACAAAACGTATGATCTTGCTCCAAAGCTTGTTTAACAAAAGAATGGTCTTTTAATTTAACATTACTCATGCTTTCCAGAGTTATATAACCAGAACTTGTTGTTTATCCCATAAAACAGGGTAGAGCTCCTTCAGAAATCAGATGGAATTAATGGGTTTTGTTCTTACTGCAGGTGCCTCATCACTAATAAAAGGGTGTTATCCCCTCCCTTCTTCTTTCCCCCCATTCACTTGTTTTATTCCTTAGGACAAATGTAAAGACCCTCACACTATTGAATTTACACAGCCCTTCCCCAACTAGCAAACAATGGTGGCAACTGCTCCCATGATGCATGAAAAATAATGCATGCTAATAAGTTATCAAAGAAAAAAATCCTAAAATTGAGTGGTAAGTGAGCTTCAAGTGTCCTTAAAAATAACCCTTCATAGCATAAATGAATGATGTCCAACTGGCTTCATCTCAGACAAGCAGACACATGTTATGATTGCAAAAAATCTGCAAAAAGTGGCTCACAAGCAGTTTACTGTAAAATAATTAAAGCTTATTTATGTCAAAAGGCCTTGGAAAAAAGAGAGCATAAACCGATTTACATTAGCACTTTACCATCATCCCCCGCTTTCGTTTCAATTAACAGACCAGCAGGTGCTCTTTGCAGTTTAAAAGATAAGCTATCAAGGAGGAGGATGAATTTTTGGCTGACCTGTAGACACTGTGGTTTGCCTGCTGATTGGGTTCATACCTCACTGTACCAATTTCTGAGGTGTTAATTTAACTGTTCCTCTCTGTCATGCAGGTCTCAGCCTTGAAAAATAAACTGAAGAAGCAGTCTACAGCTACGGGTGATGGAGTAGCTAGAGCTTTCCTTAGGGCACAGGCAGCATTGTTTGGATCCTACAGAGATGCACTAAGATACAAACCTGTAAGGCTTTTTATTGTTTTAATTTGTTTTCCTTTATTTATAAGACCAGAAACTATTTTACTGTCTGCAAGAAAAATACTAAAGTCTTATCACAAACTTAAGGATTTCAAAAAACAAAATGTCCTAAATGTTATCTTACACTTGATGATAAGCTAGTGATTTGGAAGTTAGATACACAAGTTTCTTTGATTTTCTTTGAACATCTGAATGATTTGTGTGTTGTTTACCTTTACTTACTTTTAAAGCTCACTGAGGGTACATCTACACAGCAATGTTTTATTTTGAAATAACTTAGTCCATGTTTACACAGCAGGCAGTTAATTTGAAATAATGTGGAAACCCTGTCAAGCTGGAGGACTTCTTACTCCAACTCCTGAACCCTCATTGTACGAGGAGTAAGGGAAGTCAGAAGAAGAATGCTCTATTTCGAAATAAGTGCTGTGTAGATGCTCCCAATTTTGAAATAAGCTATGCAATTGATGTAGCTCAATTTGCGTAGCTTAATTCGAGTTAAACCTTGCTGTGTAGACGCAATGTTAGGTACTTGCCTGTCTGCAAACTACTTTCTCGTTTGTCTCATTCATTGAAACTTAAAATGAAGCTTTAATAAAATAAGTGTGTGGCTAATTTAGGATTCGTGATTAATTGTAGGAACTGGCATGGCTAGGGAAGGGGCTGGCTAATTTGGAGGTCTGTCATTTTCTCTACATAGACTCCCCCAACTGTTGCCTAATCTAAAATTACTTATGAATTTCCAGTTTCCACTTTTAGGGTTGACCGGCCCTTTGTCCCAGGATCAGCCTGATTATTCAATTATTCTATGGTTGGGAACCCAGATGTGCATAGATGCAACACTCACACTATAGGAACTCTTATATATTGTACTCTTGTAAAAAAAAAAAAAGTTTATTAATACGTTTAGCACAGTCACAAACATCTCAGTTTCATAAGATAAATAGGGAATGTACATCGGTATTTCTATACCATATACTTACACCATTCCTTCTAGAACAACCTGAGGTGTTAACTATCATCTTCCTCATCACCTTCGCCTTCCCCATCATCACCATTGGCCATCATTCTGGCATCATCCAAGGACTATATCTCCTTTTCCTACTGTCCGTAGGCTGGGATGCCACTTTTATGTTTCTCTGATATTGTTATGTTTGATACATATTCAGTAGCAGATGTTTCCTTTTCTCCTAATTTGTATTTTCTCACCTTACTGAAGTGTCTTTTTCCTGTAGGTCAGGATGAAATTTAATGTGGATAAGTGTAAAGTAATGCACATCGGGAAAAATAACCCCAACTATACGTACAGTATAATGGGGGCTAATTTGGCTACGACAAATCAGGAAAGAGATCTTGAAGTTATCGTGGACAGTTCTCTGAAAACTTCCACGCGGCGGTCAAAAAAGCAAATAGGATGCTAGGAATTATTAAGAAAGGGATAGAAAATAAGACCCAGAATATCTTACTGCCCCTGTATAAACTATGGTACGCCCACATCTTGAATACTGTGTACAGATGTGGTCTCCTCACCTCAAAAAAGATATTTTGGCCTTGGAAAGGGTTCAGAAAAGGGCAACTAAATGATTAGGGGTTTGGAACGGGTCCCATATGAGGAGAGGTTAAAGTGACTGGGACTTTTCAGTTTAGAAAAGAGGAGACTGAGGGGGGATATGATAGAGATATATAAAATCATGAGTGGTGTGGAGAGGGCCGATAAAGAGAAATTATTTACTAGTTCCCTAAATAGAAGAACTAGAGGACACCAAATGGAATTAGTGGGTAGCAGGTTTAAAACTAATAAAAGAAAGTTCTTCTTCACACAGCGTGTAGTCAGCCTGTGGAACTCCTTGCCAGAGGAGGCTGTGAAGGCTAGGACTATAATAGAGTTTAAAGAGAAGCTAGATAATTTCATGGAGGTTAGGTCCATAAAAGGCTATTAGCCAGGGGATAAAATGGTGTCCTTGGCCTCTGTTTGTCAGAGGCTGGAGAGGGATGGCAGGAGACAAATCGCTTGATCATTGTCTTCGGTCCACCCTCTCTGGGGCACCTGGCGCTGGCCACTGTTGGCAGACAGGTTACTGGGCTAGATGGACCTTTGGTCTGACCCAGTACGGCCATTCTTATGTTTTTATGTTCTTATGATATCATTGATCTCAACTTATTATCAAATACTTCAGTTCATTACCATGGGACTTTTGTAGTTGTCTACCACATTTGTTATTTCTGTCCTGCCTGGTTATTTGGTCTAGTCTCAACCAGTTATTTTTGTTTTTTCTAAGTAATAATCTGTTAAGTTTGAGGGTATTCTTGGAAGCCCCTATGTCGTTGAAGGTTGCTTTATCTAGGTGAAAGGTTCTAAATATATGCAAGTAGTCTTTGCTATCTGAGTGAGGGGTCCCAGACATGTTTGAGCTAACTGTGCTGTCTGGGTGGAAGATCCCAAGCAAAAATGCTAACTTTGCCTTAGCTGAACATACAGAACGTAGCCTGTAAGTTCCTTGTGTTACAGCCAAACTGCCAATATATACCTACTGTAACTTATTATGATAAACATATAATCAAAACCATAAGAAAATAGTAAATCTATATATCTATAGACAAGCACTCAGGTTGGCCTTATAGGCTAAACAAAGCACAGTGTGGTGGAAGTAAAGAGTCTTTTACTACCTCACAGCAAAGCCTTGGAATCATCTGTAGAACTCTTTTAGCTGTGGTTGTGTCAGGAAGCAGGGCCTGCAGCAGAGGTTGTCTCTGGGCAATCTAACGAGAACAGCTGGCCTGTAGCAGGTTGTCTGATTGGCCACATTGACTGGTTAGACCAGCCCTTAATCTCCTTAAATCCTGCAGCAGAGGCACTTCAGCTGTTGCTCAAAGTATTTGCCAGTGGCAGGGTTAGCGCCTTTGTCAGTCATGGCTCCAACCTTATGCCTGCCTTGCCTCACTCTGGTTAACCAGCTCCTGAATCTTGTCTCCAGTTCTTGATGTTAGACTCTGTCATCTGGCCTCTGACTCCATCTCTCACACCGGGCTCCAATTCCTCAGTAACTCCTCCTCTAAGCACTGACACTGAGTCTTGCTCTAACCACTCAGTACAGTAAAACCTGTGTTATCTGGCACACTCGGGGATTAGGGCATTCTGGTTATCTAAAAATTCCAGTTATCTAAGGGTGCCATCAACCTAGGAAAAACTAATGGGCAATAATAATAAAACTCAAGTTTTTAATATGGGTAGTTTTGTAGTGTGAGGCAGTTGGTATCACATTTCTATTTTGAGTTAAAGATGATTAGTGCCTCTTAAATAACAAATTGTTAAGCCAATCATGGTAAACCAAGCCAGGCCTGAAGATGTGACAGTATTGTGGCTGTGGGCAGTGCCAGTTAGCAAAGTTTTCTGGTTAACAGAGTGCCGGATAACAAAGGTTTTACCGTATAATCCCATGACCTGGTCACTAACAGGCTGTTTGGTGAATCCAGCATGCTCAGGACCTGTCCTATCCCTACTCTGCTATCAGTAATAAGGCAGGAAGGGATGAAAGCCGAGTCTGCCTTTGTAGAATTTCAGAATGTGTGTTTCTGAAGGTCGACTGGTACTTCGTAGATTGGAGCTAGCATGGATCTTTGTATTTTCTGTTTTCTTAAGGCTATTGGAGTAAAGCTGAGCTTACTGGTGCGATTAATGCCTATCAAAAGGTGGCACTTTCACAGCTGCAAGTAGATGTTCAGAGAAGTAGTATCTACTTGAAATACTTTCCTCTTAACACTGACTTATTTTCAGAGTACTGGGTGGTCTCTTATCTCGATTTGGGGAGGGATAGTGAAATGTTGTTCATTTGGTATTCCAGTTGATCATGATCTGATATCTCTGATACTACTGTCTAAATTCTGACTCTCTGATATCCTGGATTCAGCTGTAGTTAACATAATTGGTGATGATTTTATGATAGACATGAGGGATCTGTCCTTTTCGGTCTGTCAAACTCTGATTCAAATACTCACTAGATGCAAGTGAGCAGGCTGTGGTTCCCGATAGTAATAGGTAAAATTGTTGTTTGGTCTCTGATTACACTTGTTCTTGGATGTCAGATATAAGAAAGTAGTGATGGGTACCACCTTGTTGCCAAAGCCTCTCTTTTACAGGCTGTTAGTCTAGTTTACTGTTGACTTTGTGCTGACCCTTCACTATTATTCTGACTGGCAGAGACAAGGCAAGTAAGGTAATATCATTTATTGGACCAAATTTTCTTGGTGAGAGAGACAAGCTTTTGAGCCACACAGGCAGCTAAAGAATTCAAGACTTCCAAAAATTCCTCTTCAACCTGAAAGCCCATGTTGCCTTAGTGTCTAAAATAGCTATGCGAAATTTTGATATCTGTAGAGTTCAGGGAAGAACTTGGAGTTCTGGGTGCATTTCAGACACCCAATCTCCTTCCCCTGGAAGTTCTCTCCTTTGCAGACTTGTAGTTATTCTTGTATGTAGCAAGATGAGGGCCTAAAACATAAGCCCATGCAGCACAGGCTTGGTTTGAGGCCTGAGGCCTAGTTAACAATGGGAAAAACATGGCTAACATAGAGCAGAGCTAAGCTGGGAGCAAGAGGCAGGCCCCACCTCACAGAACTTGGCACGAACAGGGCTGAGAGTGAAAAACACTAATTGGTGCTAGGTACTGACTGCAGAACAATAATTGGTATTGGTCATAAGTGGAAAGCACATGATATCACTAGCTCATTAAAAAAGACCTTGGTACCCTCTCCTCACAGATACCAACCCAGGTTCAAGAAAGGGTCTAAAATGACAGAATGATGGATAGAGATGATCTAATCAAACTGTGAGGTGCAGGGTGATGGGTGGTATCTAAGTAGTGTCAGAGGGTGGTAATCTGACAACATCAGAGGGTGGCAACCTGATACATCAGCAGTGAGGTGTGACTTGTTGTACCTGTATATAAGGTGCTTCAGGGTGTAGCCGAGTTAGTCTGTTACAGAAAAAAATAACAGATAATCTGGTAGCACTTTATAGGCTAACAAAACATGTAGATGGTATCGTGAGCTTTCGTGGGCACAGCCCACTTCTTCAGATGACTCATCACTCTGGTCATCTGAAGAAGTGGGCTGTGCCCACGAAAGCTCATGATACCATCTACATGTTTTGTTAGTCTTTAAAGTGCTACCAGACCATTTGTTGTTTTTTTTCTGTATATTAGGTGGTGTCATGTGGGGACAGTCTTTAAATGACCTAGGGGGCAGTGGGACCTCCCACTGATTGAGTCATTCCATTGTGGCAAGTACATATGTGTAGTGGTTCAGTAGAGTCTACTGACAACTATTACTGTACTTCACTCTACAATAAACCTGGCCTGGCACCTTCGATCCTTATCTGGTTTGTGGTCTTTGGGGGCTCTTTTGGGGTCTGCTGTGGAGACTAAGTGCACAAGTCAACATAGCACACATCACTGAACACACACTCAAGCAGCCTTCTGGTTATAATTGTCAACGGAGCCAGAGACCTGTGAGGATACCTGGGCAGTAAATCCTGACCGGCCGCCTCCCTGAAGAACTACACTTATTTTTGCTGTCTTCGTAATACATTGCTGTCATTTGTTCCAAATGAGCTTTAGATGAAATTGTTTTAGAAATGGCAACAGTTGCAGAATGGGTTTGTCCGTCTGCACATTGGGGCAATGGCGATGGAGTTTTCAGTGTTGATTCTCTGCAATTTGCATTAACTGTTGGTAAAAAAATAAATTCAGATTTGAGAGATCTGAACAAGAGAATGTTGTTGAAGGGGAGCAGGCTCTTCTTACAATACGACCTGATGTTTGATCTGGAAATTACCACGGAATAGGTCTTTTGGGGTTGAGTTCATCTGCTACTATTCATCTATAACTGTCTTTCAGGTGCCTCGTCAGGTCTCCTTGTTCAGCTCAACTTCCCTTTTGACGACTTCTTTTTTTTTACTATTAAAATGCTACCATTTTTCAAAAATTGCTCCTTTTCCTATTTGAGAAACCCAAGTTTTCCACTGTTCAGGTGACATCATGACATTGTAAAATCTGTGGGCAAACATTTTTTAATGGTAACCTCAGTAGCTCCTCCTATCAGGATCATTTGCTTTTTCATTTTGCCTCTTTCCCCCCCCCCCAAACAGTTATTTAAAAGAAGGGTTTTTTTCCTGTGGAATCACTATAGGAAATGGTCTAATTAGGATGTTCCATTTCAGAATTTCTCAGCTTGCTGGCCATTGCCACCCTGTCTTACACTGGCAGATACAGGTCAAAAGTGAAAAATATAACTTAAGAAAAAGAAATAGCTAGTATATCTGAAACTTACAATTATTTCAAGTGATAATATTCAATGCCAATTGCTGTTCATCTTGTTTTAATGAATATAGTGTTCCACCGTGCCCAGAAGCTATTTTTCCCTGGAGATAAATCTGGTCTCTTTTACTTTGCTATATGAAATAGAAATGTAGTACAAAGAATTTGTTTATGAAATTCATATATTATTTCTGTAGACTTCTGATTTACAGGAATCTTACTATACTGCTACAGTTTTCTTTCTCAGTTACCAGTTTGAACATGGTCCAGGTTAGTAGTGACTGAAAGTTGTTGTCTAAAGACTGAACAAACACCTAACTGAAATCAGTTAATGTAAGTTCAGTATCTAGTAGATGTGGATCTTTGTGCAGCAATGTGGATCTTTGTGTGGCAAGAAGAAGAGGAGACACTCAATATGGGTTTAATCAGGCAACAACTTTATTATTAGATGTCTGGCAGATAACATATACAGTGCAGGCAACCCTCCCTTGTTTTCTCCCATAATTAACCAGGAAGGGAGTTTCTTTACTACCTCCCCTCCCTTTTGCACCAAAGTCCCTCCAGCAGATCCATTGCTTGGACCTTACAATCATTTCAAACATTAGTTATTTCAGTAATGATAAAAAGACAGACGGACACTCTCTGTCTTTCTCTCTATAACCCTACAATAGTAAAAGTTTTGCTTCCCCATATTTACCATTTTATTTGCTTTCCATTATTTCCAATGGAGTAGCAGGAGAGAAAAAAATTGATTCTGTTTTTAATTTCTCTTTATTTCTTCACTAGAATTTAGTAAATTTTTAAAAAAATGAGAAGTGAAATCCAAACTAAACCTCTCAGTTGGCTTAGTGAATCATAATGCACACAACTCCTGTATACGCAAAATTTGAACCAGATTCTCTGTGCTAGAGGAATTTGGCCATAAAACTGACTTAACTTGGTCCTCAGTAATTATCCCAATGTAAGGGTGAATCTCCACTGGTGTACAGATGATGGGAAATTAGACCACTCCCCTCTTTTGCTGCCGTGAAAACAGCCATCACAAGGGGAAAAAGGGCTGGGATATTTCTATGCCATGCCAGTGCTCAGCTATGAATTTTTGGGCCGTTGGGCTGGATGCAACTATTCTAAGTGAGAAATACCCATGTATTACTTTAACTGAGTGCAGGAGACCAACCCTGCCCAGAGACATTACCAGGATTAGGTGACTGTGAAGGTGAGCTTTAAGTTCCTTGTGCTTTGTTCAGTACAAGTTCAACCCAGAACATGTCTTCAATTCTTCCTGTTCAGATTAGGTTCCATAATATTTAAACATGTATCATAAGAACAGTGGTCTATCTAGCTGAGTATCGTGTCGTCTGACAGTACCCAATGTCAGAGGTTTCAGAGGGAATGAATAGTACAGGGCAATTTCAAGTAATCCATTGCCTGTTGTCAGTCCCAGCTTCTGGTTTTTGGAAGTTTACATGAATCTCCAGGTTCATGGGTTTGCATCTCCAACCATCTTGGCTAATAGCCACTGATGGACCTATCCTCCATAAACTTAAGTAGTTATTTTCTGAACCAAGCTATGTACTGGTCTTTACCGCTTCTCATCTCAACAGGTTTCACAGATTCACTGTGTGTTGTGTGAATAAGTACTTTCTTTTGTTTTAAACCTTCTGCCTATTAATTTTAATTGGGTGACCCTCAATTTTTTGTGCTTATGTGAAGCAGTTAATAAGGGTTTCCTATTAATTTTCTCTATGCGGTTCATGATTTAATAAACTTCTATCATACTCTCTCTTGGTCATCTCTTTTCTAAGATGAACAATTCCAGTCCTTTTAAGCTCCCATCGTATGGAAGTGCTCTGTACCCCTAATCATTTTTGTTGTCCTTCTCTGTACCGTTTCTAATTCTAACATCTTTTTTGAGATGGGTTAATCAGAACTGCATTCAGTGGGTGTTACATGGATTTATATGGTGGTATTATGATATTTTCTGTCTTACTATCTTTCACTTTTCTTATGGTTCCTAACATTCTGTCAGCTTTTTTGACCGCTGCTTCACATTGAGTGGATAGTTTCAGAGAACTGTCCGCAGTGATTCCAAGATCTTTTTTCTTGAGTGGTAACAGCTAATTTAGTCCCGATCATTTAGTATGTATAGTTGGGATTATTGTTTCCTATGTGCATTATTTCGCATTTACCAATACCTGCCATTGTCCACTTACTCAATTTAGCAAGGTCCTTTGTAACTCTTGGTAGACACTGTGGACTTAACTATCTGCAGTAATTTTGTATCATCTGTAAATTTTTCCCTATCACTGTTTTCTCCTTTTTCCTGATCATTTACGATATATTCCTTTAGAAATACTAATCCATAACATTGCAAATTTGGACTATTATACAGTTATGTAAACAGAGAGATGAGTTACACATCAGATGCAAAGATTATAGGATTGTAATTAGCATAATAATGTTGTCATTCAATTTGCATGCAAAGTTGGTACTCTTTCCACTTTATTTTACACTTTCTTGTTGGAGCATATTTTGGCAAAATCGAGATTTAGTCTTATTAGATAAAGTCTTTGACCAATCGTGGCATCATAACAAACCACTGAGGCTATCCGCCAGAGAATTCTGACTTGGAATGCACATGGCCAATCACTTGAATCACTTGTAATGCTCATGACCAATCACTCAAAGAAGAATAAATATTTCCCCACAGATAAGAGAATTTATATGCTATGCTGAAGGCATCAGCAGACTAGCTGCCTACTGATCCTTATAGAATTCCCTGGAAGAAGGTCTGGCCAGGGTGTAAGAACAGCAGTCACTAATCCCAAGCATGAAATATACCTTAACATAGTCAGGTAATACCTCTTTTCATGGTATAGAAACTTCTTGCTTAACTAGATATGCCTACTGACAGTCTGTTCAGAACAGGAAAAGTTGAGTAAGAAAACACATTGATTTTGGCCAAGAAGAGTAAATGTAATGAATGAGAGTGAAAGTCTATGCTTGTTAAAAACTAAATTGAACATCACAAAAATAAGCAAAGGAGAAAAACTGTTAAAATATTGGGGAGGTAGAGATTAAACACTGGTATGATAAAAATGTAATTAATCAAGGTAAAGTAAGGAGGAAAGAATCTATTTTACATACAATAATGAAACAAATAATCTTCCTTAAAAACATATGTAATTAAAAAAGAGTAATGAGTATAAACAATGGCTATGATTTATTTTCTACCCTAAAAATTTCTGGCTTCCCTTCAGAAAGTTAGGCAACAGAAAGATTAAGCCATTCAAGAGAAAGATATACTGAAATTATATTCTCTTTGTGCAGGAAGTAAGGGGATAATAAACCATCTAACATTAAAATATTAAAGAAATTGACCCAAACAAAACCTTGAGTAATGACAAGACTGAGACATTTGCGAAAAGTGCATTAAAAGAAAGGCTAATATCAGTTTCTGAAGAGTACATATATCTGTGTACTACAGGTTGGACCTCACTCGTCTGGCACCCTCGGGACCGGACTGGTCCCGAATGAGGGGATTTGCTGGACCAGGGAAGATCTTTCCCCTCCTGGTGTGCTGCTACTGGGCTAAGGCTCCAGCCTGCCCCTACTACTGCCTCAGCCCCCCGGGGCTCTCCCCGGCCCCATTGCTGCCGGGGCCAGAGCTGCACAGCCGCCTGGCTCCATGGCTGGGGCCAGAGCTCAGCAGCCAGGGCGAAGGGACAGGGACAGAACTCTGCAACCCAGGCTAGAGCACCCTGGCTGCCGCTGGGGCTGGAGTTCACCATCTGCTGGAACCAGAAAGCTGCTGGAACTCCTCAGCTGGGGACAGGACAAGAGCTCCCTGGCCAGGGCCGAAGGGCCATGCCATGGCCAGGCTAGAGCTCCCCGGCCAAGGGTGCCAGAACTCCCTCCTATGATGCCCATCCCTTCCCCCTCTCCCGCCCCCCCCCCCACACACTCTCTTTGGGCCCCCGGCTGAGTCGCCGGTGCCCTTTACGGCACTCTTGCCCACCACCAGACCTCCCTCTTCCTGGGCTCTGTGGTCCAGGAACATCTGTGGTCCTTGCTGGACTAGGAATGTTGCTGGACCAGTGAGTCCCAGTTGAGGGAGGTACAACCTGTATTGCTGTCAAGGAGATAATTTGTCAAGGAAGTGCAATGGGATGTGGTTTGTCCTAACTCTGCTCCCAAAATTTGGGCATAGGTTTGGCAGTGGGTACAGCAAAGACAATTTTGTAGGGAAAAAATCTGATTAAAGAATAGGCCTTTTGATTAGGTGCAGTACTTTTATGCTTGATCCTAGCTCACCTATAACATTTTTAGCTTGAGGATTGTATTAAGAGTCACATCTGCATTTAAAGGATAAACATACTTTGTGCCTGTAGGGTCTTCACTGTGGCTTAATTTTTTATTCCAGAAGGAATCTAGATTTTTGCATTAGGTAAATAACAGGAGGAAGAGAAGTCTTTAAACTCAGACTTTTTTGGTAAATGTTATTGGCACCATCCCAAGCTGAAATGGCAATAAAGTCCTGTTTTGTTCTTACTTACTATCTGGATCTTTAGCTACTAAGATGCCATGAGAATGTCAAAAACTATAGTATTTTCCTCCTGGTATTATAAGATGCTCTCTTGTTACAAAGTACAATAGCTTTATAAAAGTAGAGATGGTTTTTAAAGATTCAGCATTTAGTTAGTGCAATATTGGAGATACCATTCCCTTTGTTCTCGTAATGAAACCAACATAGAGCTACTGTATACCAAAACAGTATTAAATGTGTTAAATAAATTTTAATATTAATGATAATGAGCAACTGATGTAAGCAGTGCACCTTTTTGGCCACAAAAGAAAGCTGAGTAAGAAATTTCTGACCTAGTTCTATGACTGGAAATAATTTAAATGTATTTATTGCTGTAGTTAAATATTACTAGAGGTGAAAAGCAACAATCTCTCTGCTAACCCAGATTGATTTTGATTTTAATATGATCATATAGTTTTAGCTTAATGTTTTGTATTTAACTTGAGTGTTCCATCTGAATCTGTATAAATAGCATAATGAAAATGTGAATGCAGCTTAGAGGAACTGATTCCTGCTGTGTGCGGCAACCCATAAAAGGGCAAAAAAAATTCTATAGCAACTGTTGTAAAAAGACATATCTTGTATGGGCATAGATTGTTTGGTCTGAGTATTAGCTGTCTAGTTTTCAATATAGAATCCCTACTGGGTTTTGATCGAACTTGCTTGCAAGTACATTGTAGATCAATACTAAAGGAGCTAACGGACTTTGTGCTAGTTAAAAATCAGTGAAACATTCCTCCAAAACTCAGAGTTTCTGATTTTATTCAATAGTATTTCTGTTAGAAATGGCTAGCTCATATCAGAAAACTGATATAAATATTTTTATTCGTGTTTAGTAGGTCATTCTACTTCTGTAATAAAACATTTCACTCTTGATATTTACAGTACGTAAGGGTTATTCCTTATGCAGTTTTATGTGAATCAAAATATGTTACCCAATAAAATACAAGATATTTAAAATATAAGGGCGGGAATAACTGTGGTGTGAGTTAAATTGCAAGATAGAGTTTCAGAAATACAAGGGGTGTCATGAAAAAATTGCATTGGTTCTGCTGGTTCTGAAGGAATTCTGATTCTGTATTTTTGATCTTCTGAGGAGAAGCTTTTAAATTGGTGAAATGTTTACAGCAAACATGCTTTAAACAGGTAAGAATAATAATACATAAATGTATTCTGAAAGGCTTTTTATTTTAAATGTACATTATTTATGGATTCATATAAAATTACATTTAATGCAGTTATTCTACCTGTGAGTATGAGTTGCATTGCAAAGGGAGTGCAGATGGACCAGTGCTTACTGTAAATATGATGCCCCCCATGGATGGTAGAGAGAGCTTACTGAGGAACACCACTCCTTAGGATTTAAAAATAAGTAAGCACCTTTTCAACAAGGTCATCACATCACAAAGGCCATGATGTGCCTTAGTGCCCACATCTCTCTGGCTGCTAGTGCTTTTGGTATTGCTAGCCACTCCTCCACCCAGGATTTACACTCTCTTGTACACTCGGACCTTGCCTCTCCTGTATGGACGCACTGAGGAAAAAATTCTCACTTTCTCTCTCCAGTATTTCTACATATTGAAGCATAGTTTAGTCCTGACATTTTCAAAACAAAATATTTAAAAACAGTGTTATTTCAGGGTAGATTGATTTAAATCAAGGCAATTAAATCATAGATTTAAACGATGAGTTAAATTACCGCCAAAATAATTGATTTAAATCAGTTTCCCACATATTTCTTAAACAATGGTGCAAATGTAATTGCTATTACATGTTAATTTACAAACTCAGTACAGCATTTTACAACATCTAAGAGGGTACACTTTGTGTAATTTTTTAGATAACTTGATTTTATTAATTAAGGAAATAGTACATAAAACGTGTTGCCCGTGTGAAGTTGTAGATGCAGCAGCAGTACTTTAGGAATGGCAGGAACTAAATCACACAAACACAATAGCACCTATATTTTATTAAACTAAATTTTAAATGTTACGTATATGTTTCACATTTGTAATTACAGTAGTCTCCTGAGTTGCCGGTTGATGGCTGTCCTTAAAATCTTTTTTTTTTTTAATTCAAATGTTATTAACTCTAACAGACAAGTCCTCAGAACACTAAATGTATAGTGTCCTTAAAACTGGTCCAACTAGGTCTCAGCTTCCCCAGTCTCACTGTCATGACCAAGTTACCAGAAATGCTAACACTGACTGTGCTTAGAGTGCACTTAGCTTTGGAGTAAGACCCATTGAAAACTAGTGTAGGATGGAGTTCCTTTGGGAACGCTGAGTTATACTGAAGTAAAATAAGGAGTAGACTTAGGGTATCACTATTATAGTCTGTGACCATGATGTTCCAAAATAAGAGGCATGTATTATACAGCCGCTCCCCGAGTTACGAACAAGTTACGGACCAACACTTGGTCTGTAACTCGAAGTATTCGTAACTCGGATCCCATAGAGTTACATGGCGACCACGCTGTTCATAAGCGTGGATCACTGTTCGTAACTCGGATCCGCATTTACGACCTCTTTGGATGGTCGTAAGTGGAGGTGGTCGTAAGTGGAGGTAGTCGTAACTAGGGGAGCGGCTGTATAATATAAAATAAGAAAATTACAGTGGTAAATGGCAACTCTAGGGGTACATCTACACTGCACACTTATTTTGAAATAAGTTATTGCAGAATAGTTATTCCAATAGCTTATTTCGAAATAGCACATCTACACTGCAGGGAAGTCACAAAATTAGTCCAAGTCAGGCTTCCCCAATATAGATGTGCTACCTTGATTTAGAGCCCTTAAAATGGCCCTGGTGAGGGGCTATTTTGAAATAGCAGCAATGGAGCGTCTACACATGCCTTATTCTGAAATATCTGTTTCAGAATAGGCATTATTCCTCATAGAATGAGGTTTACAGATTTCAGAATAAGCTGTCTGTTACTTTGAAATAATGGAATGGATGTGTAGATGCTCACATTGTTATTTCAAAATAACGCTAATTATCTTGAAATAACTGTGTAGTGTAGACAAACCCCCATAGATTTTTTTTAACTGCAGCTTTCTGTACGGTCTACCTGGGTGATAGATTCTAACCCTACTTGACTAATTAAACTAGCCATAAGGGTTAGTTTAAGCTAAATGTCTTTTTCTAGCAACATCTAAGATAGCCAATTGCTTGGGAATTGACTTGTTAAATCACACTTACACTAAAAGGCATAGAGAGAGTCTTGAAGAATGATGCATTGAGAAATTGATCCACATTGTTCTTCAGACATATCCACATAATTTTCTCCCAATAAGCAGTTTTCTTTATCATGTTTCATTCTTGCAGTTAGGCCTTGCTTCAATTGGGGGATGGGGGAATCTACTGGACAGGCTATTATGATCCAAGTAGTACTATGATAATAGTACAGGCTATTATGATCCAAGTAGCCAAGGCAATCAATGCTCTTCTGCTACAGAGCGTAGTGTCTCTAGGAAAGATGGAGGACATCATGGAGAGTTTTGCTGCGATGGGGTTCCCTAACTGTGGTGGTGAGATAGATGGAACGCACATCTCTATCTTGGCACCTGACCACCTTGCCAAAGAGTCTGTAAACCACAAGGGATACTTCTGCATGGTGCTGCAGGTGTTGGTGGATTGCCAGGGCTGTTTCACTGACATCAGTGTAGAATGATTGGGAAAGGCACATCTTTAGGAACTCCTCTCTCTCTCCAGAAAACTGCAAGCTGGAACTTTCTTTTCAGACCAGAGGCGTTGAAATGCCAGTAGTGATCCTTGGAGACCCTGCTTATCCCTTGCTCCCATGGGTTATGAAGCAGCCATATACAGGTACTCTGGACCACAGCAGGACCAGTTCAACTACAGGCTGAGCAAGTGCAGAATGGTGGTAGAATGTGCTTTTGGGCATTTTTAAAAGGAAGGTTTCACAGTCTACTGTCTCTGTTAGACCTCAGCAAAAGCAACATTCCTATTGTTGTAGCAGCCTGGTATGTGTTCCATAATGTTTGTGAGAGTAAGGTGGAAAAGTTATATGGCAGGGTGGGGAGCCCAGCAGCTAACCAGCAATTATGAGTACTAAGACACTAGGCCAATGAGGAAAGCACAGTGAAGGGCACTGCAAATCAAAGAGGTTTGAAAAACAAGTTTTATGAGTGGCCAGATAGTGAGATGAGAGTCATGCATGGTGCTCTTAATGAGGTGGCCCTGCATTAAGTGTGCTTTCCTGTAACATTTCCCTGCCCACTCCCCTCCTCCAAGCACAAGCAATAAAAAGACTGGAAAAACTTAAAAACAACGCATAGTCTAGCATAGGGTTAATGAATAGCATAACAAATAGTCGTTTAAGTTTTTCCAGTTACAGACTAACTTAGCTACCCCTCTGAAGCATTTGGAATAATAAGACTGTTGTTCAGAAATCATACACTGTTATTGAGGGAACACAGCAGAGACAGAAAAGGAGTTCAGAGTGTGAGCTTCTGAGGGTTTGTGGTCATAGGTGTAAGAAAGACAGCTTACTGCTCTGCGACGCATCCTTCGGGGTCGAGTGTGAGGCTGCCCTTTGACACCCTCTTCCCTTTGCTCTTGAGAGAGGAGGTTGTGGAACTCAGTGATAGGGAATGTGGGTCCACAAAGGCTGGGGGGAGGGGGGAAGGGGTTCCTGTGCATGTAGCTGTCCTGGAAGGCTACCATGCATTCACCATAGCTAACAAGACTCTCTCAGGACAGTCCCTACGTAAAAGAATAAATGGACACAAATCAGATATTAGGAATGGCAATATACAAAAACCTTTAGGAGAACACTTCAATCTCCCTGGACACACAATTGCAGATCTAAAGGTAGCCATCCTGCAGCAAAAGAACTTCAAGACCAGACTTCAAAGAGAAACCACTGAGCTACAGTTCATCTTCAAGTTTGACACCATCAACTCAGGATTAAACAAAGACTGTGAATGGCTAGCTAACTACAAAAAGCAGCTTCTCCTCTCTTGGTATTCACACCTCCAGATCAGCTACTAGAGCTACCAGATCAGCTACTCATCCTCCCAGATTGGATTCACCTCATTATCTCTAGCCTGATTCTGGCCTGCATATTTATACCTGCCTCTGGAAATTTCCACTACATGCATCTGATGAAGTGGGTCTTTGCTCACGAAAGCTTATGCTCCAACACTTCTGTTAGTCTATAAGGTGCCACAGGACTCCTCGTCGCTTTTGAAGACTCTCTCATGGTTCTTCACTTCCCGTTCGGTCTCCTGTCCTCATGCTCTGCTTGCATCTCCTGCAGCAGCATATTCCTCCACTCATTTAACTGCTCTGTGTCCAAATGAGTGGATTGCTTTTGCTTTTTGAACATGTCTTCCCGAGCACATTTTTGCTTGTGGATTTGTGCTAGCCAGACAGCTGGCAGAGCCAGGAGAGTGTGCAGCATGCTTGCTGCAGCACCTGCTCCAACGAAAAGTGAAGGGCAGACTTTACAGGAGATACATTGTCGACTGTAAAACCTAATCCCTTAGCATAAAAGATTTAAAGACAAAAGGGATGTGTTATGTAGAAGGCCACAATTACTCTTTTCAGTGCCCACTATGCAGCAGGTACACCACAGAAATCTTAGGAAAGCAGCTGGACTTGGTTTGGTGGCAGGCATGGTAAGGGACGGGCCAGGGATCAAGCCTGTGGGAAGAGGGGGTCCGAATGTGGTGGCAGGGCAGGGGCTCAAGCCATGCTTTATTGGGAATGAGCAAATGGTGCTTTACTGCAAAGGCATCAATTAATAGCGTCCTCTGCTTCATCCAGGTTGCCATGCTCAGTATCAGTCTTCTCTGAATCACACAGAGTAATAAGGAGCAGAAGCTGACTGAAAGTGGCCAGAAATCTGGGCCTCATGCTGCAATGCTTTGTGCTGCAGATCACTGTCAGATCACGTCCTGCTGGCGTGGCATCCGGGGAGGACGGAATGAGGCAGGCCTTCCCCGAAATCTTGTGAGAAGAATCAAAGAGTTCCTCTATGGAGCTGTGCAGAGAGCATTCCTGATTAGTCCACAGACACGTTAGCAAGCTGTTGCAGGGAGTCCCTGCTGTGTAGGGACAGTGGTCTCCGCAGATCCCACCCAATTGCCTTAACTCATCTGTAGCATGATAAAAAATGTGAACTCACCAGAAGTGCCCTCCCCAACATTAAGGCCTGGCTGTGAGACATCTCGGGAGGGAAGGGATTGTCTCCAAAGTTATAAAAAGGTCCTGGCTATCGGTGACATTGGTAGCCCCACTTGCCTGCTGACCATTGTCATCCTTCTCCTCTTCCTTATCCACGCCTTCCTCCATGCTGCTGCCTGAGGCTGCCTCTCTTGGGAGGAATGCCTTCAGCTCATGCCTTATGCTGCCTACCTTCAGCTGATGCCACCTCTAGCCCTGGAGAAGGTTGCCCATCTGCTCCAGGAGTGGAGAGGGCAGGCGTGGATGGATCTCTAAGCCAAAATCCCAGGATCCAGAGGCTGATGCCATATGCATTAAGCCACTAGGACCCACCCCACCTTCAGCAGGTTACATCTCCAGCCCTAGGGAAGCTGGTGGTGACTGCCTTTCTGCTCCAGGCGCGGGGTGGTGGTGTCTTTCTCAACCCCACAATCTCAGGCTCTGGAGGCTGATGCCATATCCATTAAGCCACTGTGACCCACCCCATTGCCTAGCTTCAGCCATGGACTGGCTAGGGAAGCTGGTTGGGTCCCCCCCAGGATCGCATGTGGCATGTTTGCGGTGATGATCCAGACTATGCGTCGGCCTTAGCTCCTTTATTTTCACGTGGCATTGCTGGGTATCCCTGGTATATCCTTTCTCCTCCATGCCCTTTGCGATCTTGGCATAGACATCTGTGTTTCTTTGGCTGGTTCACAGTTCTTTGAGAACAGATTCCTCTGCTCACACAGCAATAAGGTCCAGGATCTCCTGCACACTCTATGCTGGAGCTCGACTGTGACTCTGGGTATTCATGGGCAGGTGTGCTGCTAAGGTGGCTGCCTGCTCTGAGGTCTGCTTGCCATGCTGGCCACACAGGAAATTAAATTTGAATTTTCCAGTGGCTTTTCCTGTGCATCTGGAGAGCAGCAGAGTTGAAAATCCTGGCCAGAGTGGTCACATTGGGCACTAGGAGACACCTCCCAGAGACTAAGAATGTCAACTTTCAAAGTGCTGCATCTGCACTACCGGAAACCCTATCACGCAAGGTCGAATTTAACATCACTCTTCATGAAAAGCAGGAGTACCAAAAGAAGACGATGGGTGGTGGTGGTTGGGGACTCCCTCCTAAGAGGGACTGAGCCATCCGTCTGCCGTCCGGACCTGGAATCTCGAGAGGTGTGCTGCTTACCGGGAGCTCGAATTCAGGATGTGACTGAGAGGCTTACCAAACTGATCAAACCTTCGGATCGCTACCCCTTCCTGCTTCTCCACGTGGGAACTAACGATACGGCCAAGAATGACCTTCAGTGGGTTACTGCGGATTATGTAGCGCTGGGAAGAAGGACCCAAGAATTCGGAGCGCAAGTGGTGTTCTCGTCCATCCTCCCTGTTGAAGGGAAAGGACTGGGCAGGGATCGTCAAATTGAGGAAGTAAATGCGTGGTTGCGCAGGTGGTGTCGCAGAGAGGGCTTTGGTTTCTTCGACCATGGGACTCTGTTCCGGGCACAAGGATTGTTAGGAAGAGATGGGATCCACCTAATGAAGAGAGGAAGGAGCATCTTCACGGGCAGGCTTGCAAACCTAGTGAGGAGGGCTTTAAACTAGGTTCGTTGGGGGACGGTGACCAACACCCTGAGGGGAGTGGGAAAGTCGGATACCAGGAAGGAATGCAAAGAGGAACAAGCAAGAAAGGAGGACCCCTGATTCGAATGGAGAAGATGGGGCGATCAACTGGTTATCTGAGGTGTTTGCACACTAATGCAAGAAGCCTGGGCAACAAACAGGGAGAACTGGAGGCCCTGGCCCAGTCCAAGACATATGATTTAATTGGGATAACAGAGACTTGGTGGGATGACTCGCATGACTGGAGCGCTGTCATGGAAGGGTATAGACTGTTCAGGAAGAACAGGCAGGGAAGAAAAGGAGGAGGAGTTGCAGTATACGTAAGCAGAGCAATCATAGTGCTCTAACTCCAGTATATAGAGGAAGAAAAACCTGTTGAGAGTCTATGGGTTAAGTTTAGAGGTGCAAACAACAGCATTGATGTTGTGGTTGGTGTCTACTACAGGCCACCAAATCAGGTGGATGAGGTAGATGAGGCTTTCTTCAGACAACTGAGAGAAGCTTCCAGATCGCAGGCCCTGGTTCTCGTAGGGGACTTTAATCACCCTGACATCTGTTGGGAAACCAATACGGCAGTACACAGGCAATCCAGGAAGTTTTTGGAGAATATTGGGGATAACTTCTTGGTACAAGTGCTGAAGGATCCGACCAGGGGCCGTGCGCAGCTTGACCTTCTGCTCACAAACAGGGAGGAACTAATAGGGGAAGTAGAGGTGGGTGACAACCTGAGAAGCAGTGATCATGAGATGGTAGATTTCAGGATCCTACCAAGGGAAGAAAAGAGAGTAGTAAAATACAGAAAAGCAGATTTTGACTCCCTCAGAGACCTGATGGGCAGAATCCCCTGGGATGCTAACATGAAGGGGAAAGAAGTTCAGGACAGCTGGCAGTATTTTAAAGAAGCCTTACTGAAGGCACAGAAAGAAACCATCCCGATGCATAGCAAGAGAGGCAAACATGGTAGGAGACTGGATTGGCTTACAAGGGAAATCCTTGGTGAACTTAAGCACAAAAAGGAAGCTTACAAAAAGTGGAAACTTGGATAAATAACCAGGGAGGGGTTTAAATGTATAGCTCGAGAATGCCGGGGGGTTATCAGGAAGGTGAAAGCGCAAATGGAATTGCAACTGGCTAAGGATGTGAAGGATAACAAGAAGGGTTTCTACAGGCATGTTAACAAGAAGAAGGTGATCAGAGACGGTGTGCGGCCCCTACTGGATGAAGGAGGTAACCTAGTGACAGATGGTGTGGGGAAAGCTGAAGTACTCAATGCTTTCTTTGCCTCTGTATTCACGGACGAGGTGGGCTCCCGGACTAATGCGCTAAGTGACGCAAGATCGGATGAAGATCGACAGCCCTTGGTGGGTAAAGAACAGGTTAGGAACTATTTAGAAAAGCTAAACGTACACAAATCCATGGGTCCGGACTTAATGCACCCGAGGGTACTGAGGGAGTTGGCAAATGTCATTGAGGAACCTTTGGCCATTATCTTTGAAAAGTCGTGGAGATTGGGAGAGATCCCAGATGATTGGAAAAAGGCAAATGTAATGCCCATCTTCGAAAAAGGCAAGAAGAACGATCCAGGCAACTGTAGGCCGGTCAGTCTTACCTGGGTTCCTGGAAAAATCATGGAAGGGATCCTTAAGGAATCCATTTTGAGGCACTTGGAGGAGAGGAAAGTGATTAGAAATAGTCAGCGTGGATTCACAAAGGGCAAGTCGTGCCTGACCAATCTGATTAGCTTCTATGATGAGGTAACTGGCTCTGTGGACATGGGAAAGTCAGTGGATGTGATATACCTTGACTTTAGCAAGGCTTTTGATACGGTCTCCCACAATATTCTTGCCAGCAAGTTAAGGGAATGTGGATTGGATAAATGGACGGTAAGATGGATAGAAAGCTGGCTAGAAGGCCGGGCCCAATGGGTAGTGATCAATGGCTTGGTGTCAGGATGGCGGTCGGTTTCTAGCGGAGTGCCCCAAGGTTCGGTTCTAGGACCGGTTTTGTTCAATATCTTTATTAATGACCTGGATGAGGGGATGGATTGCACCCTCGGCAAGTTTGCAGATGACACTAAGCTAGGGGGAGAGGTAGATATGCTGGAGGGCAGAGATAGGGTCCAGAGTGACTTAGACAAATTGGAGGATTGGGCCACAAGAAATCTGATGAGGTTCAACAAGGACAAGTGCAGAGTCCTGCACTTGGGATGGAAGAATCCCAAGCATTGTTACAGGCTGGGGACCAACCAGCTAAGCAATAGTTCTGCAGAAAAGGACCTGGGGGTTACAGTGGATGAGAAGCTGGATATGAGTCAACAGTGTGCCCTTGTAGCCAAGAAGGCTAATGGCATATTAGGTTGCATTAAGAGGAGCATTGCCAGCAGATCCAGAGATGTCATTATTCCCCTTTATTCGGCTCTGGTAAGGCCACATCTGGAGTATTGTGTCCTGTTCTGGGCCCCCCACTACAAAAAGGATGTGGACGCATTGGAGAGGGTCCAGCGGAGGGCAACCAAAATGATTAGGGGGCTGGAGCATATGACCTATGAGGAGAGGCTGAGGGAGTTGGGTCTGTTTAGTCTGCAGAAGCGAAGAGTGAGGGGGGATTTGATAACAGCCTTCAACTTCCTGAAGGGAGGTTCCAAAGAGGATGGAGAAAGGCTGTTCTCAGTAGTGACAGATGGCAGAACAAGGAGCAATGGTCTTAAGTTGTGGTGGGAGAGGTCCAAGTTGGATATTAGGAAAAACTATTTCACTAGGAGAGTGGTGAAACACTGGAATGGGTTACCTAGGGAAGTAGTGGAGTCTCCATCCCTAGAGGTGTTTAAGTCTCGGCTTGACAAAGCCCTGACTGTGTTGATCTAATTGGGATTGGTCCTGCCTAGAGCAGGGGGCTGGACTTGATGACCTCCTGAGGTCTCTTTCAGCTCTATGGTTCTATGATTCTGTGACTTCAGTGGCCCTTAAAGTTGATGGAAAGGACTTTGTGGTGTGGATTCATAGTTTAGAAAATCAACCTAAACTCCCAGTATAGACCAGGCTTTAGTCTGCTGAGAAAGAGAAATTGAAACTTTCAAAAAGCAAGGGCTGGTTGGCAGGCTGGACAGACTAGAGCGATTATGTATATACTCATTTATAAGCCAATTTTGGTGGGTAAATAGTGAAGCATTGAAGAGCGGGGTTTGGTTTTTCAACAGATTTGGATTGTCATTATAGCTCAGGGGATTGGCAATCTTCAGTTCCCATCCCATCAAGGTAAGTCGCTCTTGCATGGAGACATTTTGTGTACTTGGAGTGTCTGCGGGCACAGAACCCCTTAGCTTCCAGAGACTGTGGTTCACCAGGAAGTGGCATGGGTTGAAGGATGTGCTGGCACCACTTACCACTGCTCCTGTTGGCCAGGATTACTAAATCAAAGACACGAGGAGTGGCAGATGTTCCAGGTTAACAAATGTCCCAACATGTCAGCAGATTTCCCTGACTAGCTGGGAACCCAAGTTTGCAAACTGCTGAAATATAGGGTTGGCGACAGAATTGCTGGGCCCCTGGGGAATGTCGGGGTGCTGGCTCTGTGCTACCAGAAGGGGCGGTGCCTCGGGTGGATGAGACAGGAGTATGCTGCCCAGAGGGTGCTGTCCTCCCAGCAGCCTTCAGAGCCAGACTGAGTGTGCCACATGGTGCCCCAGTGGAATTTAAAGGCCCTGGGGCAACTGCCTCCTTTGTTCCCCACCTACCCTACCCCGGGTCAGTAGGCCTATATATTACAGTCTAGCAGCTAAGACAACTTAAAAGTTTGCCCTGAACTGGAGCCTAAGACATCCCAGATCTTGACTTTGAAAAATCACAATGGAAGGGAAAAGTAAGAGGAAGGAAGCTCTCGGAAATATCAAACCAGGGCTTTAAAATGACATGTCAGTGGCTTTAATGCAACATCTTCTTAAATAGTACAGTTACCATTTACAACTAAATGTAACTTAAAGATCATTTGAAGCTGATTTAGGGTTACTTTTGGATGAAATAATATGCTGACAGATCACAAGGGAAACTCATTCTCTCACATGAGGCATTGAAGTACATTATAAATTAGAATTTAGAAGAATTTCTCAAGCATCACCTAAAGTTGCCAGAATTAATAGGAGTAGGAGCAAGAGGAACAGTAATCACTGGTGTAAATGTTTGTCTTCAAAGTGGCTTGTAATATGTGTCTGAAAGGCTCCTCCGTCTCCTTATTGTAAAAATCCACATAGGCAGTGAATTTGATCCATTTTCCTTCCCAAAGCCAGAGATGGTGAGGGGTTTTTATTTTGTTTGTTTTTACCATCTTCTGTACTTTTACTGTGTATAAAAGGCTGTGGTAGTAAAATGCTCTATTTGCTGAATCAGGTGTGTATTTTAATACAGGACCTCAAATTGTCTGTTTTACCTAAATCTGGGAAAACCTCCTCCAACCTGGTGTGTGTATTTTTTTTAACCAAGAAGGCATATACTCTTGAGGGGTATGTCCTTTGCCTGCATGATAATACTCCCTAAAGTATATCTCTTTGAATCATTATTATGGAAATAATATGCAGACTATACATTAACATATTAAAATATTTAAAACCTTTTCTGTGCCAATGGACTTTATGAAAATTGAATAGCTACCAGAAGAATATAATTTGGGGGAGTCTTCCTCATGTAACTTAAGCTGGTCACTATATAGTAGAAATACTCTTTTATGCAATTAATGGAAAAACACAGGAATCACAATATAATTTACTGTTTCCAGTTACTTTGGCTAACATCTATTAGCTTTTAGTAAATACTGTGTACACTTACCTTCTCCTCACTTATACTTTTGACATGTCTACTCAGTATTTTCATATTATTCTTACTTTCTTTCTGGAAGATACACAGTTTACTGCATTAGCAATTTATCTGACCTCTTTTAAACCTTTTGTATGACACTCTAATGTCAGGAGTTTTTAATTTGACAGTAAAATTGTTGAAATAAAATTGTTATGTTTTCTTAGTAATTTCCTGCACAATCAAATTACCTGCATGCACATTTATATTGTTATGTTTAGTACAAAAAATAGGCACAAATAATTTTGTGATAGCCATAACATGTTGGTCTCCAGTCAGAATTTCTTCTTGCTGCTGCCATTGGTTAAAGTGCACTTAAATCAGAGTAATGTTGTACAGTAAAGGTCCATAACTCAGGCAAATTATTTTCAGCATCAAAATGTATTTTGGTAAAATCTTTAAGGAAATCAACATTTTAGCCTTTACAGGGTTTTGTTTCATGGTCTCAGTCTACTTTTATTTTGTATTCAGTAACTACCTATGGGGCTAAGAGGCAGTAATTGTACACGCTAACTTTTAAGGGGGGGAATTGATGAAGGAGAATGTTATGGCTAGAAGTACCTTCTAACTTTCTCTATTTAAATTTAGGGAGAGCCTGTCACTTTCTGTGAGGACAGTTTTGTGAAGCATCGTTCCAGTACTACCAAACAGTTCCTGGAAACTGCAGTGAATCTTCAACTTTTTAAACAGGTGTGACAGACTGATTGACCTCTTGATCTAAGTTTCCTTGTAACAGATATCCGATATATATGTTCTCCTCTGGGTCTCTCTATCCATACCTGCCAGATTTTGAAAGCTCTCAAGAAGATCATTTTGAGAGGAAATATAGGGAATGGGGAAATATGGCAAATGCTTAACTCCAGCGAGTGAGGAAAGAATCTTCCCAGTACCATTGTCTGTCAATGCAGACACAGACACAATCCCTACTTTTACAAAAAAAGGACTGGGTATGTCTGCTCTGGAGCCAATTCAGAACTCTTTTCAAAAGGAAAAAAGTAAGATGCTCCCTGCTTAAACTGAACTTCACACCTTCTGCTGTGTAATCAGGTTCTACTGGTCAATGGGCAAAGGAGCAAAGCACGTAACACTTTGTGAATCAGAGACTGTGTTTGATATAAGTTCTGGATCCAAACTTTGATAAAATTCACTAATCATGCATACACAGAATTTTTCAAAATCAAGATCTCAACCAAACAAGTAAATTTACTAGTTTCATGAAAATTCCACTAAATAGCGTTTAACTGGTATATTCACACAGCATAGCTTTAGCAAGATCCGTGAGACACTTTTTTCACGCTTTCATGCCCTGGCTTCTCTCTTTGTCCGCTGTTTGATTCCCTTATATAATTTAGTTGTTTGAAAGAGTGTCAAGATCAAGAGACCAACCACAAACTTGTAAACCAGTAAGTTTATCTTTGTGGGCAAATCTGAGAAAACATCTTAAGGGATAAAGTGGGAAAACTTCTAGAAAAAAATATGTCTCGATTGAAACTATTCTGAATTAATTCAGGCAGGGGAGTGAATGCTTAACTAATCTGCTGGAGTTCTTTGAAGATATATTATCATAATAGATAAGGAAAATTCATTGGATGTAGGATACTGTGATTTTCAGAAAACATTTGACAAGTTTCTGTATCAAAGATTAATGTCCAAGGTAGAGTTTTATGGACTATGAGGATGTTAGTTTGTAGTAGTCATAGGTAGGCACATTTCTAATTGGAATAAAAGTTATGGAAATACAAATAAATAACATAAATACAGACTTTTAAAAATAATGGGATTATAGATGGATGGAGTAATCCTGGAATCCAGTTTGGTTTAGTTTATTGTATATGTGCAGAGACAAATGTTGCCTTTATAGGAAGTTTTAAAACAGGTATTTTAAACATTTTTTAAGTGTTCAGAAGATTAAGATTGGTGACAGAGAAAATAGTACCGCATGAAAACATTATTTTTATTGTTGTGGTCCAATGTTACATATTTCTGAGTATCTTAATCTATCAAGTTGAATAGTCGCAGAGAGGTAGCCGTGTTAGATAAATCTATCAAGGATATTTGTCAATAGACGGCTACTGCACATACCAAAGAGTCTCAGTTATTGTAGCAGATCCTCAGTTGCAGTAAATTAGAGTAGTTCCACCAAAGTTAATAGAACTATGTCAGTTTACACCAGCTTTATTACATCTAGCTTTTGAATTGTAATTTATGTTTAATTTTAAAAATCACTTAACAATTTTATGATATTTCTGACAGCTCATGCTGAGGAAATATCATACCTTTGAAGATGAGAATATATTAAAATTATTATATTTTAAATGTTTTAATAGCTAATATATTGCCTTTTCTTTAGTTTTGTTCTGCTGTTTTCCTCCCACTTCTAAATTAATCTACAGCCCAGCTGCTTCATCTCCAGCAATTCCTCACTGACAACTGGGCTGCTTTCAAGGTTGTTTGTGTTTTTAAAGGCTAACATGAGTTTTCAGAGGTCCTGATACTAAGCATTCTTTTTAGCAGAAAATAATTCTTGAAAACAACCTAGACATCTAGGTGGAATTGCCTGAATTAATGCAAAGTTTATGGCAATTTTTTTGCTGCATGTGTTGCATATAAGCTTTATCTGCCGCTTTCAGAAGTTGTTGTTGTTGTTGTTCTTATACTTATTCTTTTGTAACTGAAGTCAATTTTTACCACCAAGCTCCGTAACACTTCTTAGTGGCTGCAGTATATTCGATGGTGATTTTGCGCTGGGGAAAAGCTGAATCAAGAACCAGCTCCCAGGAATGTTCATCTTCTGATAGCTGAACCATCTGTAGCTCCTCTTTATCCAGGACAAACACTTGTCTTCACTGTCTATTGTTTATTGTATTTGAGCAGACTTATTCTATATCCCACATGCTATTTGAATGATAATATGAATTATTAAACTTGGTAATAGAAGTTTAATATGAAAGATGGCGTGGCCACTGTTGAGAGCAGTGGTTGTGAATTTGGGTATTTTAAGATCCCTGAGGATGGTCAGGGAAGAAGCATAACAACACTAATGTTGAGCATAACACCTGTGCTAGCTTTTGTTGTAATTAGTTGATTTGTTTTGTTTTGTTTAGCACATAACAGTGTTTCAGATACTGCAGTTATTTCATATCAAAGGTGTATTTGAATACTGTGTTATCACACTGAATAACATTGCAAATGCTGACATTTAAATAGTCTATAAACTAGTTCAAGTCATACCTATATTTGCTTTGTGGAAAAGAAAAGGAAGAAGGTGTGAGTAAAAGAAGAAGCCATTTGAATTAAATAAAGCAAAAAGGGCAAGCATTCTATGTTTAGATGCTTTTTTCTTTTCTTAAAGCTTCTTAAATTATTAATGTATCGACTGCTTTGACTCTAAGAAGTGACCTTGTACAACTTAACATTCTGACTCAGCAGATCTGTTCCTTGTGTTTCTCCCGAGTCAGATCAGTTCGCTTTAATGACAGAAACATTTTTTTACTACTTTTTCATCCTGTTGGCCTTGCATTTGTGGGCGAAGCCATTGGATTATTTTGTCATCAGAAATGTTAACTACACTCTAATTGTAGGGCAAACTTTTGCCTTCAGACATTTGCACTACCCAGTTCAAGTCAATGGTGTAGCATTGATGTAATGAGGGGCAGCCTTTGATGGACACATTCTTTGTTACTGATGATGATGTGTTAGCCAGAGAATACATAGATTTTAAATCCCAGGATAAAATTTCATAGGTGGAAATTAGACTGCATAAAAACTCATATTTTCAAGAAAAAATGCATTAAACTTGATTGTGGTTCACATTATAGAGGTCTTCTAATTATCCCCAAACCAAGCATAAGTAAATCCTGGAAATTCAGAGTTGAGGATAAATTGAAAGGAAATCTCACCACTTTAACTATGTCTTGAAGTGACACTGTGCAGTAAGAATACAATTATAATTCACGCATATTAGGATTTGTGGTTAAAATCAGATCAGATTAAATTTATTTTTAAAGAGACATTGGAATTTTTTCATGGTGTCTATAGATGACTACTGCCTTCATAACAGAAATCATTGAGATCTTAGTTATGTCATTTTCTAGTGGAGAATCTGGCCCTTTTCCTGCTATATTTCCCTCTTGACAAGGCAGGGTTTTTTTTAACTAAAAGCATGTTATATAGAATGAGGGTGGGCATTTCATTTGGTTCCCTTTTTATAACCCAACAGCCGACATACCTGACATTGCCAGGGTCCTTCAGGGCAAGGTCTTGGGGATATGTGTGTGCGTGCGTGCATGCAGGAGGCTGGGGTTCAGGGGTGTGTTCTTTCCCCACCGGCACACCCTTGCCCAAGGTCTGTTCTCCTGTCCCCCCCCCCCCCTCCCGCACCTGCCTGGAACCTATCCTTTCCTCCCTTTCAGGCCACCCCCCCCAGTCTGCCTGGAGCCTGTTTTTCCCATCTCTCAGGCCATCCTTCCACCCACCTGGGGCCTATTCTCACCCCCTCAGATGCCCCCCAGCCACCAGGGGCCTGTTCTCTCCCCCCCCCGCCCTTCTAGTACCGAGGCCAATGGCTGGGAGCGGGGAAAAGGTTTGAGGCAAGAAGACTACTTATGAGTGTGCTGGGAGGCAAGATAGCAGAGTTCCAGCCCTGCTGACAACTCTCTTGGTCAAGGTTAGGCAATAATTTTTGATGGGGGGCTACTCCAAGATTTTAGAAGTGCAGGGTCTGGCATGGAGGTTAGGTGCAGAAGGGAGCTTGGGGTAATGGACTGGGGTGCAGGAGTGAGAGGGGGTCTGGGAGGGAGTTTGGATGAAGGAAGAGGTTGTGACCTGGGACACTGGACTGGCCAACTATCATTAGATGATTTAAAGTAACTTAATTCAGAGAAATGACTGAGTGGACAAATAAGGGGCTTGTGGGTTTCAGACCTTGAGAGTTCTTGCATATATGGATGCAGGAGGGGAGCAGAGTATGTGAAGTAGGGGGATGGGGGGCGAGGGGGGCTGAGGATTGGCGAGGGAAAGGGAGGAGCTGGGGTGGCAGAGGCAGGCTCTAGCCAGGAGACTTACCTCAGTGACTCCTGACCAGCAGCCCAGCATGTTTCTCAGGCAGGCAGGGAGCCTTCCCTGCCCCCACACAGGCTGCAGGGCCATGTGCCTGTGTGAATAACTATGAACCAGAGGGGAAGGGAGTGTGGTGCTTCATGTGCTGCTTTGTGTGCTGCCTGTTAATCAAACAGGCAGCTCACATTGGTGTTTCTGGCCTGAAACTGGCCAATGGGATTGTTCTGGGGGTGGGGACAGTGCCTGAAGCCCTCCCCCTCCCCCTTCAGGCTTACAGTTTTTAAAGAGAAATGGCCTGGCAGCCGCTTTTCTGAGCAGCATGCGGTTGGGGCGAGGCAAGCAAGGAGCCTGCCTGGGGCTCCCTTCAGCGTCCATGGGCCAGATCAAAATCTTGGCAGGCTGGGTCTGGCCCATAAGCCCTATTTTGCTCAGGCCTGCTTTTGGTGGTACGACTGCAGGATAGCTCTCCTCTGCAGTCTTGCTGCCCTTGGTGGCCACTCTCATATCTCGTCCCTCTGAACACTACCCTCTCCTCTTGCGTGTTATGGAAAACTGTCCCTTTCCCAGGGCTTCTGGTTGTCCTGGCACAACCAAACTCTGACCTTGCTTGAAGTTAGAATCAGAGGAAGCTGTATATCAAATTTGGTGGCCCTAGCTCTTACCGTTTAGGAGTTCTTGGACAAATGGACTTGCAGGCAGATGCTCTCTAAAATATATAGAGATTTGATTACTAGATTTTTAGAGTTTCCCTCAGCCTTGATAAAGGCTTCTCATATTTAAAACCAAGATAGCTTTAGTTTTTAGTTCTAAGAGGAGATTTAATTTCAGTAGATAAAGTTTTGTGCCTGAGAAGAGGTCTACATTTTAAATAAAGTCAGCTATATGAGGTTTTCCTTCAGGCTCACGAGCTTGTATGTCGTTAGATTTTATGGCTGTTACTCCTTCTGCTATTCTTGATTTTCTTCAGCCTTTTGTACTGGCTTATTAATATATGGTACCTATACCCTGGCTTTTTTCTCCAAGTCCTAAGAAGGCTGTCCTTTAATTAGAATGACATAATATTACTCTTGTTGAACCTCATGCTAGAAGTCTAGAATTTAGCTACTGCTTGTTCCCAGCTTACATCAGCTGTAAGTAGTGATATTTTAGACCTTAAATATTTTGATGGGTGTCCAGTGAAATTAATAACTCATTCATAGGGAATATCTGAACCATCATGGAAATTCTCTAAGGTACACACTGCTAACTGTAAATTCCCATTATATCACATATTGTACTGGCATTTTTAGCTTGTGGAAATATTGAGAAGTGAATCTATAGCAGTGGTAGTGCTGAGAGAGGAAAAAAATCCATATTTTAAGGGCATAAAGCATATTGTACGCTATTTAAGCAGAAATAATTTCAAGTTTCAAAATTCAGGCTTCATGAGGAAACAGTCTTTTCCTAACCTGTGAGGAGAAATATATTAGCATATATTAGCATCTAAATTATTTTGCATCTAGTGGCAAAGGGTCTGTTTCTCCTTTACACTGAGGTCACTTTATGCTCACTGCATTGTGCATTGCTCCAGTTCTTCCAACTACTTATATCTTTTTTCATTCTTTCTACAAACATCCAGCTGGTTTGGCACATTGCCTGAACTGCAAGACCTTTGCCTGAGCAGTCAGATGGAGTTTTTTAGTATGTTAGTGTTTATGGGGCAGGGAAGGCTCCAGTGTACATTTTTCTTTCTTACTGCATCAGCAACCTCTTAGTGTTCTCAGAATCTTTTGTTTTCTCTTTATGTACCCTGCCTTCAAAGAAGGAAAAAGCCCTGCTCCAACCCATGAAGCAGAACTATGTTCATTATAGACAACCATATTCTTTTGCGGAACACCAGTGCATGAGTGTTACATTTGCATTCTGATACCGCCCTATGTAATAAGAAAAATGGAGTACACCTCTCAAGCCTCTTATGAATATCCTAGCAAAATACCTGTAAGGCTAGCAAAGAATGACCAGGCCACAGCATTCAAACCATAAATCCTTGAAAGAAAAAGCTTGAGTCAGCTAAGACGAGTGAGCATCAGGAACTCTGTGCTAGTACCACCCTCAAGTCAGTGTGAATGTTTTATGAAGTTGTTGATGCTCCACGTCCCCACTAGCTGCTCAAGCCAGAGAAGACAGAAGTTCAGAGTGATAAGAGCTACTCTCTGGTCTCAGATATATGCTCGCTATGAAGGGGCACCAAACCAGCAACTTACGGAGAAATGAAGCTGTTTTCCCCAGACTTTGCAGAAGCTGTAACAGTCTTGCCTACTTTTTCTGATGAGTCACTCCTCAAGCTTCCTGCTGCTCAAAAATGAGAATACTCACAGATTATATCTGCAGAGCAGTGGAAATTATTTACCTTTAATTCTGCTTCCCAACAGAGACAATTTATTATAAGATTTTTATTCATCACATGTGGGAGGTGGGGAAGAATTACTTTATTTAAGGTATATTCTTTCTGGTCCTTGAATTTTTTCCCATCTAAGGGATACTTTTAGATTGCTTTACCTAATTTTGAATTGACTTATATTGGAGCTTTGCCTTCTGCACAACCAAACGAATTGGCTGGCATCACCTGTTCGTTACGGTCAATTCCTGCTGTAGCACAAAGGCACACAGTGGCACACAAAGACCTGCATGAGAATTGGCTCATTGAGTTCCACTGTTCCTGTATTAAGGAGCTAAGACCCAAAAGTAAGAATCCTATCAAAATGATGACTTCAGAGAAGCAAAATTACAGGTATTTTCCCTTCTCTGTTAATTACGTGGTGCCACTGCATGGATTGTCAGTAGTGGGTATCTCGCACAGGTTCTGTGGATCTAGAAGCATATGTGTCTGTTGCCTGAACTAAAAGACCCATATCTACAGCAGGGGACAGATGCCAGGAGCCATGCTGTATATATATTCTTGGGTTCCACTAACATTACCCAAGCTTTCTGCTATGTAATAATTGTAAAAACAAAAAACAAAACTTAAATAACTTTACTTTCACTTCTGACACTTGGTATTATTAATTATACAATCACTTCTTTCACATAACTTTCTATCGTTTCTGTTAATGATTATATTGGGTAGTATTTATTTTTAAATGTTTTAATAGACTAATCCTTGCTCTGAAAATTAAAAATCAGCTTCTGCAGTTTCTGTTAATATTTACCAAGTGATGAGCATGTCCATAAATTATGTGTTGGTTTATGGCATAAGGTGAATTTATAACTTTCCCCAAAGACATAATGTCTTGCAGTTCAAAGACTGTTTTCTGCATAGCAGTAGCTAAAGATCCTGTTATTCCTCTTATCTCTTTTTTTCTTACTGTGAAATAATCCAGTGATCCCTTCGTGGTCTGACCATGAACCAAACCCATTTGGAAAGAAGAGAGTTTAGCCAAAAAGAACAGAGAATGATTATTTTCGACAGCATGTGCTCTATTATTGTTGCTGCTTGGATTTTTTTTTTTTTTTTTGTACTTGAAGAATGGAGTTTGTTTCATGTCATCAGTCTATCCATTGACAAGCATCAGATTGTCACTGACAGTACTGTTTGGATAATGTATGTCACTCAGCCAAATAATTAATTTCGGCTAGCTTGTATGTGCTATTTTAGTAACAGTGAATAACTAGTAACTCCTGCTAGAACATGAATAATCAGTAAAATGTTTTCTCAATTTATCTTTGCTTGGACTTGAGCTAGCCCTACTGAAATGCATGGATTACTTATTGAAAGCATTCTAGAAATGCCAGTGTTTCTAGCCTTAATCCTGTATGGCAAACTGAGTCTTTAAAATAATGTGGCCATTTCTTCAGAGAGGGTATAGTGGATTATTGTTTGTTTTATGCTCATCATTCTTTGTGTCTGACATATTTGGGCCTCCTTTTAGCCTTTTCATGCACCTATATGCATACACAAATGCATGCACCTGCATATGAACAAGTGTTGGAAACCACATCTGCAAATCTCATTAAGTGAAAGTTGTTTTGTGAGTGAAAAGTCTGACACTTCCATGGTTTCATGCACCTACGCACAAATGTGCAGATCTTAGAATTTTCAAACATGCACCTGAAAAGTGTGACTGTATGGACCAATATGAGCACATAGTCATGTGCAGATGGCAGAGGACAATCTTAAAATATAGCTCTTTCTCACACAGTTCTTATTTTTCAATGCATTGAGTTCCCCTACACTTGAATATTCTTCCAACCTTCTTGTTGTCGATGCCACTGTTCCTTAATGCCTATACCTACACATTTCTCTCCATCCACACAAAATGATTGTGACCCAAACTCTTCTTATTTTGCATAACTCCTCACCCAGCAGAATTTCAATCCTCATCCAAAATATTCAAGTGCACAATCACCTGGCATCTGAGATCCCAGCTCAACTTTCTTTGGACTAAAGATGGTAAAATTTGTCCAAATTTTAACTCCAAATCTTCCTTATTTTTCAACTAGCTTTTTCTTTTGATTCTGTGATATTTATCTGGACAGGCATCAAGGACCTGAAACCAGACCAGGTCATGATCCTTTAAACACAACATGAAAGAGCATCTCAGTATCCATAAGTGATTATAATTTTAAACCTGAAATTAAACATTTATTAAGAAATAAATTAATATTCTTTTACATAATCTTCTGTGAAAACGATTGAGCTAGAGTGCAACTTCAAATACTTTCAAAACAAACAAGAGATTTGAAATTTCATTCTAGGAATAACTTTGGAAGTTTAAAATATTTTAAGTTTTATATTCTCAGATACCACAAACAACACTAGAAGGGTATGTCTACACTAGCCCCCTAGTTCGAACTAGGGAGGCTAATGAGGGTGACCGAAATTGCAAATGAAGCGCAGGATTTAAATATCCCACGCTTCATTAGCATGTTCCCGGGAGGGTGCCATTTTGGAAATTGACTAGCCCAGAATAACTGCCTGCGTCTACACGCAGCAGAGAAGGGCGATTCCGAAAAAAACCCTTACTTCGAATTATCAGTTAAACCTCATGGTTTATACCCGAAGAGAATAGTAAAAGCACTGATACAATGCTGATAACATTTCTATCACTTGTATTTATATCCACTGTTCCAATATCTATCCAAAATTATTACAGCATTCTTGTGACCTGTTATAGTCTCATTAACATAAATATTTTATATATAATTTATTGTTATGAAACCTAAGAAAAGGTTAGCATAGTATTGACTCAGGCTTTTTATATTCCAGTTTATTGATGGTCGACTATCAAAGCTAAATGCAGGAAGAGGGTTCTCTGATGCTTTTGAAGAAGAGATCACTTCTGGAGGCTTCTGTGGAGGTACAGCATTATTTCAGGAACATCCACGGGAATTGTTGAGGGAAGATACCATACTGACATGAACATAAACTGAAAAAGTGCTTAATGTACTGCTTATTGGATTAAATACCTTAGATTCATTCTTAGCGGGTTTTCGGTCCATTATATATCAGTAGCAAAATAGCTAACTTGCTATTTAGCCAAACAGTTGCAGTACATTAAATGAAAATAAATGGAATTATCTTAATTTAATAAACTAGTTTTTATAAAATCAAGATAAGGTGAGATTTAATTAGATTTTTTTTAGAGTATTGGCTTGTTCAGTAACTGATTAGAGATTTACTGGCTAAAGAATTTTTTTAAAATAATTACAAGATTTTAGTTCCCTGGTTCTCTTTCTTTTAGAAATGGATAATTTAGTTATTTTCTAAAGTCTCTTTTAAAAACTCCTTCATGTATCTCATGTATTTCTGCAACATACTAAAGCCAAATTTCTCCAAAATACAGGAAATTACTGAGTCAAGCAAAATGCACTATGCTTAAATACATAATTTTAATGTGCTGTTCAAATCCAAAAAGGAACAGTGTAAAATGTATCTTCTTCCTAAGCAAATCTTTTATTTATTGTTTTTATTGAGTCATATCCACTGATTTAGTGACTGAAATAAATTTTACAGGTTTTTATTTGTGCTAGCCTTCCCAAGCCAGTACTTGTAAGAAAGTATAAGGTAGATCAATTCTGTGTTCTGCATTTCCAACAGGATTGTCTAATCATTTCCAGTTACATGGCAAGTCAGTTACACTTTTTAGTTATAAACCAACTATATTTCATGAAGTAAATGTGGGCCCCACAATGCCATTTTTAATTTTTTTCATAGCAGAGCTTCAGTTTTCTGTACAAATGTGAATTGTGTGATTTGAACCAAATCCTGTCTTAAGGCAGCTTTCTGCCTGTCTTCTGCTACAAACCTACCATAAAGCTAGCAGTTTTGGCCAATGGAATATTTGTCCTGTAGAGCCACCATAACAGATTCTGTGCCATGTCCTCTGCACTCTCAACATAAAAGCCTTACTTACGCCTGGACTACGCTAGGACTTTACGTTGAATTTAGCCACCCACGGTCAATTCCTAAGAGATGCATCCTCCCTACCAAGCCACTTGCGCTGCCCTTAGCGGCCACAGAAGTCAGTGTCTGTACTCCTTCTTTTCACCAGGAGTAATGCTATTCCCAACTGTGCATGGTTGAAATTACGGTAGTGTAGAGACAGTGCTGCTGGAAATTCAATGCTATTGGCTTATAAGAGGCCTCTCGCAAGTGTCCACTATGACCACTCTGGCCAGAATTTCTACCTCTACTGCTCTCTCTCTAAGCTTAAAAAGCCCTGGGAACCGTAGAAGGACCAATGGGTCCAATGTGGCCAGCCATGCGAGCACATTGCGAGCAGCAGCACACCGTGGGACATGAGAACATGAGTTTCTCCAGCAATCTTGGGCACACTGTGATGATGGTGAGTGCTACTTCTCCCACGGGCTCCAGTTCCGAAGGGCACAGAAGAATACCAGCCTGGACTGTTCCTCTACCTCATCGAGGTGTGGGTGGATGAGTTCATCAGGAATTATCTCAGAACCAGCAAGAGGAATACCGAGATCTATGGCAGGATTGCTACCTGCCTTGGGATGAAAGGCTGTTCCAGGGACGCCCAGCTGTGCAGGGTGTCTGGGCACCTGCTGTAAAGTATCTGCTTTAAAGCTAACATTTGATCTTGTACAGAACACTTCTCCATTGTTTTTACCGAGACCTTCGGTGTATGCTAAGAGAGTAGGGTTAGGCTTCCCATAATGTATTTCCTGTAGTGTCTGCCCTTGTAACTTTTCTTTGCAGCTGGGCCAGCTGCCAGTTTGGTGCATTCCCCACCTCCCACTGCATCTGCCTCCCTGGCTCAGATTTGCAGCAGCAAACACACAAGGGAGAAGATGTTCAGGGACCAAATGGACATCCTGCACACCTTCATGGAGGAGATCCAGGCAGAGCTGCAGGCCCAGATTGCTGAGTGGCAGGAATGGGTCATGGAGTAGCAGGAGAGGAGGTCCACCCGGGAGCAGCTCATGTGCCAGCACGAGACGATGTTGTACACCCTGATTGCTATGATGGCTACTTGTATGACAACAGCCCCAACCGTAGATTTCCCCACCCCGAACTGGTTCCCAACTGAGCTGTAGCTATTGGAGATGGTGAGCTTCCAGAGTTCAATTGCCATGCGCTTCTCTACAGTGAGAGTGGGTTTCATGTGGGAATCCTGGTGCCTCAGGGCTGGGGCAAGCCATTCGCAGAGCTCCAGGAACACCGCCTTCCTCATGCAGAAGTTCTGCAACCACTTGCTGATCATACCATCTCTGTCTGACAGTGAAGTCCCATCAATCGGGCTCATCTCCCAACTCCAAAACTGGCATTGCACTGTGTCCAGGGGATTGACTGGTGGCTGTGCTAGCAGGAGCACCAGGGTTTGCCTGAATGGTGCCTTCATGCCATACCGAGGTTCGTCCTCCTCCTCCTCCTCCTCCTCCTCTTCCTGGTAGAGCAACATGTGGGCGCTCTCAAAGTACAGTATCACAAGGTTCAGCATGAGAGACATGAACATGACAATGCTTTCCAGCACACCGGGCTCCATGTTCACAGTGCTCTAGCATCTGCATGGGCAGCCAGGGCATGAAATGGCACAAGCACATGCATCCCCTTTATTTCATGCGAGGGGGGCAGGTCTAGAGGAGTGCCTTATAGGACACAGACGACATGAGTCCCTCTCACCACCCACTGCCAATTTTTGGACCCAGTAGACTCTGGAAACATAAGCCAGACTGCCAAGCTACCCACAATGCCTCACTCGCTGAGTCATCAGCAGGGTCCATAATGTGGATATGCTACTTCGGATAACATTCAATTCCTGTTTGTAGTGAGGACGTGGCCCTTCGCCTTCACAAAATTGGGTGCCCAGAAATTGACCACAGTAGATTCAACCTTGTCTTGTAGTGTAGATGTACCCTTGAAACCTGACTAAGCAGTGACCTTGCTCCCTTTCCTCATCTTCCTAGTCTTGGGATAAAATCTGGCTTATAGTTTGCTTTTTCCTGAAGAGGCTAGGAAAGAATGCAGTAGCACCCAGTTTTAGTGTGCGCCTCCTTAGGGTAATTTACTCATACAAATTTATGATTAGTTTTTATACAGTAGACATGGTCATTCTGCAGGGTAATGTCAGTACTGAAAGTTCTTTTGCTTTCCCCCTCAGTTGAGTTCAAAAGGGTGTGGTGAAATAACATTAGAACTTTGATAAGGTTAGTTTCTTGGCTCTACATGGCTATGTTTTGTCAACCACATGTGTTATCTGGTTATACTCATGAAGGAATGTTCACGTTCAATAGAATTTTTTCTTAGAATTTATTGTATCCTTACTTTTCAAGTCAGAGAAGCTGTACCACATTGTGGACAAATTACTCTGGGCGCATACTCCATATTTACATATTATGAAGTGCAGGCAGAGCAACAACTATAGAATTGAGGGTGACATTTTTGTTACACTGATGGGGCAGAACTGTGGTATTTTTCATAGTTAAATCCCATCAACTTTACCATTGGCTCAAGACTACATAACTGGGTGGAGTCCAGCTTTCAGAAAGGTCACAGAAAGTCAGAGAAACCTGTGCATTGTTGAAGGACAGGTGAATACATGAAGACCAGTGATAAGATTATTATGCTATTGAATAAAAAGGAAGGACATTCTTTTGGCCTCTCCATTTTCATTAATATTTTATTGCATTTTGTGACAAACGCAAACATAGCTAAACTATATAGAAATTTTAATTGCAAATTTGAAGCAGTGCTTGCATTTAATATATATACATCTATATATATATAGAGAGAGAGAGAGAGAGGGTATGTCTACACTACCACCCTAGTTCGAACTAGGGTGGTTAACGTAGGCATTCGAAGTTGCAAATGAAACCCGGGATTTAAATATCCCAGGCTTCATTTGCATCTTGCCAGGCGGGCGCCATTTTTAAATCCCCTTAGGTCGAACTCCGTGCCCGCGGCTACACGCGGCACGGAGTAGGTAGTTCGAATTAGGATCTCTAATTGGAACTACCGGTACACCGTAACGTAACATAAAGGGAAGGGGTGTGATACTGAGAGCGGTCACTGGGAGCCGCTGCAGCACCAAAAGAGTGCCCTAAGAGACCTACTGCCTGCCCCTCCTCACCCCCAAACTCTCACTCCAGCCTTCATTTTCGAAAAATACAATAATTGAAATGACACATTATTTTTCATTTATTTAAAAAAATCCTTCAGTTGCAGAACCGAGCAACACTGGCTATATCTGCTAGTAAATATTGTGGAAAAGCTTTAGCCATTCTCCATGGGTCTCCATGCTACTGGCAGATAGTGTTAGCCTCAGAGGCTCTTTGTGGTCCTCCACACAGCCATTTTCTCTTGACTAACGGCAGGAACCACTGCCTACTAAGCCATTCTCATCACAGAATGCTTTTTTTTCACTGACTAGTTCATAAGTTTGGGGTAAACTCCCCTCTGGAGTCCTGGTCTCTCTCGGGGCAGATTTTTGTGATGTCCTGGGGCGGTTTGCGGGTAACCCAGGCTCGCTCACTACTCAGGATTCTGGCCCAGGAACAACAGGCAGGGTTACTCCCACTCTGAATCTGGCAGCTTTTCCCTTGGCCACTTCCCCAAAGGATCCCTCCCCGTAACTTTCCTTTGGTACCTGCTCATCAGTCCTGAGCTCACACTGCTCTTCCAGACCTCACTTCCTCCTGACCTTTGCTCTTTTCCTTCTCCCTCCCTTGCCTGGAGGGAGACCTTTGAAAGCAGCACCACAGGCCTTAATTGACTGCAGGTGTCTAATTAGCCTGTGGCTTCTAGCAAGCTCTAATTGATCCCATGTGCCTGCCTGATTATGCTGCAATTAGACTTGGGCTTTTTTTACTCAGGGAAGAGACAGTGGTTTACCCAAGCCCCAGCATGTCTTTCTTCCTTCTGTGTGCGGCAGCCAGCTGCTCTGGGTCTGTCAAATATATATATAAATAGAGTTTTCTTTAAATATAGGGATTTGATACACTCTTCAGTCGATAGGATGATAAAAATGGTCTATGATATTAAAATGGTGTTCTACATCATGCAACACTCCCATTAAAACTTTTTCACAAGTTTCCCTCTTCCCTCATATGCATTCTCCTATGGAGGTAAATATAAGAATCATCAGTGTGAATTTAAGTTTTTGTGCTCAGATTGTTGATGGTGTACCTTGTGGCAATTTTCTTCTACTCTGGATTCGCTTTGCTGGAGAGTCTGAGTTGCTGAGTCTTCCTCTATACCCTCTAGATGTGCCACATGAAAAAACAATTCTGTTAGCTTGTGGACAATTTGTTTTCCACTTATTATAAAACTTTTTTCAATCAGATTTTTATAGGGTAAATGTGAAGTGAAGGCAGGGAATGGGGAAAGTTATGCCAGTGCAGGCAAAGACTTTGGGAGTAATGTCGAGAATCAGGTGTTCAACACCTTATCTCCCAGAAGCCTACCAATTGCAGGGGTATTAGGATTGCTAATCATCTTTATGTTCCCACTGGGCCATCTGGTTTTCCTTCTTTTTTCTCTCACACATTCACACTATGCTTCACTGCATTCCCTTTCACAATAGGGAACACATACTTCCTTGATGGAAGAAGTGTCTCATGTTTATGCCAAAAACTTAACAAAAATTAATTTTATCAGTAGAACTTTATTTTTCTTTAATATGGTCTTATTGGAAAATAGGCTACAACCCAATGTCAATCTGTATTTCATTGCTACTGTTAAGGTAAAACTTTTTGCACAGTTACTTATATTTCTTGGCCCCTGGTCACATCTGGCTGCTCAGAAATACAAACTACAAAGTCTTGTAATTCCCAGAAAATTGCTTTCACACATAAATAAGTATTAGCAAGAAACTTAACTGGGATTTTGTCCTGCTTCTAGAGCAGCAGACCATCTGCACCTTTGCGCCTGTCACCTAATTTTTCTTGGACTGGGAGTAGCTAGTAATTTTTACAGATACATGTCAGTAATCCAGAGAGGGTTTTTTTTTTTCATGATCAGAATGCATTGGCAAATTTAACAAAGAAAATATCAACAAATATTCGTATTTAAGAGTACATCTACACTGCAGTGCTATTTCGGGATACCAGCAGTATCCCGAAATAGCTACCCCTCATCTTTTGAATACGTCAACTATTGCAAAATATAGCGGACGCGTTATTTCGGCATCCCTGTAAAACCTTGTTGCACGAGGCATAAGGGATGTCTCGAAATAGTGTGTTATTTCGAAATTTGGCGCTATGTAGGAAAATTTTTAAATAGCCTATTTTGAAAAATGATCAAATACGCAATTTGCATAGTGCAATTTTTTTTATTTTTGCTGACAACCTTTGAGCTAGTAGTGGGAAAAGATTCTACTTACTAGTGAAATCAAGAGACTTCGAACCTCTGTTGTGAATCTGAGCTATATAATAACAATTCAGTGTTTTCCAATTTAAATTTGAGGTATTGGCTCAGCATACATGGTGTTTGCTTTGTATTTTTCCTGGCTGAGTATATATCTCTTTTTCATCACTGATTGACTAGTAAATGGTACAACTTTGGAAGGATTTGTGATCTGCAAGCCTCCCTTCCAGTGTAAACCTCATATTAAATTGCAAAATCTCATCTACTGTAATCTCTGGCAACAAATGGAATTCAGTGAGGCCCTAATATACTCACTTCAAGTGCAGGAATTTCTTTCTTAAGTAAGAGTGGATGTCATCCGTTATTTCAGTGGGTTTTTGATCAGGTCCAGAATGATTCTGCAGTTAAGTTTACCATGTCCCTGAGCAATACATTGTTACATTAGCAAGTTCATTATATTAGTGCCTACATTCTATCTTATGGTGAGGAAGTAGTTTGTGTGTGTGTACTGTGTGTCCTCCAGTAACACCAGTGAGTCTGGTCAATCTTGAAAGGACAATTTAGTCTTTGTGAATGCAGCATATTGGTCAAGGCACTTTGGCTGGGAATAAGTGTACAGTCAACTCTAGTAAGCTCTCTTTTCCAAGTTGGTGTTACTTTCACTCACTGAAACATTCCCAAGAACATAGATATTGCAGAATTGTTTGCAAGGAATTGAATGCAATGGTATGGAACATTTAAATGAAAGCATTTCTGCAAGTCCAAACAGCTAAATCTCTTCACTTATCTCACCCAGAAATTGCTGGATTACTTTTTACAATTAGTTCTCAGACACATTTTGTGAGAGCCAGGTTTGCTGGTGTTTTGGCTTTCCACCAGCGAATCCAGGTACTAATTACTAAATTTATTTCAGAGCTTAACCTTTTGAAATCTCCTATTAAACGCTGATACTTTGTCAAAGGATATTGTTCCTTGCAAAGTTGATAAATTCTCTCTTTGAACAACATGATTTTTGTGATCTCCAATTTCTTGCTTGCAAGTATTCATTCATGGTAACTATTGTTTCACTTTACAATATCAATGTATTCAATTGATTAATAAACATTTGTCAAAGATAAGGAAGACAGGGTTGCATGTTGAATAGACATGTCTTCTGAAACTGATGTTTCTGTTCTACCTCAACCAGCCTATCAAAAATTTTACTTTATTTTTTTTGTATTAAATTTAATAATATAATACCATTCAATGATCTTATCTATGTTGGTAGTTGTCTTACTCATCCATTTACCTTCTAAAATGTGAAAGAAAGAGCATAGAATTTACAAACAAATTACAGTGGGATTTCCTTCATCAAAGATGTGAAGTGATACCAAGATCCTTATTCCTGTTGCTAGTCCTTTTCCTTCTGATAGTAAGAAGGTAGTGTCTGAGTCCAGTATATTTTCTCACTGTGAGTTTTTCTTTTTGCCCAGAGGAATAAAGGGCTGAATCCAATTCTGGGTAAAAAGGGGGAAATTGCAATATTCATTACAAAATATGGCATTAGCACAATATATACACACCCCTCCTTCAGACTTGTATGGGCTTTTCTTTTGGTTTTAGTGAGTCTGAATATTATGGCTTTAATTTCTCTTCACACTTGAGTCAGAGTTAGCAGTTTTCTTCAGAGAAAACGTTTGGGTGTAGTGAAAAAGAGGCATTATTGGGAAGAAAACAAGATGTTCATAATAGGGCATTCCCATTTTTAATGTGTATGTACATGGAAGTTCCTTTCTTCACAGTATTGGAAGACTCCAATTCATGTTTAACAATCCAAGAGTTTTTTTAAATACAAAATGTGTTGTAAAAAAGGTGGGAACATCCGAAATGTGTTGAACCTGTTTCTGATCGTTTTTATTTTATCTTATTTTACATTCACCTCTCAGGAAATTCAAGATCTTATCAACAGTGGGTGCATACAGTAAAGGTATAATAATTTTATTTTTATTTGTCCAGTTTATCTCTCTGTCTTTGAAAAAGTCAGCATACTGAACATCATGTGTTAAAAGGATAGTTGACTTTATCTGGTCAATTAGTCCCATTCTCTAAATTTTTGTTCTGTTTGTTGTATTGATATAACAAAATATTTTTAACCAAATATTTTTGTCATAAACTTGTGTCTTTGTCTTGGCAACATTTTTATATTAGTTTAAAAATGAGAAAATGGCTGATGAACAAAATGAATGCCAAATTTTGAGAAGCATGGAATGTTTTCCTCTGCATGTAGCCAAGGATTTTTCAGTATGCTGTATTATGTTACATTCCATAACTGTGAATTAGGTGTCTCTCTAGGATTTGATAGGAATTTTATCCCTTCTAGTAAACAGCAATTTGGTTATTAATGTTTCTACATAGTCCGACTAACGAAGGACCCTTTATTGCACAACATTTTTACTATGAAGGTTTAGTAAAAGATAGCACTTTAGACAAAACTCATGATTAAATTAGACATGATTACCTCTATGTGATAGAAACAGCTTTTAAAAAATGATACAACATATACATTAAAAAGCCAAGGCAAACTTTCATATTACACGTAGATTGGTAACAGTGCATGCATAGATATGAGAATACGTCATTATGTTAGAATTCATTGATAAATATGCATCAGCCCTGATAGTGACATACTGTAACTTGTGTAGGTGTAGATGTAGACAGTAGGTTGTAGATGGAATGCAGCTGTAGAAATTTTTCCTAATTTAAAAAGAGGGTCATTATTTTCCTATTTCATTGTATGTCAGACTGTTGTATATTTTTTACTAGAGTCTTAACTTTTAATTTGTGTTATAAGGATTATTAAAATATATTTTTGTATGTTTCAGAAAGGAGGTGCACTAATTAACACAGCAATGACCAAAGCCAGCCCTGCTGTGAAGACAGCGTACAAATTTGTAAGATTATGTCAATCTGTGCATAAAAGTTACAGAAATGACCTACCATTTCCAGTTCTTCTCAAAAACTGAAAGTTATAGCCTTCCAATATATATTACAGAAAAACATTACAACCCAAGAAATTATTTTCAGCTTTCATTTCTGCTCTAGTGTAGTGCTGAGGACTTTAGAGTTGATTCTGAATCTAACAGATAGCTTGAAGAAAACAATCACCACTCCATATTACTGTTTTAAGAGGTTCGGTATGCTATTTTTAGCTTAATTAAAAATATGAAATAGATGCCTATTAAATACCTATTGCATATTTGAAATACAACTGAAAGCCTTTACTTAAGTGATAATAATATGAAAATATGGACTCTGAAAATACTAAATCTCATATACTCTAAAACCCCTTTACTACTTCTTGCAACTGTGCATTTAAAAATGTAATTGACAGTTCTAGGTGGTGTGAAGTGGTCTTTGTGTAAAATAACAATAAGTCCCTAAGGACTTCATTTTGGCATTAAGTGGCACCCTGTCCAAAGTGGGCTGGTTTGGCAAGCATTTATATTGTTTGCAGGGAATGACTGCAGTCCATAACTACCATCAAAAGCAAGCTCTTAGTTACCTGAGCATGAATATCTTTTGAACTTATTGTTATGGTATTAATAAAATAACACTAATTCAAAAAATTATGGACTTGCACTCCCGTTCCTTCATTTATACTTTGTCTACACAAAGCTGGGTGTAAATCTGCACTGCTCTGGCATGTCACATGTTAACTATTCACAAGAATCCTGCTATAGTAAAAGTTACCTGATACATTTTTATCTACCCCATTTTGAAATGAATACATCAAAGTGTTCCAGAGAACTTTTAGTGCATGGTAGCAGGGTCCACACTGCAGACTACTCAGTGAAGATTTAAACCTGAGATTTACCATGTGCTATTTGACTAATTTTATGTCTCCAGTTTGACAAAGAGTATACTTTTAAAACTATCTTTAAAACACACTTAGCTCATAAACAATGTGAGTTACATTATATTATCCAGGGTATAAAAACAGTGTGGTATCTCATAAGAAATGACACAATGATAAGTATTTAAGATTGGATTCAAAGCACACAGGGGAAAAAAATCTTCTTTGCCATCCTTTTGGCTTTTCTAGGGCTCTTTAAATTGACGCATAGTAAGTAGTTCTGAATAAATCAGTGCTGCAGTGTGATGCTAGTCGATTTTAAATAAAACTGTAAAAGAGAATTTTTAATTATACATCAATTGAAACTTTCACAAAAGTCATGAGGAAAGAAACAGATAAATAAATTATAGGCGTTGTGTATCCACACATTAATTGATAATTTTAAAATGGTTCATTAACAGGTTATTGGGAAATTATTCTTTTCCTCTATTTTTCATGAGCTTAGATAAGGTTTATGATTTCCTCCCTATGATTTCCTCCCATTTTTCCCATTATGTCCCTGATCCTACTTTTTCTGCATCAACAGACTTCTTTGTGTTCAAGAAGCCTCATTAATTTCACTGGGACTTTGTGCATGTTCAGGCATGGAACAAGGTGCAGGAGCAGGCCTATATGTCCTCTGCTACCCTTTCCCTTTTCATACATACATGAATCTACTACATGGCACCCTGTTACTACTGAGCTTATGATTTAAGAGTCAAATTTTCAATAGTGCTTTAATGTAGCCAAAAAATTGTCCCAAGCTGAGAGGCGGGGGCAACAGAATTGCCAGGCCCCTGAACAAGGTGATGGGCTGACTCCATGTTCCTGCAAGGTGGGGAGGCTTTGGGCAGAAAGTGCAGGGCTTGGACTGCTCTCCCCCCACCAGCCCTTCAGCACTGCCTGGGACCCTTTTGAGTCACCGGCCCCCAGGGCAACTATCACCTTTGCCCTCTCTTCCCCTGTTGGCGGGCCTGGTCCCAAGTTGTGTAAGACTCATAATTCTCCCACAAACTACATCTCCTTGAGTGCAAAATAAATAATTCAGGTGTGTGCATCATTGATTTTCATTTGTAGATTCTGAAGTTTTACATATCTAGCCCATAAACATAAAAGACATAGGCATAATTTTCAAGGCTATTTTGAAGTTTGGGTCTAAAAAAGTTAACTGGGTTCATGTAAGAAAACTTTCCTATTTCTCTTAAGATCAGGTTAGCATTTTGTCTAGCAAATATAAACTGTAGAAAATTTTGAATACAGTTATTTATAATCAAACATGGTAATTCATCTCTAAACAGAGGGGTGCCCTTGGGTCCATTTTCTGTGCAAATTATCGTCATGAACAGTCATGGGACTTGGCTGCCTATTTTAATGCACATGATTTCTCCCTAACTATCAGTGATATGCTGTTCGGCAACACTGGAGAAATTCTCCATCTGCATATAAAACCACTTCATTTCTTTTAAGATTGATGTTGTCTTGCAAGTTACCAGACTGGAACACTGTAGCAGTGAGCTTGAAAATTGTAACAGTTTTCCAACATGACTTGCTATTAAAACACTACTTCAGACTTAAAGGACTATCTCAAATAAAGGTCTGGACACTAGATACCAATGGATGGTTCATTTTTAGCAATAGATGAATAGGTAAATTAGTGTGTTTTAACTGACCACTGTTTGCATAGTATAGCTAACTGGTACAGGTCATGTGAAATTAGTGATACACATTATTATTATTATTATTATTATATCACATAAAATACAAAATTAATTTCTTATTAAGTAGGCCTTATGAAGTATATTCTGTGAACAAAGCATGTATCTTGTGTCAATAGTTAAATCCTTTTGTTTTAATTTTCTAGGCAAAAAATCATGCAAAGCAGGGAATAAAAGAAGTGAGGAGTAAGTTAAAAAACAAGGTATGTTATACAATTTTTACTTTTTACCTCTTCGTATCAGTTTGAATCTTATACTTTACAAATCACATGAGATTTGTGTTTTAATGACTTTTGAAATATGCTTAGCCCTTTGTTCAACAATACATTTTTCATAACGAGCCCTCTGGCAACGATCTGTCATCCTATGCATCCACTGAATAATCTCTTTATTGTTTGCATATTTTATCATAGAACAACAGTGATCTTCAAAGATACGGTAACAGGGTGTATGTTTTCATAAAGTTGATTGCTTTGATATTACAATTGAAGGCTTTGCTTCAAGCTGAGAATTTAAGACAGGATAGTCTTGCAGTACAGTGTAATTCAGAAAGTGTAGTTGTCTGTTTTGGATTTTTAAAATCCGAGCACCATGTTAATGTTTCAAAATAGAGAACACTTTCAACTTTGAGAAGTAACATAGAAATATCAGAATGAAGCTTGATTTAGGCATTTAAAGCCAGTTTTCTCAATGAATTTATTTCTTCATTATGGTTTTCCTTGTGGGGAGATGGAACTAATTGCCACGTTATTTTATACTTTTCTCAAATATAAAGTTAAACATGAATGGATTTAAATTGTTTTACACACATTCTAAAGGCTTCATTTGAAAACTTCACACTGTGAAAGATGTTTAGATAACTGTTTACTTTTTGCGGTGCTGTATTTCATTTTGTTAGTAGGTATGGTCTTATCACAGATATTTAGCAATAAATGATCTGTTTTAACAGAATGATTTTAGTATTGTATGTACACATAATATATCTAGATAGAAATTATAAACATGGGATTTAAAATCTATTCTGTTATTTAGGAGAGTAATGAAGAATATGGAACTTGTAGCTCTAGTGCAGTACAGCATGTGCCAGTGTACACATTACACAAGCAGAAAAGAGGAAACTCAGAAAAACGAAGACTTGCCCAGGTAATACACTGTCTTGAAAGAAAGAATGGCTCATCATATATCATCCTCCTGGAGGGAAAAAAAAATACGAAATTCAGCAGGGAAATGGGGTTGGCAGATCCATCCCTGGGAAAAGAAATTGTGATTGATTCTTAGAAATAGGTCTTAAATTAAAAATATATATATTTAATACATTCTGTTTAAAAGTGCTTATAAGAAAGAGTACAAAACTGATAAATTGCTAGGAATATTGAAGGTATGATATACTGAAATTTTACTTAGTAGTATCCAAGTTTATGGACTCCCATAAATAATTTTAGAGGCATAAAACACACATTTCAGATGAAACACATTAATATTAAGTGTTTATTCCAAACTGGTTTTCACTGATGAACTATATTTTTATAACACTGAAATTCAATGGTATGTGTTAATACTTTCTCTAAAGCCAGTTTATTTTGAGAGATGACATGCCTTTAATTTAGATCTTGCTTAAGCTGATTATCATATAGTGAATCTACTATTAAAGCAACTAGCTAAAACTGTGTCAGATGTCTTGTCTTTCTGTTCTCAGTCCTATAATGATTCTGGTTCTCTGTAACAGGTGTCATATCTCAGTTTTAGCCTAGTACTAATTCCCAAATGCCCAAATTCTATTTGAATTATATAGACTAATAAACAGTTTGAGGGTTTTGTAATCTCTTTTTAATAGGAATATATATATTTAATATTCCTATTTTTTTTATACCACAAACATTTCTTCCTTAGATGAGAAGTGTGTGCTGTAGGTCAAATGAGTACCTCTTTGAATTGACAATTTATCTGACTATTAACACAATTTTACTTTATATAATATTATGGTAAAATTTAAATTCTGTAAGCACGTACTTGCATTCATGTTTTTGAACAATAATAAAGTACAAAATGTTTGTGGAAATTAATATAAAATTAGAGTAGATTTGTTACTTTCTTAGCAGAGTGTTAGAAAATGTATGGTAATACTGACACCACTTGTTCCAGTGGTATAAATAATGTAGGCATATCTATTTTAATTATGCAGGTAGATTCTCTTCTGTAAAGGGATTTTCAGATTTCTTTTTATATACATAATACTAAGCTCTGCATGTGTGTGCTGTCAGCTCTGCATGTGTGGGCTGTCTTTCTTTTCAGAACCTGTGTAGTTTAAATTTCCTTCCTTGATTGTCTAGACAGAAGATATTCAGATACTTTTTAAAAATTCTAAATATATTTATAACACAGATTGATACTTAACATATTTATTTTTAATTGGTAACTGTCATTCTAATATATAGAAACTTTTTGATCATCCACATTTGTGTCTCATAACACTGCATATTTCAGTACACTGTAGAAACACATACCCAAATCTGTTTATATGTTCACTTCAATTTTTATGAATATATGCAAATATACAACACAAATGTTGGTAAAATATGTGTCTTTACATTCAGAAGCTTTTTCATGATGCACATATACAAAAATTGTTAGTTTATTAATTTACTTCATGGTCAGTTCTGGGTGCTGTTCCACTTTGTTTAATTGTATTAATGGGTTCTGAAGGACTTTGTTATTGCAGAATACTTAAACATTTGCATGATTTTTCTTTTATACAATTGTATAATACTGAGATTTAGTATATCTTTTTTGCCAGCTTCTTGTTTTTGAAACACCATATGCTTCTTTCAAAAGTGAATCAGGTCAGAACAGTTGGAATTTTTTGTCCTATGTAGAATAAGGAAAATCTTAATGTGCTTTAAAAAGCAGGGGTTTGTTTATGAGAGAAGCTCTGTCTCTGATGGCTCCATATCTTTGCCTAACTGAAAGAGCAGCATGACCCATGTCTCCACACCATCCTCTACCCTGAATGTCACATGTACCCAGTGGGCAGGAAAACAACAAGCTCTAATCACTGTCCAAGAAGTTTTGGTCTTGTACAGTTCCAAAAAATGGAAACTAGGCTTTCTGGTACCAAAACAACATTATCTGTATGGAGCCTCAGTCTTTCCTGTGTGTTATAACTGGTGCTGTTTTTAAACATGGAGGCTCTTTGCATTAGCTAACAATGTACACATCCATTGGACTAACTACTGGCTTTGAAAGCTTTCATCTATATAAACTGTATTATTATTTACTAATATTAAAAGCAAGTGAATTGCATTCATTGCTACACGTCATAATCATCGGGTTTTGTCTGTAGCTTTCCTTCATGCTGATTAATCATTTTGTCCAGGTTTCTAAAATGGTGCCGATCACTGTCATCTCAGTGCAGTAGCTGAAAGATAAGATAGTGCTAATGGTTAAACAGTTGCTTGTGCATTTGAATATACATTTTAAATAATGGATAAAGATTGGTTCATTGAAAAATCAACTATCAGAACACTTGCAAAATCCCAGAGTGGAAGTCTTCTTACCTTAAGATGATGTCTCCCCCTTCTTTTATCAGCCATCTCGCAGTAAGTCGTTTTAAAGTACTGCAATGTAAAGAATTTAACGTTGCACTTTCTGTTTCATGTCAGGCCTCTGGATAGGAGTGTTTCCCCCATTGCTGCTTTCCAGTAAATCACACGTGTAAAATTAGTCATTTCAAGTTAATTCAAATTATTGTTGATAATTTTAAAATACTTTTATAAAATAGAGTATAGCACCAAAGTTATCTTGATTCTAGAGATCAGTTTAGTGACTATTTCATTATTAAGAGATTTTATACAATAGAATGTGAATCTGCTTTTTACTCCAACAAATAGTAGTTTGTATGCTGGTCTAATTAGTACGGTTATTTCCTGTTTTGTTGATGAGGCTTAAATAAATGTCAAGGGTAAAACCATGAAGATCTTCCAATTAGGCTTTGCGTTTGTAAAACCCAACCCCTTTGCTTTTGTGTGAAGATGACAGTTCCAACTGCAGCCTCAGCCTAACAGGGCTCAAGGGAAAGGATTCTTCTCTGGTTTTATTGAAAACAAGGCCAGTTTGGCCCAGTGAGAATACTGGCACCGGTCACAATGCAAAGCCATTTTTAACAATGAATATTTACCAATCTTTATCTTTGCTCTTGTGCTTGTTTTTAAAAAGTGGACTTTAAAAATGAAAATGAGTTATGATATGTAAAAAGCTGCTAAAGCCTAAGCAGAAGATAAATAATTATCACAAACTATTTTTGTATTACTGATATATTATTTTTTATTACAGTGGTTTCCCTTAATTAGCATTTGGAAAATCTTTCCCAAAGAAAGCTAATAAAAAACGCCACAAATCAACTTAATCTAAGATAGTGTTAGAAGAATTGTTCATGCACTCACTCTCTCTCTCTGTCTCTCTCTCTCTTTCTTTAATATATGTTTGAGACCACTCTTGCTTAAGTTAGCTGTTCTGGGCTTTTTGTATGTTCTTGAGCTTAGCTGTATTGCAAGTCAACATTAACAGATGGATTGCCCTAAGCAAGGGAAAACCACCACAACAAAATCTAGTGAAAGCAGAGGATTGAAGCTTTTTATTGTTAAGCCTTATTAAAACCTTGGCATGTACACTGCTGTTAACTATTTCATGTCTTGAGCTATTAACGTTCCTCTGATATTTTCTATCTAGACAAGGTACATGAGATAGTATCAGAAATTCAAGTTAAATGTTTTGAATGACAAGCTAAAACAAAACATGAGATTGTTTCAGCCCGCATTTGTGGTATTTTCCCACATATTGGCGAACTCGCTACCAACGGTGTTTGATAATACATAAATAAAATTATTGAGACTCGGTTTTGCAGAAATCATTTTATTTCCTTTTCTTCACATGCATTGATAGTGCAGATTTGGAACACACAGACACAACCATGTTTCTGCCACACCGCTTAAAATACAAAGAGAGGGAGAGAGTGTGTGTTTCAGAAAGAAAAAAAGACAGAATGCCTGGAAGATCTGTTTGTTTTTGTGAATATGAACTAGGTAGTTTTATTGTATGTAACCATTATCCCAGTTGATTGGTAGCTTATTTAAAAGGGAACATTGCTGGATTTAAATAGTCCTTATGTATTCAATGGCTTCTGAAACATGCTAGCAGATTGTCAGAGTATTATGTAACAGCTATGAGCTCATTTTATAATTAATAAGTTACCAATGTACCCTTGTCTCTAAGGAAATAGACGTAAGACTTGCAGGCATGCAGTAACTTGTAGTCATAATAAAAAATAGGGCATTGGATTGTAAGTGTGGATTTACCAGGAATCCCAATGTGTCTATGCTACTTTATTTACACACATATCAAAGCAGCCAGGTGAACTACTTGTCATGACTATGCAATCTTTTAAATATAGTGTTTTAAAAATCTACTTTATAATTGAAACCTTTTTATGTAACAAGTGTAACTAACACCAGTTGAGATGAAACTTTTTATCTTGCTTTCCCCAAACGTAAGTGAATAGACCAATAAAAGTGTTCATACTGTTTTCTTTTTTAAGCAGAACTTAGATGTGACTTTCAGATACTCAGTATAATATATCATAATAAGTAGGGCACACACAATTCAAGTGATAGCATGTTGAGCGTCCTGCTCAACAGCCAGAGCAAGTCTCGGGGTAGAAGAGGCAGCATTCACCATCTTCTGGAGAATACCGAATGCCCTCTACATCCCTGCCACCCCTAATGGCAAGCAAAGAAATGATATAATTATTAGCTGCAAAGGGATTCCAGTACCTGACTTCCCTTTCCTGCCTCCTTTCCCCCCCAGCCTGGCAAAGGTGTTCATTGTTGGAATAGAAAGGAGAAGGGAAAAGAGGAGATTGAACTGTAACTGGGATATTGCTGCTGAATATAAATACTGCAAAATAAGGAGACACAAGTCCCGAACATCTTCATGGTTTACAAAAGTGTGGTCCATACTTTTTATTGCATTTGGATTCAAATGAAATATTTGGGACCACATTTGGGAAACACAGAATAATAGCTTCTATCCGTATGCCTCATGTCTACTGAAAATCCTCCACGGAGCTTGGGTAGCTTTAATCCTCATTGAATAATTACAGTAATTTAAATAAAATATTACAATTGACAGATGTCCTATAGAGTAACAATTAGTAGTTTGAATTTGTAATTTAATAATTTCCTTCATCTTTAGGGAAATTTTCCTAATAAATATTGGTTCTGAAATAAACTTCAACCAATTAGTAAATTACATTATGTGAACAAAAGAGGGCATAATTTGAAAATATTGCAGATAATTTTAGTTTTCTTTTAATTTATGGGGAAAGTTTTTTGTCTTTACATGTCTAGTAAGATCTCTTCATTCTGCAAAATGGTCAGCTTTCTTTTAATTAAAAATGAAAAACCTCGACATAAAAAATTTCAAATGATAGATTACGAGAGTGCCCTCTGGTGGTCCTGATATCTTCCCATATATACAGACATCTATGTAGCCAATATCATATGGTGAATGCTTGCTCTTTATATCAAAAGATGTTTTAGAAACAAAACAGTAATAATTAACTCAATAGAATTCTTATCTAAAAGAGTATTCAGACTTATTAATGGTTTGTCATAACCATGTTCTTCAAACAAAATAGCATTTTTGTTGATATAGTCTCTGAACAGTAACAACCCACTAATTTCCTTATTTTACTTGCAATAGATCTGGCATAAACATCTCTCCTGAGATTAATTATGAAAAAATATTGAAGGGGAATACTTGTTTCAGTGGTTTGTTTTGCAAATTAATGTATTTAAAACAAAAAGGAGACAATGTAGATATTTTAAAGATTTTTATTTTCATCTCTGATGTTTCTCTTCTATTCTCAGCCTGTTCTTTTTCTCTCTCTTCCTGTTAACATTTTAACAAAACAGAAAAAACTCTTATGGTACTATATGTGTTACTGCTGCAAGTTTCTCTGTTACAGAAACTCATTATTGACTTATAGTTTCAGGTTTCATTTTATTCCATAGAAGACATCTGCTCTTCATGGCTTTTTGCCTCCCCAGTGTTAAAATATACTTGAGAGCTATCTCTGTCAGTCATCAAGTTTCCAAAAAAAATTTTAAAAATTAAATAAAAAGAGGGCCTGGAAGCTAGTGCAGAAGCTCTTGCTGGCCTTCGTGGCAGTTAGATGAGTATTGGCCTTTTCAGGCCAAAGTCACCAACACATACTGCCTAGCTTTATCCAAATGAGAAACCTAGAAAGTGAAAGCTTGGCAGGTGCATTCTTTTGACATATGTGATCTATTTTAGTTCTAGCACTAATGAATGGAAAGGCTATTCAGCTGTGAGTCTGTCACAAAAACAATCCTAGTGTTACACAAACAAAGGATTTTAAGGGTCTAAAAGAGAAATGCTATTGTGTTGAGTATGCTGTGGGGAATCAGAAGAAGCTCTTTAATATTGATAATTAACTGAAAATAACTAGAGGTAGACTACTAATCAAGATAAATTACATTGATAAATTACTTTATTTGCCATACATCCCCTTTCTCCCATCCTTCCTATGAACAGTAGTTACAGATAGTGTTATGGCTCCATCTAGCAGAAGGAAGAAGTCAAAAGTTCTGTCAGTCAAGGCACTAATCCACCTGCTTCCTTTCCAACTTAATTTTACCCCCTGATGTAGAAGGGTAGAGAAAGCAGCCTTATATGTCCAACTTCACCTCTCAAACTATCTATTCTCTAACCTCCTCTACATTAGAGAAAAAGCAATGAAGGAATAGGTGATTCAGATACAGTACAATAAATATGGCTGATGGAAAAAGGAGAGAAGAGCAAAATGAAAATCCTTTACTGCAGGGACCTTAGAACTAGTAGAGTTGGTACATGGAAATAGCAGGAAGATTTCCTCATGATTAAATCTTCTTGTCATGGACTCTGTCCTGAGATGATGTTGGAATCGCTCCTAAGCCTCAACTCCTTTGCCCCACAACACAGGACTGCACAGTCAGCCGTAGAGTTTCTCACCCAGATAGGTTCTAACAGAGCCTGTAGGTCTGCATGACAGAGTTGCAGTGGATTGCAATGTTGCCAAGTCTCCTGGTTTTATTGTGAGTCTTGTTTGGTTCTGTTCTTAAAGCTCCCACTTCTGGAGTCCTGTGGTTGATGTGAAAGTCTGAGCTTTCGTTTTTAAAAATAGTTTCTAGTGCTCTTGGTTGAGTAGAAAAGCTTGAAAACGTGAAGCCCTCTGCAGGCTTCCAAAATCAGAAGGGAAATAAAAAGAGCCCAACATTTATTATTTTGGTTAAAAAAACTCAAGATTTTTTAAGTCAGTTGCAAAAAATTGGTCCCCCAGACTCTTGACATTCGTACATTTTGGATTGGCAACATTGTCAGTGCCAAAACTACCAGCCTGTTACCGAGCGTCTGTGCTTCCCAACTTGGGCTTATGTATACTGGATGAAATCTGTGCCCTCTTATCATCAGGGTGTTGCCCAGCTTCTCGCAGCAATATGGCCCTTCTGGGAGGGTTAACCCCACTCCTGGGGTTGCTGTCCCTCTCCTTCCTAGGAAGGGAGCTCGGAGCTCATAGCTCATCTTCTTCCTCCCACATTCAAGCCAGGGTTCCAAGGCTCTGAAAGTACCATGCTTTTATGGGAATAATTATGACATACCTTTTACTCCAGATTATTTGTATGTATCCTTAGCCTTAGCTCTGTTTTCACATAGCTTTGTGTCTGGGAATTTTCTTTTTTTTTTAACAGAGCAGTAATTTTGCACATGAACTATTAACAGACCCCAACCCCAGAAAATGTTACTGCGTGACACTTCTATCAACTTGAAATTGAATTAACTGGTATATTGTGGCTGCATCACTCTACTCAGCAGCTGTGCAATTTTTTGCCCGTTAATCTGTATTTACAGTTGTTTTGCATTATCAGAGCAGTAGAAAATAGATTGTACATCCCAGGTACCCCAGCCACCTGACTTTTGAATCTCCAAATTCCATCTATCACCCCATGTTTCTCTACACATGTGGTTTCCCTTTCCTGTTGCCCACATTCCCCGGCACACACACATCCTTTTCTCTGTTGAATTCCTTGCCTTACATGGTGAGTAGTTTACCTTTAAGGGAAGGATATTATCACAGGAAAACTGGATTATCATGAGCCACTAATAGCTATAACAGCAATGATCCCTAGAAATGGAGTCTCTGTCCTCATGTTTTTCAGGAGATTTGTTAGTATCTGGGCTGCATCTCCCAGCCAAGAATTGTTTTAATTCTGACTGATGTTCAGTAAGGTCTTTATATCTGCCTTAAATCGATTCCCTTGAAGTCCATCCTTCGGCATACCAAACTAGTCATAGTCCCGTTAAAAGTTGAGAAATAGATTCTCATAATTATGTTCCAAATCTTCTTTATTCTCTTCTTTCACTAAGACCTAAACACCAGCACATAGTTTTTAGATTTCCCATGGTTCATAGAACCACATTCAAACTTTGAGAGACCTATCCCTGAAATTATAAGTAAAGTTCTCTTAAGGTAGCATTTTTTTAGTTATTGTCAAGATATCCCACAGAGAGGAGGGAATTAAATTCACTGATTATTTCTCCTTCAGTAGTTTGGGTCTTTCAAAACCAGACAGTTCACTGACTTTCCCACAGCATTTGTTCTGGGGATTAATTCAGAGTTTTGTGTTAACGAGCCTATTGGTTTACATAAGTTATGTCATCTGTATTTGCTGCAGCAGAGAAAGTGTCTTTCCCTGGAGCTTTGAAGTCTTCTTCTGTCTTGTACGCATAGTTTTAGAAATTTCCTGTTTGTGATGGTTATAACAAGAAGCAAAAGGTACCAAAACTACAGCGTTTTGCAAATTAAAGACTATATCCTATTAATTTACATCCACGGCTAACAGCTATATCCAAAATAGCCAAATGCCATTTTGGAGGGGGCATTGACTGTTCCAGACTTCCTGCGTAGAAGTGCATGATACTGAAATTTGTGAAATGGCTGCTTGTTCATTTCCTCTTGGCTGCATCTGCCATTTCCTCCTGGATCAGTCCTTGTCTGCTAAAATGTATTAGCTATTAGGTGCTGAGCCCATCTGTAAAGTAAACATAACTCCTGGAGCTCACTTATGACATCATTTGTCTGCAATTGCAGTTACTTGGTATAATGGTGAAGATGAACACTGATCAAGAGAAAATGTACTCACCTGTAATCATATTTGTCATAGTTTTCTTTTCCTCCTGTTTCATCATTCTAGTCTGCCCTTGAGGAATATAACTTAAGGTGTTTTCCCAGTGATCACATTGTCCACTACTGTAGCCTACAAGTCTTTAACTGGAAAGGAGTGGGTAGGTTAGTGCATACATAGTACCCTGGACTAACCTGCCTTCTTGCTCTGTCTGGGTATGTCTAGACCACATCCCTCTGATGGCAGAGGGATGCAGATTAGGCAGGTCGACATTGCAAATGAGGCAGGAATTTAAATATCCCGTGCCTAATTTGCATAAAAATGGCCGCTGCGTTTTGCCGACTCAGCACTTTGTCGGCAAAAAGCGGCAGTCTAGAGGGGGATCTGTCGGGAAAGAAAACCTTTTTTGACAGATCCTGTAAACCTTCTTGCAGGAGGCATATGGGATCTGTCGAAAAAGGTTTTCTTTCCCGACAGATCCCCCTCTAGACTGCCGCTTTTTGCCGACAAAGTGCTGAGTCGGCAAAATGCAGCGGCCATTTTTATGCAAATTAGGCACGGGATATTTAAATCCCTGCCTCATTTGCAATGTCGACCTGCCTAATCTTCATCCCTCTACCAACAGAGGGATGCGGTCTAGACATACCGTCTGTAATTCCCTTTGCTGGATAGGATGGGAGGAGGAGAGAGAATTTTTGGTTACTGTGTTTTCCTTAACTAGCTTTCATACAGTAAACCAGAAGGAAACTTTACTTTGCAGATTTTATTTATACACAGTTGAAAACTGTAAAAGTTGATATATTGAATAGTCAGTAAAAGTGAAACTATGTATAAGCTGCCATTTATCAAAGGCTTATCTGGTCATGGTCAGGACAATGGCAGGAGCCTTATCAAACTTCCTGTGTTTGTACTCATCAATAAGGGCTCATGACCTGAAAGTTACACTCCTGAAAGGTGCAGTATTAAATAAAAAACTGACATCTCAGATTGGCTTTCATGCCCAATCAAAACTGTAACAATCCAACTTTTAAATCCTTTAGTATTTATGTATTTCTCCTCTATTTTTGAGATTTTGGGGCCATCATAACAAGTTTGCAAAACGATTGCCATATGTAACTGTCCTCATTTTATTTGGTTCTGTCCATATTTCTAGTTGGAGAGACCAGAAGATATAGAGTTGTGAAAATCATGGCTAACTCAGCTATAACCTTCTTAAAATAGCATACGTTAACCGAGGAAGTAAACATGTCTTTACAAGGGAAGGAGCAACAGCATCAGATATGTCACTAGCCCACCAATTGCAATGCTCCAGAGAGGCTCCAGGATGCGTGAATTGCAATTTCATGCTCTGGTGTCATCAGCAAGCACCAGCTGGGGATTGGTAATGGATCTCTATCTCATCCCCACACTGGCTCCAGTTACTCCTTCCCCATAGCTTACCTATAGGCCAGTTAAGCTTGATGAGTGGTTCAATGAAATGGTTATGGAGGTTACCAGCTGATCATTTCTAAGCATCTTAAAGTGTTTCATTGTGGAATTTATTCTATAGTTCACTAAGAGGCAGGGAAAAGATAGCGTTAATAATCTTTGTAAGCCCGAAGAGGTGGGGATATCTTCCAAAGAAACCTTTTCTTTATTCTTATAAGTAAGATAAGAAAGATGTAAAATGCGTGAAACATATCTGTGTATGTATACATTTTTAAATAAAGTATTTATTATATAAACAGTACCAACTGGAAGAAGCCATATGAGGTTAGTAATTATAGGAAGTTTGTTACTTACTTCATAAAGCAAATTATGTTTTTTTTCTGGTAATTAATTTAAGAGGTCTGTTTATTAGAACTTTCATCAGGAAAGAAACAATAGTCTGACCCTTTTTTATGAAATAGCATTAAAAAGTGTGTGCACTTCAAAATGCAGAGGAGACAGATATTAAAAGCTTAAATAACTGCAAACAGCAGGGTTTGTCAGTAATGGAAGTTTTTCTTAAATGATTTTGACAGCTTTTGCAGGTGCACATACTATGTCACTTTATCTAGTGGAGCTTTGAAAAAGATTTATGGCTTTCCTTTTGGATTTTATTAAGAGGTTTTTTTCTTTTTTGCAAAGCAGTCTGGACATACTCCTCCTTCCTAGTCATTTCTATTGCAAGTCCAAGGGGAAAGTAATCTGTTCAAAACCATATGTTGCATTTTGTCTCTGTGGCTATTTCATGGTGCCTTAAATGATTGTGAACGTGCTTGTTTAGTCATGGAAATGTGCCTGTAGTATTTTTCTTTCTTTTAAGACTTTTAATCAGCATTTTAAATTGTTTTATGTAAGTCTCATTTTATTTATGTTGACATTCACCATTCAGATTAAAACATTTTCTTCTTCCTATAATACCTCACCCATAAAATTTCAGTTGACAACAAAAATCCATCTCCACAGAGAGAGTGAAAATCAAGGGGAAAGAAGGAAATGTCTCTTCTATTTTTATTTATTTCATTAGCATATGTTCCATCATTCTCTGCTTTGTGTACTATGCTATTGCTGCTGGTATCTGCACTAATACTAATGTGCAGAGTATTGGCAAACCTTAAATACTTTCAGAAGACCTCTCAAAGGAACCCAGGCAAGGGTAACTGCTATGCCCTATGACATTTACCAGTTCTAATCACTTTATTCAGTTCCTGTTTCCCAAATACATGTGTTTTAATCTGACACATTCACTCTTTGAAACCATATTTAATGTTTAAAAGTCTATATTTAATGTTTGTTTCTTGGAGCCAGTCAGTGTAATCCCATGGGATTTTATTCTGTTGACAGCTGAGTGCCACTGCTGCTAGTCATAAGGAGGATATTTTTCAAAAGAGTTTCTGTAGCATTAGTTGTGGATGAGTCAGCAGTGCACTGTTTCATTAGATGCTGGCTGTACAGTATTCTGTTCCATGCTCAAATACTGGTTCCGTTGTATAAGTTCTTTGCCTGATTTCACCTATAAAAATAGAAAGCCCAGTAATAATGGGCATTTTCAGCTATCCTATATTGATTGAGTTCGTCACCTCACAACAGGATGCAGAGATAAAATTTCTGAACACCATTTATGCTTCTTGGAACAACTAGATCTGGAGACCACAAGGGTAGAGGCGATTCTTGATTTAGAACTAAGTTGAACACAGGCCTGGTCCAGACTGTGAATGAAGCTGAACTGTTCAGTCAAGTGACCATAATATAATTAAATTTAACATCCATGGTGGGGGGAAATACCAGCCAAAGAAGCCCACTACCGCAGCATTTAATTTGAGAAAGGGGAATGACACAAAAATGAGGAAGCTAGTTAAATGGAAATTGCAACAAGTAGTTGCAAGAGTGAAATGCCTTCAAGCTGCATAGACAGCTTTAAGAGCACCATAACAGAGCCTCAAATTAAATGTATTCTCCCAGATTAAAAAAAAAAATAGTAAGGCCCAAAAATGCCACTATGGGTAAATAAACAAAGCTGCTACAAACAAAAAGGTATCCTGCAAAAATTGGAAGTCAAATCCTACTGAGGAAATTAGAAAGGAATATAAATCCTGGCACATGAAGAGTAAAAGTATAATTAGGCAGATCAAAAAAGAACTTAGTTTTTGAGTTTTTTGCTAGTTTCTCTAACAGCCATTTTTTGAAGTACATCAGAGGTAGGAAACCTGCTAAACCAGTGGTCCCCAATGTGGTGCACGCTGGTGCCATGGTGCCCGCTGGGGCATTTATGTGCGCCTGCCAAGTGACCAGGGCCGGCCCAAGCCATTCTTGCGGCGCATGCGCGGCCACTGTGCAGCTAAACAATCAGTGGGGCTGCTAGATAATCAAGGTGCTAAAGGAGCATTCAAGGTGGAGAGGTCTATCTCAGAGAAGCTAATGAATGCTTTGTATTGGTATTCAGTGTCGAGGAGATAAGGGAGATTCTCACACCTGAGCCATTCTTTTTAGGTGACAAGTCGGAGGAACTGTACCAGATTGAGGTGTCAGTAGAGGAGGGTTGGAAACAAACTGATAAATTAAGCAGAACAAAAAGTTTGATACATTCATGGTAGGTCCCTCAAAGGCTGTTATCTGAGATGGGCAAAGATGCAACCTCTTGCTCTGGGTGAGCCTCTTTTTGCCAGAAGCTGGGACTAAGGATGGGATGGATCTCTTGAAGAGTGCCCTGTTCTGTCCATTCCCTTTGAAGCATCCCGCATTGGCCACTGTTTGGAGACAGGATAATGAGCTAACTGATCCATTGGTCAGACCCAGTATGACCAAATGTTCTTATCAACTGGCATTTGCTGTTAGTCATTAAGGGTCATATGTTTCTTCTCTGTAGTATATCAGTGCAGAAAGGACTAAGATCCATGAAGAAGTACTACAGAATTTAGTTATATATATTAAAACATTACTTGTCATTCAATCTTGAAGAAAAACATATTTGTGGTTATCTATAATGCGTATACCTAGAGACACTAATGGAAAAGAAGTAGTATTGTACAGACTATGTTGGAGGTTATGCAGAACAGTGTGAGGGGATGTTCATCTGTGCTAAGTTGCATAGTAAAATTTTTAGTGAGCTTTTCCAAGCAGTTTGAGATTAAGGCCACATTTTCTCACCATTGGGGACTCAGTGTAAGCTTAGGTATTCGCTGAATCTTCTGCCATAATGGTGTGTGGATTTCTGGCAGTAGCACATCTCTGTAGTAGTTTGTGGGCGGTTGGTTTTGTTTTGTTTTTAAGTTAGCTAACATAGCTGCTTTGGCTTAGCACACATTTCATGATGGTCAGTTTCCTCATATCTGAAGATCTTTTCTGTGGCTCTTCTACATATGTTAATTGTTGTGTTTTAAATGTATGTTGCATAACATGTATTAATAGAATTTTGAGGCGGATTTCATAATCAATTTCTGTACTTTCTGATATACAAGCCACTAAAATTTCTGTCCCAAAGCTTTTATTAAGGGAGTTGAGATATTTGTTCAAGTAGAGTAAAAACTCTACAACAAAATTCTGCATTCTACTTGGTAAAGAAGGTATCAAAAGTCTCATGCTTCATTATTCCAGAAATGACTTAATTTCTCATATAGAGTGGACCACTTAAATTTTAGAATTTCACACAAGTACGTGTCTGAAGACATTACTTTTTTCTATGATGCTTGCAAGAAAAAATAGTGCATCTTCTTCATCTTCAGTGGTCAGTTTTCAACTGGTGTTAAGGCTTTACGTGAATTATTAGGTTATCAGTGGCTATAAAGAAAGGTGCATTGCTTTATTTGCTCTTCTGTTGGTGATCTTTGATTTCTTCTGATCTTCCTATTAGAATTCCTAAAGGATCTCCTTTTCATACTGCTCCCTATGAAGGGTTCAGTTCTGCTAAGCACTCAGAGCTTCTCTCATTGAAATAAATGAGTAGCGGCGCAAGCAAATCCCAAATGAACAGTGATCCAAAAACCAAGAAAATAAAGAAAACTCACAATGTTATTTTTTCCTCTTCAGACACGTTTCAATCAACACCTCCCCAATGTCAGTAATCATGATTTGGCCCTGGATGATGATGATGATGATGATGAAATGGACAGAAGAAGCAAGTAAGCTCTGTGTGTGTGTGTGTGTGTGTGTGTGTGTGTGAGAGAGAGAGAGAGAGAGATTCATTCTCTTTCTCTCTCTCTCTCTCTCTCTCTTTCTTTCTCTATGTGGGTCTGTCCCACAAATGGATTTTTTCATTGTTTGAGTTCATGAGAATGCCTATTTTCCCAATGTGACTCCCGACTCCAAATTTGTTAAATATTGTAGTGTCTGATATAGAAACTAAAACTTTTAGTAGCAAATGGGGCAGAATATTATAATTTAAATATCAATTTATTATTTACATTACTATAGTATCAAGGAGCCCTAGTCAAGGATTAGGACCACTTTGGGCCTGGTGTTTACACAACAAAAAAGATGATTCCCTGTCCCAAAGGTCTTATATCTACATGCAAGATGGCAACACTGATTCAAACCAACTGATGAGGTAGTACAAGGGAATAATGCATTTGGTCAGCATGGAAGTCAGTGATCTTAGCACACCAGTAGCCTATCCATTGTCAAGTCTTTTGAAGACATCACAGCAAAGGAGAGCTTTTAGGAAAGATTTGAAGTAATATTACGAGTTAGCTTGTGGATTTATAGATGTATTTATTTTTATAGGCAATTTATGAAAGGTGTATGGGAAATAAACAGGAAAAACTGGAAGTATTACACAATAAATTAAATTATGACTTATCTGGCATAACAGTTACTTGATAGGATAAATATCCTGACTTGCATATTGGTATCAAAGGGTATAGCTTTTGGGAAAGTGACAGGCAGGAAAAAAAAGGGAGGAAGTGTGACATTAAACATCAAGAATATATGCACATTTTCTGGGATACAGAAAGACGTAATAGGCAAACCAGCTGAAAACTTCTGGGTGAAGATAAAATGGGAAAAACTGGGCAATGTGGTGGTTAAGGGTCTACTATAGATTATCAAATCAGGAGGAGGGGTAGATAAGGGATTTTTAAAACAAATACCCGAAATTCTTGTTTTGCTGTAGTAGTGGGCAGAATTAATTACCCAAATATTTGTTGGCTAAATAACGTTGCAAAACACAAAATGTGCAATATCAGCAATAAGGTTTTGGAATTATTGGGAATTGTTTTAGAATGTGGAGAAAGTAATTGGGGTACAGCCATTTGAGACTTGATTCTAAAGGAGGAATTGATTGCAAATCTGAAGGTTCAAGGCAGTTTGAGTGAAATTGAAGTGATGGACTAAAAGCAGTAGATAAGGACAGTGGACCTCAAAAAAAGCAGAATTTAATAAGCTCAGAGAACTCATAGGCAAGTTCCATAGGATTGAAATCTAAGAGAAAAGGATGTTCAAGAAAGTTGGCAGTTTCTCAGAGAGACGATAGTAAAGATGCAACAGCAAATTATCTCAGTGAGAAGGAAAAATAGGAAGAATAATGAGTGGCCAATATGGCTCCAGCAGGACCCTTTTAACAACCTAAAAACCAAAAGCTGTCTTTCAAAATGTGGAAACATGGGGAAATTGCCAAGGATATTTCAACAGAATAGCACAAGCACATAGGGACAAAATCAGAAAGGCTAAGACACAAAATGAGTTACACTTACCAGGGACATAAACAACAACAAGAATGTGTTCTGTAAATACACTAAGGGCAGGTCTACACTGGGGGAGAAAGTTGAACGAAGGAACACAATTCCAGTTAGGTGAACAGTGTAACTGCAGTCAGTGTACTTTAGCTCAACTCACCACAGCATCCCCATTGCAGGAGGTAGACAGGAGAAACTCTCCTGTTGACTTCCCTTTGCCCCTCATGACCCACCCACTGGAGTAGGCAGTGGCTTCCTCGGTGGTCGATTCCATGCATGGAGCTCTGAGCCTCTGACTGGGCGGGGCTGATGAATCGCCTGTGAAGCTGTGCTGCCACGCAGCTTAAAGGGAATACACTGGTCCTTACTACACCTGCTAAGTCGAACCCCAGAAGATTGATCTCTGGAGTGATGATTTCCAGGTAAATATAGACAAACCCTATGAACAAGAAAAAGATGAAGGAAAGTGCAGGTCCTCTGCTTAGCGGGAGAAGAAGAATAATAAATTACATCAAGACTCTTGAGATGTGTAATATCTATTTTGAGTCAATCCTCACTAAAAAGGTAAATTGTGACCAGATATTTAACACACTAAAATTAAGGGAGAAAGAACACAAGCCAAAAAATAAAAGAACAGCTGGAAGAGTAAGTTAGATGTATTCAGATTGGTAGGGCCTGTGGAAGGGCATCCTAGCATACTTTAAAGAACCAGCTGAAACAATCTCAGAATTATTAGTGACTATCATTGAGAATTGATGGAGATGGGTGAGGTCCCCAAGAACTGGAGTAGGGCAAACATAATGCCCCCCATCTTTAAAAGGAGAACAAAGAGGACTGTGGGAATTATAGACTTTATGACACAAGTCAGAAAGCTTGAGTCTCTCACCAACAGAAGTTAGTTTCTCACCCACCTTATCTTAACTATATTACATACAAGTCCCACATGACATTCTCATAAGCAGACTAGGGAAATATATTCTTCATGAAATTACCATAAAGGGAGTACATGACTGGTTGAAAGACTGTACGCAAAGAGTAGTTATCACTGGTTCACTCTCAGACTGGCAGGATAGATTAGTGAAGGTTTGCAGGGAGTCTGTTGTGGATCCAGTGCAATTCAATGTTTTAATACAAGACCTGGATAATGGAGTAGACTGTATGCTTATAACATTTGCAGGTAACACCAAATTGAAAGGGTTTGAAAGCGCTTAGGAGGACAGAATTAGAATTCAAAAGAACCTAGATAAATTTGGAGAGTTGATCAGAACTCAATAGGAATAGATTAGTCAAAAATTTATCAGGGATGATATAGGTGTATTTGGTCCTGCCTTAGGACAAGAGGCTAGACCAGATTACTTATCAAAGTCCATTCCCGCCCTGCATTTCTGTGTTTGCAAGGAGCTTTTTCAGAGCATGGGGACCACTGCAGGAGAAAGCATAAAGGCATATGCTGTACTTTTAAATCAGAATGGTAATAAGCAGTGAGAAAGTCCTTGCGGTGTTAAGGCCAGTGCTGATCTCTCTTTGCTTAATAGAAAAAATATCTACAGTGGTATAATTTTTCAGTTTGTTATTAATTTTGCATATTATCATTTTCCCATCAAATGCTGTTAATATGTAGACTGTATTCTAAAAGGCTTGTTGAACTCTATAAACATTTTCATAATGTTATGCATAAAAGAAATCCATTACTACTTAATGCTTAGTTTACAAAACCTGGCCTCCTCTTTTGTTCCTGTATGTTACTGGGGCTTGTAGACACCTAACTCACTGAGTGCACCTACATCTGTCTGCACATTCTTATTTCCAGGTGAAATTGGGGGTACAACAGCCAAAATAAGTCCACTTTCTAATTCACAAGGTCTCTGGACATGCTATACTTATTTACTTACGTAAATGGCTATGCTGACATCATAAAATATTTTATTTTTTTAGCTGATGTGAAGTTTATTTTGCTTTTAGGTTATCATCTGAAGACAGTGAGGAAGCTTCTGCTTATATTTATGATAGTGATGATTCTGATGAACCAGGAGTAACATCTTACCACACTGGAGAAATGGACTTGCTAGGAGAGATTTTGGACTCGCTGAGCACACACAGCTCAGATCAAGGAAAGCTCTCAGGAGCAAAAAGCCTGGATTTCTTTCGATCAATGGATGATATTGATTATAAGGCTATGGTTAGTCTTCCTTTTCATATTGAAAACAACTTTGTTACATGTAAAACAGAATCTTGCATTCATGGGTGGAAGCTGTGTATGTGGCCAGAAGAATGCTTCATATGGGCCAAACTATTCCTTGCTGCTGCTCAAAGAAAACAGATGCATGTTTTTCTAGCAAACTCATGCTGGTAGTCACAGTAGAAATGCTGATTAGCTGAGGATGTGAGGATGTATGACCTTTATCCAGCTTATCAGAAGCAATTAGAAGCAATAACCATATCTAGGGCTAGTTAGGAATTAGGGATGTTAACAGGTAACGGGTTAACTGGTTACCCAGTAAGCATCACTCTTCGTGGATGATGCTTACCATGGTAATGGTTAATTGGTATCCAGGGAGCAGCCTGATGTGGGCGGATGGCTTCTCCAGTCCTACATGTGGGGCTGCTGCTTAGAGGCAACTGGACTGGAGCAACCCTTGCCATGGTGTGCAGGAGAGCCACTCCAGTCCAGTTGGGCTGTAGTGCCGCCCCACACCCCTGTTTAATCAGTTTACCAATTAAACTGAATATTTAACCAGTTAACTAATTAAATGGGATTTTACACCCCTATTAGGAATCCTACCTTGCTGCAGGACAGGCTTTTTGTGTTTGCTCCCGCTATCCCCTGAGCAGGAATTTGTCTCAGTTATATGTTCTAGAGGCTAACGAATATTAAGTTGGTCTTAACTAATATTAAGTTGGCCTTCCCTAATGAAAGTAGGTGTAAGTAACTCTGGGGAAGTTTCCCAGCTTGTTTAAGTCATATGATCCCAGTAGTCATTGTTTTAGAAACCATTTCTTTTTCATTGTAGCAGCTTAAAACCCCATTTTACAAATGGGTGTGCCCACTCAAGTCCTCCACTTCAGTTCTCAGTCCCATGGGACCCCGCGCACAGATAGATCCTTTTGCAGGGTCAAAGCTGCTGCTTGAATCTTTGAAATCTTCAACAGATCAGCTCCCTGGTGTTGGTTGTCACTGTCAAAAGACTTTGTATCCATACGTTCTAACTCCTGTGTTCGATGCTTAAGATTTACAGTTGTTAAAAGCACTTCCACGTTAGAGATCCTTTGCTGCAAAAGGTTAATTCTGCTGCTAACTTTTTTAATCCATATCAACCCTGGTGTTATAAGCACCACATAAGGGTTTCATTAATGTCACCCAGAAATGAGTGATAGGGGAGGGATCATGTGAGGATTACCTGTTGTGTTCCCTCCCTCTGGGGCATCTGGTATTGGCAGACAGGACACTGGGCTGGATGGACCATTGGTCTGACCCAGCATGGCCGTTTTTATGTTCTGAATAAAATGTCAGTTTTGTTTGTGAACTGAAAAGTTATTAATAAATGTGTATGTAACTAATTGTTGTAATGAAGAGTAGAAATCCCAATGATCATGGGTGAGACAAGGTGAGTGTGGTGATCTTTATTGCATCATTCTCTGGACTTACACAGAGCTCTTCTTCAGATCAGAGAGAAGCACTCAGACTGGCACATCTAAATGCAAAATGGAAGTAGATATACCCTTGTGGAGGGGGACCTGTGACTGCACACCTCTAGTTGTTAGCTCCCACTCCATACCGGAAACCGCAAGGGATATCATTAAACACTTACAATCCATTCTAAATGGGGACCACATCCTGAATTAACTCTTTCCCAAACCCTTCTTCTGGCCTTCAAACAATCACCCAAGATCACCAAAAGAACCCCCCACATTATCATCAAAAGTAAGCTCCTCATATACCAGACATGCCAACTCAAAGTGGCAGAAGACCCTGCCAGAACAACAGGTGCAAAACCTGCAGGTAATGGTCAATATCTCCCACAACATAACTTTTAAGAACTCTGTGTACTACATGTGTCTATCATAACATGTGGCGTATCTCATCCAGTGCACTAAGTGCCTCAAAAACAAATATGAGGGTGAAACTAGACAATCACTATGCTTTCAAATGCACTCTCTCAGAACAGAGATGAAAGATAAAACTCCCTTTCGCCTGTGGGCAAACACTTTTCTCAGTATGATTGCTCTGTATATGACCCATCAGTTTTCCTTCTCAAAGGAAATCTGTACAACACTTTCAAACATTGAGCCCAGGGTCTTAAAGTCATAACTATGCTAGACACTAAAAACCATGGTCTTGTATAAACACTGGATTTGTGGCTTATTAGAACGATCCCACTAATTCCCCTTTTTTGTCCTATGGCTGGAGAGGTTTAACTGGCCACTTGCCCTTGAAAGGTCTCTTATGATGTGTTTTAACTACTTACACTCCATCTTGCATTGAGCTGTGACCCTGGTCGTACCTTTCCATGACCTGGAGAAGAAGTCTTTGTAGCTTGAAAGCTTGTCTCTTTCACCAACAGAAATTGGTCCACTTTGTCTCTCTGTTATCATGGGACCCACACTGCAAACAATGGTCGTGAGTCTGAGTCAAAATTTCGTATCTCATTATAGTGCAAAATTCCCACTGCAGTTGGCACAAACTATAACTTCTTTGACTGTTACAGCTGTGTGGTTAAGGCTTGATTGGGCAATGGAGACTGAGCACCTATGCCATTCCTAGACGCAGTCTTTACATGTCAGGGTGAAGCAGTGGCAAAAAGCTTGCATTGCAGTTTCCCTGCAATGGTATCCCGTATCTAGGGAAATTCAGGAGTGTGTCCTTTCACGAGCACTGAATTTTTGTCGGGGATACCAGTACATGGGTGTTTCTTGTGACATAAACTATAATAAAACATGGGGTTTTTTTTTTTGTTTCAGAACAAGTCCAGTGCACCTAGTGAGAGCAACCTTGCTCTGCTCTGTAGTGGCACTAATGATCAAATGGAGTGGAATCTTGGTCAGGATGATAGTGTTCTCCATGGGAAACAGCTCCCTCCATCGCCAGGGAAGCAAGTTGCTTTTAGTGACCATATGGAATCTGTCTCTGTGCTGGAGGAGAAAAACAAGGACAAAGCCCTTAGTGCAGAGCACGAGGATTGCCCTCAGGATTTTCTGATGTCAGCTTCTCCAGCACACTTAAGTGCACAACCTGCCCCTCTAGAATTTTCCCAAGTAGATGACTCTTTTCATAGGAAGGTAAAAGCAAATGAAACACTAAGCAATACCTCAGAGGATCAGCTCCCAGTGAACCTTTGTCAACATCCATCTATTCTAGTTCCTTGGCAAAAAGAAGGAGATAAAGGAAATGAAAGCCAAGAAGAAGGGCTTTTTCATGAAGTTGTGGCATTATGTAAAGTGACCTCGGCTTTCCACCACAGTTTAAACATTTCAGAGGATAATTACTCCAGTAGTAGCAGTGGACATCAAGCATAAGGGAACCTTAAGAGGAGAAACTACTTCCATGAGAGGTGAATGAGAGACTACTCAGGAGTCCACATAATACATGATAACCAAAAATATCACAAAGGAATAATTACTTTTACATTTACAATAATCTGTTTTGTTTAGTACATGGATTTCTGCTCCCACCCTCCACCCCCATTTAGACAGCTGCTTATATGTTTCTCAGTTCATTTGTTGGCTGTGTTTAAGTCACCAGATGGAACTATATATACTAATGCACTCTTAAATCAGGTACTAGTTTGTCTGTATGTGGAATATACAGTAGGTGCATGGTGCTTACTTGTGTTCCTTTATGCAGCAGGAAGCTTATCACCTTTGCACATATCCAGATATTGAAGGTACTGTATTATTCCTGTTGAGCGTGAAATGAACACAACAGTTTAGATTTGTCTGAAGCTTACAAATATTGATGTTTGAAATGAGTTAATTGCCTTAATCGTCTGGGAAAAGGTTTGAATATCTAAGAAGGTGACTTGGAAACATTCAAAAGAGCAATAATGATTTTCTGCTTGAGTAAAGGGGAAAAGGAACTCTTTCTAAATTAAAGGATCTCTTGTGAATAATAGGGAATTTTGATATAAACAGAAACTATGGCCATGTCTCCCAGACCTTAAAAAGGTGGTGCATGCTTTTCTCTTACGAAGTGCTGAATTATCATGTGAAGTTACTTAACTTCTGTTTACATCTCAGGCACCTGATGTAGGTGTTTTCATCAAGGAATTTTGAGAATGGAAAGTTACGTGAAATTGATCGATTTTATTGCTATTTTTTAAATTTCTACAATTTAATAATTCTTTACTAAAATTAATGTGTGCCACTGCTAGAACATTACATTTGATTTTTACAAGCCACCTTTAAAAGAAACATTAAATTTTTGCTTTGCTATTGAGGAGTTTAGTTTAGTGAAGCTGTCTAGTATTTTAAAGACCAGTGAATGAAGATTACTTATAACACTAGACATAAAAAATAATTGGTTCTGCAATTAAATATGCAGACACCCCACTCTCATGTTAGCCATGGAAGTACACCAGAGAATTTTTTTGTGATTACAAGGAAGGGAATTAAATGGATGCTGAATGTACTGTATTTAGGCATAAACATTTCCCTTCAAGTATGTAGCATTCCTGGAAGATATGTCTGTATTTAAATGTCAAGAACTAGATTTTTCTCTCCTAGTGGAACACATATATTCCGTCTCCTCGTCCTGTCCCCTTTGTCCACTACCCTCTGTGGCTCAGAACAAGTACATTCCGGAGGGAACCACACTAGACCAAAAATGGCAATTTTGAATGTAGGCTATTGGCAAGTGTAAAACAAGGCAGAGTGACAGGATTTGTAATTGCAAGGAATGTTTTTCTTCACCAACAGCAGGAATCTTCTTCTGTGGCAAGGATGACTTAGTGGTATCCTCAGCCCAGACCAGGGAGAGTAATTTGAAGAAGTCAGGTGTTGGGGCAAGTTGGGCTGCAGTACTTTGGTAGTGAATCACTGCACAGGTGAACACCAGTTGCTATGTTTGGGTTTACAACAGACGTTTTCTCTGGGCTAATGTGATTTGGCCTTTCTTTTCCCGTTTTAACACCATGAGCATGAGGCACTTGTTTATGTCAGGTGGAGGAATTGATCTCTTTGGGGAGGTTGGGCGGAGGTGGCTGTTTGATGCTTTGCCCGTGAGATTTAGTGTCTAATACTCTCTCTTGTCGTTTAAATAACTTTACTGTCAACTTTTCTTGCATTGTAAATGGTCTTGTATTCCAAACTATGGGCTCTGGATGGGAAACAAGAAGTGGGGGGGGAGGCAGAAATCAGTCACACCACTGATGAGGATGGGCCTTCAACCAAAGTGCTCTGTTTTATGTGCAAGGGAAAAGGTCAGGCTGTGGACTTGCAAATCACGATATAATGTTTTTGGCTGAAATAAATAAATGATTTGGGAATTGTATAACATTGATGCCATAATGGGTTATTGTTTTTTAAGTAATATTCATGTCTCTGATAAATAAAATTGCAGATTGGGAAGATGTAGAAAGTTAAAAGATGGCTGGTAAAATTCATCTTTTTAACTTATTTTTGATCAAAATAGCCATGAATGTGTTAGATTTGTGACAGTAATGTCAAATTCTTCCTGTATTGCTGATGCAGTTGGTAGAATGTTCGAAACATTTTGACTGTTGAGTCTTCCTTCTTTTTGAACCTTACATAGCTTAAAAGCAGAGCCTCATTGTGTATGTGTGATTAATTTAAATTTGGGTACATTTTTAGATTCTTTATCACGTGATGTCAAAGATAATTTTAAAAGGCTAACATTGGTGCCTTATTTAAACATACACAATTACCAAGCCTCTTCCATATTAACAAAAAAAACTGTTAACAAAGCCAAATTTATCTGATAGAGTAGCAGCTCTGATGTTTCCAGCCAACACAGCTCACACATGCCCACAAAACAGAGGCATGCCCTTACCAATATGATTTGAGGGCTGCACAATTGATTGTTCTGTAAAACTGAACCCACATTTGATTGTGGATGCAAAATTAGAAGCTGTTTAACTGGCTTAAAATTTCTATTCAGTCTGTCTGCAAGCCACATCTACGGTAGTTTATCACATAGTGCCGATGGTAAGAAAAAATTGTCCAAGTCAAGGATTTTACAAGTTTTTAACTTTTATGTGTTCTAGTCTTATTTATGTGACTTCTCTTAATGTTTTCGAAAGCATCAGCATTAATGCCCATCTACTAGTGAGAGTTGAACTCAGTTCAGTCCAACAGCTGTTCAAGGCTCCAGTAGAAGCACCTGTTTTTTTTTAAAAGAATCAGTATCTTTATGAGCTTCCCATTTTTCCCCCATGAGAGAAATACAGGATGCACCTCTAAAATCCAGGATTCCCTGGTCCAGCAACATCCATGGTCCAGCATGACCACAGATGTTCCAGAATCGGAGAGTCCCAGCACACTGCAAGAGGATGGGGGCCCGGGAGCCGGCATGTGCCTCAGTTGGGCTGTCAGGGAGGGCTGGGAGCTGGCAGGCGTGTGGCTCATTTGGGCTGCGGGAAGGGGGGGGGGGAACAGGGTGTCAAGAGACAGGGACGGCACGCAGCTCAGAAAATGCTTCACAGATGTCCTGAGATGGACAGAACCATGCATTCAGAGTCAGTCCCTGCCCTCCCTGTACGCATGCAAGGGGAGGTCTGTCCAGAAGATGATTGAGGACAATGTGTCCATCACGGAGCCATGCTTTGGAGCAATGTCACTGCTAAAATAACCTTGTTTGGTAGGAAGAGTGTAGTTCGAGAATCTGTGAAATAACTGTCTTGATGGAAAAACTTAAAAAATAACTAATAGTCTTACAGCACCTGACAAAATGTAGATGGTATCATGAGCTTTTTGGGCACAACCCTTTCTTCAGAAGAAAAAGCTCGTGATACGTTTTTTGTTAATCTCTAGGGTGCTGCAAGACTGTTTGCTATTTTTTAAGTTTTTTCAGTTACAGACTGACACAGCTACCCCTCTGATGTCTTGATGGAAACTTTCCCAGACATGTAGCATTTCAGATAGTGCTGCTGTTGATTGGTGTATGGTGGGATTTTCAGAAACTCTCAGCATTAGCTTGCAGAGAAGTCAACGGGCATCTTAACATTGGCTTCAGTGGAAGCAGACTTAAACCAATGCTGAGCAGTTTTGAAAACCCTATCTAATTGTTACATTTTGTTTAGGGTATCAAAATATGAGTTTGTATGTCTTTCAGGCTGCAGAATGAGCTTTCCCTCAACCATGTTATTATTAATCATATATTTCTTGGCAAAGAAATTTTAAGCCAATTAAACAGCTTCTAATTTTGCATCCACAATCAGTTGTGGGTTCTGTATTGTATTACAATCAGTTGTGCAGCCCTTAAATCATATTGGTAGGTGCATGTCTGTTTTATGCGTGTGTAATTGATTGCATGAGCAAAACTGCGGGCAGGAAATTAGATTCCAGATTGAGGGTGTTTGTGTAACAAATATTTACACTTGCACCCTATCCAGCAGCAGGGAACCTGTGCAGCTGCTAATACATTGAAACTGTGCCATCCATCCTGCCTGTCAATACATTTACAAGGATAGTGTCAGTTCCATGGGCTTCCTTACAGACAATTATTGCCATGTGGGTCATGATGTGCTGATTGTCCTAAAGGAATTAGGTGCCTAAGGCTCCAGTTTTGGGATCACTGTGATGTATAATATTCCCCCTGAAACCTTGTAGGCACCTACACTCACTTGGCAACTAAGTTTTTGTAGTCAAAATTCTCCAGCAGCTCAAGTTTCTGCCTCTGAGCACACACAGCACTGACTCAGGGCTGGCAGCCAGAAAACTGTTTCCTGTGTTAGCCCCAGAATGATGCACAAACCAGGAGAAAACAAGCTTTTGGCTGTGGAACTTGCCTAAGGGGCCCAATCCATTGAGCATCCTCAAAAGCTGTCCAGACTCGCATAGATGAGCTTATCGAAAATAGCCAGAGGAGGAAGACCTCCCTGGTAATTTGTAGCACACTGGTTAGGGTGCTCCCCTGGGAAGTAGGAGAAGGGGTTTGAACAGAGATCTGGCCACCTCTTGGGTGAGTGCTCTAATCATGGGCCCCTCAGTTTTCTTTTGGGGGGGCAACCAAAACAATTTGGTAGAGTTATGCAAATGTATTCAATGTTTTGATGTCACTGAATCTTCATTTTTCACCAAAACAAATTTAGGTTGAAAAATTTTGTACAGCTCAAAAGCTCAAAGTATGAAGTGTATATTCCAGGTTTTCCTACAGTAAAATGTATTCAACAGAAGCTAGTTTGTACATTACTTAGGTCAGTTTTGACAGGATTCACATTTAGAGTCCAGTAACAGTATTAGCCCTGGAACAAATGAATTGGAATTCAAGTAAATTGACATTTGATTCTGATTGTGTAAAATGTGGTTATGTTTCTGTTAAAATAAGAGAGCTAACTGGATGTGGAGGGGACACGTATTGTCTTTCAAAAAATTATTGGATTTTGTGCAATATTTTTCCTTTTCTATTTCTAAAGTAATTTAGTTATGGCAAATATGCACATCTGCTTTTCAAGCAGATCCTTGAGATCACACTTTTTGGAACTGTATAAAATTACATGTAGCATTTTAATATGGTTGTATGATAAAAACATAAACAGTATGTTGTCACCAGGCAAATGTGCATCTCCATTGACTTAAAGTGATTGTTTGTCATGTTATTGTACTATAATAATAAACATGGCTTCAGCAATGATTAATATACAAATAATGTCTATATTCTACTCTCAGTATGTTACAAGAACAGAGTGGGAGTAATTTATATGTTTAGAATGTCTGATGCTTATTTTATCACTTGATTTTTTTAAGCAAGTTAAGCATCTCTTCTCAATACAATCAATGCTAGACAATAATTTATGTCGGTGACTGTATATACATTCAGAATGTAGTTTGTGACAGTCCTACTTGCGATAAATCATTGCTTAAATCAGTTGTTGCCAGTACCTTTTTAATTTTTTGTAAATTTAATTAAATTATGTATTGATGTACATTTTGTTTTAACCATCAAGCCTCTCTTGATAACTGGTTTAAATTAATTTATTTGAATGGGACTATAAAGCACTATGAAATAGCTATTTGGGATGCAACACACAAACAAGCATACATTGTGTTAATTCGCCATTTCATTCAGGAAAAGATATGTAAAAGTATTTAATTTGTTCAGGGAACTGGGGTTTTTAAATCTGTACCAGAAAGAGAGAAGGAAAACCCATCAGGATTGAACAGAGAGAAATTATCTATCCTGACATTATTCCTAAACTTTTTCCTAGCTTTTTTTTAGCCATCTTCGGAAAAAGTCTTTATAAATCTCATTGTAATGGGTCAGTAGGGACATCTATAATTACCTGTAGAAAAGACATGAAGTACAGGATGTTTTGAAATGTAATGTTTTTATTGATCCTTTAATCACAGAGGGTACGTCTAGACTACATGGCTCCATCGACGGAGCCATGTAAAGTAGTTTACTTGGCATAGTCAAAGAGGGAAGCCTTTGTCGACCGTGCCGCGTCTAGACTGCCGCGCTGTGCTGGATCAGCTGATTGTTGGCACAGCGTGGCGGCCATTTTATTTTAATGAAGCGGGGATTATTTAAATCCCCGCTTCTTTGACTCTGCCGAGTAAACTACTTTACATGTCTCCGTCGACGGAGCCATGTAGTCTAGACGTACCCAGAGATATTTAAATAAATTTATACTGTGTTCTAACACATTTATAAATCAGATCATTTGCTGGCTTTCATTAAAACTGCCATTGAATTTAGGATTTTGTGCTGTTGTACACTTTAGCCTACAGTATGAAGTCATCTCCAGAATTACAGATCAGACCTTAGACTACTGCCAGTAGCACACTGTGTATGTACAATTAATTAACCGCATTTTTTCCAAGTTATAGTGTTGGTGCAAAGTTTTTTGTAAGCTCCACATTACCATGAAGTGCCCCACACTGTGTTATTAAATAAAATGTACCAAAATCAAAGCCATTGTGATGGTGCAGTTTTTTTAGGTGGTGATCTGACTCTCATACTTCCTGCAGAAGGATGTGGCATTATGCATGGGGCCAGTTTGGTGATGTTGTTATGCTATGAGCTTTTCACAAGACATTGGATGATCATTTCAGCTTCTCTGTTTTGGAGAATCTAATCAAGTGTTTATTATTAAGCATTAGCATTTCTATAATCCATCTTCAAAGTGCATAATTATTAATTATCTCAATCTCCTGGGAGAAAGGCAATCATTATCCACATTATCCCCAAGCTAGACTTAGAGATGTTAAGTGATATGATGAAACTTACACTGGCATTACAATTCAGTAGTTCCTAGTATATAGCCTCCTCCAATACTGGAAACCCAGAAATCGTTCTGTTTTACATCCCAGAAAACATCCGTGTTGCAACAAAAAGTAAATCACAAGCTGGAGCAAACCATGAACTACATTGCTATGGTAGCACTACCCAGACAAACTTAGTTCTGCCCCTTTTGGGATACTAACATATGCAGATATGATAGCTCTTTATAGAATTATTCTTGGGAAATTAGGATCCTATTGCAAGAGTGGGGTCTTTCTTAGAATAAAATTTACAATAAAAATAGGGGTTTGACTTTTCAAAGGAGTCTAAAACAGCTTGGTATGCAAATCTCATATAACGCCAATGGTGTGGGGGCCAAAATCCCTTAGGCCCCTTTGAAAATTCCAGTCAAATGTATCCAGTGTTTATACAGCATTTTTTCATCCGGAGATATCCAGGTACTTTACAAAAGAAGCAGTTTGCAAAGGAAGCAAGCATTTTCTCCATTTTACAGATGGGGAAACTGAGATATTATACAGTGAAGCTCCTTGTCAAAGGTCATATGGCAGGCCAGTAGCCCAAGTCTTCTGAATGCACCCTGTCCAGTGGGAGCACGCTGCCCAATACAAAGTGCAAAGCCACCGGAAGGCAGCTCTCTCCTGTCATTAGTCATTTGCTGTATGGCAGGACACAGCACAAAGAGAAAATCCCTCAAATGCCATCACATGAGTCTGGCTCAGCCTCTTATAAGATCCAACCTCCCTGAGCCATTTCATGTAGAATTACAGCCAGAATCCACACAGACAGTGTGACACAAAATGGCCACACAGAAGAATCTGATCAGTGATGTAAACAATAATTCCTTTTTCTGAACTGGAAGAGAATGCCAAAAGCACTTGCCGTGTTAGAGACAAAGCATACAGACCATCAGATGCATGTTGATATTTTTGATCAGCCAATTCTTAAGACGTTCCATCCATTTATTCCTCTCGATAAACAACGAAAGCTTTGTCACCTGTCCAAGTTGTGATGCCACAGAAGAAACAATGAAAATGAAAACAATCTAGCTCTGACATTCTGAGTACCTTTCCCAGACCCGAAGAAGAAGCTCTGCTGAGCTCGAAAGCTTCTCTCCCTCACCACAGAAACTGGTCCAATGAATGATATTATCTCACTCGTCTTGGCTCTTTAATTACTCCTGTCAAAATAGTAGTGACATTGTCACCATGAGCAGACAGTTGCTTCTTAGATGCAGTGCAAGAGCGAAGTACTCATCCAAGTATGAAAACAGCTTAATATAATTAACAATTGATTCACTGGTTTTCTTTCGGCTTCAGCCTGCCCATTTGCTTTATATAATTAGGAATACAGTTACCGTGTAGATGCAGTTGAATACCTTCAAATGCTGCAAATCCTGAAGTTATTTCCTACAGTAAGCATAGGGAAGTAGACAGCGAAGTTGCCTGATCTTTTGATCTTAAAAATGGAAAATGTTAAAGCTGCAGTACTGTCGGGCTACTCTAATCCTGTCAAGAAAAATATGTCAATCATTTGTGAAAAAAAATTCAGAGAGCTTTGGATCAGCAGTCATATGGGGCATACCAGGTAATATCCAGGTTGGTGCATTATTAAGAATTGTGCTTTATTAGGAAAGGATTTGTAACTCAAAATTCTGTCATTTTGTGGCCTTGCTTAGATATGGAAGTCATGAATTTGCTATTCGCTAGCAACCACCATATCATGTGTGCTCCATAAGTAGCTGTGAACATTGCCCTTGCAATATACTCTTCTACAGTGCTGTTGCGACTGTATTTGAATAATGGGCAAAGCACTTCATTTTCCTTCCAGAACACCCCATGCCCTTAATCCTTTTGATCACAAAAGAAAAAGTAACTTTAGCAAATTCGGGGATTTAGATTTTTATTTGATGTGACAAGTCCTAACAACAACCGAAACATAAGCAACGCCTCAAGTTATGATTTGGGCTTGTTGGTCTCTAGTAAATGCAAAGGGGAGCGAGTCTGTGGTTTTTCATCAGTCAGAAAAAACGCCGGCAGCTTTTTCTTAAAGCCCTGAAGGTTGCCAATCCTGTTACAAATTGCGCATGAAATATAAATGAGCTAGTGCTAAAAGTAAAGTTTACGGACTATATTTGAAATACAGACTGACTTCCCAACCTGTCCTTTAAGTTTCCTCTTACAGTATAAGGGCCAGATTGTCAGCCAATGTGTATTGGCATTGCTCCATTGATTTTCTTCAATAGATGATAAAAAAAAATGAGGATTATAGGAAATTATAAACTTCAATGCAAATGCCTTTCTGCTCTTATCATCAATTCTTATTTGTTAAATAATGCTACTGGACTCAGTACTATGCAAGGTGTAATTAAAGATAGCACTTGTCCTGTAGAGCTTACTGGCAATTTATTTCAGTACTTAGCCACCCTGACAGGAATTTTTTCCCAATTTTTCTCCCTCTTCCTTGTAACAACTTTTTAGGTACTTGAAAAATGCTCTCATGTCCCCTCTCAGTCTTCTTTTTTCTAAATTAAACAAACCCGGTTCTTTCAGTCTTTCCTCATAGGTCATGGTTTCTAGACCTTTAATAATTTTTGTTGCTGTTTTCTGGACCTTCTCCGATTTCTCCACATCTTTCTTGAAATGTGGTACCCAGAACTGGACACAATAGTCCAATTGAGGCTTAATCAGAGTAGAGCAGAAGAATCACTTCTTGTGTCTTGCTCACAACAATTCAGCTACTAATATATCCCAGAATGTTTGTTTTTTCTTTCTTAACAGTGTAACACTGTTGACTCATATTTAGCTTGTGGTCCACTATGACCCCTAGATCCCTTTCTGCAGTACTTCTTCCTAGACAGTAATTTCCCCACTTTGCATGTGTAAAACTGATTGTTCCTCCCTAAGTGGAGTACTTTGCATTTGTCATTATTAAACTTCATCCTGTTTATCTCACATAGTTTCTCGAGTTTGTCCAGATCATTTTGAATTTTAACCCTAGCCTCCAAAGCACTTGAAACTCCTCTCAGCTTGGTATCATCTGCAAAACTTTATAAGCGTACTCTCTATGCCATTATCTAAATAATTGATGAAGATATTGAACAGAATTGGTCCCAAAACTGATCCCTGCAGAACCCCACTTGTTATGTCCTTCCAGCATGACTGTGAACCATTGATAACTACACTCTGGGAACAATTATCCAGCCAGTTATGTACCCACCTTATAGTAACCCCATCTAGGTTGTATTTCGTTAGTTTATTGATAAGACGGTCATGCAAGACTGTATCAAATACTTTATTGAAATCTAGGTATACTGGCTCTACCGCTTCCCCCTTATCCACAAGGCTTGTTATCCTGTTAAAGAAGGGTGATTTGACATGATTTGTTCTTTACAATTCCATGCAGGCTGTTACCTATCATCTTCTTATCTTCCAGATGTTTCCAGATGGATTCCTTAATAATTTGCTGCATTGTCTTTCCTGGCACAGAAGTTAAGCTGACTGGTCTATAGTGTCCTAGGTTGTCCTTATTTCCCTTTTTCTAAATGGGCACCGTATTTGCCCTTTTCCAGTCTTCTGGAGTTTCTTCTGTTTCCATGGTTTTTCAAAGATGATAGCTAATGGCTCAGATACCTCCTCATTCAGCTCCTTGAATATTTTAGGATGCATTTCATCAGGCCCTGGTGACGTATAGACATCTAATTTCTCTAAGTAATTTTTATCTTGTTCTGTTCCTATTTTAACTTCTAAACCTACCCCATTTCCACTGGCATTCTCTGTGTTAGGCAACCCATCACCATCAACCTTTTTATGAAAACTGATACAAAGAAATTGTTAAATATCACCATTTCCACATTTTCTGTTTATTGTTTTTCCCTCTTCATTGAGTAATGAGTCTACCTTGTCTTTGGTCTTCCCTCTTGCTTCTACAATATTTGTAGAATGTTTTCTTGTTATTCTTTATGCTTCTAGAACAGCCTCTCCCTTAGTCACTTTTCCCACCTTCTGAAATTTGTCTCCAATGCATTCTAAGAACTTGTGGGATAATCTGTGCCCTGAAACAGTTTTGTGTTCTCAGCAGATATCTGAATAGTTGAAGTCCCCCATCACCACCAAGTTCTGTGCTTTGGATGATTTTGTTAGTTGTTTAAAAACAGTTTCACCCACCCCTTCTTCCTGGTTAGGTAGTCTGTAATAGACCCCTTTCATGACATCACCCTTGTTTTTTACCACTTTTATTCTTACCCAGAGATTCTCAATAAGTCTGTCTCCTCCTATGTCCATCTCAACCTCAGTTCAAGAAATATAATATATAAGGCAATACCTCCTCCCTTTTTCTCCTGCCTATCCTTCCTGAGCAAGCTATAGCTTTCTATACCAATACTAATCATGTATTCCATAGTTGTGCTTTTTTACTACCATTTCAAGTTCTTCCTGCTTATTTCCCATACTTCCCAGTGCTCAAATGGATGTTGGGTTCTGCTGCTATGAGCACTGGTCAGCTCAAGGACATAGGCCAAAACCTTTAAGAATGGCTTCTGACTTTTGGGGCCTCATTTTTGGGGCATCTATTTTTAGACTGTCTCTTTTGGGATCTGATTTTCACAGGTGCTCAGTGCTGTTGCTTAGTTCACCTAGAATTGTGAGTGCTCACCATCTAAGACTCAGGCAGGCCCAAAGTATCTTGAGGTGGCTTCCAAGAGCTGGAGGTCACTGTTAACTTTTGTCAGCTGCTCTCCCCTTTCCTAATCTCTGCAATGTTGTAGTATCAGCAGTTTCTTTTATTCAGCACTAACCTGTTCTGTTTCCTGATGCTAGCCTAGTAATATAATACAACCTGTTTAGCAGTGTGGAGCATTATGTATTTTAAATGTTCACCTGAATAATACATACAAACTGCTGACATTCGGTCTGCTCCCAGATTAGGCGACATGCTTATTTAATGATGCTAAAAATGTTAAAATTGAAATTCAAATGTCATTTAAAAATATTTGTATTTAACTTCTCTGAGTCAATCCTTTGCTCTCTCTCCCTCTGGCATATTCAAATCGGGGGGTGAGGGCAGCACTCTGACACTGTGAATACTTTGAATGATGTACTGAGCAATGTTGGCATTTCAGTCTAATTAGTTGCAGCCTATTTTGTGATTTGTCTTTGGTCCTTTTTGGTTGGTGGCCAAGTATTTTTGTATCGTTTTTTGTACTCATTGTCTCGTTTTAAATGTCAACAGACCCATGTTTGTGTAACTGCTTTTTGGTTTTTTTTTCCTTTGTCTTCTCTCCATGACAATCTGTGTCAGAAAGTTTGACTCAGCCTTGCCGAGCCACACGGTGTGAGGAAAATACAGCTCATGATTGATTGGCATGTACAATACCGTTTGGTAGATGCACATCTTCAGCAGGACCATGCATTTTTCTTGCTAAACTTTAACAGTCACTGTTTTTCCTGAAAGTAGAATTTTCCTGGATTGGTTAAATCCGCTTTGGGCTACATTACGTCAGTGCTACACTGCAGCTGCATCAGGAGCTAGATCTAAATTTTACTTGTCAGGCCCAGCTCTAATTTAAACAGACTAATGTAGATTCCATCTCTGTCATCTGAGGGGAGAGGCAGGCAGGTATCTTGAACCAAGCAAATCACTGGCTGAGAAGATATTCTGGGACACTTGACTAGTTTACTTAGGGTGCAACTACTTAGCACCCTAAACTCGAAATAAGATACACAATTTGCTCTACGCATTGCGTATCTTATCTCGAATCTATTTCGAAATCGCGTATTTTGAAATCTGGCACATCTATACAGTGCCAAATTTTGAAATAACATGCTATTTTGAGCCATCCCTTATCCCTCGTGCAACGAGGTTTACCAGCTGAAATAGCGTGCCTGTTATTTCAAAAAATATATTGAAATAACGAGCGGCTTGTGTAGATGCAGGGTAGCTATTGTGCAGCATAGACAAACCTTAGAAACTGGGAGGTGCCGAGGGGGGGAGGGGCAGTACAGGTAAAAAGGTAAACATTACCCTGTGAATTTACAGAGAATGTTCTCAAGTTGACACTGAGTGGCACGTTTTTATCTGTGGAGCAGATTGGGCCACAGCAAATGAGTGGCAATATCCAATTGTTGAGAGAGAGAAAAGGAGGGACACGTTCATAACTTTATTGTTTGATTCTGTTTGACTGTTGTGGTTTTCAACTTGGTTTCACTCCATAGTTCTCTGATCACTTGGACGTTGTGTCCGATTCTTGAATGTCTGTCTTGCTAGATTTGGCACCAGCACTTTAGGCGGTCTAAAAGGGGCTTGTAGGAAAATCTTGTATTTTCTGCCCTTAGGTAGGATGTGTCATGCCGCAACCTTTCTGGTCTTGGCTCAGGGCAGCAGAAAGGGTGGCCCATCACTGCTGGGTGCGCACAGACTTGCAGCTTTGGGTGGTGTTTCTGCACCGCAGGGAGAAGCTTGCAGGCAAAGCACTTTTCAGTTGCTTACGCTAATATTCATTATGGCAAACAGGAACCTACAAATCCCATTAATTTAGTTCCACATAAGCTCACATTTGAGCTTTGACGGTGATCATGAAGTCGGTTATTGGCATGTAACTGCAGAGTAATACATGGATGTGCTGCACACACTGAACCGATGTTTTAGGGGACAGAAAACCGATGTTTTAGCTGCACATTACAACCACATGTGCATGCCAAACAAGCTGTCGATGTATATTCATGCAGATGAAAATGTCATCAGGAAAGGATTAGAAAGTGCTGATACGCCAACAACTTGATGTACTAGTGCAAATTTTCTGTCCCTTAGGTTCACACTCCTTCGAAACCTCTTTTGCTGACAGAGTTTTCATATTTCTGCAGAGAAAGTAAAATTCAGCACATGTGCAAAGTGAAACTAGGTGGGCTTAAATTGGAAACACACTTTTGTCATCGCTATTTATTACAATACATGACAATGAAAATTGCACTTCTGGTGAAACTATAAGTGAAATTTGAAAGGTCATTCACACTTCTGAGCTAAGAAAAATGTCATACTTTGAACAGTGCCATGAAGAGCACAACACCAGAGGAAGGCCTACACAGTTTGTTATGATCAAAAGGATGACTTAAAGTTTTGGAAATGTCAATCTTATTGTTGTTAGACAATGTTGGATGAATTACTGGTCAATGCAATTGCTTGGCCAAATAATGTTAAGGGGAAAATTACAAGTTAATAAAACCAAGAATGAAAAACAACTTTTGTGAAATCAGGTTGAAATATAACCCAAAATTGCATGGATTAGTAACAGTATAAAAACCCAATAATTGTGTATTCCAGAAATAACTTTTAAAGGGAATCTGAAGGTAGCAGTCTCACCACCGAGCTGAGACTGCTTCTTCTGGCCTTTTGGATTCCCACCTCTGCCTTGATTCATAATTTAAACTCTGCCTTTTAATGTGCAGTAGGCATTGGCACTTCATGGCATGCATCATAGCTGGAGGTTAGGCTAGAACTTGCTTTTATCGGGGTGCATGGGGTATTTCCAATTTTTCACTTGAAATGTATGTGCACAATTGAAAGAAGACCTCACTCTGCTCCCAAGAAATGCACACCAGATGTGTCTTTTATAAATGTTACATTTTGCAGCATCTTGACACATGCCAGTAGGTTGAAGGGTATGCATGCTCCATCGGGGCATAAGAACCCCTTCCATTCACTCAGCTGTGACGTTTTGTAATAGGCAAAATTTTTAGTGTTGTCAACGACTCAGTGTTCACTTTATTGACTTAGGCTGCAGGATCTGATGCTCTTATTTGAATCATGTACAGAAGTGTCAGGCTTCATTATTTGCAAGGCAATCAGATACAATAAAAAAGGGAATATTGACAGCATCTGTTGATTCCTGGGGTTCTGCAGCTGCAATGCTTGTCCCAAAAAGAGTGGGTTCCCAGCTTACAGCTTCAATTAATAAAATGCAATGAAGAATTTGTCAGTTGTCTTGCTAGCCAGAGAAAGAGAATAGGAGAGAAGTTTTCTGCTAGGTGTTTCTTGTGCTTGTCGAACTCACCCCCTTAAGCTTAAAGCATTTGCATCTTTCTTGCGTTGTAATTTGAATTGTGTCCATCATCTGGGTGTATGGGCAGCGAGTTATATGGGCTCGTGGTGCCCATGCTCCAACAATATTCAGAGCCGGGGGCCCTGCTCCACCAATATTTGGAGCTGGGTCTCTCTGGCCCTGCTTGGAGCAGGCCCCTGCCCACCCGTGCGTCCTCCCACCCCGGCCCCAGAGCATCTCTCCCCCGGACCTGGACCCGGACCATCCCTGCCGTGCGCCACTTTCACTCAGCTCCCCCTTGCTGGCTGCTGCTGCCATGCGCGGTGTGCTCAAACAGGTGGGCGGGGATACGCCTGGGCGTGACATGACGTCACGGCCTGGGACTTTAAAACTGCTCGGCGCCACCTTGCACCACGCAGCTGAGTTGCGGGTTCAGAGTTCGGGGACTTCTGGGGTGGAGCGCAGACTCTGGCCCCACAAAGTGGAAGGCAGAAGGTAGGGGAGGGGGAGGGAGAAAACTAGGGGAAGGGCTGGGAGAGGAAGGGGCTTGTGCGGAGGGGGAGGGGGAAGAAAGGGGAAGGCACCAAAGGGACAGGGTAGAGGAGAGACAAATGCCAGGGGACCAAGTGCAGACAATGAGGAAAAAGGCAGGAGGGGAGGTGTCAGTGGGAGGGGGACAAGGTGATGTTGGGAGGGGAAAGGGTAAGGGCATTGGGGGCTGGAGGGGGAGGTGCTGGGAGAAGGCTTGAAAGAAGGGGTGGGCATGAGGAGGGCGGGGATGGAGCAAGTCATGTGTGAGGGCACAGAGGGGCATGAGGGGAACGGGGGCAGAGGGTGGTGAGGGGGTGGGCATCAGGGAAAAAGAGGGCAAAGGGGGCAGAGGCAGTGAGGGAAGGGGGAGGCACCAGGAGGGTGTAGGGGAAAGGGAAGGTGCAGGTGTCAGGGGATTCTGGGGGTGAAGCAGCAGGGGAGGGACCAGCACCAGAGGAGAGAGGCAGGGCAGGTGTGTAGAGGGAGGTGTTAGAAGAGGGGATGAGGAGGGGTAGCTCACATGATCAGAGTGGGGCTACTGGAGGAGTGGGCACAAGGGGGAGAGAAGCGCTGGTGGAGGGGGGCAGGTCGCAGGAGGGCTGAGGGCAGTGAGAAGGGCAGGAGTCAGGACCGCAGAGGAGGGTGAGGAGTTGGGGGGCAGCAGGCACTAGGGGAGCTGATGGAGGAAGGGGAGGAGACATGGCAGCAGAGGGAAAAGGTAAAGGTTTAAAAATATTTATTAATAACTTGGGTGCCACAGTGGCACATCCAAACAAGCCACATGAACTCAGTACTGGTGCACAACACAATTCATTCTGCTCATGGGAGGAAACTCTTAGGCTATGTCTACACTGGTAGTTTCTTGTGCAAGAACATCTTGCGCAAGGGTTTTTGTGCAAGAAGTCTTGCGCAAGAACGTCCACACTGCCATGTGCAAGCTGTGCTTTTGCACAAGAGCATCCATAGCAGTGTGGACGCTTTTGCCCAAGAAAGCTCCGATGGCCATTTTAGCCATAGGGGTTTCTTGCGCAAGAAATCTCTGCCGAGCATCCACACTGCCCTCTTGTGCAAGAGAGTTTACACCTGTTAGAAAAGAGCGTAGCTCTTGCACAAGACATCCTCTCTTACCACATCGTACTGTACATTTCCTTGAGCAAGAGCAGGCGGGCAGTGCAAGAATGGCTGTACTTGAGCAAGAAGCCACGAGTCTAGACATAGGCTTAGAGGGAACACTTCCCCCAGCCTCTCTGCCCCCGAGTTAATGTCACATACATTGGGTTAATGCAATTGCAGGATAGTTGCATGAGGGGGGTTTGGTGGGGGCCAAACTTATCCCTGTTGGTAGGAGGATGGTGGGAAAAGCCCTTCGAGAGGGGTGACATGACACCTTTTACTTCTGGTCATGTGTCCATCTTGCCCTGAGCGTGTTACCTCCAGAGGCCTGGCTAACGGGGGAGGGGGGGAGGAAGGGTCAGGAGGTGTGGCTAATGGGGGGGGCAGGGGGTGTGGCTAATGGGGGCCGGGGGCGTGGCTAATGGGGCACCACCAAAAATTATACAAACCTGCCGCCCATGTCTGGGTGGTTATAGTAATGAATAGTTAACATGGATGGCACTCTGGCTACTAAGTCGGTGTCTCTTGCATTCACATACGCACTCACACTCTGATACTGACAATAAATGCTAGCTCAGTTATTGGACAACAGGCCAGATGGGTCTTGCATCCTAAGAGGCTTTGAGACCTGGATTCTGCAAGACCTCAAAGGAATGTGACTTCTCACTCTAAAGGTGTACTTCTGAGACTGGCCTTCCACAGCTGGAAAAGTGGAGTTCCTGGAATGGCAGATTAGCCTGTTGACGTATGTCACATGACGCAGCTTTTTGTAATAATTCAGGTAAACTAAACAGTCAAGAAAATACATCTTTTATTAAGGGGGAAAAGAATCCTTGAGAATTACTCTTTCAGGGTGTCTTGGCAACATGTTTCCTCTATGTTCTTATCATTCACCTTTCACAGTGTTACTGTACAGCATGGCAATGTTTTCTATGTATTAACATTCTACTGCAGTGAATCCTCATCATCTGTGTTACTGTCAGGAGACCAGAATCCCTTCGCATTCAGTTACTAATATCACGGCATAGTCGGGTTTTAAATTATGGTGTTTTAATTAGCTTGCAACTTGTCCTGACAGCCAGCATTAAACAGGTGCTGCCTGTAAACACCAAGAGCCTTCACGTCCCACGTCAGTCCCTGAAACTCCAAAAACCAGAAAATCCGGAATTAAGGTACACTGCAGCCCTGCCCTGCAACCCTAATTCTTCTCCATGGAGCTGTCCTGATACTGAGCAGACATGAGGAATGACTACAGTGCCACTTCACGTGGTGCGCTGTCCTACAGAACTGCACTCGCTCACGCATTTACAGGCACTCCAAGGACCCTCAGCTAGTACAGGCATGATCCACAACAGGCTGCACCGCTCCCCCTGTGATACAAGAAAAGGTGCATCTGCACCCCAGGGGGCTCATTTCTGCACTGAGTTATGTCAGTTGTGTGCATAGAAGAGCAAAGTCATCCATTTGTGCTGTGGGAATTTGTAATAGATAGGACAGTTCCCTGCAGTTTAGAGACTATGCCAGAGGGAATCCTTGGGACATCTGACTGCCCTAGGGAGCTTGTGTAGAGTAGGTGCAGTGGTTGAGGGTAGGTCAGGCACTGCTAGCTGGTGTTGACATTTTCCAAAATGAGGACATTGTCTCACAATTTTTCCTATTGCTCCATATCATCTGTCTGGCAGCTGGATTGGGGTATCACTCAAAGAGGGCAGAGTTAAGGTTGTGAGGCAGGGCTGGGGTCTACCTGAACTCTGAACCATCCCACAGTGTGCTGGGAAGCACAGCCACTGCAACCCATTTTTAAGAGTTCACCTCGCGCTTCCCAGAGATGAAGCATAGCTCAGTTTCCAAGCATTCAAATGAGCTGATGACTGGCTGGAATGTCTCCCAGGGCTGTGATGTGTGCTCATTCCTTCCACTGGGACACAGGCGGGTGGGGGAACTCTTGCCCTTACGCACCCACACAGGGCAAGAACAGTTGGCCCCAATTGTCTAAATTTGACCTACTCTCCAATTCCATACTTCATGTAAGTAATGGTCGGACTACGAAACAGTCACAAACATCATAGGAAAGGCTCAAGTCAATTAGGAAATGGAGAGCTAGCATCTCAACTGATGTAAATCAGCACAATTTCACAGACTCCAGTGGAACTTTGCTGATTGGCATCACCTGATCTGAAATAGTTTCCCTTTAACACACACAATGTAGCCTGTCAGCGTGAACGTAACCCAAAGCCATGTAGGCAGCAGGAGACTGATGCAGACCACCTCAGATCCCAGCTACAAAGCACTTTCCTATAAGTTCCATATATGGTAAATGTTTATGGATCACTTGGTACCAAATGGCATATCTTTTGATTTTTGAGCAGCAAATATTGTTCTTGCCTGGGGTTAATTTTATTTTAACATGTCTGATTGTATAGTCCCACAGAGCAAAACAAAAACATGGGCATTTTGTGTGCATGATTCGCCACAATCCCTGTTTGCCATTTCTGTATTTTAAGGCTGCACATAGAAAATAACATATACTATCCATGCTATAAAATTATTTACATCATACATATACACAGAGAGAGAACTGAGTTAATTTTACATGTATAAAACTACAGAAGTCACATATTGCAGTAGTGTAGAGCTCTATTAAATGTTGTGTCTCGGTCAGACTCCAGCTGGGATAATTATATGCTGCCTAGTGTAAATCTCCCTAGAGTGCCAAGTAAATGCAGTCCTTGCTATCTCTTCTTATCCTCCACTACTGAATAGTGGTAGGTGCTTTTTAAAAGTTGCTGGGTCCCTCCTCATTCCTTTAGCGATATGGGGACAGCAGTGGCAGTGCCAAAATGTGTTTGGGGCTTGGTGGATGTGTGGGTTGATTCAGGTCTTTATTTTTTTGGTGAAACAAGTTTCATCTGAAAAATTTTGCATAACTTTACATAGCAAACCTCATTGTGTTCCTTATTAGTCTATGTCATCAGGACAAATCTCATGCTATAATTAGGGTTGCCAGGTGTCCGGTTTTCGCCCGGACAGTCCGGTTAATTGCATCTTCTGTTCGGTAAAAAAAACAGAAAATACCAGACATTTTTCCCCTGCTGCATCTGGTAGGGGTGGGGGGAGCAGGGAGCATGGGGATTTAAAGGCATGGCAACCTTTTTTTTGCTCAACAAGGGTTGGGGGTTTTTTTTTCCCCTCAATCCATTTTTTTCCCCGCCATGTTCGGGATTTTTTGTGAAAGTATCTGGCAACCCTAGCTATAATGGCTAAGCAAAGCTAAGTTGGTGCTGAGGGCCTCAGTGTTAATCATCTGAATGCAATAATAAATCAAACCCTGCTAACAGCTCAGCTAAACCTCTAGTGTATCTGCTTTAGTATTTTGGTTTCTTTCTTTCTGTTCATAGCTGTAATTTGGGTTCATTGAAATCAGGAGCAGTTTAAAAGATAACTGACATTGACTCATTCAAAATACATGAGGCACCAAATTCTACCCTAGCTTCATGGTCTGTGCAATTCCACTTAGTTCAAGGGGTTTGACTTCAGTGGAGCTGCAGGAGCTGTAGCTCAGAGGAGCTTCTGTCTTGGTTTGTGTATGGTTTTTTTTCCCCTGTTTCACTGGTGTTTTTGAGGGCTGGACAGAAGCTCGTTTCTCCCTTCCCTTTCATCGTACTCTGTAATTGGCTGATAATCCATATAGAATCTAAGATTCGGTCCTCAGTAGCCCACGGAGGATTGGGATTTGACCATTTTAAAAGTGGTATGCTTAGTAGTAGATCAGCTGATCTCCATTATGACACTAGTATATTCATTTGAGCTATGAGGCTATGTCTACACAGCAACATTATTTCGAAATGACTTAGTCTGCGGCCGCATAGCTGGCAGTTATTTTGACATAATGTCAAAATACTGTCAAGCTGGAGGACTTCTTACTCCAACTCCTGTAACCCTCATTGTACGAGGAATAAGGGAAGTCTGAAGAAGAGTGCTCTATTTCGAAATAAGTGCTGTGTAGATGCTCCCATTTTTTAAATAAGCTCAATTTGAGTAGCTTATTTTGAGTTAAGCCCTGTTGTGTAGACGCGCCCTTACTTACTTATCCAAATCTGGAGCAGGATTGAGGGGATATGGGAAACGCTATATACTTAGAACTCCATGACAAGTAATTTGGGAAGAAATTTTTCAGTAACGTTGCCTCTCTTCTGTGAGCACAGCTTTTGTGAGCGTAAAGTTTAGTTACACTTCAACTACCTGACTACATGCGCAAACCAGCTAGTCAGATGTGTGTTGATAACATCTGCACCTATATGTAATTTGTAAGCATAAAACATTGTGGATGCATTTTTTATTATTGTATTGTTAAGAGATTTCTCTAGCTTTCCTTTGTTCCATCACTTATATTTTAACCTTCTCTAGCTCTTCCAAGAAAAGTTTTAATGTATATTAAGGAAATGAGGTACGTAAATATTATCATCCCCCATGAGAGGGAAACTGAGGCACAGAAAGGTGAGTGACTTGCTCACAGTCACATATGAAATCTGTTGCAGAGTGGGAACCCAGTATTCTGTGATTCCTAGTCCAGTGCTTTAGCTTCAAGACAATCATTCTCCTTTCCTGATACTGTCCAACAATTTTGGGCAGCACATTTTTGAGCAAGCTTGTCTGTTTTGCACTTGCTGTGTATTCATAACCTGGGGGGGCATGAGGGTTAGTAGTGCACATTAATGTAGTAAGAACAAGACAGTGGCGGGGAATTCAGGGTAGAAATGACACGTCTATGCCTTTGAAGAGGTCTGGTTAAATATCTTTGTCTATCCAACATTTTGGGAGTGTTATTTCTGATGCTTAGAGCAGGGCACGTGTTTGTCACAGAAGGCCACTGGCGTTAGAAGAGGGTGGTGAAACAGCAGGTGAAATGAGTGCCTTGAAGAGAAGCAAGCCAATGACTTTTCAAAGGTTTATTTTGCTTCTTAAAAAGCTTCCCCGTAGCTTCCTTTTAATCCCTGATTAAAGAATGAAAGTAAATATGCTGAGACACAGTTCTAATGCTAATACTTCTCATGACATAATTATGATGTATTTATTGTACAGGCTTATTTTATTTCTCTCAGTTGTCTTATGCAGCAGTGCTCACTAGGCAGTCAAAGGCAAAGCAAAACAGAAACTGTATTTCCAACTAGATCTGAGAGACAGGCACTTACATGTATCCCAGATGCCATTACACTCTGTAAGACATACTGTTGATTACCAAGGCTGAAAATTCCAGTGCAAACAAAATTGTCCTTTGACAGGCTGGTCCAAAACAGTGAGAGATGGCATCAGTTCACTCAAATGCTAAAGACCCTTAAGGTTCTTGAGTTAAATGTCAAATATTTTCAACACCCCTAAAATCATCACATACTCCTTGGTATCAAAAACAAAATTAACAACCATTTCCATCATATTTACTCAAATTTCCTTCCCGCCAGATGCCTGCCAGCATGTAGCACAGAACAGTGTTTTCTGCTATATCAGTCTTTCCATCGGCGGTGGCTGTACCATGTTCCACATCTCCACACGGGATCCCTCTTTCTCCTGCCGGCTGGGGCTGTAGGTCCCTTGAGTCGCCCGTTTGTTGGCAGCTATGACGGAAATCACAACTGCCAAGAAGAGGATCAATAACAAGGCCAACGTTACTGAGCCAATGGCGGTGAATATGTTCGAGATCAAGTCAGCTGTCAACTGGAAGGATTGAAATAATTGCAATATAATTGATGTTAAGAACACAGAGGCACATATACTGGAGCTACCATGGTAGGAAAATATTCTGGAGTATTAATTAAAATATGAGATTTAATATTTTAAAGAACATATTTGCTGGTAGAAAAGTAGATTGGCCTTCTAAAGTTCAGTACTATAGGTCCTATGGAAAGTAAATATTGCAGCATGCTATCTTTTGTGCACCTAATTAGAGTGGGGTGAATTGTGTGTACTGACGAGTTGATTTGACAACTTTCTGTCTGCTCACAAATTATTCATGAGCAGATTGTGTTTTTTCTCAAATGGAGCTATTATTCAGAAATGGTTTACTGAATTGTTTTTACTAAAAATGGTTTGTCCACAGTTGTTCACAAGCTATTCATTCCAAGTCTTGATATTTAAAATGTTAACAGTTTTGATTGGATATATCAGCACATGGCATTTCTGTTTCTCTCTCTGGATGAACTAGGTTTCTGGTGTCAAGGCTTTGTAGTTTCAGATTTTACTTTCCATAAATGCTTTTTGTAAAATACACCATTTCTTTGAACATTCTTATCAGTAAATTGTTTCCTGGAATATTCACATAAGGTGAACACGCAAATCTTCCCTGGGAACTGCATCTTTGGGAAGTGGAAAGATTAGGGTCTTCCACTGACTTTGTGACCTATGCTGATGGGAATTTTAGGCCATATAAACTCACTGATCCTCCAGGTTATTGACAATGACCTATCCCAAAAAAGTGGTTAGAAACACAACAATATAGCTATTCCAGAAAACAGCATGATAGACAGGGTGGCAGACTTTTGTTTGGGCCCTAAGCAATATCTGGTGGTGTAGGAAGGTTTCAAATTGAGAACGCACACAGGACACACATGAACATAATTGAAATGCATTTGATGAAAAAGTCCAATCAATAAATATTCACTGAAAATATTTCATAGTAGCCTCCCAAATTGGCTACTACATACAGAGCTTGCATTTTTAATTATGGAGATGTGCCTGTGTTCCCATAATTCCTTTTCAGGAAGTAATACTCTGCAAGTTGGATGTATAGTTTGTGTTCCTTTCTGCCTTGTTGTTATACAGTAATGGGAAAGGTAATAATGTCAGCATGTACTGTGTACAAGCAAACAGACCAGCCAGAAACCTCTTTTAGGGTTGGATTTTTGGCAGATGAAAACATTTGTTTAAAATAGTCTTTCTGCAGTGATAGAAGCCATTGAAATGATGTGGGTGTCATGGAAAAGTGTTCCCTGTGGACAGAATGACCCTGCAAGGAATTGGTCTTCCAGGCAGATTTTGCCATCATCTTTTGATGGGTATTACAAGTGACAATCTGGCGGTTGTGGATGCACATGTGCTTGTGGCAGGACTTTCAAATCCAAAATGTTCAGAAACAGAAAACAGCAGGTCAGAACTCAATTTCCGTTTCCCAGAGAGTTAGATACAGCTTGTTACAGAGCACTATTATCCACATTGAGTGATCTGCTTAATAGTCATTCCCATGCAGTATGCAGGGAGAGTCTTGCTGAGGCTAATACTGCATTCAGCACAGGGACATTCTAAGCTGGGCATGAATTTGCTATCAGTGCCCAGAACACACATCTTGAATCCCACTGTTCAAACTCTTCTGCAAATGGAATGAAAGTACCACAGGAAAAATATGAAAACAGACTTTTACTTCTGGATTTAAAAAATCCAGCTACAGTAATAACAGCAAGTTTGGCTGAAGAGCTGTCCTTTTATAACCAGTTGTGATTATACTTTCCTCTGCCCTTGATCGTTAAATATGACTCCTATAATGTAAAAATAATTAATTATCCTATTTACAAATAACCTGCTCCAGGTGACAGATTGCACAGTACCCAAGTACCAGAGATATTGCAACACCAAATGTATCAGTCTACTATATTATTCTGTCTCAGTATGTCTACACTTGCTTCCTCTTCCGAGAGAGGAATGCAAATGTAGCTGAGTGAAATTGCAAATGAAGCGTGGATTTGAATTTCCCGCACTTCGTTTGCATAATCGCAGTCCGCCGCTATTTCGAAATACCCTATTTAGAAATAACGAACGCTGTGTAGATGCGGTCATTTTGAAAGAAACCCCTTCTTTCGAAATAACCAGTAAACCTCATTTTTTGAGAAGTAAGGGTTATTTCGAAAGAAGGGGTTTCTTTCAAAATAACCGCATCTACACAGTGTTTGTTATTTCGAAATAGCAGCGGTCCGTGATTATGCAAATGAAGCACAGGAAATTCAATTCCGTGCTTCATTTGCAATTTCGCTCAGCTGCATTTGCACTCCTCTCTCGGAAGAGGAAGCAAGTGTAGACATACCTTCATACTGGGAATGTCATTTCATAAGCTCTTCTGCTGGCATTTTAAAAACACTGTTTTCTACGTCTATTGGTGATCCAGTTGTGTCTGTCTGTGCTTATATGGATGGTCCTTATCACTGTAGTACCAGAGAATCTCACAATCAGTAATGGATTTTTATCCTTACAATGACCGATGAGGTATCATCTTCATGTTACAGATGGGGGAAGTGAGGCACAGATATATTAAGTTAATTGCCCTGTTTCCTGCATCCAAGGTAGAATCAACAGTTGATTCTAAGTTCATATCCCATTCCTGTATTTTTGGAGATGAGGTTTACACACTGAAAGAATTAGTCTGGTAATTTATACATGCAAAGAAACCACAAATATCACAGCAATAAATGTCAAAATTATCCAAGCTGCATTGGTATTATACTGTTCAATATAGAAATATATTGGAGTCATTCTGCTGAATTTATGACTGAATTCTTATCCTTGTTGCATAACCAGTCAGTGCCTGGATATTCTAACTAGTGCAATAGAAAGGTTTATAGAATTGCTATTATGGAGAAGAAGCTTGCCCCTTACATATGCTTCTTGGCTTTGATTCAGAAGCATTCTTGACTGGATAGTGATTGGCACTGGAGAAAGCCAGTGGAGCTGCAGATGTTCTTAGAACTGAAACCTGTCAAAACATCTCAACCTGATCCAATCTGCCAAGTGGCTACAGTTTTGATAAGATCTACAGAGCTATTTTCTATCATACAGGGACATACTGACCAACTTTACTTCTTTGTTCAGCATTCACTGCTGATTTTACAATATTAGAAAAAAATCACCCTTCCTCAATGAGCTTGGCGAGGCCCAGCTGAGCTATTAAAAACTCTGGGTCATGGACTCGCCTCTTGATCTGTCAACTCTCATAGCAAACCTCGGGTTTACAGTGCGGATATCCTCATTAGTGCTCGCCATGAACTGATGTAGAGTTGCCAGAAGGTTCTGTAGTCTGGTCCTATCAGGATCAACTGTTCCTTTGCTAATTGATTTCTGGCTAATTAATTTTTAATTTTGAAAACATGAAACAAATTGTCTTGTCTGAAAAAAGAATGAGAAATCTCAATTGTGGACATCCGGGTTGGCTTCTCTCTATATTTGGTATTGATGAAAGCACTTGGAAATATGAAAAAAAAAAAACTTCCCAGAGAACCAGGAAAGATGAATCCCTGAGCAGCATCTTTAGGAATATAATTGTCTTGCTTTTAAGGGGAAGCATTGTCAATTAACAAACCCATAATAAAAACATATTTGAATAATTGTAGTAGCTGGATATAAAGTCAGGAAATGAAGGATTCAAGTCACACCTCAGTCTCAACTCATCCTGTTATTTCCCCTGGCTTTTGCCTTGCTCTTGGTAAGGAGCCAGACGGTGAATCCCTCACTTGCATTAGTGAGCAGTTGCTCACATAACTAGTTCCTTGGACTCTAATGTGCTTACTCATGCGAGTAACTACTTACCAGCAGAAGGTGTTCACAATCTGGCCGGTGGTATGTATAAACTCATCCTCTATTCTGAGATTCCTGCCGTACTGAGGCACTGAGTAATATATGGGATACTGCACGGATCATCACAACAGTACCTCACTTTTCAATCTAGCATCACATTTTGCTGTTACACTATGCCAACTTTCCTAGGCTAGCTGTGTTCGGAGTTCCATCTTTGATCTGAGGATTAGGTCATGGCCACTTGCTTACAGTATACAATATGTTTAATTGCTTTGTCACAGGACTGTAATGGGATCCAACACAAGCAGTTTTCGCTGGAGCGCTAAGAATAAAGAGAAAAAAATATCCTGGGATGCAAGGAAGGATGTGTGGTATATTTCCCTGTGTCTCAGCCCAAACACACTGCTACAGAACATCTTGAACATTTCCGAATGCTATACAACTTGCTCATTATTCTTCAAGACAGCTGGATATCGGAATACCTTAAAAGAGAATGTTATACTAAGTGACCACCTTTCAGAATTCAATATTTGCTTATACTTGCCGCTGCTATTTCCTAATAGAGGTACAGTGCTGTTTGCAAACAATTAACTGTGTAGAGAACACAGACATAATATTAATTGACCAATGTTAGGTAATATTGTAAAGATTATCAGAGTGACCAATTCATAGGCATGGAACTGTGATGTTGCCACTTCCTAACATGAAGAACTATTGGCAAATGCTTTCTGTTTAATGGTGGCTACTGTAGCTACAGGAATGACACAGAAGTGCTCAGACACTGTGCTGGTGGGTGCAGCATAGTGCCTGAATCAGTGATGTTATTTCTTACATTCTTTGCCCATATTGTTAAGTGTGTATCCTGTACACTGCTCTCTTTGCATGTGTATGAAACCCCGTGACTTCATGGGACACCATGCAGACACAAAGGTCCATCAATACAGAGCAGCTTTTGGAATCAAGACATTAGCTTACAAGTATCCAGCAGCTTGATATCCAACACCCAGAAGTCTTAGCCTTATCTTCATGTTCACCCCAGTCTTAAAATATAAAGCTAAGTTTGGCTGAGATTTGCCAAAGGGCCTACAGGAGTTATCCCATTAAATGCTCAGTGGGAGTTGGCTGTCCAATTCCCTAAGGATTCCTCTGAATTCTAACCTTTGTTATTGGTTCATTGCACATGTTGCTATATTTTGCACTTCAGCCAACTGCCGATAACAATAACCAACAGTCCTTTTATCAGAGCTCATTGATTTGGGGGTCAAAGAAAAACTTGTGCAAGATGGTATTTTATACCTTTGAAGCAAGAAGGTAATGTTCAATATTACTCAATTAATTCTGGTTGAAAATTGCTCTCAATTAGCTACTGGACTTAAACAAAAAAGATACTCAGTGAGGTTTATGCTACATTACTCCCTAAGCTATTACTTGACTCCACTGGTAATTCTTTACTTGGTTTGTGAATTGCTACAGTAGATTCCTGACTGGGTAAATATCACAGTGGCTGAAATAGGACACTAATGCTGTGTTTGCAAAATTATCTCTGTTCCATTCAGTGCTGGGAAGACAAACAAATAATACTAACAATACTTCCCTACAATGGCTTCCAAGTACAGAACTGTGAAGTCTAATCAGCCCAGATCTCCTACATCTAAGGAGCAATTGCACTAATCAGAGCAGTTAACTCAGAGGGTTCCTGTTTTCCTGGATGCCATTGTTGAGGATTTTTAGGATGATGAAATGAAGGAAAAATTCTGGTTTCATCTAGATCAGGGTGGGCAATACAAAAATGGTGGCCTGTCAGGGTTAATTCTTGGTGGGGCTCCACCGCTCTATTTACCTGCACCTCTCCAGCTCTCACTGGCCGCGGATCACCGATTCTGCAGCCAACAAGAGCTATGATCACCTGATACCTGCAGAGGTGCAGGTAAATATAGAGGTGGGGGCCCACCAGGGTTAACATGCATGTAAGTCATTTAAACTGCAGCTGAGTGCTGTGGGGAAACATGCACAAAAACCCTCTCTGGCAGTTTGCGCTTAACAGACTGTGGAGCTCACACAGCAACAGGAAACAGTAGTTGAAACCTAAGGGCTTGCACTGACTTGGTGAAGAGCGCTTCCATTCCCCTCATCACACAAGCAAGCCTCATACTCAGTAATCAATAATTAGTTACATTGCCCTGGATTCCAAAGGCATTGTATGCATTGTCTACAGGACAGCTCTGGCATGCAGCCTCCTCTAGGGTGAAAGGTGAGAATCAAGTCCCCTGACTTTTAAAGCTCTACTAAGAATACCATGCCAATGATTTTGTTAGGGCTCTCTATTTCCCAGCTTTCATTGTGCAGCGTGTGGGCAGACGGCTGGGTAAGCAAGAGGCCCAACTGCAAAGCCAAAGCTACATAACACTCATATTCTTTTCTAATCTCTTCTCGCTCTTGGAAGGAAATTTGTAGCAAAGGAATGTTGTTCTTTTGAACATCAGTATTGTAGAAGGGGGCAGGGCTGCCCCATGGGAATGCAGTTTGAATGGAAAACATTTGAAAACTGTCTGGCTGAATTCTGGCTTTGGGAGTTGACGGAGTATTGGGGTGGGATCATGTAGGGGGTAGTGCCTGAGAAGATGTGCAGTGAGGCATTATGGGCCTCATCTACTCTCATAATGCTTTATACTACTGTGGCTCCATTGGCTTCATGGGAATTAACCCTGATTTATGCCGACATGAGTGATGAGAGAATTAGGCATGGAGTTTCCAGGCACAGTATCAAGGAGGCTTAGCCAAAGTAGCTCTTGAATGTCTCTGACAAAGGAGCTGCGTGTGCAACCCTGGTACTGTCACCATGACATCTGCTGTTGCAGGTGGTAACATGGCCGAAGATTACATATCTGTGTTGGGACATACAACATGAAACAGGAGTGGCAGCTTATGTTCTGAAAGCACACATGGATTGTGGCTGCCGCTAGCACAGGGAGTGCTCCACTTTTATTGCAGCACCTGCATAGGAGCAGCTATAAGCTGGCAGGTTAGTGAGACAGAAACATTACTGGCAGCTTTAATATAAATAATTAATATAAAATCCTGAGAGTTCTTTACCAGGGGCGGACTGGCCCGGTGGGATACCAGGAATTTCCCAGTGGGCCATCCTCTGAAGGGCCAGCTGGTGGCTGCTGGAGGACGAGGTTTGTGATGGGGCACCGCAGCCCCGCACTTTAAATTCCCTGGCACCAGCCATGTACGGGGCACGGTGGGGCTGAGGGAGCGCACTCAAACGCCGCGCAACAGCTGAGAGGAACAGCCCGGGTGTGGAATGACGTCATGGCCCAGGACTTTAAAACCACCTGGCCCAGAGTTGCATTGCGCAACCCATCTCCAGGCCTGGCAAATGGTCTGGAGCCCCAGAAGCAGCTGGGGCCGGAGCTGTGGGGACTTCTGGGGCCCTATCACAGACTCCAGCACCACAAACTGGAAGACAGAAGGTGGGGGAGGGGAGGAGAAGGGGGAAATATAGGGGGAAAGAGTGGGAGAGGAAGGGGCTTGTGCTGAGGGGAGGGGGGCAGGTCAGGAGAAGAAAGGGGAAGACACCAAGGGACAGGATGGAGGAGAGACAAATGCCAGGGGGCCAAGTGCAGACAATGAGGAAAAGGGCAGGAGGGGAGGTGTCAGTGGGAGGGGGCAGGGTGATGCTGGGACAGGAGATAGTAAGGGCATTGGGAACTAGAGGAGGAGGGGGAGGTGCTGGGAGAAGGCTTGAAAGGAGGGGTGGGCATGAGGAAGGCGGGGATGGAGCAAGTCACGTGTGAGGGCACAGGGACATGAGGGGAATGGGGGCAGAGGGTGGTGAAGAGATGGGCATCAGGGAAAAAGAGGGCAAAGGGGGCAGGGGCAGTGAGGGAAGGGGGGCACCAGGAGGGTGCAGGGGTAAGGGAAGGTTCCAGGGGATTCTGAGGGTGATGCAGAAGGGCAGACACCTGTAGGGGAGGGACCAGCACCAGAGGAGAGAGGCAGAGCAGGTATGTAGAGGGAGGTGTTAGGAGAGGGGATGAGGAGGGGTAGCTCACATGATCAGAGTGGGGCTACTGGAGGAGTGGGCACAGGGGGGAGAGAAGAGCTGGTGCAGGGGGGCAGGTTGCAGGAGGGCTGAGGACAGTGAGAAGGGCAGGAGTCAGGACAGCAGAAGAGGGTGAGGGGTTGGGGTGCAGCAGGCACCAGGGGAGCTGATGGAGGAAGGGGAGGAGACATGGCAGCAGAGAGAAAAGGTAGAGGTTTATAAGATATTTATTAATAACTTGGGTGCCACAGTGGCACATCCAAACAAGCCACATGAACTCAGTACTGGTGCACAACACAAAATTCATTCTGCTCATGGGAGGAAACTCTTAGGCTATGTCTACACTAGCAGCTTCTTGCACAAGAACAGCTGTTCTTGCACAAAAACTTGCTGGGCATCTACACGGCACGCGCGTTCTTGCGCAAGTAAATTTACAGTCTAGCGTTGGAAAACAGGGCTTCTTCCAGAAGAGTTATTCCTTTCCCCACGAGGAATAAGCCCTCTTGCACAAGAGGGCAGTGTAGACAGGCAACATGAATTTCTTGCGCAAGAAAGCCCTATGGCTAAAATGGCCATCAGAGCTTTCTTGCGCAAGAGAGCGTCCACACTGCCATAGATGCTTTGCACAAAAGCACATCTCTTGTGCAAAAGCACGTGCCAGTGTGGACGCTCTCTTGTGGAAGACTTTGTTCTTGCACAAGAACAGAACAGTTCTTGCGCAAGAAGCTGCCAGTGTAGATGTATCCTTACAGGGAACACTTCCCCCAGCCTCTCCGCCCCCGAGTTAATGTCACACACATTGGGTTAATGCAATTGCAGGATAGTTGCATGAGGGGGGTTTGGTGGGGGCCAAACTAATCCCTATTGGTAGGAGGATGGTGAGAAAAGCCCTTAGAGAGGGGAATCATGACACCTTTTACTTCTGGTCATGTGTCCATCTTGCCCCAAGAGTGTTACCTCCAGAGGCCTGGGTAATGGGAGTCAGGGGTGTGGCTAATGGGGGTCAAAGAGTAAATTTAAAAAAAATTCTTTGATGTGAAAAAGTGGGCCATTCGCAACCCATTTCCTGGGCCTATTTTGATTGCCAGTCTGCCTCTGTTCTTTACAGTCACAAATGGACACTGATTGGTCCATCTAGAGCCTGGAATAAGCAGCTGCAGTTCCAATATTAAACATCATTAACCAGCAAAGCCTGAGAGCTGTGCAGACCTGTATGTTGGTTTCTCTAGTAAGAGAATAGCGACTATGGACTCAGTTGAATGTAATAGACCCATCTCTATTTGCGCTCTATGTTGCCCAGATCTTTTCTGTTTCTTTAACTCGCCCATGTAATGACCATTAGTCTAATTCCTTCAGTCTGTCATTTAAGCCTTGACTGTATTTGATCTATTCTGTGGTTTATTCAGACCTTCAAAGTCTTCTCACTGAATGCTATTCTCTGAATCTCTAAAGATTCTCCTAAGTAACTAATCATAATCACTGTCAACTCTCCATTGTTCATAAGTCATATTATCTAACTGCATTGCATTACCTGAGTAAGTTCTGTTCCTGGACCTGTCAAAACTTAGCTGTCTTAATAGCCATTTGTGCTGGTGATTTCACATGTAAATGTTGGGGAACAGCTGATAGTAGCTATTGTGATCACTTGCTAATCTAGATTGAATTTTTCTAGTTTACAGTCAAATAGTCTGGTTTTTCAAGCAGGAAGCATCTCATCGCTGATCTTGGGTTAGAAAGTGAGGTCACATGAAATCCGTGGATTTAGCTGTCGATTGTAATCTAGCCTAGCAAGGTGAAGAATAATCTTGGAAGGTACTGAGAACATTCATTCTCAATAGAAGAAATCCTGCCCTGTTGAAGTCAATAACAAATCTCATTTTTACTGCAATGAAACCAGATTTCACCTACTAATTTCCATGAGAGTTGAGGGCTGAGCCCTGTAAGAGTCTCATATTAAAGTGAGGCATTACAAATATTGGCCTCAGTCACAAGGCTCACATGATTCAAATTGCAGGACCAGGACCATCATCGGTGTTTCTAGACCTCTTAAAGATGATGCAAGGCATAGACCAAAACAAGTCACTCTCTACAACATTCTAGTATTTGGTTGCAGCAATAGTCAGGTCAACTAATATTTTATTTACATTATTAGCCCTTGGAAATCCAGTTTTGCTGAACTCAGCAGCTGACTCTAATGAATGACTTTATAGGGAATGTTGCAAAGGACAAATAGATGTAAAGCATATTTTCTGTAATTACTTGCTATATTAGTATCTTGTTTATGTAGCATTCATTGTACAGTATTAGTTGGTTAATGGAGGTGGCCAGATAACGATGAGGCATTACATTCAGTATATTTGGAAGTAATTTGGGGTGGTCTTTTTAGACATGAGGCAACCTACAAATAGTGATCTTTTTCTTGAGGGGCCCCTGTGTGTTTATTGGGGGTTCATCTATGCAGATTGCTCAACATTCTGGTAACCATCCTGTATATGCTTAATTTCAAGCATATGTGTAGTCCCTTAAGCATATAGTTAAATGTTTTGGTCAATAGCATGCAGGACTGAGACCGAAGTGCCTTTTCTCCACCATCATAAAGGGCAAGTCTACATTACAGGCCAGATCAATACGCAGCCATCGATCCAGCAGAGGTCGATTTATCATGTCTATAGATGTGATAAATCAACTCCAGTATTCCATCTCAATGAGCGCAAGAGGAGTCAATGGGAGAGCCTCTTCTGTCAACACACGGTTGTGAAGATACCACTGTAAGTAGATTTAAGAACGTTGGCTTCAGCTACACTATTCACGTACGTGGAAGCTATTCACAAAGCTGAAGCTGTGTAACTTAGATTGACCTCTCCCTGTACGGTAGGCAAGCCCTTAGTGTGTTCTGTGAAGTAGAATGCCTCACTTGGCTATTCCAGGAGAAAAGTCATTATTAAGCAGTGGGCTTTTAGCATACTGACAGATACTGTTTTGCAACAACTGCCAATGCTAATTTTCCAAATGTGCTCAAGTTCTCTTCAGGACCATTCTGCTGGTGCAGCACAGATTGAATGTACAGCTTCACTGTGGTGTTATTAGATGCCTTTTAAAATTCTGCTGACAGCCTCTGGTGTAAAACTTAACCATCTGCTGCAATTTAAAAACACAAGAAGACAAATGCACCTTTCATGTAAACCCCCGGAATGAAATGAAATTAGGCTCAGGACAAATTTGGCTCAAAATTGCTAAATCTCAGACTGGGCAAGCAATAAGACACAGTGTTTTAGTAAATGTGTCAATCTCTGTGGATTGACATTCCTTCCAGTTTGGGCAAAGCTTCCGGTTATTACAGATAATTATTACTTGGTTTATGGGAGCACCTACAGTATGTTAGGTGCTGTCCTCATCTGTACGAAAATAATCTTATAATGTGAAGGCTTGACACCTGAAAGTTAAGCATCCACATGAACAGATCCCACCAAAGGATCGAAGCCTCAGAAGACAAGCAACTTGTAAGAGGATGGATAAACTATCCAGTCAAAAGATTATTATTTAAAACCATAACTATTGTCTACTGTCTCCTACCCTAAGCTAAATTTAGTGCAGTGCCTGATTCTGATCACCTGTGCGGGTGCAAATCAGAAGCATCTCCACTGAAGGCAGGGTACATCAGCATTAAATTGGTTGAGCTGAAATTGGAACCAGGCCCACAATATTTGGTGCTTTAGCCTTGCCACTGCATATCAGCTTACATTGTTTTCAACATATAAAGCCAAATCCTAGCCTCTGTGTGTGACCCCAGCTGATTTCATTTGACTTTAATGGAATTGCACAAGTTTAAGGGAGGGCATCTTTTACCATCTGGCCCCTAGCCACTAGTCTCTCTGTAGAAGTAATTTACCTTGTGAATGAAGAATATTTGTTCTGACCAATTCCAATGAAAGATCTGGCCAAGGCAGATCCTGCAGACAGCACTTCGATTCCAAGGCATGCTGTGGGCCCTGCATGCTGAGGATGTGCAAACACACTGTTTGTTACTAGCGAGTTTT